>JAQSUU010000509.1:0-600000 GCA_038087645.1 Saccharum hybrid cultivar R570
AGAACTTTATGTTCTGTATTTGCTCTGATGACCCATTGATGCAAATTAATTGCTTCTATTCAGGAGGAATGCCTAGTGACGCCCTGTACCGGGAGCTGTGGCATGCGTGTGCCGGCCCGTTGGTCACAGTACCTAGACAAGGCGAGCGTGTCTATTACTTCCCCCAGGGCCATATGGAGCAGGTATTCACTGGTTTGATCAATCTTGTATTTTGTGGTGCCTCCGTGTGCACATGCATTTGGGGTTTCTTTTCCTCAAATTGTTCATGATTTCTTTTATAGCTTGAGGCTTCTACACACCAGCAGCTTGATGAGTACTTACCGATGTTCAATCTACCACCCAAGATCCTATGCAGTGTAGTCAACGTGGAATTACGGGTCAGTGTGTTTTTTAGAATCTGTCTGGTGCAACCTCCTTGCATGTGTGTTTTTGGGGATTGGTTATTCTAGGTACTGAACTGACCAATCTTATAATTGTGCTCAATCTGTTGAGCTCTGCAATTCAGGCCGAAGCTGATTCAGATGAAGTTTATGCTCAAATTATGCTGCAACCAGAAGCTGTTGTAAGTTCCTTTCATTTCTGTTTTTGGTTTGGTACTACTTCACTGCCTTTTTACATAAAATTACATGTACATACATTTATTTATTTTTCCTGAATATGCTTGATCAGCAAAATGAACTCACCAGCCTGGACCCTGAACCACAAGAACCTGAAAAATGCACTGCCCATTCCTTCTGCAAGACACTGACAGCTTCAGATACGAGCACTCATGGCGGTTTTTCTGTTCTTCGGAGGCATGCTGAGGAATGTCTTCCTCAGCTGGTTAGCATCAAAAGCATTTTATGACTAAAGAGATTTCTTGACTAGCAGATATATATTACTGTATAACCTTTTGTAGGACATGTCTCAAAATCCACCCTGCCAAGAACTGGTTGCCAAAGATCTTCATGGCACTGAATGGCATTTTCGGCACATTTTTCGAGGTGATTTGCACTCTTCACTATGCTTGAAAATTCCTTCTATTGAAAAGTAGCCTCAGCTGTGTTTATGCTCTAGCGTTGCATAAACACAGAAATATTCTGTAGTTCCATTTCCATTTTTTAGTCTCATGCCTGCCTTCTCATGTTTCTTTCAGGGCAACCCAAGAGGCATCTCCTTACCACTGGCTGGAGTGTCTTTGTTAGCTCAAAAAGATTGGTTGCTGGGGATGCATTTATCTTCATGAGGTACAATACCCTGACTCCCGGAGCATGATAACTGGAGAGGTTTGGTGCATTTTGCACCTGTCAATCAGCTTTTGATTTAATTGGGGATTGTTGGAATCCGGGATCCTGCGTAGGTTGTAGCGAAGGAGGTGGGAGGCCGGGGCTTCGGTTCCTGGCGGCGGCGAGGCTGAGACGTGGTGCTGTCTCTGTGTGTGTGTGCGTGTGGAAAGGCAGGGGTGACACCGTGACAGGGAGGGTGCGGGAGAGATTATTCAATCTCCAGCTCATCTTTATTAACAATAGAGTCTAGGCTTTATAGCCAAATCCTAACAAACACTTGAACTAATCCAACTTGGGCCTTGTCTGGATGTCCATGTATCCATCTCAATCCATGTGTGTTGGGGTGGTTTGGCGTGGAATTTAGTTTAAATTTCACACTAAACCACCCCAACACACATGGATTGAGTTGGATATACAAGCATCCAAACAAGGCCTTGACTGAGAGCCTATCGTCTAGGGAGTCTGGTGGCCAGGACCAGGCCCAGGTGCGTGCCCTCTCAGCCAATGCATGCTGCGCCTCAACTAATTTACTGAGATCCTATAGTCCTCAGCCACTGCATGCTGGTGACCAGGGCCAAGTCTAGGCGCCTCTCAGCCATGCATGCTGGTGACCAAGACCAGGTCGAGGCGCCTCTGAGCCATTGGTATACTACGCCTACCATAACATCTCTCCCTTCCTCGACAAACAGCTCGTCCTCGAGCTGAAACATATACTACGCCTACCATAACATCTCTCCCTCCCTCGACAAACAGCTCGTCCTTGAGCTGAAACGTCGAGAATGCGTCGCGGAAGGTGTCGACAGGCTCCCATGTAGCCTCCGCCTCAGGCAGTCCCGGCGGTGCCATCGTCCGCACCCTCACCCTGAGAGTCGTAGTCGGTCACCTCCAATTAGAAGAGGCGCTGGCACTTGTGGCCACGCCGGGCGCCTGCTGCACCACCAGTCGCCGTGCTGCCGCCGGCGCCTCAGCCGCTCGTGCTGCCTGCTCCGCCCCTGGCTCCACCGCGCCCATCCCATTGTCTATCACCAGCCGAGCTCGCCGAACGTCACCGGCAAGGCCTCTGCTACAACTGCGACGAGCATTATGTGTGCATCCACAAGTGCTAGCGCCTCTTCTACTTGGAGGCGACCGACTACGACAATGACAACTCTCCGGATGAGGGTGGCAACGATGGCACTGCTAGGACTGCCCGAGGCGGAGGCTACATGGGAGCTTGTCGGCACCTTCTGCGACACATTCCCGACGTTTCAGCTATTTGTCGTGGGAGGGAGAAATGTTATGGTAGGCGTAGTATACCAGCGCCTCTAGGCCTGGTCCTGGCCACCAGACAAGCTGGAGATTGAATAATCTCTCCCGCTCCCTCCCTGTCACCCCTGCCTTTCCACACACACACACACACACACACACACACACACACACACACACACACACAGCACGGCGTCTCAGACTCACCGCCGCTGGGAACCGAAGCCCCTGGCCTCCCACCACCTTCGGCTACAACCTATGCAGGATCCCAGATTCCAACAGGGATGAACTTATATATTTCTGTACTCATTATGTATTACTTTTTACTAATTATTGTTCTGCTGAATGGCAGAGGTGAAAATGGTGAGCTACGGGTTGGTGTAAGGCGGCTCATGAGACAAGTAAATAGCATGCCGTCATCTGTCATATCAAGCCACAACATGCATCTTGGAGTCTTGGCCACAGCTTCCCATGCCATCTCCACTGGAACCCTCTTTTCTGTTTTCTACAAACCAAGGTTTGATATTTTTTGTTTGCTTTATCTATACATTTGACTGCAGTACACTCCTTATTAATGGATGTGCAATTGTCCTGTATTTGACTGTACTTTCTATTTGCTAATTTCACTCTGTTTCAAACTTCAAAGTCAGTTCTGTACTCTGCTTCAGTTGTAAATAAGCTTTTTATTTGTAGCTACTGCATCCATTGAGTGATGTCTTATCCCTTGCCCTTTCCGTTGCACCAAAGTTACCTACTATGGTTGTCCTAGTTAGCATTAATGCGTGCATGTTTTGTTTCCTTCATAATCTTGCCCGCTAAACTTTATGCCCCTTTTATGTGTTCCCAGAACTAGCCGATCTGATTTTATTGTGAGTGTTAACAAGTACCTTGAAGCTAAGAAGCGGAAAATATCTGTTGGGATGAGGTTTAAGATGAGATTTGAAGGTGATGAGGCTCCTGAAAGAAGGTATGGTTTGGACTTGCTTTCATTTAAACATGTTATTTATGCTGGGAGAAAAATTAACATTTCTGTCTCTGATTACAGGTTCAGTGGAACAATTATTGGCACCGGCAGTTTGCCGGCAATGTCCAAATCTCTGTGGGCAGATTCTGACTGGAGATCTCTGAAGGTAATGACAATTTTTTTCTTTGTTAAATTAGTAGTGTGCTATCTGCAAATTGTGGAGAGTGATTCATTATATTTATTTTCTTTATCTTCTAAATGTTAATCTAAAATGTAATTTTTACCAGGTTCAATGGGATGAACCTTCATCCATTCTTCGTCCAGATAGAATCTCACCATGGGAAGTGGAGCCCCTGGATGCAGCTAATCCACAATCCCCTCAACCTTCATTAAGGACAAAGCGTCCACGACCCCCAGCTTCACCTTGTATGGTTTCAGGACTGCCTTCAGGTTTTGGTAAGGATTCCTTTAATACTTGTTATGAAATATGGTTCGGCTTCTAGAATGCTCAGTTCATGGATACCATAAGCATTCTTGGATATGAATATGAGGGCTCTCCTACTGTATCTGAGTTCTTGTGGCATTCATGTTAGGACTCTGGAAATCCCCAACTGAATCATCCCGTACACTCTCATTTTCGGAACCTCAACGGGCTCGAGAGTTATTTCCTTCAATTCCCACGTCAACCTTCTCATCTTCATCAAACGTCAATTTCAATTCAAAGAATGAGCCATCCATGCTAACCAGTCAGTTCTACTGGTCAGCAAGGGATACAAGAGCTGACTCCTGTGCTGCTAGCACCAACACAGTCATAGTTGAAAAGAAGCAAGAGCCAAGTTCTGGTGGTTGCAGATTGTTTGGAATTGATATATGCTCAGCTGAGGAAGAAGTATTACCTGTGGTTACTGCTCCAGGTGTTGGTTATGAGCAGACTGCTGCCTCTGTAGAGTTGAACTCGGATAAGCTCTCACAGCCATCTGATGTCAACAATTCTGATGCCCCAGCAGCTAGCTGTGAGCGTTCACCTCTTGAATCCCAAAGCCGGCAAGTGAGGAGCTGCACCAAGGTGATTTTATATCACATTAGTTTTTTTTTTCTCATTGTGTTCTGTTCTTGCTTGTGGTTCACTGGATAACTGATTAATGTTGTGCACACAGGTAATTATGCAGGGAATGGCGGTTGGAAGGGCTGTAGACCTGACAAAGCTTAGTGGCTACAGCGATCTTTGCCAGAAGTTGGAGGAGATGTTTGACATCCATGGGGAGCTAGGTTCCACACTCAAGAAATGGCGGGTCATTTTCACTGATGATGAGGATGACATGATGCTTGTCGGAGATGATCCTTGGGAGTAAGAACCTCATCTCTGTATGAACGAGTACCTTTTTCCATTATTAAAGTCCTAATCCCTGTGCAATGCATCTTCCTTCAGTGAGTTTTGCAGAATGGTGAAAAGGATTTACATTTACACATATGAGGAGGCAAAGAAGCTGACATCCAAGTCAAAGTTACCGGTTAGCAGTGACAGCAGCAAGCTGAGCGCTGTAAACTCACTGTCTGAATGACTCTTATCAACAAAGACTGCAGAGTGCTAACGTCCCTCTAATTTTGTTGTTTCCTTCATTGATTATGGGGGTAAATGGCCATCATTGCTCTGTGAGATGAAGTTGTGGTTGGCATTCAATTGCCTTGAGTTTTGGAGGCCTTTGGACTGCCATGCCAGCATGAGCCTCCTGGAAGAGGCACTCTGGCAACTGCGTGCCATTTCCCATTTGTCTGTGACGTTTGGTAGGAGTATCCATCCATGGCTTATTTAGCAGGTCCCTGGTTTGAAGAAAGAACCGGTCAGCTGCAAGATGGACGGACGGTGCCTTGCCTCTTCTTCGACTACTTAGCTAGTAATTAGGACTATGTATGTAATGAATGTATATAGTGCCATTAAGATGCCCATGCCCTGGTATTGAGGTTCGGGCATTTGTACGCATCAATTGTGGTTCGGTAATTGTTATCTTTAGCAGCAACAAACCTGAGGGTGTAGGTGGTCAGGTGGGAGATGTATGTTTCTTTCAGCAAACAATCTTTGCGGAAGTGATCTGTATATAGTCTACTGTTTAATAAACAATGTTGTGCAACTTGTGCTCCTAGCCTTGCACCATACAGTGCCGCATTTCTTGTGCTGGCTGTTTGCTTGATGACTGTCTATTTTCGTGCATTTGGCTGTGCCTTCTGTTGTCTGAGGAGCGAGAACCAGGGGACCACTGGACCAGTCTGCAGTGTGCCCTGCCCTTTGTGGCCTCATCAGTCCAAAAAGGAAGAGAGGCGTCAGTCGTGCTCCTGTTTCAGAATATATATCATATCAGAATCCAGAACCACTTTGATGAGAAGCGTTGTGCCGTGTTCGATTTATTCATGTGGCAGCTGGTTACGCGTCGGGCTGCACAACAATGGTTCAAACTTATAACCTCTATTTTTTTTTTGGAGCACACTTATAACCGCTAGTTGTATTTGTCTCTGGGGCCACTAATATCAGGAAGGACACCCCAAACTACATGCCAACGGGCACCGGGGTGCGTGGTTACATGTGTCTTAACGTTTTCGTATGCTAGTTGCTTACTACTTCTAGTGCCGGTAGGGCAGCCCACGTCATATATACTGCGACGAACGCATCCCTTAGCAATGGTAAGTTATAGTAGCTTTTTCAAGTTTTACGGTTAAAAAAATATAGTAGCCTTTTGTAGTTAACTACTTACAGGCAAGAAAGAATAAGTTTATCGAGATTCTTCATATTAATGCGGGATGTTTAGGCGCCTGCACATACTGTAGGACAAAGCATGCCCGTGGTCATTTGGGAAGCTAACAGCTTGGTAAGTATATTTAGAATGTGTCTATTGTGGAGCAATGCTACTACTGCTTCAAACTCCAAGTAAATGAATTGATCTTCGACCGGTGTTTTCCGGACACGCCAGATAACGATTGGCTACGGCGCCCGCACGTCCTCCTCCACTCATCTCTCCACGGCCTTATCCGTTGGTCGCACCGTCCGCTCATTCCCACGCCGCCTCGCTCCCTCTCGTGACGCGGGCCTGCTCGCGACGCAAGGCTCCGCCGCACCGCACACCTCATCCCATGTCGTTGCTCCCCATCCGCTCGCTCGTGCCCCGTGGCTCGTGCACCTCTTGCCCCTCTGGTCGCGCGTGCTGCTGGCTCCCTCCCTGGCCAGCGGCAGCACCCTCATTCACCCCGGCGTCCTCCTCACCCATCGCGGCATCCTTCTCCCCCACCCTGGCGGCTCCTTCATCCACCCGACGTTCTCCTCCCCCCACCCTGGTGGCCCTTTCCCCTACCCGGCGTCCTCCTCCCTCACCCCGGCGGCACCCCTTCTCCTACACCGGCGTCCTCCCCCACCGGGAGCCCCCAATGCCCGTAGATCCGGCGGCTATGACGCTCCCCGCGCCAGGCTCTCTCACTTCCCCTATATTGCAATGGTATGTTTTAATTGTTTCTGATGTTTCAGAGGTATGTTGTAGTTGAATCATATGGATGTTGCAAAAGTAGATCGGGGGATGTTGCACATGTTTGCATATGTTGCAAGTGTTTTGAAACATGTTGCAAGCGTTTTATTCGAAATGTTTCATTTTTTCCCAAACATAATGTTGCATACGTTTGATCTGGATGTTGCATATGTTCCACACATATGCTGCAACAGTATGTTCCAAAATGTTTCATTCATTTCAGTTTTCTGTTGCAGCAAGTGTTTTCATGTTGCAAGTGCAAATGTTCTATCCGGATGTTTCATATGTTTTCACACATATGTTGCAACTGTATGTTTCAGATGTTTCATCTATTTGAGACGTATATTGCACTCAAGTGTTTTATGCTGTTCGGAGAGTCAGGGGCGCTGAGGAATGGGGCGTGGCGAGCGGTGGACGTGGCACGCGGTGCTCTTGGGGCCGCGTCAGGCACAACAGGACTGGGGTGCGCCTGCAGGGGTGAGGCAAACGGATGGGGATGGGGGGCGGGGCGTGCGGGAAGGGGGGTGGTCAGATGGAAGCTAGGCCCACGTGCATGTGTCTCGAAATGGAGGGGTTGCGGATGGGCGCACGGGCAGGGGCAGAGCAGCAGCGTACACGGGCGTCCGGACACGCGCTGTCCATCCGGACGTCCGGGCGCTAGACGTGCCGTTTGATCTTCAATCTATTGCAGGTGGATCGTGTGAAAACTGTTGTCTCTGATGGCGTGCCGGAGATCTGGTTGAGCAGCGAAGATACTGGTGCTTATGGTAATCTCGATGTCCAATTCTTTCTGGGTCTTCTAATTGTAGATACATGTGGTAATTACATGATAATTTACTTCAGGCCTGCAAAATTTCCAGGACGGGATATCGGTACAAATCTTACAAATTTGTTAACTGCGATCGTTGCGGAGCTTCGTGTTTTTTTGTGGGGATATCGGAGCTTCGTGTTGACCAGAGCACAATGCTCCGCATAGGCATGACAAATCCTCCTTTCATACTAGTATATTTGAAGGAGATAGCTGCCGTTTTGTGTCATCCCTCCGTTTACTCTTTCCTCCATGTTCCTGTGCAATCTGGAAGTGATTCTGTTTTAACGGTATAGTTTAACTTCAACTCTTGTTCTGGAAAGCTTTTTAGCAGCAAACATACAACATGAATATTCTTTGTTTCTAACTTATATCTAGTGTCTTAACCTGGATTTGACTCGGTCTATGATTGCACATCCCAGGCAATGAATCGTGAATACACTGTTGGCGAGTTCAGAAAGGTAGTTGACGCTCTGTGTGAGCTTGTCCCTAGAATGCAAATTGCTTACGCTAATTTGTTGAGAGAGAAAAACATTGTTCGTTCGCTGAAAAGTACTGCTGAAGTAATGCAACAGAACAGGGCCATTATCTGTGGCTTTCTTGGTACGCTAAGCAAGTTCTCAGTTTAGCAATTCGCTCTTAGTTATTATTTATAAGTACATCTGAATGATATTTTATTAATTGAATGCCACAAAAGATGTTGCAGCTAATAGTTTGCACTGAACTGACATCCTATTTTCAGGTGAGACTGATGAAGATTTTTCTGAGACTGTTAACCTCGTAAAGGAATATCAATTCCCTGTCCACATTTCACAGTTTTACCCCAGACCAGGTAAATTGTTCTTTCTCAAGCCACAATGTTCTGTAAAACTACAAGTATTGATTGTCGATATTCTTTTCCTACATGTACATCTACAATGTGATTTTTGTAGGGACGCCTGCTGCTAGGATGAAGAAGGTACCAAGCAATGAAGTGAAAAAGCGGAGTCGTGAATTAACTTCAGTTTTCGAATCATTTTTTTTTTGACAACAAAAACTGTGGGGGGAGAACCCCACAGTGGTGGCCAATTTCATTAATTTTAAAAAAGAGGGAGAGTATACATACAGAGTTTAACTAAAAGCATCGAGCCAAACACAGAAGGATGATCGAAGATCAGCCTTAAATCTACAAGATTGTAACAAGCATTGACTTTTAAAATTGCCCAGCCATCGAGCGAAATTTGGATCCCTCCTGTGGAAGACTTTGTCATTGCGCACCTTCCAAAGTTCCCAAGCTGCCAACATTGTTACCTCTATGAAGCATGGAATGACGTGTGTAAACCTTGCTTGCATTAGCCTCTCAAAAATTTGTAATGATGCATCCCAGGTGATGCCTAATCTCTGCCAACAACTCTGAGCAAATGGGCAATCGAAGAACAGGTGCTCAATGGTTTCATGTTGTCCTGTGCTACACATGACACATACTACCCCATCCTGAACAGCCATGTGCCTGCGCTGTAACATGGTTTTGGTGTTGAGCCTATCCACCAGGACTAACCAAACAAAAATCTTGACCCTGGGAGTGCATCTCGATTTCCAAACTATTTTAAAGATTGGGTGGGCATGCACTGTGCTGAAAATATGTTTGTAATATTGGCGTGATGTGTATTTGGTTCCCCATATTGGAGTCCATCTATCAATGTTGTCTGGATCATATATCAACTGTTGCAGCTGATGTTGCAGTGTATCAAGCTCAACTAGGGCCTCAGCAGACAAGGGTAACATGAACAGAGTGTCTAAGTCCTCTGCTTGCATAACCTCCTGGACTGAGATGCCTTCTCTTCTGACATAAGAGGCTAACCTTGGGTATTTATAGGATAGGATAGTATCAGTCCAGAGATCATCCCAGAAGCATGCAGTTGATCCATTTCCAATCTCACAAGATGTAACTTGCCTGAATAGCACATTAAGCCTCAGTATATCTTTCCACCAAAAAGACCCAACTTCTCTGGAGGTATGAGGTATTCTATTGTTATAATATTTGAACCAGATTAGTTGTACCCAGGGTATGTCCTCTTTATTGTAGAACTTGTTGAGATGCTTCATAAGCAATGCATCATTTTGAAGCTGCAAGTTAATGACTCCCAATCCTCCCTTTTCCTTTGGCTGCATGACTATTGGCCAGGCTACTAGATTCCCACCTTTCTTCTGCGTAGTATTACCTCGCCAGAGGCATTGTTTTCTGGCCCGATCAACATTTTCAATTACTCCTTTCGGCAGCTTTAAGGTGCACATTGCATATGTCATGATTGGGGAGATAGCTGAATTGACCATCTCTAATCTTCCACTATATGAGAGCCATACTGAGCAAGCTGAAAGTCTGCGTTCCACCCTGTCCATTATGGGAGAAAGGTCATCAATCCTTGGTTTTGTTGTCCCCATTGGCAAGCCAAGGTATGTGAATGGCATCACTCCTATGTCACAACCGAAAGTTCCAGCTAGGACAGTCATCGTTTCATGGGACACATTTATGGGGTACATTTGGGACTTCATATAATTAACACGCATACCTGTTGATTCAGCAAAGGTATGTAAAAGAGCTTTGAGAAATACTAGCTGTCTTGCATCAGCCTGCAGTAGAATGAGAGTGTCGTCTGCATACTGGACTATCGGGAAGTTTTCAGTTGGCTGGGGGATGGGCTTTCCTAAAAGTCCCATGTCTGAGGCTCTGTTGATCAAAATCTGTAGAAGTTCTGCTGCTAGCACAAATAGGAGAGGAGATAATGGATCACCTTGGCGCACTCCTCTTTTGCATTTGAAAAATTTACCAGGTACCCCATTGAGTAGCACTGCGGAAGAACAAGAGCTAAGAATCATGTGCACCCACTGAATCCATTTGTCAGGTAGACCCAAATGTTGCATAACTTGAATAATAGTAGAGTGCTCTACTGTGTCGAAGGCCTTTTCAAAATCCAGCTTCAAGATGAGTACCTCTCTTTTGGATTGGTGACATTGATGTATGTATTCGTAGCTCCATGCAAGGCAATCTTGAATTGTTCTCAAGCGTATGAAACCATACTGGTTTTGGTGGACCAATCTCAGAATGACCAATTGTAGACGATCTGCTAGGATCTTGGTGATGAGCTTGAGTGAAATGTTCATAAGAGAGATAGGTCTGAAATCACTCACTGTTTCAGGACTGTCTTTTTTGGGGACCAGAGTGATGTACGATGAGTTGATGCACTCAAGGTTCACAAGGCCATGGTAGAAATCAAAACACAGTTTGTAAAAATCATCTTTGATATGTTGCCAGCACTTTTTCAGGAATAACCCATTGAAATTTCGAATCATTTTCACCATACCAAGGAATGGAAGGCAAAGTAGAGAGGATCTGGATCACCGAGATTGCGACTGATGGTGTTCACTTGGTAAGTGCATACCAATTCCTGTCACTGATCGCTAATCATGTTCATGCCCGGTGCAAAGCTTACCCTGAAATGATCTTTTCCTGCACAGGTTGGACATACCAAGGGGTATCAGGTGCTGGTAATTGCTCCTGATAGCTTGTTAGGAACGTCAGCAAATGTGAAGATCACTTCTGTTGGACGATGGTCTGTCATGGTGATGTGATAGAAGGATCTGTTGCAGTAGAAGCACCGAAGCAGCTAGTGCCAAACTGCAGAAAGAAGACATTCGCCAACAGGTGGAGGAAGCTGGTTGTTGCGCCACTGACTCTTGTGGCGCCTGTGCATGCTCCAATGAGGCACAACAGTGTGGCCCAGAACGATGTGAAGACACGTCTCATCTCATGCCCCGCAGACCTGTGGTGATGTTACTCGTCAGGACTCAGGAGGCACTCCAGCCTACGCTTGTGAGGAGAAGCGTAGAGGGAACTGCGAAAGAAAGTGACCAGGCATTTAGTTACAGGGCGTAAAGTTTTAAGCGTCACATCAGATGTTACATGGGGTGTTCGGATACTAATAAAAAATAAATTACAGAATCCGTCAGTAAACCGCGAGACGAATTTATTAATCATAATTAATCCGTCGTTAGCACATGTGTTACTGTAGTACTTTATTGTCAAACCATGAACTAATTAGGCTTAAAAGATTCGTCTCACAAAGTAGTCGCAATCTGTGCAATTAGTTAATTTTTAGTCTATATTTAATATTCCATACATAGGTTAAATATTTGATGAGATATGATGTAAATTTTTAGGGAGAAACTGAAAGGCCCTAGGAAGGAACAGCAGGTGAAAGTAATAACTAGGAGAGGGGTAAATATAAATATTGACACGATTTTGTGGTAACACTGTTTGGACGTGAGCTTTGCTGTAACGATAGCCCTGCTTGTAATCCTTACCAGCAAGATTTCATCGTCATCCTCCCTCTAGGCTAAGGCAGTGTTCGTAACCTGTACTGATTGTTCTTGAGCGTGTCGCTGATCAATTTTGGCTGTTTGTTTACTCGATTTGTTCTGGATGTGGTGCAAAACTGTGCCACTATACAAATACATGGTTGCAAACAAGTTTTCTCATAGCCTTCTGATGCTGCATCAAGGATCAGGGTTTGGTGAAAGTGAAGAACATGATGTTATTTGCTACTGTGTTCGGAATAATAATTTGAGTGCACCGGTACCCAAGGCTTGACCTGGACTGTGTGTCATCGCTTTTTTTAAAAAAAGAAAACTGTGTCATTACTTTTCTTTTGAAAGAAAACTGTGCGTCCTCACTCATTAGACAAAGATAACCGAAAAAGTGAGCAGGTACCAAATAAACAGGCCGGAGCACAAAAAAAAGAAACCAAAAAAAAAATTTGAGCAGGCATCAAACAAACAGGCTGAAGCACAAAAAATGGGAAAGAATTAATTAAGCAAAATAAATACTGTTGAGCCAGGCTTATCCTGGGACCACTTCCGCTGGGCCACTCGAATGTACATGAAGTGATGTGGGTACAAATAATATTCGAAATCGATAAACTTTTAGAGATACGCGTCTTTGCATCTTTGGGACAGAGACAGACGGATACGAACGGTCGATCCGAGGAAGGACTTGGAATGGGAACTCACCGATGATCATATACGTCCATCCTCTGCACTGGCAGGCCTGCGCCTGCGGGCTGGGCACGGCCAGTCCGCCACCGGCCGGCGGCCGATCCTAACACCGTCGTCGACGGTGAAGAATAGCTGTGAGCCCCCCGCCGAACTACGGCATTGTAGGCGTCTTGCTTGGTCTCTAGGAGATACGTACGTACCCTTGCTTGCCCTTGTGTACGTAGACACACAGCGTCGACCGCTTCCTTGGTCCTTGCCAAGTTGTTGCCATGTGCGCGGGACAGTGCGTTCATATATCGTGTACCGTGGAGAGTGGACGCACGGGTTGCGTTGGGAGCACGAGCGTATCCTACAAACAAGTGGTAGTGGCACGTACGTGCACCATGTCAGCTCGTGTTTGGCCGTTTCTAATCTGGGCAACAACTGCCCGCCCAGCTTGTAGTTGCTACTGTGTTCGGAATAGTTTGGTAGTGCACCTATACCGAACGCTTAGACTAAGGGCCTCTTGACCCTCTCCTCTAAACTTTAGAGCTAAAGCTTTAAACAGGTGATCTAAAGTTAGCTATAAACTTTAAACCACCTCACGTTAGAGCTTTAGATCTAAAAAATGATTTAAAGTGCTCTAAAATTTTTAGAGCTCTAAACTTTAGAGGTAAGGATCCAAACAAGCCCTAAGATCATGTGCCATCACTCATCAGGCAAAGATAACTGAAAAATAAGAAAAGTGAGCAGGCACAAAACAAACAGGCGGAAGCATAAAGTAAAGAAACCGAAACAGAAAAAAGTGAGCAGGTACCAAGCAAATAGGCTGAAGCACGATTGAAACTGGGGAAAAAACGCTAATGCTCCACGGGCTTCTAATCCGCGTCCGTCAGTTCAGATGTGGCTAGTTATGTGGACCGGCCCACAGGACTGCATGCTCCTGTCATCGGCATACACGGTTTCTTTAAAAAAATAATAAAAAGAAAAGAGAATGACATCTTATCTTCTCCGTTCGCATCGGCTCCGCCGCACCGCCCGTCCTTCGGTCGCGTACGCACGAGCTCTGCTAGCACGCCCGCGTCCACATGAGCGCCGCTGCCATCCACATACGCACAAGCTTCAAGCGCCGCTGCTAGCCGCACACGCACGAGCTCCACCGGCCGCGCTATGCCGCCCGCCCATGGTGAGGGAGACCGTTGCCGCCTCCACCACGGGGGGCCAGATGCCTGGTCGTCGGCCAAGAAGACCTCCGCGTCTGCTGCCCAGCTCGCTGCGGCCATGTGTGGAGCTCGCCCGCGTGCAGCTCAAGGCAGCCCGGGCGAAGCCCGCCCACGCACATCTCGCGCCCGCCTACCCAGCTCGTCGTGGCCGTGGCTGAAGTCGCCCGCGCGTGCACCCCGCGACGGCCGGAATAGAACTCCACACGCCGACGAGAATCCATTCTCACAAGTAGCAAGCAGATGTTGCGCTAAAATTGCATATTGCAAGTGTCTATTTCAAGTGTTTCGAATGTTTCAGAGGTATGTTACAAGTGTTTTATATCGATGTTGCAAAAGTAGATCGGGATGTTGCACATTTTGCAATGGTGTTTTCAAGTGTATGTCCCAAATGTTTTGTCTGTTTTAGACGTATGTTGCAAGTGCTTCATTTAGATGTTGTAAAAGTAGATTCAGATGTTGCATTGCATGTTGCAAGCGTATGTTCCAACTGTTTCAGATCGATGTTTCATTCGTATGTTGCAAGTGTTTTATCTAGTTGTTGCATATGTTTTACAATGGCTACAAATGTGTTTTCCTGGTGTTTCATATGTACGTTGCAAGTGTTTTAATTGTTTTAAACGTACGTTGCAAGTGTTTCATTTAAGATATTGTAAAAGTAGATCTTTGTGTTTGCATATGTTGCAGTGGGACTTATCTGTAGCAGCTACCTGCTGGGCCCGCCTGCATGTGTGTGGGTGTGGAGGGGGCGCCACGGTGCGGGTGCGGGACACAAAACGCGCGTGGGCCACAATGCGAGGACGAAACACGGTGCGGACACAGGACACGGAGCGGTGTGGCCCCCGCCTGAAGCAGTTGCAGCAGGCACGGGCGTCCGGATGCGCGGACGCTAGACGTTCCGGAAAAAGGGGGTCACCAGAGTGTACACCCCAACCGCCCATGGGGTAGCTCCGGCCTGAACCACAGTGGAAACGCCTCCTACGATGGAACTGAACATGACTTCGCCCAACAAGCAGCCTGAACCCTGAAGCGCCGCCAATGGCGGGGACGGGGGCTGCAAGCCCTGAGAATAATCCCATCGGGAGAAACACGTAGGGAAGGGACGCCATAATCGTGCGGTGACGAGAGGGTTCATAGACTGTGTCCCAAGGTTCAGTGCGGTCGACACGTTCACGATGGATATGCATAGAAGGGCAGCTGCTGACACTGGCTGAAGCACCGAAATCATGGTCTCTTCACAAGACCAAAGCACTTGGATCGGGATAATGAGGATCTCCTATCAAGGACTAACTGTCCTAGAGCGCTAAAAGGATCAGGTTACCTCTTTGTCCAGAGGAAACAGAAGGCCCTCAATGAATTCGTTGCTCAGACGTGGCAACGGTGGCCTTCCGCCCTGCAAAATATTATTTAAAGACAAACAAGGAGGGCTAATAAGTGGACTAATTGTTAGCCAAATCTCTAACTAGTTAACTAATTCCAGCTAGAGCTAGTTAAAAGGAGCCACAGGACGCGAGAGGAGGGAGAGAGATAAACTAAACAGGAACAATGAAGTCACACATTCAAGGAATTCATCTCACTATTAAATCAAAACACCACATAACCACTTAACAATCAGTTCTAGCTAATAGTAAACTAAGCAACTCTAAGAGAGTTGGTAAAAATAGATGGCTAAATTATAGACCTATAATTTAGCCAATTTCTAAAATAGAAATTCCTGCAAAAAAACAGAAAACTCCAACAATCTTTCTAGTACGGCAAGATAGATGGCTAGCGGCACATGCAAGCTATATTTACCATGCGAGAATTCTGGGATAGATGGGTTGCTATTTTAGAAAGCCAGATACAATAAATGTTGGACTATCTTTTCTTCTCAAAATAGCAAAATATAGATTACATAACATGGATGGCTCTTCTGTTGGAGTTGCTCTTACTAGTGAGACGATCTAAACCGACTTTAGAGCCACATGCACCGAGAGCAAAGGAACAGAGAACCCCTCACCCCCTTGGCACAATGGAGTCGTTCAGTCTACATGCCACTTGGCACAGCCATGGTTGCAGGGTCAAACCTATCTTGAGAGAATATAGCGCGTAAAATTATTCGGAAGGGCTAGCGCTCGGATGTCCGGTCGCAGGAGGTGTCCGCACGCTGCTACCATTCGAGTGGGTGCATCGTGTCGTCCAGTCCCATCCCCGCGTAATAAAAGCACGCCCCGCCCCGTCCCCGTAACAGAAGCGTGCCTGTAATACCCTGAATTTTTGTAATTTCTGCATTAGGATTTAATCACCCTAATAATCCCTGAAATTCCAGTTTCCACTCATGCAAGATTAAATAAGGAATTTTAATCTCCCAAAGTGCTCACGTTAAACAAATAAGAAACTGCCATATTTCTCTCTCTCTCTCTCCTTTCTTCTCACGTGAGCCAATCCTGGAATTTAGAGGGACAATTGAGTTCCAATCTCTTCCACCGCCTACACCTTGTTCCAGCAAACCATGGAAGGCTAATCATGAGGACTACGTGATTAGTGGCAAGGCTGAAACCAGGCCGCAGGGGAGATCGCAGGATTGACAAGTTTGACGTCTCCAAATCAGATCATCGTGTAGCAGGACTGCTGAGTACCTGTCAGGCAAGTAACCACGCAGAAATCCTCTACTATCATCAGTAATTAGTTTAGAACAAATTAGTAGGACTCAATAGAGAACCTTGGGTACCATACGTCACTTGGAATCAGATATGTATAAATATTTTGGAGAGCGTTCTTGGTAGCAATGGGTACTGACTTAAGTAGATCCTGATCTCAGATCAGGTTGTGGGTCTATAGCAGATAAATACAATACTTTTCATATTAGTGATCTGCACGCATAGCTCTGACAGCCAGAAACCAGTGTGGGTGCAGTTGTCTGGAAAGTCTGCTAAATACCATGGTCACCAGGAATACCGAGAAAGCTTCAAGCAGAATTCTGAACATTAAAATTTATAAATCTGTACCTTCCAGCATGTCATCTTATAGCTGAACCATATATCTAATTCTCAGATCCTACAGAAGAGTATAGTTCCTTTAACAACCATTATCTTGACCTCTGAACTCGAGGCTTCAAATGTAAACTCTGTTTTATCAAATGGACAGTATGAGTTTCCTTTATGTATGTCTCACGTATATCTTCGCATATATGGGTATAACACCTCACAACCAGCAACGTACGGGTGCCGTACATTCTCGTTGTTGGAACAAATTAACACCCAAACACAGGAATACGGTCGAGGTGGGTGCCTGGCCATTCTCGTATCTCCTGGTATGCGGCTTATTCCTACAGGTTCAGTCTTGCTCCATGATCCTGATAGTGACTATTTCTTTTGCATCCCAAGCGTCGGAACGTAGCCACAATTGACCGTGGCTGCCTGGAACCCTTGATAAACTATTCTTGTCCCTTTGTTACAATATATCGTTTCTCTGTGTTGTTGGTATACTTGCTGAGATTATTCCATCTCACACTTGTTTTTCTGTTCCAGGTAATAAGAATGTGCAGTAGAAGCATGAGCATGGATCATGGGTGGCACACATTTTACCAGCACCGTGTTTTGTCTTTTCATCTTTTGAGATGGAGTCAACTATTTTTTTTCCTTTAAAGTGGACCGGTCCAGTGTGTTAAACATTTTATTTCCTTTTGCTTCCGCTTATGACTGTGTTATGCGATCTTTGATTATTACAATATGAAGAAATACTTGGACTTTCTTATTTGTTGCCTTTTTATTATTTGCAATGACATTCCACGTGGTAGCGCATCTGTTACGTGCGGGTTACTACAACGCCCGTAACCCCTAGTGCCATAACACACATGAGTGCGCCCGCCTCACCTTGCTGGATGCACGCCGTGGAGGCGTCTGCCGGCCTCAGGTGCCTGCACGGTGACTCACGGTGGCGCCCTAGCAGTAGCAACAGGGGGCTACGGCAGGTGGGTCACATTGCAACATGTGCAACACCTGATCTACTTTTGAATGTGATCCAGATGCAACATTTGCAACATGCGTCTGAAAGACAAATAAAACACTTGAAATATGCGTCTAAAACACTTACTAAAACACCTAAAAAACACTTAAAAATCATTGCAAAACATACGCAACTTCTAGATATAATGCTTGCAACGTATGTGTGAAACATATACGACATCAAGATAAACACACTTGCAAAATACGTTTGAAAAAACAGATGAAACATTAGGAACAGAAGTTTACAACAGACATGTACAACAATTGCAACATATGCAACATCTCGATCTACTTTTGCAATATCCATATGAAACACTTGCAACATATCTCTGACATTTGAAACATATGCTTTCAGCAAAACTTCGCAGGTGGGCGGACGGAGCACAGCACAGCGAGATCCAGTGCTAGGTCATGGTGGAAGAGGATGGTAGTGGGCAGGCGGCGGTGCGGCCCCTGGTGAGCGGTGGCGCCCCCGGCGAGCGACACCCGCAGTGGAAGTGCGACAGCGGCAGTCGGGTAGGTGTGGCCTTGTGCGGCGCACGAGAGAAGATCGCCGCAGGCGGGTGTTGTGCCCGCGGCGAGGCGTCCTCACGCTGGAGAATGTCGTGGCAAGCGGGAACCGCGCTAGAGAAGGCGAGTGGCGGGCGAGCAGTTGGAAACGCCGCGACGGCTGTGCGAGTTGAGAAATGTCGCTGTCTTTTTTTTAGAGAAGCCATAAGGGAAGGTGGAGGGGAGTAGGCCTGTTGGGCAGGTAGCGCGCAGACCCAGGAAACGCGGCGTCCGGAGGGTCGAACGCTCGCACCACAGCATTTTCGAAAAATATTTGGAAAGCGGTGCCTCACCCAGGGGTCACGGCACAAATATTTATTCGGCTGATTATAAGAGCATGAATGAGTTGGAGTAGGTTTACAAATACATGAGTCGGATTCCTGTAAAAGACCTTCAACGATTAGACCTACCCATATATCAGTATACAAATCTAAATACATGTTGCACTCTAACCCCTTGTTTATCTATCAACCTCCTATAATCTCAACTTATTAATCAATTTTAAATTTCCATAATTTTTTTTTCCTAAACTTTCACTGACAACACTTATTTTTTAACCATCAGCATCTTGATCTTGCCAAGACATGAACCGAACACCTAGTAAGTTGTTGGTTACTCTTTCTGAAGAAAACGACAATCTACTTGTTTTTCTCTGAGCATGCAGAAGAGCCGAGTATCTTTTTTATAAGAAATGGTAAAACAACTTCACACACTCACACATAAATATGACAATCTGTTTTGATATATATGCTTTGTCCGAGCTTGAAAGGCTGGATTGGTTTTAAGATATTTTGCCCATATATATCATCACACCATAGATTGGCACACACCCCGTATGTATTTTGAATTGTATCAGTCTTACTTAGCTAAAAAAAACAAAAACAGAAGCCGAGTACCAGGTTGCAATGCCCCATGGTAGTTTGATGTCGAACTATAACGATCGAAGACAGCGACGGCTCACCTTGCCGACCCCACGATCGACATCTCTCACGGGCAGGGCGGTGGACGAGCTAGGCGGCGAGGGCGGTTAAGTTTTCATTTGGTTAGGGTTCGAGCTCTCCTCCGGCTCTAGATTGTTGGACGGCCGGCTGAGAGCAGCGACCGCGACACCGGTAGCGTCGGCGAAGTTAGGGGAGAGCAGGTTCGTCCAATGGGTTGGTTGGTGGGCGGGGAGGTTGCCAGCAGCCTTTGGGTGGTGGTCAAGGTGGGCGGGGGCGGGGCTTGCTGGAGAAGAAGAAGAAAAGTGGATGAATATACACACAAAATTGCTTATCCCATCAAGGTAAGCGGTCACTGACAGAAAACTAATAGTAATAGGGGAGCCACACTACACAATCTACCAAAGTATCGTCCTTTAGTTTATCCGTACATTGCAACCTTCGTCATAAAAATCTAGGTTACACGTTCTCAGGTCCTACTAGTAGGTTACTAGAGAGATCATCACTCCTCGTGCTGTCAGAAGGGCCCTCAGCAGCATAGGTTCTAATGAAGATATCCCTCAACCACGGTACGAAGCAGAGAGGTATTATAAAGAAAGGCGCCTCCCCTGCCGTCCACGCAAAAGCTTCCCACAAAGGTCCATCAATTCTGAAATGCGAGTATGCAACATATGCGAACATGGCGATCACTGCTAGGGAATAAAACACCTGCAAGACATGAGCAGCGAAGGGCCCAAGAGAAGAAAGAAAAGTCAGGCTTTTGTAATAAAAATTTGCATAAGTTGCAACATGTAACCGAGACTTAACTAACGAGTTGTATATATGTGGAAGCCAAGAATCAAGTGTACCACGAAATATAATAGAGGGATCAGCACACATACGAAGAGGGCTCTGATCTGTTGGGCCATCACAGGGTTGGTGACGATGACGATGGGTTTTGGCACCTCCTCTGCCGCCACGGTCGTCGCCATCGTCGCCGTGGCGCTGTTGCCCCTCCCCTCGTCGCGCTCGTCGGAAACTCGCAACCTCTATCTAAATCGCGCAAACCGCAACCTGTAAACCCAAATTAAAGTTCCCCTCGACTCGTCGATCGAAAACTGAAAAGGACGTTTGCGGCGCTCGCGATATATATGTCTGTCAGATGCCTGCGGGCTGCGGCGGCGGAAAAAGGACGGACACGGACACTCGGACTCGGGAGAGCTCGGTCCTTTTCCGCAACCGCGGGACTTTCTACGATACCCGCGACTCGGGCTCGGTTCCGTACTGAACTCAAAGGGGCTACGCTAGCGTCCCTAGCGAGGACCACATGGAGCTGCAAGAGAGTTGTCCGTCACGCACAGGTACCGTACGTCAGTCCTCATCCATCTTGCACAAGGCTACCATCTATTGTCTATATATGCTATTTCTTCTCCAAATTTTTTTTCTGTTCGGATGTCTTCTTTTTGCTAATTTCGTTGTTTTTTCTCCCGTTCCAAACCTGTTCAACTGAATATCGATACCTACCTTCGTCTATCTATGTACCTGTTAATAAAGAGGTAAAAATTTCTGCCACAAAATTTTTTGTCCAACTAAGACATCGACTTGGTTACTGTTTACGTATTTCTGCCATAAAAAATTCCGCTAACAACCCGTCCAAGTGGGTTTCCATGTCCGTTAACTACACGCTCAGCCAACAATGGAAACGCCAGGCAGGCCACCCACGAAAACACTTTTCTTTTGTATTTTTTATCGTCTGTTTCATCCTTGTTTTTTTTTTCTTTCTCCTACTTTTTCTATACACAAATATCAAAAATAAATAATAAATGTAATATTATAACTCTTTGAACTCTAAACTTTTATATAAATAAAAATGAAACAATAAATATAATATTATTGCTCTTTGAACTTTAAGATTCTTTCCTACAAATAAATATTCCCATCACTGAATTGTTGATGTAGCTTTAATTAGGAATAAAATTAATTCATGGGTAAGGCTAGCGCCCAGATATCCGGCCCTATGCTCGCGTTCGGACCCAGCTCTTGCACGTCGTGCCCACATCACATCCCACGCGCCTCGTCCCATTCCCAACCAGCGCCAGAGTCCAGAACCGCGGCCCGCGCCTATCCCGTGCCACCTGCCCTGCTTGTGAATACGCGCTATGGAGGAGTCTACAGGCCTTAGGCAACGACACATGAACCACAACAGCGCACCAGCAGTAGCAGGTGAACAACAGCCTGCAGCACAAGATCTACTTTTGAAACATTCAGATAAAACATTTGTAATATACATCTAGAAAAAGATGAAACACTTGAAACATGTGAGTATAGTCATTGCAACATGTGCAATACCATATCAACTTTTGAAACATCCGGATGAAATACTTGAAACACATTTCTGAAACACTTGAAACATACGCGTGCAACATGCGTATATACCATTGCAACAAATGCAACATCCTAGATTGACTTTTGCAACATTCAGATAAAGCACTTGAAACATAAGTTGAAAAACACCTGAAACACTTCAAACACGACGTCGCCGATAGTCATGGCCTACCTGGTTGGGGACTGTAGTAACCAGTAAGCTCAGGTCCAGAGAAAACGTCGAGGACAAACAACTTAGCGTGCACCAGCCTCCCCTCCCTACCGCGGGAGATGAAGTCTGGACCGGCAGCGGCCTCCTCCTGGTGGCGCCAGGGTGGTGGTGGCGTGGTGCCCGCCATGGCCATGACGGGCGAGGTGGATAGGGGTGCGCCAATGAATAGGGTCGAGGCGCGGGATGGTGGCACGGCGCGGCAGGGAAGAGGGTGTTGCGTGCACACGAGGACGGCCGCGTGGGGGGGGCAGGGGGCGGTGCGGCGGCAGATGCGCAGTGATGCTCCGACAGCCAGATGTGAGTGCGATGGGAAAAAGCACACCTGTTGGAGTGTCCGTTGCGCAGGCCCATGAAGAGAGCGTTCAGATGGGCCGGCGTCCGTGTCCAAGTATGAGCGAAAATTTATTCTTATTATTAGAACATGGTCCACGGTTGGTCCAACTAACAATAAAACTGTGAATTGAAATGTTGAGCAGTTTATTATCAATCTAATCTAAATAAATGTATCAACACATTATACGCATATACCAGCGCAATCAGAACATGGCTACCATAAGAAATTCAAGAGAGGTGTCCATTATAATCATGAACGGACAGACCAATCCTCGACAGATACCAACTATAATCATATATTAAAATCATATATATTTACAGATTCTCAGAGAAAAGTCAAGGAACTCAATATTTGACACATTCAATACGTGTATATTATGAAAATTAAAGTTACAAAATATTTGTGAGTAAGTATTTTTGTACCTTACAATATAGGGAAAAAAACTGTCAGAGCTATATTTAAATCGATACAACCTTAATAGGATATTGTCATATTAATACTGTCGATATTAATTTATATTGTGAATGTCATGGTCACCATAAAATAAATTATAGATTTTAAATTTTATATAATGATATAGAGAAATTTTACAATGGTTGGAAAAAACATAGACCATTCATTGGACGAGATCGGACGGTGAAAAAATAGAAGGTATCCAACCGAAAGTACCTGGAGGTACCAAATAGGTGGAAATGGTACCAAATTATGTGGGGCCGGTACCAAAATATGCGAAAAAATATCCATTTTTCATTTTATAGAACAAGGGTAAATCAGTCATTTTAGACATCCAAATCCAATCACCAGGATCCAACTAAAATTCAATTAAAATCATCACTCCAATGCAGTCCAACAATCCTAATAATTAGTATAGATATCCAATCCGGTCCAATCCAGCTGCACCTAAATCCAAATCCATCCAACATATCCAAGACTAATTAAGCTACATGTCCGCTGCAAACGCCCGCATTGAGCAGAGCTCGCTAATCCACGACGGCGGAGGGTGCTGCGCCTGGACCTCCAGTCCAAGGTATGGGCGGAGCTGGACGCCGACGTGGGCTGCGGCTGCGCTGTGTGCGACACCATTGTGGCCCGCCTGCCCTACCTCAGTGCGTCATGAAGGAGATGCTCCGCAGGCGACTCGCCGTGAACGAAGCGGTGGTCGGCGGCCACTGGTCCCGGCCGCGGCTGGCACCACGACCATGGTGACCCTGCAGTCTGGCTGGAGTCTCCGCATTCTTCCCAGATCGTTTGAGGAGTACGTGAGTTGCTGGTCTACTGGACGGAGACCTCCGGCTCGCGTCATTCCATTATTGGATCCGCCCAGCCATGACGTCTAGAAGGCTCAATTACCAAAATACCCATTACAATATATTTTTCAATTAATTTTTAGAAAATAGAAAAAGATGAAAGTACCTAGAGTTACCATGGTACTTTTCCAACCACTGTAAAACATCTCAATGATATAATATAAAAGATAAATAGATATGTAATGTTTTCGTCCTTGCTTCCTATTAACATTGACAACTTTTTTCTCCCGTTGCAACGCACGGACAATTTTGCTAGTGATCAATTATTAACAAAAAAAATAATCTTTAACAATTTAATTAGAATGTCATTTTCTATAAAATTGCTCGGTCACATAAATTAAGAGTACAAAGTCCGTCATAGGTGAAATTTTATCCAGGATTCAACCACTCTGACACGTGCCGAGCCGGCCAAGTCCATCATCGAGACAAAATTTTTGAAACTAAAAAAAATCTGTACATAGATAGACAAAAAAGAAAAATATTTTTAAGATGTACATTGGATCAGCTGAAATAGTTTGAGGAAGTAAATTAAATCAAATGTTAGTTTAAGAAGTTATCTAGACATAGGTTGAACTCAAGGGGAGGAATTTGAATTTTTTTATACCATATTCTTACTTGAAAACACCGTATAATATCTAACTATATTCGTGAGTATTATACAGATGATGAAACTATTTAAAAGTTATCTCTATGACAAATATAAAATTTAGTAATATTTAAAAATGGATATTAAGTTTAATCAAATATTTTGAAACAAAGTTTAATCAAATATTGCCTTGGTTTAGTTTGAATCTTATATATTTGTTGACATAAATTATATTTCACTGAATTATTTATTTTGTTGCTGCTAATAATATTTTTACATATTTTGATTTATTAATTTCTTTATAGATGTATTTATATATGCTTCAAATATTTATTTATTTATTTATTTATTTATTTATATGTTTTCATTTGTAATAATTTAACAATTAAAATATTTAGTTGATGAATACTAAGTACTACAGGCGTTATATACTCTTTTTTAATCTCTGCTTGTTCAATAATATTGTTCTTCCAAAACTAATGATAAAATGAAAGATACTTAATATTAACTAAATTGAGTAGATATATGGTGTGAATTCGAATCTAACATATTTTCTATCCGTATTCGAGAATATTCAAATTTGTATTTGTATCTGGCAAAAAATCGATATCTGAAATGTATATTGTACCTGTTCTATTCCAGCTCTAACGGCTCTGCGGCAACACCTAGTCATCTTGCCCGGCTAAGCGCATGGACCAGTGCTTCGCACGTAGTGCTGTAGGTTAGGGCATGGACCACATCGATGTTGGTGACGTTAGGGAGTTTGTTACGTTTCTGGGAGAAACACTGGATGTACTATCGGAGGGTTTAGTTGGGATTTTGCTTGAATTTGCGGTGGTCCCGAGAGTTCCTAGGGTGGGCGAAGGTGCCCTAGAAGTGTCCCATGAAAGGTTCGATTTGGGGTTTTGATTTTCACCCATAGATGCCCAATGGAGGTATGAAATAGATCAATTTGAATAAAAACGCATGCATTATATTAATAAATTGTTTATATAAGCTATTATGTTTGTTCATGAAACTGTGTGTTGTTTATTGCCTCTTGTTTATACATGTGAATGTGTAATATATATCATGTTTGTGTAGCTAGAAATTCCTTATTATTTTTTATTGCCATATTGTGATAGGTTTCATGTTTCGGGGAACCACCAATTGAGTTTCGGGGATCCACCGGGTTTGGTTCCAGGTTGATCACCTGAACCCATGTTGAGGGCGGTTTCGAGTTTTGAGTTTGGGTCCGCAGAGACTCCATCCGACTCAAATCTGCCCCGATGCCATCGCTGACGAAGAGCACACGTAGGTCAGCCCAGTTGCTAATGCAACTGGCATCACGCTTCTTGAGCCATGCCCTGGCGGAGCTTGACAAGAGCAGGGGGGATATACTGGACTATGAAGTCGTCTTGCGCCCCTTCGATCCTCGTCGTGAGCTTGTAGTCCTCCAGTGGTTGGGGTCCATCTCGCCATCCAACTTGCCGACATGGCTCGACTGATGTAACCTCTTGGGGTAACGAGCAGCTTAGATTTTTGGTCCGAACGCCTAAGGACCAAAGTGGTCATCGTCCGAGCTCTTGACCCTTTGGTGGGGCCGCCGGTCGTTTCGGCAATCGTCGGGTCCATCGGGCTGAGGGGACGGACCTTTCGTGGTACGGGGATGGAGGCCTTGCTCGAGTGCATCACCTTGCCTCGATCACTCTCTGATCCGATCGTGGATGGGCGACTGATGTTGGCCGGGCTGGCCTCATCGCTCGTGCTGGGGTTTCACATCACCCTGAGCCCTTAAACGGTCGGAGTTGCTGGTGGAGCTCGAGTTGTTGTGGTTGTTGTCCCCGTGTGTGGTGTGGGTGTTGGAGTCCTTAGCGCCCAGCGAGGGTCTCATCGGGCAGGCCACGAGTTCGCGGCATCTGCGCCAAGAGAGGGAACTCTCAGCCTGCTGCCAAGGGCGAAGCCGTGGAGGCAGTATTGCCTCTTGGAGCTTCTTGTTGATCGTCGGATCCGGTGGCTCTCGAATGTCACCCAGATAGCACGCGGCCGCAACCGTGTTACGTGTCTAAGTTTATAATTAATAGTATTAATATTTATGTCTTTAACTATGTCTCCTAAGAAAATATCTTTTTATAAATAATGTAGTGGTACTGATTTTGTAACATAAATATTAGCACTTTTTTATATAGCTTTGGTCAAACTTTAAACGACATTTGACTCCTTATTAAAACGTGAAAACCACATTCGTTTGTGGACAGAGGGATTAGGTATTATGTATCTAGATATGGGGGTATAGCAATCTAAAAAGACCAAAACATCTTATAATAATTTGGGATGGAGGGAGTACAATTTATAACCGGACAAAATAAAAAAAGCTGTGTTTCGACAGGGCCTAAAATTATCTCTCTCGAGGACTATTAGCAAAACCCCCTGAAATCCCAAATATTTCTTGCAAAAGTATTGGAAGATTTATGTCCACGGTCACCATCGTCGACGCTGTACAGACAAACCGCGGTAGAGCATCAAATATCCTGACGAGCGCGAGGCTGGTCAGTCGGTCACACTCCTCACACTTCGGAACAGCGGGCATCGCCGTTCGCCAAAGATGGCAGACGTCCGTCGTACACGTACAGTCGTACCATCTGTAGCCCGGACCTTGCTTAGATGGCTAAAGTTTGAAAATTTTGACAACGTAGCACTTTTGTTTGTATTTGATAATTATTGTTCAATCGTGTACTAATTAAGCTTAAAATATTCGTCTCGTGATTTATAATCAAACTATACAATTAGTTATTTTTTTATCTATATTTACTGCTCCATACATGTGTCTCTAAATTCGATGCAACGAAGAGATAGCGTAAAAACTATCAATTTTGAGCCCATAACCCGGCTCCTCGTCCTTTGCTGCAGCAATGCAGCCTGCCGGAGCGAGCACGCACGGTCGTCCCCAACTCCCCACGGAATCACAGGAGTGCGCAGGTGTTATCGCAGCAGCGGCACGAGCTCGCTTGCACCCGAGAACCAGCTTGTGCGCACCACTGCAGTCTGCAGGCTGACAGGCTCCGGGCGCCCGGGCCTCCGGTCCTGTGGTTGTTAAATTTGTGGAACGTCCTCCGTGCGCGTGCAGTGTGAAGTGGCACCGGCGATTGGTCCGTGGGAGACACGTGCCGCGTGCACAGTAGTGTGTGCAGTAGCACACATGCACACAATAGGGTGCTACATTGTTAAATCATGTACTAATTAGGTTTAAAAATTCAACTCGCAAATTAGTCACAATATGTATAATTAATTATTTTTAGTCTATATTTAATACTCTATGCATGTGTCAAACCTCCGATGTGATAGGACTAAACTTTAGGGGAGGAACTAAACAAGACCTGCCTATCTGTGTATATATATGTCACGGTAGTCTGGAACAAGCATGGTCAAAAGACCGCCTCACACAATTCGTGTACAAGATTTTTTTGATCCACTATAGTCGACTCGACGTTGCACAACACGTAACAATCAGCAGTAGGGAGCATCACATCGATCTGATTTTGATGATGGCCGGCGTCGCTGAAGTTGGCATTGCGTTTTTCTCTCTCCAGGCAAGCGCCGACCTGGTGCGGTACGCGCGAGGGAGGTGCTCTGGTGCTCGGGCTCGTATCCGGTTTCCAAGACGCGTGAACAGCGGTTGTGCAGGCATACGCTGCAGCCGCACGCAGGAATGGCTTAGGGCCTGTTTGGTTTTATTTTGTTAAAATTTAACTCTCATTATATTAATGTTCCCTCAAATGCATGTAGTATTAAATGTAGACTAATTGCATGTATGTCGGTACAGATTAGGAGTAATTTACGAGACGAATCTATTAAGTCTAATTAGTCTAAGATTGAAAACTTTTTATCAAATAAGACGAAAGTGCTACAGTGTTTATTAAACTTTAACTCCCCAAACCAAACACCCCCTTAGCATACTGCACTCGGTGGAGGACCCAAAGCTTTTTAGAAACACACGTAGAAGGTTCAGTGAGCTATTCCATCCGTCCTAATATAATATATTTTTTTGAATTTCATGTAGGTCAAACTTTTTCTAAGTTCGACTACATGTACATAAAGTATTAGTAACATTTTCTTTATCTATAAATAAATTTATTTTAAAATCTATTCAATAGTTAATCTAATAATACTTATTATGTACCATAAATATTCATGATTTCTTTTTTATATATACTTGGTCAATCAAAGTTAAAAGTGCCTAACTTCTTGATAAGTAAGAATGACACTTATTTTGAAATGCATGGAGTATACAAGTTATTATATATGGCTTGCTTGCAGGGGCGGAGCTACAGTAATGCCTTGGTATTCCTGGGAATACCTAACTTTTTTTTGTACAAGAACAAGTATATATATAGGTATACCATATGTATAATACATATTGATGTTTGTTTGATCGTTTTAGAGCTCAAAGTGAGCCAGGCAGCCAATTTCGTGCGGCCCACAATGGCAAGAACGGGCAACGCAAGGCCCAGTGGCCATGGGCCTAGTGCAGTAGTGCCCCGTCGGCCTCCTTTCCCTGCCTACGACCGTGTGCGACGCGCTCGTCCTCGTCTTTCTGCGACTACGACTCGAGGCTCGAGCAGTCGAACTCCTCCCCAATCCCCAATTCCCCATCCCGACCCTAACCCTAATTGCTCACCGGCCGAGGGCCGACTGACGACGGCGAGCGGTTGCCGACGGATTCACCTCACGGCGAGCGGCAGCAGGCATCAAGCAGGGGCGCAGGTCACGGGCGTCGGGCGGAGCCTGCTGTGCACCGCGCACGGCAGTCAAGCGGCCGGCGGCGGCCGGCTAGCCGCCGGCTGGGCGTTCAGCGCTTCAGGCAAAGCCCAAAGGTGAGCAGTGGAGATTCCCCCTTTATTGCATCAAGGATTTGGTGATTTGGATTTAGGAATTAGGAATGTTCGGAACCACCTATCTGTACTACTGTACTATTATTATGATCTTAAATATGAATTGTACTTTCCTACCAGTCTTATTAGACCCTTGTTTAGTTTCCAAAATATTTTGCAAAATATTTCAGATTCCCGTCACATCGAATCTTTGGACACATGCATGAAGCATTAAATATAGATAAAAAATAAAACTAATTACACAGTTTAGTTGTAAATCACGAGACGAATCTTTTAAGCCTAATTAGTCCATGATCGGACAATAATTGCTAAATAACGACGAAAGTTCTACAGTAACACTACAGTATATTTTGCAAAATATTTTGGGAACTAAACGAGAGCTAGTTTTGATTGTGGGAATACCCAACTTTATAATCCTGGCTCCGCCACTGCTTGCTTGTTGCAGCTGTTTGATTGTAGATGTTTGTAGCACTAGTTACAGTAGACAGTAATTATTTTGCAACCACGGTTGCAGCAGCAGTCTAAAAAACTGCAGCGAGCAGGGCCTGGCTAGGGCGGAGGTGGCTAAGCGGGGCGGGTGCGAGCACTTCTACGCTGGAGGGAGGCCACCGAGCTAGATATCGGTGGCCAGGTGCGTGCGCGAGTCAGCATCGAACAGCTCAGCGGGGGCACAATGGCATAGATGGTTCGGCGTGGTTGAGGGCCTCCTTATGGCCGTGTTTAGATCCCAAATTCGGGACGCCGATTCGGGCACTGTAGCTACAGTGCCCGTGTCGGAACACTGTACCAACTTTTATTTTTTAGTGCAAAAAATTGTCCAAAAAATGATTAATTAGACTCAAAATGTTCGTCTCGGAAAGTACAATAAAACTGTGCAATTAGTTTTTGATTTCATCTACATTTAGTACTCCATGCATTTACCGGTATTTTGATGTGATGGGGAATCTTCTTTTTGCATAGTAGAATTTAGAAGGTGAATTTGGGATCTAGACAAGGCCATGTCTTTATCGTGTGTGTTGCCTTCGGCTGTTGTGCCTTCTCGCAGCAGCGAGAGGCATCAGATGTCGAGTTTTCACCCTTTTGCAGCAATTGGTGCCTGCGACTGCGATGGTTGTACGCTGGGTGCGATGCTCGTGGACCAACTTGTATCGTGTGTGGTGGTGGTGAGGTGGGTGGTGCTAGGTGAAAGCCTGCTTGACCTAACGATGTTGAACGCCCATGGGGTGTTGCTACTTCCTTGCAAGTGTCGTCGAAGTCACCTCCCTCTCGTTACGTGAGTCTCGTGGGGAAACTCTGTCGGGTTTTCCTGGACAAGCGACAGTGACATGGGGCGTCGTTCTCTCCCTAAAGTGTCTCCGTGGAGTTCTATTGTACCACTCACTAAAGGCTTACTGTCGTCCAATTTTACTAATTGTTGATATAAGCTTTTCTCAGGAGTCACTGATTTTGGAATTAAGGGGACCATTTAGGCATCCATCTCCTCAAAAAGACTAAGAAACCTTTCATTCAGAAATTAAAATGGCATGCTATAGTCACTAATTAAGTTTGGTTGCACTTAATTAGTAGTCACAATGTTCTGCGTTGGTTTGTTGTTTCTCATGAAGAAAAAGGATGCCTTTCGATCAACAATAATGATACTGTGCGCGGGCGTCCATCCTGTCCGGGCGCCGCGCGCCTAGGCCTGCGGCCCAATAGAGCGACACTCATGCCGAACAAAAGGAGGACGCCCGCATCAATTCCTCCGACCTCGCCATTCCCACACTGCTACTCCCCATCCGCCACCGCGTGCCCCCGACCACTCGTTGTCGTCCCGCCTAAACGCGCTCCCTCCCTTTCTCCCTCTCCATGACCTCCATTGCACCCCCATGCTCCCAATGACCCGGCTCCCGTTCCCCCCATCGGAGACGAGGATGACGACGGCAGCTCCGATGAGGTAGGTTGGTCCTTTTTTTTGGATCTGAGCCCTCCTCCTCCACTTCCTCTGGATCTGAGTCCTCATCGTCGTCCTCCTCCTCTGGATCTGAGGGTTGCGGCGGTGGCTAGGGTTCCGGGGAGCTCTGGGGTCCTATTCCCTCCTCCCTTCGATGAGCTCGAAGGTGATAGGCAGGGCTGAAGCAACTTGCACCTCGAACCCATCCCCTTGCTATTTTATACGTTCTTGTTGTTTCTCCGTGTTGCAATGGGTTTTTTGAGATGTTGCAACAAATGATTTTTTAATGTTGCAATGAGATTTTTGGTTGTTGCAACAGATGATTTTCGAATGTTTCCATTTTCATGGTCGATTTTTGCGATGTTGTAGTACTACTTTTTGAGATGTTGTATTATATAATTTTTGATGTTGCAGTACATAATTTTTGATGTTGCAGCACATATTTTTTTGATGTTGTAGTATATGTGTTTTTGATGTTCCACTACATATTTTTGCGATGTTGCAGTTTTTATATCTCGATGTTGCACTACATAGTTTTACATATGTTTGCGATGTTGCACTTGAAGTGTTTCGTACTCTTGGGACAGGGGCGCGGTTGGGGAACGGGGTGCATTGGGGAATAGGGACAGAGGCGCGGTGGGGAACGTAGGACAGTGGCGCGGTGGACGCAATTCCATTCCGTTCTATTCCGATCCGCTTTCTATTCGCGTTGCGGGGGCGGGCGGGCGTTTGGGAGGAGAACGGCGTCCGGACGCATCTCGTGCGCCAGACGTCCCGACGCTAGGATAACCATTCGATCAAGGGTAGAGGGGTAGAATGTTGGGTTGATCTCTGCAATGGTCATGAGACCGAGTCCGAAGTGGACAGCTCCACAGTCACAAAGTTCCCGGAACGATTGGGCGTAGAACAAGGATCGTAGAACGTGGAACACTCTTTGAGAAATGATTTTTCACTGTCGGGCTAAAACTAATCCATGTTTCCAGTATGGGTACGCACGTTCCTAGGACGCGGAACGTGGCACCATACCACGTTCCGGTGACTGTGGGTAGAGCTGGGACTTGGGCCGTGCCATTTGAGGGCGGGTCATGGCATGGTCTTTTGGTACGACCCGAAGCACGGCACGACACGAAATATTTTTGGGCCGTGTCGGCACGACACGAACACGAGGGCCGTGCCGTGCCCAGAATCTCGGCACGACGGGCTACATGGCCCGGCCCGCATCTTGGGCCGTGCTTGGGCCGGCACGACACGAAAATGGCACGTAGACACTTCTACAACTATACAATATAATTTTCTAGTATTTTCTATACTACCATTTATCTAATTCTTGAAAAGATTGTGAAAATCATTAAACTTTTATTAAAATAGTACACACAAGATATATATATATATATATATTTCATATCACGAGTGGAAAAAGAAAACTAGCAAAGATATTTTGAGGGCCGTGCTTGGGCCGGCACGACCCGAAGGCGTGCCAGCGTGCCACGGGCCGTGCTTGGGCCGAATAAAAGATTTACCGTGCCATATCGGTACGGCCCGACGTGCCTCTCATGCCTAGAGGGCACGACCCGAAACGGCACGAAGTACGAGAGGGCGTGCCGTGCCGGCCCGGCCCGGCCCAGGTCCCTGCTCTAACTGTGGGCAGCACCACGAACGCACCTTTGATCGGAGGTGTTAACTTTTTTTTTTTATTCCTATCGGAGGTGTTAACTGCTCCATGGTTGTGGCCTCCTGTTGCACTAGTGCCATTAAAACGGACCGCTAGGTCTCTCTGAAATGATCGTTGTGAGGTTTAGCCAAGACCTAATGTTAAGAGTCCGATCCATCAATGTGCAGCAGTAACTAGAAGGCCACCACGGCACCACCCCTAATGTCCTTGTCTTTATTACTACTAAGCCCTTGTTTAGTTTCCTCAATTCTCCCCTAAATTTCACTATGCAAAAAGAAGATTCCCTGTCACATCAAAATATCGGCAAATGCATGGAGTACTAAATATTGATGAAATCAAAAACTAATTGCACAGTTTTGTTGTACTTTGCGAGATGAACATTTTAAGCCTAGTTAGTCAAAATTTGGATAATTTTTACCAAATACAAACGAAATGCTACATAAATTCTGATACAGTATTTTTCTCCTCAATTCACCAAACTAAAGGAGGCCTTACCAGGAGTGACTGACGCCACCACCAGGACGTAGCGCCGCCACCAGAAGGTAGCCTGGCACGACCGTAGGTCTACGGGATCAACTGCATCACCCTTCCGCGTCTAGGTGTGCCTCATTCTAGAAGACACGTGTCATCGCTGTTCGCTGATAGCCTCAAATGGCCAGATCGTCTGCTAATGGTATACCCTAGTCTTAATCCACTTTAGGTGTTCTAATAATGAACTAGTGATCCTGTTTTAGTCCCTAAGATATACACACAAGTACGTGCTGCGTCAAGCCATATTTATTTCTTTTAGACTGAGGATGTGTTTGGGAGGGCTCTGAATTCTCGTACAAACGTTTGAGACACGTATTATCCAAGAAACATTTCTAATGATGAATCAAAATCACTTTATAAAACCAGTTAGCAGGCAGACCAGATTCCGATTCAAAAAAGTCATGTAAGTAAAAATAAGGTAAAAAATTCTAAACTTTATGTGGATGGAGAACAACTTAAATACAAATCATTTGAACTTGTTACACTAAAGAGAATTAACTAAAAAAATAACAAAAAAGTAGGAAGCAATGAGATAAGAATATGTACGAAACCCGTCTCCAGCCATTTCACGTGCATATGTAGAAATTGGTGAAATATTTTCGGTTCCAAGTCACTTGTTGGAAAGATCGTTTAGAAGTGATTCACATGAATGTCATTAGAAACTGAACATTTTTTTCTATCAAACGTACCCCAAAATAGACCACTCAATTCAGCCTACCGTCGACGTGGCGATGGCCAAAACAAGTTGTGTTTTTAGTAGCTCTACACTACAAATCGTGAATTAAAATGGGTCGTCTGCTTTTTAGTAGCAGGAGACAGCCAGCGGTCCACACTCCACAGGTTTGCCGTGCGCGGGGCGCACTCGTCTGCTTTTTCGTTTTTCCCAGTCCGCGGGCTTCTGAGACGGCGAGGGCCGAGCCGCCGAGGCCGACCACCTGATCTGATGCGGTACGCCGTACGCGCGACGTGCTGTGGTGCTCTGGCCTCGTACGTACCTATTTTTTTTTTTTTATAATTTGACCCTTTTTTCAAGAAAATTCACGTTTAGCCCATGAACGACGTAAACTCAACTTTGGACCCTGAGGGTCGACGCCATGATTCATGGCGTCGAGGTTACACGTCTCGACGCCGTGACTCACGGCGTCGAGCTTCGGAGCCCTATTTGACGTGGCAGATGATCTGACAGACAGCTCAACGCCATAGATCACGGCGTCGAGCTCGACGCCGCGGATCACGGCGTCGAGCCTGGATTGCTAGCACAGCAGGCTAGCGTAGCTGCAGATCAGACTGCAGGTCGCTAGTGCTTTGGCACTGTGCGTGGACGTGTCTATGCTAATCTGCTGCCTGGAAAGAACTATGGTGATCGGATATTCGGATATCGCAGCTTGCTGGGGATGCTGGGAGAGAAGAGGATGATATACGCTGCCTGGAGGAACTGTGGTGATCGGATTTATAGCTGGCCGAGAGCACAACACAGGCATATATATATATATAAATATTATAAAGCCCTAGTAATTAATAACTGATGATGATATACTACTGCATACTAGTATTAATTATAGCTAGCTAGGCGACGACGTGCATGAGATGATCGAGATGTATCGACGAGCTGAGGCTGAGCTGCCTAGAATGAACTAGCTAGGAGTAGTACGTATACAGTAGCTGACTGTATTGTAGTAGTATGTATACAGTAGCTGACTGTATAGTAGTAGTACGTATGTAGAATAGATGGACACGGATGGTCATCAGGGCATGCACTGTGCATTATGCTCATAGTAGTCTGAAGGATAGAAATCTAGTTTTTTAATAAATTTATTTAGAAATATAAATGTTGCCTGTATTTTTTATAAATTAAGTTAAATTTATAGCACGAAAATCGAAAACGAAAAGTAAACCGGGACAGAGGAGTAGCTGCTGGTGCGGGTAGCAGCTAGCTGTATGTACGAAATTGCATTGCATGGTGTGTGTCATGCCAATAACCTGCTGGATGGTGAGCTATCGTGTCAGCATATCTCGATCGCGAGCGAGCAAGAGCATGCATGCTTATGCTCCCCGGTCCGATGCATGGATCATTCATCAATGTTCAGTCAGCATTTCGATGGATATGTATTGATCGATTCAGTAAAACAGTAATAAGAGAGACTCTCCTAGATAAATAGTACTAGCACGGTTGGGTGCGCTGCCGCCAGTAGAGAAAATATTTTAAATTTGACTGAGCAAGAAAAAAAGACGAAAGTAAACAATAAATGTCGATGTTATGTCATTACAGTGTTGAGCAACAAACTAAGCACGGAGAAGTCAGGAAAAAACTCCTGGTCGAGAGATATAATATATTATAAGACACGTAGCTAATACTGCATGTAGAGTGTAGAGGATTTTAATTTCCCTCACACTGCTGTGCTGCACATGCAGCGCCTACACGTATGACAATTGCCAAGTGAACGTGGTGAATATGGATAGGTATCTGCCTGCCTGCCTGCATGCCCGTGCGCACGAGACTGACCTGACCCATGCATATACCAAGACGATCCAATCCAATCCATTGCATGCACGTACGTAGAATTTCAGACATAGTGGATAGAAAACGCTGATGTGCTGACGAGTGACGAGAGACCACTGATCGATGTGCATGTAGTAGTGCAGACGAGAGAGACGAGGGCCACATCTTCTCCCACCGCGCGCACATCCCCCACATCATCGATCGAGATGGATCCACTGCACATGCGTGCACATGTCACGCCGCCGTTCAGTCGTCCGGCCGCGCAGTATAGCCGCACGCGGAATTGCAGAGTTTACATACGACGAACAGGGCAGCAGGGCTTGACGCCGTGATCTATGGCATCGAGCTCGACGTCGTGATCTATGACGTCGAGCTGTCTGCCAGATCATCCGCCACGTCAAATAGTGCCCCGAAGCTCAACGCCGTGAGTCACGGCGTCGAGACGTGTAACCGTCGACCCCCAGGGTTTAAAGTTAAGTTTACGTTGCTCAGAGGTCTAAACGTAAATTTTTCTCGAAAAAAGGGTCAAATGGTAAAAAATACGGTCGTACGTACCGCAGCTGGGAGCTGGCGGATTCGAAAATCTGAAGAGGAGGGCGCGTTCGTGCACGCATGCATACGCGGCAGCTGGTGAGTGGCGGCACACCATTGTTGCACAATAGGCCACAACGCCACACCGCACACGGAAGCCTAGCTACTGTTTCCATATAGGAGTAGTACTATTCTGTTGGTGCGACGGCTTTAACAGGAATATTGATGTACGTTGCCTACTCCCTCCGTCCTTAATGTCCGTCATTTTCGCTTTGCCTACTCCCTCCGTCCTTAATGTCCGTCATTTTCGCTTTTCAAGAAATAATTTCGACTAAATATATATATTAAAAATATAGATATGATATTGGGAGGTTAGAACTTTCAATAATTATTGGAAGCCTCAGCCCAAACCTCCAGACCTGGTTAAACCCAACCAGCTACCAAAACCACCAGTTGTACACCTGTGGCCCCACCTCTCCACGTGGCAGCATCACTCCTGCCATAGAACCCCCACCCTTAATAATACGTAAAAAAATGTAATATCATTCCTATGTAACGGAAATTCCCCACCTCCTCGTGTCTCTCCGTTCATTTGAATCACCGCGTTCTCTCTCCTTCCTCTCTCTCCTTTACTTCCAGGGCCTTGTTTAGATCCTAAATTCTCTCCCAAATTCTACTATACAAAAAGGAGATTTTCTATCACATCAAAATACCGGTAAATGCATGGAGTACTAAATGTAGATGAAATTAAAAACTAATTACACAGTTTTTTGTACTTTACGAGACGAACATTTTAAGTCTAATTAATTAATTTTTGGATAATTTTTTTTACTAAAAAATAAAAAATTGCTAAAGTGTTCTGACACGGGCACTGTAGATACAGTGCCCGAATCGGCGCCCGAATTGGGGATAAACACTGCCCAGATCCAGATCAGCTGGTTGCTGGAGGCGGAGGGCTTCCGTCAGTGGCGATCCCTCCCACCGCGGCCTCCTCATCCCCACAGACGGCCACGGCTGCTACTCCCCTACTGGTGGCCACGGTGCCCCTGGTGGCGGCACGGGCAGGCCCTCGCGGGATGGACACAGTGGCCCCCGCGCGGCGCCGCCCCTTCCCTTCCCCAACACGGCGGGGAGCGGCTTGGCGCAGCGGCGGGTCCGTTGGTGCCGGCGCTCTACCCCATGGCGGGGTGGCCAGGCACGGCCTTCCTCCCATCGGCGGTGGCGTCCGCTCTCCCCACTGCGGTGACACGCCATCTCCCCGTTGGCAGCATCGGCACCGCGGCGAGCCCTTCTCCTTCTGAGCAGCGGCGAGCCCTTCTCCATCCTTCCTAGAGTCGGCATCCCCTCCTCAATGGTATGTGGTGGTGGCGCCCCCTCCCCTTGTAGATCCTGTGGCGTGGTAGCTGGCCGGAGGTTCGATGGCTGCAGCCATGGCGCACGTCAATCTCTATCCTTGGATTTTATTTGGTTAGTAATTGTTGCCCTATTGGTGCTCGATGAATGCCCTACTGGTGTTTTGTCTTGGATGAATGATTATTGTTTTGCGTCTGCAGGGGCTCATTTCCTTGCGACGGGATCTTGGCGGGGCCGCCGGGTCTGGAGGCGGCGACTGGCTCACAGAGTTGGACGCACTCGGCTCGGCTCTGCTCTGGCGACGTAGAGGCGCTCAGCATCCTCACCAATGCGCTCGTCGTCAACCACATGATGGTGGGATGCTGATGCATAGGGTGGTTTCTATGATTTTTTTTGCACAGGTGACTTGGATCTGGATTTTGAATCATGTCTATTGTTCGAGGATGTATAGATACAGACTATATGCTTAGGATTTTGAATCATGTCGCCAACCACTATATGCATTTTTTTTTTCTGGTTTTGTAGGTACATTTGCTCATTCGTGTGTCTATGTGACTTGAATATAAATTTTTAATGTTTTGCAGTGATGTCGGCCACTAGTTCTAGAAATTTATTTTTTTTTCTTTCCTTTGGTTACTATATGCTTGCATGCATACTTTTCTACGCATGCTCAACTTTGTTTTGAGACCCGATTAGAACAAAAAAAAATTGTATGTTTATGTATGAGTATCTATATAGAAGCTGCCCGTTATACTTGAGTGAAATGTTTGATTTATACTTGCTATGTTTCTATGCACCACTCGGTGATTTAGGGGGAGCATGCTAGACCTATTCTATGCATACACAAAATCTCTAATATTGGACTATACGTGTTGCGCTCCCCAGGTGCAGCCTCAAAATTTCTATGTACACGTACAAAATTTCTGTGGCTCCCCTGCTCCCTTGTCAGCCCCAATACCCCTGCTGTGGCGGCATCGGATCCCCGCTCCACCGACTGGCGGCACGCGGCCACCCCTTTCCCAATCGGTGTCATACGACGAACCTGTCCACCACCGGCGGCATGTGGCCACTCCCCACGACCGGCAGCCTGACCTCCCAATGGTGGATCTGCGCGCGGCCTCCACATCACCACCTCTCTCTCCCACCCGGCGGTGCATCCTCCCCTCCCCTACCTCCCAATGGTGGCCGTTTGCTTTGATTTTGTTTGTTGATTTTGTGTTCTTATGCTTGTGTGCATAAGTTTCTGTGCATGGTTAAACTGTAACTTGGTATGTATTCTATACATTGTTACAACAAATTTGTATATATTGTTGGAGTAGTTATCTATGCACTTCTACATATTTATATACATGGTTGGAGCACTGAAAGTCCTTAGTTTGGTTTTGGCTAATTGATGAAACCTAGGACTAACCTTTGTACCTAAGTGGATGATTTAGATAAATGTGGTCATTGAATATGAGACATGACATTGACTCATGTGACCAAGATGATGAAGACCAAGATGATGCTTGGCTCGATGGACCGGTTATGAAGGTGAAGGGCAAGTCGAGGCTTCGAAGCGAAGGACCATGCGATGGTGAAGCTTGAGCAAGACTTGGCACCGACGGACCGATGCAACGGTGAAGAGCAAGTGAAGTCAAGGTCGATGGATCGAGACGGTCATGTGATGATATGAAGTGGATCATATCTTTTGGAAAAACAAAATGGGCTCAAGACAAAGGTATAACCATAGGGCCATTTTGTTTTGCACTCAAGATACCATAGAGGGTGTGAGTGGTTTAGGATCGATAGCCGAACTATTAAGAGGGGAAGTGTTATCGGTTATTCGACGCACGGGTGCCACTAGGTGAATTCATGAAGTGCATTGCATGTAGGGCCTAGTGAGCTAACTGGAAAACCTTCGAAAATGATTATGAAAATGCTAACACACGTGCACAAGGTGGTGATCACTTGTTGGTGTTGGCACATTTACGAAGGCGTTGAAGTTTGAGCGGTAGAGAGGGTTTGGGTCCTTCTCTCCCTCTCGCCGAGCTTGCGAGCGCGGGATTCAGGCGTTTTTGAGGACTTGAAATGCCTATTTTTCACTACGCCGGAAGTCAGAAAAGAAACAGAGGAAAACGGAGGTCACAGATGTAACACCTCAGGTGTTTAGCTCCTTAATTGCATTGCATTTGCATAAGCATAAGCAAGCATCATTCATCTCATGCATAAGCTTATAATATGTGAAACATGCTTTGGAAACATTGTCACATATGTTTATATTTCATGTGAAGTAAGAAGTGAGTAGTGTGCAACACACAAGTACCTTATGTGCAATTTCCTTTGTGAGACATGTCAACCACTTTAGTATAACATAATTAGCAAGTGTTATGCAACACACTCATGCAACATGTGCAACATGAGCTTGCAACATTTGGGTGAAAGTATTGAATTACTTGTTCCAAAGTATGTGACACTAGGAATTTGGTGTAACTAAAGGGTAGAGTAGCCAATTATATCTCACAACACCTTAGTTATACTTAGGGTCACTCATGAAGCAAGGTTCATGTTGACCAAAATCACCAAAATGCCCTCCAAGGTGTAGTTGACCACCATTTAGCCCTAGGATGCTCTAGTTTGACCAATTAAAAAGTTCAGCTTAGAGACCTTGCATGGAGGAGCACCCTTAAGCAAAGTTGTAGAGAATTTTATAAGGAACAAAAGTTCTAATATGGCCATCTCATGAAAATGATCAGAACATGCTCAAAAATGGCCCACAAGTCAGTATTAGAGGCTGTTTTGGGACTTAGCAATTTTGGCTAAGTGTGAAGCTGAAAACCGTTTCACTCTACCTCACTTTGACAACTTGTAACTCACAAACTAGGCCGAACAAGTCTTTGAGCCAATTGACAAAGTTGTTGTCCACGCATAGCTCTACAACATTGTCAATATCACCATCACCTAGTTCTAAATGGTTTAGGAGATATGGTGCTTGGAAAAACGAGTTTCAGTCGGTTAGCTAACTGAAACTCGGTTTCAGTTTCTGGGTACCTCACTTCAGGGCCCTGTATGTCACTAACTAAACCGAACCAGCTCATGAGGTCTTTTACAAACTTGTAGTGCTCACATAGGTCTACAACTTTGCTAATTGGAGGTGTCACTAATTCGAGCTCGTTTACGAGTTAATCAACGTCAAACTTTCGCTGTCAGGCCACCACGCCGGGCTTCATTTAGTCGACCGTCACCGACAGCGTCGCGTCGTGGCGCTCGGACAGAGCTCGGTGGCCGCGTGGCGCTCGCGCCCTGTCGTCGCCTCCACATCGCACGCATGCGCGCGGGCGTGAAGTTGGGGCCGCCACCTCAACCCCCACCACTCGCGCTCACCATTCCCTCCTCTACTTCCTCCTCCGCGCGCGGGCGGTGACCAGAGAAGCGGAACGGCGACCGCGTTCGAGCCTTTCTCCCAAACCGCAGCTCCATTCACCAAACCATCTAGACCACCGCACCACCGTGAGCCCCTCCACCTCCTCGCCCTCACCGAACCCTCGCTATCGCTTCAGGTGAGCTACACTGCGAAGGCGGCTCCACCGGGCCGCTATGTCCGCCGCCGTCGAGCTCGCACGTGGCCATGCCATTCGGCCCCCCTATCCTATCTCCTCCATGCTGTAGGTATAGTTAGGTATGCTGAAGCTCATAGGGTAGGCAAATTGAGCCGGGATGCCGGCGACTCGTCGGAGTTGGTCGAGCCGCGGCCGCACGCCGCCATGACCGCTGCCATCCTCTCTGGCCGCCATAATCCTAGCAATTGAGAGTACCCCTAGGTGCGCGAGGTTGGGGTGAATGCACTGGTACCGTAGCTTCGCCGGAGGCGCCGTCGTCGGTGAGCTAGAGCTCGCCGGAGTCGCGGCCGTCTCCTCCCCTCCGTCTCTCTCTCTGACCGGTGGGGCCACCTGGTCAGTCACGTACGCGCGCGGGCGGGAGCCGTAGCAAGCCGCGCGCGAGTCGTGGGCCGCGTCTTTCCCGGGCCGGCCCAGTAACGAATAAGATTTGTTTGATTTTTATTTATTCTATCACAGTTTTGGTTAAGTTTTGAAAAATATAGATCTAGGGTGTTACTTGCTCAAAAATCATGAGATAAATTTTGTTAGGATCTACATGATGTGTAGTATTTTAGAAAAATATGAGTTTGCTATGTGATGTTTAGTTTTTGGGATATTTAAATAGGTCTTTGAAATGTGTTTTAAAGCACATGCAAACTTGTTTAAATTATATCTTGAGTTTCAGTGTTTCCAAAATTATGAAATTTGGTGGGTAGACTAATTTATACTTGCTCTAGCTTTGGTAAAAATTTGGGCAGTAGTGCTTAAGTACTTTTCAAGTTATAATGATATCTTGTTATTTTAGGAAATACTTAAATGAATTTTTGTAATTTTTCTACATGTGCAATGCTCATATAACTTTTTGGAGAATGTCTTGGTACCCTAGAGCGTCCAAGAAAATTAGGAAATCTGTTGTTTGACACTTTTTACTATGCTTTATTATTTATACAAGAATCAGCCTTTTTTGCTTGGGAATTTTGTGTAGGAAGTTCCTGTGAATAAATTTAGTTCAAGTTTTTACAGTAGCCTCTTTTTGGGTCAGAGAGTCTCCTGTAATTTTTGTAGAATTTTAGAAGCAGTTTACATATATGTTTGAAATTCCACTTAATTACTTAAGTAAATTAAGAAATGAGTTTAAATAAATATTCTAGGTGGGCACACCTTACTTTCTGGTGTTTTTGTGACCTTTGTGAACTTATAGTAGTGTTAGTTTGGTCTTAGAGAATGTTTGCCACATCAATAAATATTTAACCTTTACAATTTTAAGTTTTCTGGACAGCTGATAGTATTTCTAGGTTTGACCTTGGATAAAGGTGGTTGCTGGAAAACTTGTAAATACCAAAGTTGTAGTAAAATTTGTAAATGAGCTTGTGTCAAAATTTGGGAGCATTTGGCTTAGTAGTTTGGGAGTTATTGCTGTTTAAAGTGACAGTCCAGAATTGACTGCTCTCTGTTTAGAGAGAACAGATTCTGGAACTTTGGAATTTCGACTAGGTAAACTTTGGAATTAAGTGTTGTGGTCTGAAAACATTTTGTGGTACATTTCTTAAGCTTTTCAGATTGTCTTAGATCATATCTTTTGAATTTGGGAATCTCCAGTTATGTTAGAAACAAGTAGCTGCTGTCCAGAATGTCTTACCGTGATATTTTGGGTTGGATGTGGTAACCTAAATAATGTCACTCTTGTGTTTGTTAGGTGTTAGGGCCTTAACCGAAGACGAACAACTATATCTTAGGTTGGGTAGATTAGGTGAGTACTTCTCCACCGGAGAAGAGATTTGCACATTTTAATGAAGTAACTTGAATAGAGTATTTTATTTCTGAAATGCATTTCATTCCGAGCATGTTGCACCCATTTATGCACCCATGATATTTATTGTGCACTCATGCAATAGGTGTTCCGGAGGGGGTAACTCTCCTCGAATTCGAGCCGGTGATTCCGGAGGAAATCCAGGACCAGCCGGAGCAGCTAGAGGAACCAACCGGCGGAGAAGTTCCCGCAGAAGACCTGCCTGAGTGTCCTGACCACCGGCCTTCGACCTTTCTGAAAGGCAAGCCCCGGTGCATGCTGAACCTACTGAATTATAAATTAATCTTGAGTACTTTTAATTGTTTACTGCATTAAGTTGTAGGAGTTATATGAAAACACTTGTTGCATTATACCTGTCCTTGTCCAGATATCGTACTTAATCCTATATTAGGTTTAGGCACGTGTCAATGCTTAGCCCTGCTTAGTACGGTAGAAGTCGGGTGATTTCCGGTCATCCACGAGATGTAGGAAGGAGTCACGAGTGGCTTTATGGCTATCGTGGATGGAACCATGCTAAAAAAATGAAATTGAGACCGAGCGGGAGTTCGATAGTACAGCCGCAAGACACTTCACGTCTTGGGTGTGGAGCTATGCCCGTCTGAGTCGTTAAATGACCGATTCGCTGTACGTCCTTAAGTCATGTTGAACGCAGTCTAACACTTAGTTGGCCGGATAAGTCGTTCCGACCGCGAAGCGAGTAATGTGGTTCAGGCCGGGAATCGAATGGTAGGTTGTTTCTTGGAGGAGAGAAAGGATGTGCTTGGGGACATTGGCGTGAGACCAAGGGGGGTTAGAGTCCCTATCACCTGGCAGAGTGTCGCCCTTGGGGTCGCGACATCATTCGGACCCGCGATTCCTGAATCATATGAAAAGGTGGCTTGTGCGACCCTGGCAGGGGCCTGCGCGGTGAGTGTTAGAAATACCCCTCCAGCTCGATAGGAATTCGATTCAAATCGCCGTCGCTCCCGGTTAGTGAGCACTTGACTTGAGCAGCGGTAACGTAGATCTCATTAAATGAACTGGTGGTTAAGGGAATGATACAATGTTGCCATAATGATATACCTGCTATGGATATAATAATAATGTTGTTTGATTCTACTCAAGTGAATGTTTAGTACAGGTGCTAAGATAGATGGCAGGTAAATGCTAAAAATAACTGCTAGTACAGGTTATAAGAGTCTCAATTACTTATGCCTTTATGCAAAAATGTGATGTTAGCTAGCCTCTTGTGAAAGCCTTGCATAATCCTTGGTGTCATCTTATTTCTGGTTTTCGACGGGTAAGTCTAGCTGAGTACATTCCAGTACTCAGGGTTTATTCCCTCCTGTTGCAGATGATATGCTCTACCAAGGTTTCTGCAAAATTTGTCTCCACCCTGCGGGTGATGAAGACTAGATCACTTGGGCGTGATCATCTTTTATGTACTTTCCTGATGCTTTTGTGGGATGTTGATCAACAAGACTGGCAGTAGTTAAACAATTGGTGTGTGTTTGCTTCCGCTACTTTTATAAACTTGGTTTGTAATAATTGCAACTCCGTGTGTGTAAACTTATTTCAGATTTACTGGTGTAACGTAATGCATGATGTTGTATGTTGAATGATGCGATCCTGGTTGTAAGCAAGTTGGTTTGAAATCCTTCGTGGTTTCGATTGACTACCGGGATTATATGGGCTCCAGTTCGAAAATTTGAGCACTTCGGTGCTTGTTTTTGTACTTGTGCTCTTATAATTTGATCGGTTCTGTTACAACAGAGGTGACCGGACGCTGCACCGGACGCGGTCATGGTGTGACCAGACGCGTCCGGTCAATTCAACGCAGCAGTCAGGTGCGCGGGTGTTAGGGTTTGCAACCGGCGTGTCCGGTCACTCGCGGGACCGGCGCGTTCGGTTAGGCGCCCAGAGGGAACTGAAGTTCGCAAGGTCAATCGGACGCGCGGCGCGTCCGGTCACATGCGATCGGACGCGTCCGGTCGTTGAGGGAGCTTACTGGACTCTAACCGGACGCTGGCACTGTCGCGTCCGGTCGTTGCCTGGAGCGCGTCCGGTCAGTTGAGCGGCGCGTCCGGTCGATTGGTTTGACTGTTGGCGCAGTGACCGTTGGAGGATCGGACATGGTTGAGCGCGTCCGGTCAGTTTTGACCGGCACGTCCGGTCATCCCGAAAAATGTCCAGTGAAGGAGTATAACGGCTCTATTTGTTTGGGATACTTATAAATACTTGTTGGCCGGCCCTTGGGGAGGTCTCTCGTGATTTCTAACACTCTTGTGCATCCTTTGAGCTAGAGCTTCTCCCTCTCACTCATCTCTCTTGCTTGATTGCAAATCAAAAGTGAGATTGAGTGATCCCAAAGTGCATTGCATAGCTTGAGGGCATCTAGTGGCACTTGTGGGTGGTTTAGCCAGTGGATTTCTTCTTACCCTTGGAGAGTATCGCTCCTAGCCGGCTTAGAGATTGTTGGAGGCGTTGGCAAAAGAAGGAGATTGTTCTTGGCCATCTTCGGTTGATTGTAAGAGGTTCCTGTGCTTTTCTCGGTGGAGCGCCAAAAGCAACTCTAGTGGATTGCGCGTGTCATTAAGTTACCTCACTTGAGAGTGGTGTCTTATGGTGCCTTGCAGGGCGTGCCTTGAGGGGCAAGTGACTTGAGGGTCACACCGAGGAACCATCTAAGTGTTGGTCCACACAACCGGTGACGTAGCTTGTCGGTGCACAAGTGAACACCGGGTGAACAAAAATATTGTGTCTCTTGTCTCCCGGTGATTGGTCTTCATATTGTGTTGTTGTCAATATTGATTGATTGTATATCATCTTGGTGATTAGCAACATCTTCACTCCACCGTCGGTATAAGATTCACTATCCTCTCTCTCGCTTTTACTCTTACTAGTTATCTTGTGTTGCTCTAGTAGTAACTTTGCTAGTAGTGTTGTTAGCTTGCTCACTAGTGTAAAATTAGCGACATAGCCCTTGTGTGAACTAGAGATCATAATCTACTAGACTTGTAGATAAGAGGCTTGCATCACAACCGTAGGCTAAGCAAAACTCGCTTTACGCCGTTTGTTAGTCTAACAAATTTGCTAAATGGTTCTTGTAGAATTTTTTATTGGCTATTCACCCTCCCTCTAGCCATCTAGGACCTTACAAGCACTCCTCTGTGCATTGTTAGAACACTTCGATATACATTGTTGGAACAATTATTCATGCGCTTCTATACAATTCTATACATTGTTGGCACATAATTCTATAAATTGTTTGGAACACTAATTTCTATGCGGTAAGAAAATTAATTTTTATTCATCTAACTACTCATTTGTATTCAATGTTAGTGCAAAAAATGTTTCTGCGTATCTTGATCATTGATTCTACGAATCCAATCGTCCATCACTTCTATTTCTCAAATTTTAAATTTTAGAGAAGACGAGATCGTCTCTATGTTTTACGCTTGTGGTCTCCATCTTCTAAGCATTGTTCCCATAATTATATACCCTCACAGTGGGAAGCATGATGTTGGTGATGGTAATCACGGTTGTATCAGGTGGAATGTCCATCTCGCGAAGAGGTTTTTACATGGAAACAAAATTAATTTTTAATTATCCAACCACTAATTTCTATGTAACGTCGGCGCCAACAACTTTTCTGCACATCTTGGCCATTAATTCTATGCATCCAATCGTCTATCATATGCCATGATTCAAATTTTAAATTTTAGAGAAGATGTGACCATTTCCATGTTTTACGCTTATGGTATCCATGTTCTATGTATTGTTCATGTTAATTATACACCTCCATAGTGGAAAGCATGATGTTGGTGGAGACAATCACGGTTGTGTCAGGTGGAACGTCTATGTCGTGAAAAGGTTTTTATACAACAACATAGCCTTTTGTCCCAAGCAAGTTAGGGTAGGCTAAAGATAAAACCCAAAAGAGACGAGAAATAGAGAGACATATAAAAAGGCACAAGACAGATATAGGTCACGGTTCAGGCACGTTGATTGCCAGTCTCCAAACACTCAGGGAGACATATAAAAAGGCACAAGATAGATATAGGTCATGGTTCAGGCATATTGATTGACAGCCTCCAAACGCTCCTGTCCATAGCTAAATCCTTGGAGATATTCCACTCCTTAAGGTCTCTCTTAACGGACTCGTCCCAAGTCAGTTTAGGTTGACCTCTACCGCTCTTTACATTATCAGCCCGCTTTAAAACCCCACTAGGCACCGACGTCTCGGGAGGCCTCCGTTGGATATGTCCAAACCATCTCAACCGATGTTGAATCAATTTCTCCTCAATTGGTGCCACCCCAGCCCTATCCCGAATATCATCGTTTCGGACTCTATCCCTCCTTATGTGCCCACAAAACCAACGCAACATACGCATCTCTGCAACACTCAACTGCTGGACATGTCGCCTTTTTGTAGGCCAACACTCAGCACCGTATAACATCGCCGGGCGAATCGCCGTCTTATAAAACTTACCTTTCAGCTTCTGAGGCACCCTTTTGTCATAGAGGACGCCAGAAACTTGACGCCATTTCAACCAGCTGGCTGAAATTCTATGCCTAATATCTTCATCAATGTCGCCATCCTTTTATAGCATCGACCCTAAATACCGAAAAGTATCTTTCTTGGCCATCACTTGCCCATTGAGGCTAACGTCTCCCTCCTCATGCCTAGTCATACTGAAATCGCACCTCATGTACTTGGTCTTGGTCCTACTAAGTCTAAACCCCATCGACTCTGACGTGTGCCTCCATAGTTCTAACTTTCTATTAACCCCTGCCCTACTGCCGTCAACTAGCACCACATCATCAGCAAAGAGCATACACCAAGGGATATCACCTTGTATGTCCCTTTTGACCTCATTCATCACCAAAGCAAATAAATAAGGGCTTAATGCTGACCCCTGATGTAGTCCTATTTTAATTGAAAAGTCACTGGTGTCGCCATCACATGTTCGTACAAACAACACCGCATCCCTGTATATATCCTTGATGAGGGTAATGTACTTAGTTGGAACTTTGTGCTTTTCCAAGGCCCACCACATGATATTTCTCGATACTTTGTCATATGCCTTCTCTAGGTCAATAAAGACCATGTGCAAGTCCTTCTTCTGCTCCCTATATCTCTCCATCAATTGTCGTAATAAGAAAATCGCCTCCATGGTCGACCTACCAGGCATGAACCCAAACTGGTTTTGGGTCACACTTGTCACTATTCTTAGGCGATGCTCGATAACCCTCTCCCAGAGCTTCATCGTATGGTTCATCAACTTAATCTCATGGTAGTTAGTACAACTTTGAACGCCTCCCTTGTTCTTGAAGGTAGGTACTAATATACTTCTCCTCCATTCTTCAGGCATCTTGTTGAACCAAAAAATAAGGTTAAAAAGCTTAGTTAACCATACTATTGCTCTGGCGTCCATGCATCTCCACACCTGAATAGGGATACCATCAGGGCCCATCGCTTTACCTCCCTTCATCCTCTTCAAAGCCTCTCCGATCTCTATCTCCTGAATTCTCCTCACAAAGCGTCTGTTGGTATCGTCAAATGAGTTGTCCAACTCAAGGGTAGGACCCTCATTATCCCCATTAAACAACTTGTCGAAGTACTTTCTCCATCTGTTCTTGATCACCTCATCCTTCACCAGAAGTCGATCTGTCCCATCTTGATGCATTTGATTTGGTTGATGCCCCTTGTCTTCCTCTCGCAAGTCTTAGCCTGCAGTAACAAAATTAATTTTTATTTAATCAACAACTAATTTCTATACAACGTAGGCGCCAAAAACTTCTCTGCACATCTTTGATTCTCTGCGTCCAATTGGCCATCACTTGCTATGATTTAAATTTCAAATTTTGGAGAAGACGAGATCGTCTCCATGTTTTACACTTGCGGTCTCCATGTTCTATGCATTGCCCCCATGTTAATTATACACCCCATAGTGGAAAGCATAATGTTTGAGGAGACAATCATGGTTGTGCCAGGTAGAATGTCCATCTCACGGAAAGGGTTTTTATACGGTAACAAAATTAATTTTTATTCAGCCAACTACTATTTTCTGTGTAAAAATTAATTTCAGTCAATGGTGAAAACCGTTTTTGAATCGAATGCTTCATTGAGAAATTATAATGAAAAAACGAAAGAGATTAGATTGAATGCGTGCATGCATGCATACATGCGTCAGCTTTGTCAGGTTGTGTCAGCCAGAACGTCCAGCTCGTGGAGAGGTTTCGATGCGGTAACGAATTAGTTTTAATTCATTCAACGTATGCAACGTCGCGACAAAAACCTTTCTGTGCAGCTTGACCTGGAATTTTATGCATCCGATCGGCTGGGTCCGCAGCGGGCCTCCACCTGTGCGCGCGTCAGCTGCACGGACCTGAGTGGTTGTGCTAGATGGGGGGCTGGCTGGGGCTCTCCATTAGCTATTGGAAGCCTCGGGCTCCTAATAGTAGGACCCTTAAAAAACATTAATATTTATGACACATAATTAGTATCATTGGATAGTATTTGAATCTAGTTTTTCAATAAATTTATTTGGAGATAGAAATGTTGCACGTATTTTCTATAAATCGAGTCACGGTTATCGGTACGTAAATCATGACGACCAACATTTAGGGACAAAGGGAGTACTAGAGTGATTTTTTTCGGTATGGCCCCCGTATATAAGAAGATCACTAATAATTCTTATCTGAAGTGCCCGCCTGTACACTTTTGTTGAAAGACATGATACAGTATGCTGTTTGATATTGTTTTCATCCAGATTTTTCGAGTCCCACCCAAAATGGTTTCCTCACGTTTCAGTAGTCCCAGTGGTCACTGGCCGTGTTTGTACGATCAAAAGTTGACCTCTCTTTCCACAAGACTGCAACTAACCTTTCTTTTTAAAAAAGACTGTAACAGTTTCAAAAAAAAAAGACTGTAACTAACCGAAAAAACAATGCATGTATCTCCCTCAAATTAGGTACGCTACACAATTAGGCACACACAACAACCCTAAGGATGGGCAAACATCTTTAGAGTTTAGACCCAAATATTTGATCGTTATTAGCAATTGTTCATCCTCACCAACCAACTAAAATATAACTAATAATACGCATGCTTATTATTATTATCTCTCGAATTTCAATGGGCTATTTGCAATAATCGTTTGGCACCCGCGGAAAGTTGGCCAAAGCTGGCCGTGACGTCCGTCCGTCCGTCCTCAGCAAAAGCTACCACGGCACCGAATGCTCCGATCCGGGGACGCGCCTGTATCCCGGACGCATAACGTGCATGGCCGCTTGTTGCTCGTGCATGCACGCGTGTGCGGCAGCACGCCGTGGTGCTGAGTAGCCCACGCACGCCGTTGTGGCAGAGAATAGATATGCTGTGCAAATTACTCGTACGTACGTACACTAAGGCCTGCCGGCCAGGCGGAGGTACTTGTGTACGGCGATTATGTTTTCTTTCTTTTTCTCGATAATATGGTGTCCTGGTGATGATGGTAACGCAAATCCTTCTCGAAGTGGCTTAATATACATGTCCTCACTTTCAAGTACGTGTTCGTGTAAGCAATTTTTTTAAAAATGTGTTCGTGTAAGCTGTCTTGATGATGACTTGGGAACCATGTCTGCCGCACGTAAAAATGACCTAGACAATTTAGAGATTGTTTGTTTTTTGTTTTTGATGGATCAAAGTTAGCTAGCACGGACTGCTTTCTTTCCCTGAGTGTCTCAGGACGTTGACGACAATATTCAGATTGGCTTGCCCGTCTGAGTGAGGTCCTCGCTACACACGCCGACGTAACGAGGCCAGTAATATATAGAGGACCAAAACGCCGCAACAGAACCTGTATAGCGCCCGCTAAAGCCTTCGATCGAACTGTAAACGCCACAGGTAGCGGACGTACGGTGCGTGCGCTATGCACCACGTGGGAGCACGCGCGAGAGGGAGCCAGCACAAGAAAGAGAGAGAGTACGTGGGAGAACGTGTCCAACTTTTTCCCACATGGAAAAATGTTATAACTCACAAACTAAAAACCCAAATTAAATTCCGATTACACCATTAAATTCGTTGCAATAAATCCATTAAAACAAGATCTCACGTGAATATATTTAGATAAAATTTATAAAGGATGACAAGTGGGGCCGTGGTTGGTAGTTGGTATAGAGTATGAGATATAGAGGATAATGGGTGCGGAAGAAACATATGTAGAGGAGAGAATCTTGATGACCAGGATGTATAGAAGATAAAAATAAAGAACGATGAGTGCGGATAGCTAAGTGAGACTAGGCGTGTCGGGAACCGAGCAACCTGTTGGCTGTAGCCTTGCTCAGGCATGAGTTCGCCCACAGTGATATCGATTGTTACTAGTAACAAATTTATCAATATAAAAAAATATGTTGGACCGCACAGTAAAGAATCGAGCATCACTCGCACTACCACATCATGCTACATCACTCTCTAGCGCAACTAGGATGAATTGAATATAAAAACAAGAAAACGAAAAAGTTTAACTACTCTGGCCTTGTTTACTTCCCCGTCCCAACCCAAAATATTTCCTCTGTCATCCGTCACATCAAATCTTTGAACGTATGCATGGAGCATTAAATGTATGTAAAAAAGATAACTAATTGCATAGTTTGTCTGTAAAGGTTGAGACGAATCTTTTGAGTCTAGTTAGTCCATGATTGGACAAATTTTGCCAAATAACAACGAAAAATGCTACAGTAACTTTTCACCTACTTTTCGCGAAGTGAACACTCCTCTAGTGCCATCTTCTTCTCACGGGCCTAGAATGCATGACACATCCTGTTTGTCCTCTCTCTGTGTCTAGAGCACCGGGCATCCAAACTTGCTTCACTCTTTCTTTTTCATGTTTCTCTTAGAGCAACCACAATGTATATGGACTAAGTAGTCCATATGGACATCTTTTATGTCAGTGGACTATAGCTATGGTTGTCTCTACAATGTTTCAGCCAACAAGTAGTCCATAAGGTGGGTCCCATATGAGATAAAAATTATTTCTCTTTACAATCCTGTGCAAAACCAAGAAAGAGAGAGAGGAGTGAGAAAGAGTAATATTTTTTATTCCTTATGGGTAGTCCATAAGCTTATGGGTACCTTTTGCTATGGACTACCCTATAGACTGGTCTCACAATGTTCCAGCTACCTGATAGCAAATATTTTAATCCTATGAACTGCCTTACGGCAAACATTGCGGTTGCTCTTATGAACTAGCAACCTCCCATCACCTGTTGCAATAGGAGAAGCGGTACCTCAGTCACCTCTCTCTCCTCTTTAGGCACCACTTAGAGCGCACAACAAAGAAGTTATCGTCCACAACATGCAAGGGGTGGATCTTTTGGTGCCTGTGGTCCTTAAAAACATGTGGTGGAGTTTTACTCCCGCTTCAACACACATCCTGGTGACGGCTTCAATTTTTTATCAGATGAAGTACTCGATAGCTCCACAGGTTGTTCTAATGTCCTGTGAGACTACAATAAGTCTGATTTGTATGCCGGCCACACATATGTAGGTTGAGGCCAATAACCAAGGTGTCGCATAGGTGAAGACGTGAGACTCCATGTTTCTAAGGCCCCGTCTGGCACAGCTTAGCTTTACCATTAGAGTTGTTTTTAAGCAACTTCACGAGCAGCTTTCTTAGTGATGCTGGGCTGTTTTAGAAAAAAAACTATTTAGCAAAATAGCTTACCAACAGCTTCATGCATGGCTAAGAGGGGAAAATGAGTGAGAGGGCTGTGAAAGCTACTTTTTAGCTTCACCTCTCTTCATTTCTTTGTGAGAGCGTAAAAAGGAGCTTCACCCATGAAGCTGTTTTTAAAAAGGGTGTTTGCAAAAGAAAAAATAGCTCATGAAAATATTGGTGAAGCTGTACCAAACACGGCCAAGTGCAAGGAAAAGTTAAATCTGTCCTCAAGGGCATGTTCTTCCACCCCATTCCATGCACATCAAATGTGCATGGGGATGAGCGTAATGCAGAAGAGTTTCTCCTGCAGCACACACATCCCTCGCACATCCAATATAATGGTGCATGAAGTGGGAGCACATGCCCTGAAGGGCAAATAACACCCGCCTTGCGTAGTGTAGCATCCCTTCTATGTCTTGTTCACATAAAATTTAGGAGTCTAATCTAAACCAAAAGTAAAAATTGTCAGCGTCGTTCTAGTGGCCAGGAGACGGCAGCACCACAGCTACACAAGGTCATCTACCTAGTTCCATTGGAAGTAGCTAAACGTTCCTGTTTTTTTCAGTATTCCAGTGTAGGAGTAATGCATATTTTGGTGGTATGTACGTGATCTTGATCTTGGGAGCATGATAAATTTCTCAACAAGGGTCACAAGGTTTGATCAACTCAACACAATTATAAGTAGCAGATGTGTAGAAGGTTAAACACATGTAAAATATCATATATCGCTTTCGCAGGAATTTCTCACCATTGAGGAGTATGTGACACTATGGTTTTATGATATTTTTATAAAAAAGTCTCCAAGTACTTTGAATAGAAAAGGTTGGATTTCTAAGCCAGAACTGTATCACACACTCCACAACAACTTTTATGATTGTCCTATAAAGGCATTTTCCCACAAGGATAAGTATATATATATGGAACAATTTTTATGCAAGCTTCTATCCCAATAAATGTTATAAACATGCCACTTTTCAAAATTTTAATTGAAGTGTATTCTTGGTTCATTTTAGATTGCATAAAAGTATCACACATGTACCAAGAAGATGAGAGAAAGTGTTAAACCAGCATTTTAAAGTGAAGCATCACAGTTGCATGTTCAGAACTTTCACTTTCGGGTTGATCAAACCCCCACACTTCGCTCGAAGTGTGTTATGGTCATAAAGACAAGGTAGAGATCAGGTGCATTGGCTCTATTGGTGAAAAAACACCAATAGAACCAAAACTTTATTCATTTTTCTCTAGCCTTAGGCACATTGAATAGGTAAAGTTGATATATTATGTGCCATGTTCTTTTATAACAGGGTGATAAGATCAAAAGGATGAGCATAAATGTAGCATTTAAATACACTTGGCCTTTGACATAATGTATCAAACATCTATAGGATCATGACCATCATCTTTCAGAAATTAGTTGTGCAACATTTTAATTTATTTAGTTAAGACTATCAGATCAAGAAAGAGGTGCTATGAACAAACTTAAAGAACAAGACATGCTAAGTTAGTCAGGTTGGATCAAGCAAAGTTGTAACTCAAACATGTTTGATTTTTCATTTATGTGCATAGCAGAATCAAGGAAAAGCTTTAAATAATGACCATTTACCTTAAAATATTACCTTTGTCATTGGAGCATGACAGCACCATGTGACGAAGGGGAGATGACTTGTGGTGGTCCTTTTTTTCTACTTGAAACTTTCCTTGCTTAGCTAGCCATGCATATTGTGTTCATGAGCATCTTGTCTCTTGGATTGCACTCCTTCTTTGTCATTCCATCTTTATGCTCTGTCTTCTATGAATCTTGACATTTTGTTTGGACCTTCCGCTACACTTATTGTTTCATTCCTGTAAAGGATTAGTGAACAACACATACCTGAAGGGACACATATGGTTTTTGAGGAAAGAGTAGTGTTGTCATAGAGGTAAAGGTCATCTTCTATGCTACAGAATAGTTGGTTTTAATATTTTAATTAGCATAGAACATTTATCCCATGTTTTAAATAATGTGCCTTTATTGTTCACCACTACTTCAAATTTTAAACAAGGTTAAGGCAAAGATGTGTAAAATTATTTTGAAGAATACCTCAAACCTTGATTTCTTTCCACGAATGATCTCATGACCTTTCCAACAAAATGTAGAAATTTTCCTGCAAGGGTTAGTCCATATGTACAACCATAATTTTTGTGATTTTTATCTATGCTAATGGAAAGATACTTTTAGGATTACTTTAGCATATATTTTGTTTATCATGTTTTATATAAAAAATTATTTGTTTGCGACATTATAGCATGGTTCAAAGAAAAGGTAACTTATAGACAAAAATGTATAAACTGTGATACTCATACTTCTTTCATCCATGAAGGATGAGATGTCTTCTTTTATGCAAAGTTACTAAAGTTCATCACATACCTTGATTCATCTCCGATGTGAATTCATCTCGAGACTTGTCCAGATTGAATTTGAGAGTTTTTTGCAGGGGTTAGTCCAACAAAATAACCAATATCTACTAAAGCACATTCTCGGTTCAGAAATCAAACTATAGACACCACGTCTAATTTGATTTAGGAAAGTATTTTAACCTAAGCACCATGCTTAATCTAAAAAGCTTTTGGAAGTAAGATCAGCACACCTCTTCCATCCATGAAGGATGAGATATGTCTTCTTTTATTCAAAAATCAAACTAGACACCATGTATAATTTAATTTAGGAAAATATTTAAAACTAAGCACCATACTTAATTTAAAAGGTGTATGAAGATATTCCAAACCCAAACATATTATAGCAGATAAAGGCAACATGAAAGCATTATAGAGATTTACTCAAATAGAGATGAAGAATATGATCATGGTGAGTATCGGATGATTTAGCACCGGCAATGCCTAGCAACTACTTGGCGTAAGAGGACCTAGATGTTAACACACGAGACATAAGATTTATATTGGGTTCAGGCCATTGTGTAGCATAATACCCTAGTCCAGTCAGTGGTGCTTCTCTTCTTGTATTCGTATGCTTGGTTACATGGGCTGTTGCTCCTGGCTATGTGGTAGATGAAAGGGAATGAGATAGATCCCGATCGCGACGTCCCTACCCTCTTTTATATGGGCTGAGAGGGTAGGGTTACAATGAGGGCGATCGAGCTAAAAGATTGGCTTTCTAGTTTGTTATATGGAATGCATAATAGATTGATCCTAGGCTGTCGTCCTGATACACCGGCTCCGGGTATTCTCAGCGAGCCATATATTCGATAGTGAGGAATATATATTTTCTCTTTTTTAGATAAATGTTGGGGTTATGTAAATAGAATACCCCCAAAGCATGACCTTAAGAGACATTTAGGATGGCCCAGCTGGCCGTCGGCCCAGCTAAACAAAGCCAGCCTCGATCCCTCGCCCTCGAGCCATACAAGGTCCGCCTTGACCTCTCCCACCTCTCGACCTTGCACCAAGCGGTGCCTCCGACCACCGGTAGCCTTAGCCACTAAGGAAAGGATGAGAGCTAGGAAGACGCATGTAGTACGCCTACCCAGACAGGACACACACGTGCGCACTCAACCTCGTACATGAAGGACGATGCCCCTCTAACCATCAGGACATAGGGCAGAGTGTCGCCTCGGTCAGCACCCCGCTACGGACAAGACCACACCAGGGCGTTACTACATCACTCTATGTGGCTCGGCACCGCCAAAATCCCATCCATCCTGATGCACGGGCGTACGATCATAGCTGCCACGATGCGGGGACCACGATGGGGAGTCAGCTCTCCACTCTGACTGGATCCTATGCCCTCGATCTAACTCCAGGAGGTCGAGGCAACGGGATCTCGACCCTAGGAGCAGGCATCCCATAATGGGACAAGACACTCTCCCCGTATAGTGACATCATGATGTCTCCTTGAAGAAACAGAGCGTCAGGATGGAGGCCACGACTGTAACACCCCAGGTGTTAGGGTTGCGTCTTGACACTTGCATTGCATGAGTTTAGCATCATTCGTTCATATGTGACCATGAAACACATGTAATGTATTAGTGAAACATATGAAACATGCTAGTGCAACATGTGCAACATGTATATATGTGGAATGTGCTTGCAACATCTCCTTGAAACATATGCAACATACCTTTGTTAGTTGTGTTTCAATGTGTGTATGTTTGATGCTCATGCTTGGTAATGCAAGTGAGTGTTGATGTCACTTCTTTCATGTGTCTCACATCAATCTTTATCTATAGTGATCCCTGGAAAAGTTTTATGAAGTTTGGAATAAAAAAGTCACATGAAATGATAAGTCATGTCTTTGTTTCAATGACTTTACCAATTGTTGGAATTGCACCGTGAAGTGAATTGAATTATAGACCATCAACTAAACCTTGCAACCTTACCCAAATAACTCTAGATGAACTCTACAATAAAAGTCATGAAGGGTTCATGTTGAGCCAATGCCAAGAAAATACCCCAATTGACCAAAAACCCTAGTTTAGGCTTTATTGAGTTGCTACTTTGACCAAAGTGAAAGTTTGACTTCTATACCAATTATAAGGTTTGACCTTAAAGAAAAGTTGTATTTCTTCTTATGTAGAACAAATTTTGTTTAATGGTCAAGAGCTAGTTTGGCCTCTAACATAGTCAAATAGAGCTCACAAGATTCAATGCAGTGTTGTCTTGGAGCCCAGAAATTTAGCTAAGTCCTAACCGAGTTTCAGTTTTGGGTACCCTACTTTGGAGCTGTGTAGTTTTCTAACCAGGCCAAACTAGTTGAGGATTCTTTAATAAGAGTTGTAGTTTAGTTTAAGTACAACAAACTTTGTTTTTAGAGCATATCATGAATCAGCTTGGATGGAAGTGAAACTGAGGCTTGAAGATCGAATCTGTAGCTATTTTTAGACTTAGAAATAATTAAGGCCGAGATTAGTAACAACTTGATTGGCATGCCACGTTCTCATAATTTTGTTAAGTAACTTGGCTTGATCCCAAAATAAAAGTTGTAGCCGATGTCTTTGAGGAGAACATACAAAAAGTTGAGATCAGTTTGATCAAGCTTGGTATCCCAAATCCAGCAAAAACCAACCTTAATGTGATCATCATTAATTTGTTGACAGTGTCAACTTTGGGCTTAAATATCCACTAATCCGTGGCTCTAATGGTTGTGCACCCTTAATAGGAAATGTAGAGCAGACCGAGATGAACAAACTTCGTTTAAGGCCCGTTCACCAATTCAGCCCGTAAGAGGCCCAAAACTAGCGTCCACTTTACCCACAGCATTGCCCGCCACACGCTCGACGAAATGCCTCAACGGGTGACACGCGCTCGGTGCGTGTCAGCCATGCGCCAGCTCGTGCCCTGCTCCTCCAAAGCGAACGCCCGAGCTCCCTCTCAGCCTCTCACTCGCCCTCGCCCTCTCTTCGCTCGCCCTCTCGCGCTACTGTAGCTCGTGAGTGCACTCCGCCATGTGCGCCGCCACCGAGCTCCATGGCCTCTGAGCCCCTCCTGCCCCACCGCGTGTGTCACCACCTCCGCCTCTTCCTCCTACTATGCCCGGTGCACCTCGGCCGAGCCACAGACCACCAGAGGGCCGTCGTCACCAGCACAGCCACCGGTGAGCCACTGCTCTGCGTGGCCCCGCCTCCTCGGGCCACCTCGAGACGAGCCGTGGCCCCCACGGGTGCGCACCGGCCTCCTCTTGCTTCCCCCTCCACTTCCCTGTCGCCGGCGAGCACCCTCCGACCGGCACCGCGAGCTCCGATGACCCCCTCTATTCTAAATTCGCATCAGGGACGTCACGCTCAAATTCGAGAAAAGGCAGGGGTCTAAGTGCACACCCGCAGACTCATGTGAATAGTGCCTTTTGGACCTTTTTGTTTTAAATCGGGTGAATCTTTGATGATTTATATCTCGTGAGCTCCAAAAATAGCAAATGAAAACTTTTTGGAATCCTTGTAAAATTGTCTTTGTAGTGGATCTATAATATGTCATGTTTTAGTTTAAATTTTTAGCTGTAAAAATAGATTTATGCATCCAGGTTTTCAATGCTAGTTGCATTTGTGTTTTTCATAACTACAGCTGTAGAGCTCCCAATGAAGTGAAATCTTTATGTCATGCTACTCATATGATGTTTGATGTGTGGTAATAATTTCATGAATTTTGGGTGTTATATGTGTGAGTTATTAGTGTATCTTGCTCTCATATGATTTCTTGCAATAGCAATTTATCTTTTTCATAAAGGTTGTTATGCTTACTCAAATGGCATGAAATTTGTACAGTAGACTATTGGGAGGATATGTAGACCACCATAATTTTGGTAGAATTTATTATGCAATTTTGATATATGTTTATAATTCCACCTAATTATCTAAATAAATTAAGAAAATGCATTAAAAGTATTTATTTAGGAATGGAAACTATGTTTTCTGGTGTTCATTAGTCATGTGTGACATGTTGGTAAAGTTGGTTTTATCCACTTATATGTTTGCAATATAAGTTAATATTTATTTCTTGCAAATGAGGTTTCTGGACAGATCTGGAAACTTAGCAAAGTTTTTCATGATAATTTGCTTTGTTGTGAAACTTGTTTATACAAAAGTTGTAGATAATTTATGTATCTAGCTTCTATTAAAATTTGGTGGTATTTGGCCAAGTATTTTAGGCGTTATAGCTGTTTAAAGTTGGGTTACAGAATGACTTGCTCTTTGTCTTGTTAGACTAGTTTCTGTGTTGTGTAAATTTGACATGTTAAACTATGGAATTATGTTGTAATGATTATAAATAAATATAGAGAATTTTATAAGCTTTCTAGAATGTCTTGTTGCATGTCATTTAGATCCGTAGAACTCCAATTATAGCTAAATCTTGTAGCTGCTGTTTGCATGTCCAGAAATTGATAGATTCCAATTATAGTTGTTTGCTTGTATATTGTTAAGTGTGACTTATGCCTTTGAGGGTAGTTAAGTTAATACACCTAAGATCTTGTAAAATTTGTGTGCCATGTCTAGTATGCTTACCATATTCATATGTTGTGCTTGGGTGATGAGTTAAATGACTTAGGTAATCACAATTATTGGTATGATGTTGTTTTACTTGCTATCTTAGCATGATGATTAGTGTGATGTTTAATTAAGCTATGTGATGTGCTTAAGTAGGTTTAGTGTAATTGTGTAATTGCCTTGATTAGTGTGTGATGCATCATCTATTGCATTTCCATGTATTTATACACTTGCATCTTGCATCTCATCTAGATACGCTAGATGCACCACGTGAAGGACGAGGTGTGGAGCCAAACCTGAAGATGGTGTTGGTGGATCCATCCCGAGGATGGAAGGACCTTGGAGTGCATACCTGAAGTGGAGGTGTCACCAAGACGGTGCAAGCTAACTTGACTGACTCGTGTCGAATTCCAGGCAAGCCCCGGAGCATTATAAGCCACCTAATTTCTGAAATGCAATTGAGTATATATGTTATATGTATTGGTGCATTAAGTTATAGGAGTTGGACGAAAATACTTGCTGCATATATATCCTTCCTTGTCCAAGTATAAATCCCTAAAATCCTATTTAAGTATAGGATCGAAAAAAGCTTAGCCCTGCTCTAAGCAATAGAAGTCGGGTGATTTCCTGTCACCTGCGAGATATATGAATATATATATATATATATATATATATATATATATATATATATATATATATGGCACGGTTGGCTATATTTACTATCGTGGAAAAGAACCATGTGTTAATGAAATGAAATGAGACCGGGCGGGATGACGATAGTGAAGTAACAAGGCATGGAGGTCTTGGGTGTGGATCTATCCCCGTCTATGTCGATTAAGGACCGATTCTTGGAGCCTTTCCTTGTTCATGTTGAACGCATGCCTAACACTTAGCTGGCCGGGTCTGGTGACCGACCACGAAGTCGAGTAGCTCAACTCAAGCTAGGAGTCAATAAGTATAAAGTGCGCCTCAGAAGGGAGCCGTAGCAATGAGTCCAAGGGCAGGTGATTTAAAAGTCCTGAACGTCCTGGCAGAAGGGTAATCCCTGAGAGTGCTGGTGCTGATCGAACCCACAAAGTTGGTTCCTGAGTTGTACCAAAGGTGATCGATGGCTGCCTTTAGCGGGGTTTGCCGGGTGAGTGTTAGGAATACCCTCTCAGCTGAGTTGTAATTCGATTCGAGTCGTCGTCTCTCACCGATTAGTGAGAACTTGACGGGAGTATCTCCAAAGTAGATACACTAAATAACTTGATGGTTCTGAAATGATGATATGATGATGGCCTTATTATACCTACTATGGTTAATATTGTTTGCTCCTAATAAAGTGATTGCTATAGTATAGGTGCTAATCTAGATGATAGGTTCATGATGATTAACTTGATGCTTAAGCATTACATGATTACTTATCTGTACTAAGCGTCTATACAAAATGTTGTCAAGCTAGCCCCACTTATATCAGCCTTGCATGATCCTTGGTGTCACTTTATTTTTGGTTTATGACGGGTAAGTCTAGCTGAGTACCTTCTCATGCTCAGGGTTTATTCCCACTTATTGCAGGTTATGATGTATCATGGCTACTGCAAGAATTGGATGACTCCTGCCGTAGTGGCGGAGTGTGATCACGGGCATGATCCTTCTGAGTTATCTCATCTCTAATGCTTTTGTTGGAAGTTGACCTTAGTACTGGCATGTATTTGAAATAAGAGTAATGTTAGTTTCAAATTACTTGGCTTCCACTACTTTTTAACTTAAGTTGTAATAACTATGTTGAACTCCGATGTATATTAAACTACTTGTGAAATGGATGTAACATGTGACTTAGTACTGTAAATGTATGTTATGTTGGTTGGTTTAAAATCCCTCGTGATTTTGTTGGACTACCTGAGTTATATGGGCTCAAGTGTGAGAATTTGATCACTTTGGTGTTTGTTTTTGTACTTGTGCTCTTATAATTTGGACGGTTCCATGACAACGATGACATCAAGTCAGCCATACTGGGTAGGGGAGTTGGTAAGCAACCACCACTCCCCTCACACCGCCATGGCTACAATAGTACCTCCACTATACAACACACCATAGTGTAAGGAGCAATCTCATGATGACCATACCAATGACAAGGCTATTAGATAGATTTCTTGACAAGCATGCTAGCTTCTCCATCCCTCGGGCTCCTGGCCACTAGGGCTAGGAGAACCCTACTCTGCATGTAACCTGGCCCCTACTACTATATAAGGGGAGCCAGGTCTTCTTCAATAGGGGCAAATGGGAGAGGGAGACTTCTCTTGAGATCAACCTCCTATGATCATTTCTCCTTGCTCCAACCCTTCCTACCTATAGGACTATAGCTTGCATACCCTCTGTTGTAAGCCTTTTGGAGCATTTTAGCATTGAGGAACACATACTCACAAGTCTCCGACACTGGACGTAGGGCTTCATCCCAAACCACTAGTGTCTTGAGTGCTAGCCATCGAATCCCTTTAGCAGCATGGCAATAAATTTACTGGTTGTTTCTCAAAACACCCGCAGTTGGCGCGCCAGGTAGAGGAAAGTTGTGCACTCACGTTTGTGACCAGGGCATTGATGGCACACTACACCTATGTTGGGCATGCTCTCGGTGCAGCCCCCGGTGTCCGCATCCGCTTTGGGAGCCTCGAGTTCATCGACACCGACGGGCCGATACCTATCTATAGTTTCTACCCTGGCCAGATTATCTGCTTCGGTAACTTGGATTTCATGGCTAACCACCTAGGTCAGCTGCACCTCAGCGGAGGCGTGTCACCTCCAATAAAAGCCTTAGTTTGGCTTTGGCTAATTGATGAAACCTAAGTACTAACCTTTGTCATAAGTGTTATGAGAGCTAGTTTGGTACACATCAAGTGATGGAGCTAGATGATGGAGTCCATGGAGATGAAGATGGACATGTGATCATGATCAAGGCTCTAACTTGGAAAAGAAGAAAGATAAAAACAATTAAAATCCATAGAGATCAAGGGAAAGGTATAAATAGGATTTTGTTTTGGCACTCAAGATACCATAGAGGGTGTGAGTGAGCTTAGGATAGATAGCCGTACTATGAAGATGGGATAATCATGGTTAAAATGGTTGTCAAGTGCCACGAGGTGAAGTGATTCATGCATATGCATTAGGACCTAGTGTGCTAACAATTAACCCTTGGAAAATAATTTGAAAAATGCTAACACACATGCATAATGTTGATACACCTTGTGGTTAGCAATTGGGAACAAGGGTGAGAAGATTGGAGTTGAAAATCCACAAAAAAGACTGATCGAACTTTGGGGCTAGGGGGACCAGACCCTAGACTCGGTGGGTTCGATGCTAAACCCTAGCCTGCGAGCATTGCTGCTGGTTAGACCGGACCCGACTGAGAGGAGCGCCCAGACCATCTTCTTTGCGTTTATCGAGGGATACAGAGAGCGTTGCGCTGATTGAGTTGGATCGGACTCTAACACCATAGCGTGACCAGACTCACCTATGCCACTGTTCCTAGGTCCGGTTGTGTATATGTTGTGCTTGGGCGAATATGAAGTGAGGACTAGACTCTATGGCGAGTCTGGTCGGGGTTAGTCGGACGTGTCCGGTCATGAAACAGAGGCTCTAGGAGCTCTCTGGATCGCACCAGACTCTGACTGAGGTTGAGTTCGGTCGGTTGAGCAGCGCGTCCGGTCTGGAGGTTGTGTGCGCACATGAGCTCAGATGACCATTACACTAGCCAATATGAGTGTGTGTCTTTCGACCATTACTTTAATTACTTTTTAACTAATGATTTTCTAATATACCTTGTGGAGTACCTCTGGGCCCTCGCTATAATGACTTTACTTGGAGTCATTGTGATCAAAGTCCTAACATCAAACCAGAGCCAGAGTTGTGACAATACAAAGGATAAAGGGCTAAGGCAGTTTCTACTTGCAATGCCCTATACCCTCTTTCTTTTTGCACTAGCTGGTTTAGTTGCCGCAGTTGCTATCAAGAGAAAGCCTCATGTGCTTGGATGCACAACAGGGACTCTACTGGCTCAGCTACTGTGTCTTGTTGTGATGGGAGGCATAGTTGCACAAGTGCTTGGTAAGGTAGACCCGTTGATTGTCTAGCAGGTCACAAGTGGCATAATTGCTGTTGTTCTGGCTGTGTTGAGTGTGTTGTGTGCTTTTCCAAAGGTAAGTGTGTAGCATATATTAGTTGTTATGCTACCCATATCTCTTTTGGTTAATACCATTGAGCTAGTGTAACTTCATCCGTTTTAAGTGCCTGGATTGCCTCTCTTCCTGTCTTTATTCAAAAGAAAAGACTAATGATGACTTAAAACTCTAAGGAGGTAAATGTTTCAATCTTATGTTCATTCATACATAATTTTGACCTATATAACTTGTCACTGGTTCATATAATGAAGGTTCCTATAATGAAATGTACTTCTTGACGTGTTCTTTGTGGTGTAAGACTTGGCTCGTTAGGTGGATGAGTTAGATGGGCCATCCAAATAGGAACTTATCAGTAGTTAGATTAAACTTGGTTTATAGAGATCTATTTTTCTTAAAACATGAGATCCAAACGAGGCATAAGAGAGAGACGAGAAGACTTGAGATGGTGAGTAACATCAAGATGGACAAAAGTATCCTCCCTCCAAGCCTTAGGGGGTCTATTTATAGGAAAGGTGAGATGGTTGTTTATATTTATCCCCTAGGAGGGGTTGAAACTTATATACATGTCCTTAAACTTTACAATTACAAACTATATGTCCCTAACCTAGTACTTGGGCCTCTTTCAAAAAGTGGTTCCCTAACTTGTTCCACACCCCCAAATAATAGTCACTTAGCTATTTGGCTTTGGATGGAATAACAAGACCTAATTATTTAATTGGTATTAGAATAGCCCCTAATTACAACTTAGACTTTAGTCACTATGATCTTCCTTCGCAACCTGCATATGTGCACCTCAATAAAAGCTCATTCCAAAAAATCCATGGGAGAAATGCATGGATATAACGGCATGCACAAGACTCAAATTTATACAAGATTAATATAGGGCACTTTTGTCTTTGATTTATCCTCGATAACAACCTTTGTTTGAAACCTTCATGATTGAACCTTTAGTGGCTTAATCTTGTGCATGGATTTGAGCATTCGATAGCTTCACTCCATAGATGTGCCTTTGCCAATGTAGTCAAAGTACATGAAGTAAGCAAACTAGTCATAGACAATCACTATAGTGCCTTCAAACCTTCACTCATAGGCTCGAGACAAGGCTGCCTCGTTAAGTTGATTGCTTCTCCAATACATCCCTCCCCTATCTCTCTTTGGCTAGTATTGTTAGAGAATATTTGTGGCAGAACTACCTAATTTAACCTAATCCCAAGCGTACTTATCAGCCATTTGACACTAAGTCAAGACACCAAGTCAAATCCGGTAGTCTATCGAGCAAACCCAAAAGGGAGAACTCAAAACAATCCACTTTTATGCATAATCCATAAAATCAAAGCTATTTCTTACATCACATGAGTTATAACATCAGAGTTATTACAAGAAGTTTAATATAACAGTGAAATAATAACAGTTACAATTAATTAAGCAATATGTTTACAAGCTTTTATCTTGCAGCAAAAAATAAACCGACACATGTAATGTGTCAGGATCAACACCCTTTTAAATGAGTACCCAAGATGATAGTCTTCCATTAAGTATTAAATTGGATGGCTCACTTAACTAGTCATCCTAGTACACCTCCCATAAGATGTACTAATCAAATGCCAACCCTCATCTAGGATCAAGCCAAAGAGAGAGAATACATCACAACCACAGGTAGAACATGTTACAAGTTCAAAGTACTTAAGTTTACATGCCAAGTTGTTCAAAAACTTAGTTCATAACACCATTTGGTTCACACATGACATTCTACCATCATCAGAGTCTAAGCAGAAGTCTTTCAACATAGTTTTCAAAAGATAGCAATGTGTGGGTGTGCCACTGCCACACATCTATGAGGCTTGGCCTCTCTACCACTCCTGATCCTCCTAGGACTTAGGAGCATAGAAGAAACCATGAACAGGGGCTGCACTACCTGCAAAACTTAAGATTACCATAGAGTGAGTACTCAATTATACTCTGTAGGACTTACCCAATATAATAAACACAGAGTATGTAGTTTGGATTGTAGCAAGGAGTACAATTGGTTTTGCATAAAGGCATTTATACATGAATAGTAAATGTGATCTATGGACTTAGCAATCGCGAGCATAGCAAGGTAAAAAAGTTAAGCAATTTGCAATTTGGACCTCGATCTTCCATGAGTCCTTGTTTCAATCCAACTCTAGTCCATAACAAGAAGTACATGACTTATTGCTTTCAAAAAGACACTTTGTAGGGGAGTACACATTAACCCCACCAAGGACAAGGGATATAACACATATGACTTGTCGGTACATAAGGGATACCTTGATGTCTCAACCTTTTCCTAATCCGGCCAAGTATGCCATGAATGGTTTGACAGGTTCCTGGTCATAATCCATGGATAAACCAGTCAGAACTAGATACTTGGCTTGTCACCCCATTTGTGACAAGTGGTTTGTATGATTTTATGTTCATGACTGACTACCAAGGATACACGTTCCTTAACTGGCTAGCGAGCTACATCATTCAAGATCACCACCATCTTGCCATGACCAAACCCCTCGTGAACCATTTGACATGGTTCATTCAACATTGGTCAAATTTTAGAGCATAATCCATGTATGTTGCTTTAGTGGACAAACATGCCCTACATCGCACGAGTAATGAGAAACCCATCATTTGCTTGACTTCTACCATTTAAGAATTCTAAGCATGAATTATTGAAAGTAAACAATCAACATTTGAGTAGTATGGTAGCATCAAAGTGTTATGGCTCAATTAGGTAACTCATGGTTGAACTAGTCATATAGTAACGTATCAATGTAATAGATAACCATAGTTCATTTGCACTTAGCAGAAGCATATATATGCATAGGGGCCTATTTTGAGCGACTTCAGGTGGCTCGTCGACGGCTTTGACCTCTTGTGGCTCTTCCGCAACAACTTCTTCGTGAGTCTCATCACCTAATCATGCATGATGCTTGATGAGTACAATGCATAAAGTAAATGACATGACATGATATGCATTGGTGTTAAGTGATTATGTTTTGATCACATGTGGTAACTATTTAGGGTATAGTACACTTGGGCTATCAGTTTGGGTTGATGGATACTCTATTGAAAATCACGGATAGTGTGCGAGCATAGGTACTTAGTGAAATCAGGACGGCTGGGTCTGACGGACCCTCCATCATAGGGCATGGACACTCCACCAAACCTAGATAGAAACTTGCTAGCTTCTAGTTGCTAGTTTATAAGTCAACAGACACTCATGGACACTCTGTCCTAGGAAGTCTGTAGCCTCTAGGAATTGTGCTCTCTTGTAGTGGGAACAGAACATTCCGTCATGGGTGATGGACCGTCCGTCCAACCAGGTCTAGCATACTTAGTTTCTCTAAGTGTTCAGGTTCCCACAGAACGTTCTGCCGAGGCTGACGGAACCTCCACCATGACCCGACTGCTCTTTGGTTCTTCTATAGAAAACGTGTTTATAAATATGTGGACACTCCATTACTTACCATGGACACTCCATAGATTTATTCAATGCTCTGCCTAAGTGTTAATCAATCGGGCTGTAGCAGTGACAAACACTCCATTAGCTGACTAACAGTGCAGTATTCTTCCATCTTGAAATCCAAAACCCAACTTATGGTATTTGCATGTGTAGCCTAATTTCAAGGTAGCTTCCAAGCATACTCTATAGCATATCTATCTAGATGGTTGAAGCTACATTGTGTGCAAACGTGATATAGGCCACAAATCGACATTTCCTAGGTTTAGGCTCAACTGAAGCAAGAATTTATGTTTGTCTTGGTGTGATCCATACCAAGGGCAGCAAAGAATCTTGTGAGCTCCCCAAGATGATGGAGAAGTTGGATCTCCCCTTGGTGACTCGAGCTCTTCCCTTCTTGCTTGTCTCCTCCTCCTAGCTACAAATGGTGAGGATGAGAGGGCTCCTCCCTCACTAGCCAAATCCCTCACTAGAGAGAGAGGGAGAGTGAAAGTGAGTGCGTGTGTTGGCTGGTGCTCTAGTGCTGTGGTGCTAAGAGTTGGACAGTTGGTATAGGGTGTGGGGTTTAGAAGACTAACAAAGTGACACATCAGGTTTGTTGCATGGGATGGGCAGGCGGACCCTCCACCAGCCCTGGCAGACTCTCCATCGGAAGTCAAATTACAATGACATAGACTAAATTCTATCAGATCGTGCAGATGGCATGACGGACCTTCCGTCATAGTACAGTGATGGACCCTTTGCCAAACCAAAAGTGAGCAGTCTAAATTTAGTTTCTTGTACAAGTTGAATTCTAATTTGAGATTAGAATGCATATGATGACCTTGATCAGTATGGTTAGCAACATGTCATGATCAGGTCATGACATAATCAAAGTTGTAGCAGAAATTAAAACTTTAGTGAGATAACATATTTCTAACCATGTATAGAAAGATTAAACAACTATTATAGAAAGTATGGCAACTGAAGTGTAAAAAATTTCTTTATAAAAGCATTTGGTGAAGTTTGTAAACAAACACTACAATCAGTCAATAAAGGAATCATCGCTAGGCCCACTAGGAGGTATCCACACACAAGAGTTAGCTCTAGTATCCTCCTTTTACCTACAATAGGGGGAATAAAACCTAAGTGCATAATGTACCCAACAAGCCTTACCCAACTATGTGGAAATGGTTACCTGACTCTCAAGGATATGCTGGGGCTATTTGGTTTGCTTGTTTGTTTGACTTGCATGAAAGCATTACTAATAGTGCATCCTTATATTCAAAGATTTAGCAGTCATGTTTAGTTCATTAGCTAACCATTCTAGGTATGCACATGTGCTACTTTTCAAGCATGTGGTAAGCAATTTGGATATCCAGTTTTACTTCTCCATCCATGTTCTAGTTCTTACTAAGGTGCAAGACCACACTCAAGTAGGTACCATTTCAAAGGATATGACAATTTACGAACCAATGACTCCTGGCTGGGTACCTTAAACATATGCCTTGTTTGAACATCAATGCAGACAGGACTAGCCCTTCTCAAAGCTATCACAAGGTCCAAGTCCCACCCAAGTCGGAGCCCAAGTCCCAACTCTACAGCCTATGCAGCAAATTGGTGCCCTTGGCCCTCCACCTATCCCAGCCTCCATACCAATCAGCCCAAAAGGAGCCAGAACCTGTGACAAGAGTGGAACACAAGCCTTTTGATCCCCTTCAAGTAAGTTTATGTTCAGGGCATTTGAAACTTGATCGGTATCCAAACAACAAATGATCCTTAATTTAGATTTCTAACGAGATAGAGCTATGTGTGGTTTGGAGCTTTAGAATTACCCACAAGGGGAAAATGCACACCTAGAAACAGGCTCTATTGCAACCAAAACTAGGCTCTGTTGCACCCCCAACAACCACAACCTCCATTCTCCACTTCTCACATGGTATCAAATTGTTACCCATTTCCAATTCATGTTATTAGCAGATCCTTTCAAAAAAGTCATATTATAGTAGATCCTGGTTGACCTCCATTGGGTCGATGCGAATCTCCAGGTCATAACAAGAATTCACCACTACAACCTTATCCACATCCATTGGTACACTGTCATCAAGCTCATCATCCTACTCCACAAAGCACCGATTTTGTGAACCAATAATGAGGACAATAAGGCTCACAAGTTGAACTCCATGGACATAGAAGACCACAAACTCCAAAAGAAGAAAACTCACTTTCATCTGCAGATCGAAGAACAGTACTGTAGTTGAGGTTGGGGTATTCTAGAATCAACAAATATGGTCTAATTTGCTAGAAACAAAGATGGAATCGAGTGAACTAACCATAGATCCATAACTGTAACATCCAGTCCCGGCATACACGGCCCAGGCCCACTCTGTCAAGGAGTGGTCCCACCTGCGTAGCAACCCGCTTGAGCTTTTGTCCTCGCTTCGCGCAAAACGGTTAACCAAAGGTTACTACACGTCCCTAACCCTGGTATTTAAGCTGGTCGAACTCACCTAGGATTCACAGTAGGGTACTAAACTTCTAGGTGCACAGTGCTTCGCGATGCTACAGTACCTAGTGAACAGTACCTCGAGCTACACTAGCCTAAATTTGCCCGGGTCCAATTCGTCGCTACAGAGCTAGGCTGTTACAGTGTTCTAGCTATAGTACTGGCCCGCTACAGTATCCGAAGTTCGGATGTACAGTACTCCCAGCTACAGTGACCATCCCACTGTCCCCGCTACAGTAGTATCGGCCCATTCCACGAATTGGGCCCACTTGGCCCATTTTGGCTGTTACAATAACAACATTGACCGTGCACTATAGATGTGTGCATCGGTGAGTATGGTGTTGATGGTGCAGAGATCATGAGAGAGGTTGGCTTCGGTCCACCGATAGCACGGTGAAGTAGAGAAGGAGAGCAGAGAGGGGAATGAAAAGGAGGGAGCTATGGTAGGACTGTAAATAGAGCTCAATAAATGTTTTCTACTATAGAAGGACCTAGGGTGCTGGGATGTAGCATGCTGGTGTTCATCGGGCATATCAATAGTTCAACATCGGGTTAATCACGTTGCATTTAGTTCACCAATACTTCAACAAAAGTGATACACTTTAGTCCGACACATCAATAATAGTTCCATATATTGAGGAACTTGCCAATGAACATGCCAAGAACTAAGATAAGTAAAAAAGAGGTGAAAGAAGAACATCAAGCACATTTATTGCACCAAATCATCCTTCAACTGCATTGGAACCCTCACCATTTCTTCAATCTCTGGCATCTCTTCGACCCCCTACATGATGTTGTCAAATTCTGTGAATTAGAACTCTTCCTTTGTTCTACCATTTGCCTTGTTCTTTTCCTTTCATATCTTGTCCCGTAAATCTAACAGCAAAGTCTTTAGAAATAGTCCATGTGGGGACAATCCACTCATAGAATCTACAATCTAACTTGGTCTATGGAAAAACAAATAGTCATAACTAGAGCGCAATTTCAACATTTCCATTTCAAAAATTGACCAAACAAGAAATAATAAAGTTACCCATGCCATGTAGCATCTATAGAAGCGATGACCTAGGTTATTATCACTCCACAAAATCCACGAACCCGTCTTCATGCCATAGTGGCACAAAATTGCTGGCTGGTATGCAAAGGGGTTGTCATGGTACGGGATGGATAGCCCATTGGATGAAGACAACCCTTCTTGCGAGGCCACCCCATATGGTGCAGACCACATAGAGGAGTTGGAGTTAGATCTCATCATCAAGCACTCTTGGTTAAATCTTGCACACTCTAAGTAGCAAGGTTGCCATGGGTCTTTTATCCGCGCTTTGTCATTCCCGCTGACATGTCCTGAAAAACCCAAGCTCTCCTACCAAGATAAAGTGTCGAGATCCTCTGTCACCGGTGGTTCATGTTTCTGCCTTAGAAGAAAGCTGGTTTGTTCTGGTTGGTTGTGCTGACAAAGAGGTGTACACATGGAGCACAATGAATACCAACACCTATAATAGTCTCACGGGGCACACATTTAGTTAATAGTTCAAGCAAAATAATAGTTCAAACCTGATTCAGTACTCACACATACAAATATAGAGGCATCAATGCACAGTTGTCGGATAAATTAGCTTTGGCAATGCCTAGCAACGTGATCGTGTAGACAAAATCATATGGTAACACACGAGGCACAAGGATTTATATTGGTTCAGGCCACGGTGCGTGTAAAACCCTAGTCTAGTGCTGCTGCTGCTCTTCTTGTATTCGTATGCTCGGTTACAAGGGCTGTTGCTCCTAGCTACGTAGTAGATTGGAATAAGGTCGATCCTGATCATGAGTTCCCTGCCCTCCTTTATATAGGTAGAGGGGGTAAGGTTACAATAGGTGATCAGCTTAACAGATTAGATTCCTAGTTTGTTACACAGAATGCGTAATAGATTGATCCTTCGCTATCATCCAGATATGCCTATTTTGGATGTTATCGGCTTGCCTTGGTCTTCACATTGATCGATCGCCTCAGCCCTCATGGGCCCCCTCCTTGATGGCTCTTGGGCCGATAGCTTGGACGTGGTCGTATATACGGACGATGTGGGTACCCCTAGCCCATATATCTGACAATAGTGTGGTAGTACATAAAAACCTCATTAACATCAAAGTATCTCAAATTCTAGAAATGTGGGATACATCGGTTATTGCTAAGGTACTCAATGGGTTGATACTACCCCCAAAGCTAGAGGTAGTGAATCGGACTGAACATGACAACATCTTGGTCCATGTCAATATTATACCTAGAAAGTATGGACGCTTCTTGTGTAGTCCTGTAAAGCACAAAAAAATTTCCATAGACAGGGTCTTCAACGATTCTTGTGAAACTTTGTGGTCCAAGAAGGTGACAAATAGTAGCTTGAACAATCAACCCTCACTCCTAGTGAATACAACAGCCCCAAGTAGTAAACAATAATTGCTAGGCTCCTGATACCACCCCAAGTTGTCAAAAGGCAAGTTTTCTCGCATGGTAAACGCTTCTTCTGTGGTAAGACATGTTATAATCAAGAATTTCCTAATATGAACCAAACTACAATTACCATAACTAGAAAGGAGCTATCATCTGTTGTGCTTAGCATTTAATTGTAGACCTAAGTACCCAATCAAGTGGAATAAAATGCAAACATAGGGGGAACCAAAATTGTCTATCCTTTATGGGTGCTTGCCTCAGGCAAAAATGTGTGGTCTAGGAGGCAGGGCAATTAGTGCAGAAGCTAAGAAACTTCCACTTCCACTAGGATTGGATGAAGGGAAGCATTGGGTGGATAGAACTACGTGCTTTGTAGTGGGGTTCTCTTGTGGGAGGAATTGCCATCAAGGGCCAAGGGGAGTTGGAGAAAGGGCTAGAAGGTTGTAGGTTTCTACAAAATGGACGGTTGAGATTTATCTGCAATGAGAGCAGATGGTCTAGGGTAAGTTTAACAATGTTCATATTAAGCGAACCATTGTCACGCTAACAAAATTGTATTTGTTAGTGTTTCTTACTAGCAGATATTTGGTTCTTGGGAAACCCTGCTTGGTGCGAAGAACAATCACAGTTGGAGACAAGATTTATACTGTTTTGAACCCCTAGGAAGTGAGTAAAAGCCTTACGTCTACCAGTTGTTACTCTTGTATTGCTTGTATTCGGCGAGATCAAGATTACAATGTAGCTATGCCTATGGAAAAGCAGATATGAGATGGGCCATTAGATGATTACAACAGGGGGTATTGCCAGCTATTTATATCTGAGATCAACTTGCCCCCCAAGCTAAGAAGTTGTGGCCCTAGTTGGAGTCTTGGTGTAATACAGAGATATCCTTCCTCGAATAGGGTCATCACACCTAGTCGGGTCTCTATTGATCTAGAGTCAGTTTTCAACAAATCCTATAGTCAGGATATCCTGGGGCATGGCATTGACATTAGCCCCAAGCTTGTTTATCAAACACAGCCTAACAGCCTATAGATAGTCAGGACTATGTTAGTCAGGTGGTTTGTAGTTCGGGTTCTAGGAAGGAAGCCTGAGTAACCGAGTGTGACTTATGACCCGATTTATGCAAATCGAAGTAGGTGAGCTATTGGGAGATGACCTTGTTCAAGTGCCTTCCCTGGGTTGTCTTGTCTTGTCCTGTCAATTCTGTTTCACATGTAAGCCATGGGGAGTGCAGTCGTCTGTCAGTCGAAGTGCTACGTCGGCTTGACTCCCCATGAGTGCATGTGGTGGAGATTTAATTCCTTTTTAATTAGGATGACAGTTGAGATTCCTAGGAAGGCAGCATGGTCCTATTTAATCAGGCCCACTTGCAACGAATCTGCAACCTCCATTCCCTAATCTTTTTTCAAAAATTAGGAAAAAGACCGCTAGCCACAAGTGTCCCTACAAGGTTCCATGCCTGTTGCTCGCCAACTCACCCGGTCAGTTGTCCCTGGTGCCAGCGTCCGTGTCTCCATCCCCGGCGTCCTCCAGAGCCCTAGTGCAAGCGGCACCATTGTCACCATTGGTTCTGCCGTTGGTGCCTCTAGCCCCTGCGCTCCTAGGTAGGGAAGCTAGGGTCGATGAAGATGCCCTTCCAGAGGTCATAGCCATGCTCTCGCCCAAGCCATTGCCGTCATCACCGGAGGAGGTGATTGAACTCTCTAACGAAGATGAGCCAGAGATCCTAACCCCATCAGGTGTCATTGCTCCCATTGCCCCGATCGTCAATGCCATTCCCGTCACCACCGTCGCTATCAGGCCCCTAATTTAGGGTCCTCTATGCATCATGTATCAGTCCCTGGATCAGTAGTTGATATGCACAATTCAAACAAGATTGATATCAAAAACCATACTTTTATTCCTAATGGGAGAAACACATTACATGGTTTGGGCTTACATAGCTTGGGCCATTGGCCCTATATCGTATATCAGAGTTCTAAGACAGCAGTCATATGTCATCATGGCTCCATTCCTGTAGGAAACTTAGAGTGCGGACGTAACCCTAGACTTATTCCTTAAGCGTATTTCTATATCCCAATCGTCGTAATCCTAGCGTAGCTCCTTCACATAGTCAAATGGCTCCATCTTTGGGTATACTCTGATTGTCCTATCCTTGCACAGTCCTCAATAGCTCCATACTCGTACGTTCTTCTATTATCCTATCCTCGCGTAGCTTCTGTAGTTTCATCTGGGTACATGCTCCTATAGCTTTACTCCTAAAACATAGAATGGAGGGGGTTGAATACATAAAGTACTCAGCAAGCCCTAAACTTTGAGTGAAGGTGAGGTGGAAGGGGAAGGCTATATGTGGAGGTGGTTAAAGTGGTGGGGGTGGTCAAGGTAAAGGTGATAGGGTGAAGTAATTATAATTATAGGTTGGACCCTGGCAGAGTATTAACATTCTCACCAGTTGTTGACATTAATTAACGCAATCGCTAAATAGCAACGACGCTAAAAATACATGGTAATAAATTAACATGCCTCTAAATACTAGTCACCTTTTATATTTACCTATACTTCTTAGCATGGAACTAGGTTTTCATCCCTAGTGAAATAAGCTTAGAAGTATATAAGTGGCACTATGATTTTATATGACTAGGCAAAAATATAAATGATATAAAGATATGATCAATTAATATTAAGAACAATTAAGAACATCTACAAGCGAACAAATAATTATACCATTGTAGCATTTTATCTAGAGTATTACCAGGTTGTCATTTATAATTTTACCACTGGGAAGGTCAAGCTAAACTTCTATCTAGAGTATTGATAAACTTTATATTCATGATAAAGAGAGTAAACCAATGTTATGCACTCTTACTCAATAACAGGGATAAGTCACATGATAAAAGATATATATATGATAAGTAACGATCAGCCATCATAAATAAATAAGTAGATACACTCCGAGCTCCCTAAATATTACTAATAACGTGATCCAATCAGAATATTAGAGGAATAATTCATAAGTATTCAAGTTACATATCAAGCTACTACAACTAATAATCATCGTCAAGTAATACTACCATATGTCCCAACCACAATGGAGCAATGAACAGGAGAAGTTGAGTTTAGAAACCTCTGATATATGAATATATCCTTAACCACACAATGCTGCTCTACCAATAATCCACTACATAGGGGGAGGACTACAGAGGACTCAATGGGCCTATAAAAGTCACACCCATGATCTACCACACGACCCTGAACAACTGGAGGCATCCGTAGATATGCAAAGCATCTAAGCACCACGCTTACATAATGCATACCACTCATCTTATGGCCAAATAGACGAGCGATATATGAACATGTGATCAAACTAAATAGCAACCTAACTATACTAGAATTGAAGTAGACAATGAACGATGCATTCAAAAATGTAATAAAGATGAAGAATAATGTTGACATTGTAATAATTGTGCAAAGACAGAATTACAATAAGAGCAGAGAACTAGAACATTACCAAAACTCCATGCTCGCCAACGATCGGGAATCCAAGCTAGGTTGACTCAGTTTGACTTCCTCTAGACCTGATCTAACTATGCTAAAGCTATGAACTAGAGAAACTCTAATGATCTAGGGTTTTTGGCTCTAGATGAACTGATCTTCAAATGACCTGATGCCTTTAGGGGGTCTGCCCCTATATTTATACCCCGGTAGGATGCACGTGAGCCATTGGATCAAACCGACTTCACGTAGGGCTAGGATTGATCCTCAAGGTCGGTAGAAGAATACTCTAGAAGTTTATGGAAGGGGGAGAAGGGGGTGGTCACCCGGCCACCCCCTGGCCAGCCGGCCCCACCTGGCAGGCACTCGGCCTTCGCTTCATTTCAGTGTCTTCTGGGGTCTTCTATAATATACTAGTATTTATCTCGTAGCAAAATTCTAAAAATTCTTTTAATAATTAGGTATCTCTTTCCACTTTCTGCATAACTCCCTGCAAAGATTAAAATTCAACAAAGCTCATGGAATTCGTCAGATAACACCATAGTCTTCTATGTTTTCATGTATTTTAACCATTCTCTCATGTTTATTTCACTATATATTGTTGACGTTAACGACCGTCAACACCAGTTCTCGTTGTTAGTCACAATTTACCAGATCAGTAGAGTACGTCTTACCAGATTATCATAGTTGTAGAAGTCTAATCATAATGTCTCATCCTAGTATTTGACCATTCAAAGGATGTGGCTATTTGAATAGATTCAATAAAACTCTGTTGAGGTGTACAAGTTTTCCCACAAGATAGACATAGTCTGACACCATCATCATGGCTTAGACAGGTCTAACGAGACCCCGTACTCAAATGTACGCGACCTTAGATGTCCATATAACTCTACTGTGGCTTCTCAGGGGTTGAAGAACAATGTGGAAGATCACATAGCATCCACACCAATTGGACCACGAAAGATCACATAGCATCCGTATAGATGACAACTAGCAAAAAAATGTCCGTGCGTTGCAACGAGATTTATATCCTGTGCGATTTGTTCTAATACGCTTTGGAATCAGAGTCCGTACTTTGGTCGGACATATGCTATCTAATCCACATGAGTATGGCTCATGAGTTTGAGACAATTAAGTAATTATGATTTTAATCTCTTACCTAAAAAAGGTGGAATGACTTATAATTTGCAACAGGTAGATTATTAACGTAGTGTTTTAATCATCAATTCTTGATAAATCCAATGCTACCTATTTTCCACTCGCAACACGAGCTAACTTAACTATCATAGTGGTACCGTCTTCCACCTGCTTTTGGCACCTGCGTGCCGCCTTGCTCACTAGTAGGGTGTCACAGAAGATCCATGGAAGCTCCAAAACCTCTTCTCATCATGGTGGTCTGGGTGGTACGTCACATGGTACCACGCCGACACCACATTCAATGCGTCATCATCCGTGGACGCCATGAGCCATCCCTCACCTTTGCGTGCAGGTTGTCGATGACGGTGATGATATGTTCCTTCATCTCGAAGTAGCGCTTGTTGTCTCGTCGTAGAGCGCAGATACACCAGTTTGTTCCAGATGTTGCCTGTCAGATTCTTGTCCTCACGCTCTACGGAGCAGTAGGTCATCCTAGTGCCTAGCCTCTTGGTGTACGCCTTGTACTGCTCCTCCATAGTGTCTAGGAACTTGTCAAAACCGACAATCTTGACTCCTCGAGGTCCGGGTCATACACGGAGCTCGGTGGGGCCACAGGCAAGAGTGCTTCTATGTTCTCCTCGTGCCACAGGGCTGCCCAGTAGAGCTTGCCGGTCAAGGACACCGTTGGAGATGTACATTGGCCTCTCCCATCATTCTATGAAGTCCGAGAACTCCCGGGTGCATGACGCGGATGCTAGAGTCACTAGCCCTTGGCCCTCACGGTCTCACCCCACCTGCACAGTCGTTGGCAGAGCATGAACTGCCCTCACGCGGATGATCGCCGGCATGGTCGCGCGGATCTAGTGGTGGTTGGCCGAACTACCGGCATCCGGGACTCCAAGGCACCGTTTGGATGCCAAAATTTTTGGCAAAACGCTACTGTAGCGTTTTCGTTGTTATTTGGTAAATATTGTCCAATCATGGTCTAATTAGGCTTAAAAGATTCGTCTCGTCCATTTCGTCTAAACTGTGTAATTAGTTTTATTTTTTATCTATATTTAATGCTTCATGCATGTGTCTAAAGATTCGATGTGACAGAAAATCTGAAAATTTTTGCAAAATTTCTTGGAACTAAACAACCCCCAAGTGCGAGGGGCGGAGTTGCGCCCTGCGTGTGGCGACAAACAACTCCGGCGCTCCGGGGATCGAGGCGCTCCCTATGTACAATGATTCTTCCTTGAGTCCTTCAATCAAGTAGTAGTAGTACGTGCTACGTGCCAGCTCAAAGCCATCCAATCAGGTGTTGAGTCCCAGTCGTATTTTGCTTTTCAAACTTCCTATGCGGACCTTGGACCAAGACTCTAGTCCACACAAGCACTGCTGACACTAGTTGGTTTTATGTTGCTCGCTTATTTCCTTTAAATCACGTAGGTATGAACACGATCAGCCGCCAAGCAAAATAAGTGATACGTGATGTACCAGGACCTCGAATCTTCCAAATCCAATGCCCAGCCAATAATTGAACCTTTAGTGCTTCACGTGATATTAAACAATTTGACTTCATTGTTGCAGCACTACGACCCTACCAAATATTCCATATCCAAATATAGGTCGTTATTTGATTTCTTTTTGCACAAGGTTCTTTATTTGGGTTAGGATTCATATTCCTATTTAGTTTACTAGGGGCCGAGGAGTCTATTTGGATTAGGATTCATCTTAAGAACCGGTGTCTATTTTGGAATTGGACTCCGTATCTCGCTAGATAAGAGCTATTCTAATTCATATGAGCACATGTAATATATATAAGTTCGAACAAAAGAAACTCTCCATTGTCTGGTAGCTAGAGTGAGACAGACCAAAAGAATGGATGGATGAAAAAAATAGCCTAAAATTTTGCCTCTTTATTATTAGGTATAGATAATATAGGCTCGAACGTGGCCAAAACAATAATCATGGGCTCGAACGTGGGCAAAAACTCTAAAGCTTAACGTGAAAGATCACATAGCATCCATGCCACCCCAGACCATAGAAGGTCACTTAGCATCTGTGTCTGCTCCTGATATTCCGCTGCCTACACCGGCCTCCTAGTAGAAATTATACTTCTATCTAACGGGGTGTGAGATCAAGTCTACCCATTATTGACGGTAGTTATCTACCATATTAAACCGTCAACATAACTTGAATAAATGCTTGAAATGGATCACCAATAGAAACTTAGGGGTTTAAACTAACAATTTTCATAAGTTTTGGTGAATCTGTATTTTCTGCAGGGTATATTCAGAAAACTAGAAAGGGGGATCAAAACGTGAAAAGGAACTTAACTTAACTGCGATGAAAACTCCCTAAGAATGGATGGGGAGATTATGAAGAATTTAAGAAGGACCTGTGTCAACCCTGATTGAATGAATGGGATGATGAAGAGCCTGAAGCACCCACCAGAGAAGCCACTTTGCCAACATCAAGCTCACAGACTAGACAGGTATGGAAAGAAAAGATAACATCATCACTATCATAAGAGGAGCAGTCATTTGAGTCTCCATCACTGAGACCAGATGATGTACCTGAAAAGTAAGTACTCTCTCTGACCTAGTCCGGAGGACTTTAAAAATCCGAACCCTTGTTGTGAGGTAATATCGGTAGTTATCCATATTTACTTTCTAGCATTGCATTAATTATTTTTCTTTTTACCATATTTACTTTTTTTGCATTTACATTGCATTAGAGAAAAGAGAAAAAAGATTACTTTATTGCATATCATCATTTCTGCATATTAGAAAAGAAGAGAGAGAAGAGAGTTCCTTTACTATATTCCATCATTGCATCATATAAAATCGTAAGCTCGATGTGAGTAGGTGTACGGTGTGTAAAAGCCCGTGGAAATATTCACCGTGGTGGCATAAAAATAAAAATTATTATGCATACATATTTCCTTTTTGCATTATAAAAATAGAAAATCCAAAAATATATCAAATAGACCTCCTACTAAAATTCTGCCACTAGAAAATTGGTCTAAACTCATAAGGAGAACAAATTCTTGTATGGCTGACCGTTAACCCTTATTTCTAATTCAAGCCTCGAATTTTTGGTATTCCTATTGGAGTATTTTGCGGGATGGTACAAATGATCAAGAGTAAGTTCACTCGGCTATAGACATCTCATTCTACTCATAGGTGAGAAGAATATCCGCCGATAAACCATGCTATAGGAAATGATCATTGTTGACGGTAATTAACTCCTATTATGAACCGTCAATAAAACATGAAAAAGAGTATAAATGCAATCACCACCATAGAATAGGGACTCAACTAACAGAATTCCACGAGTTTTGGTGAATTATGGTTTTTCAGGGATTAAATAAGAAAAACAGGAATTCTAGATAAAAGTTGAGTCTAAGGAATCAGACCAAATTGTGTCAAACGGATCGGACCCCGACACTAGAAGACTCCAGAAGACATAAGAAGGCACGAGACTGAGACGGGGACCGAGAGGACTCAAGAGGAGGCCGCCCGGCCCCACTTAGGCCGGCCAGCCTGGCCCAGAGGTCAATCGCCTTCTTTTTCACACAACGCATTACAACACATCTCTACGTCGCATCTTGACCGTCGTTTCAAGTAATCCCTAGTTGAATCATAATTAACATAACTTACTGCAATAATAGAACTAAACAACCTTAGTGATCCCCTTTTATCTTCTATTTTCTCTATCCTTGTTTGCTACTCAGGGATTAGGTTTAAGACTAAAGTACATCATTCCGTTCCTTTGGGTTCGATATTAAAATTGGGTCATTCCGGTGAAGTGCTACATCGGTAGATTATCTGTGCACTTGCGGATAACTAGAGTGTGCATTAATTATACCAACAAGCATTTCTGACGCTGTTGCCGGGAAACGATTGAATTCATTTTTAGTCTAACTCAATCTTGTATTATATTTTTATCTTTTCTTTCTATTCATTCTCTCTTACCTCATGGATTTTGTAGAGTCTTTTCTAGACACTACAGATTTCACCCCTATCTATCTATACCATTACCCTACGGTAGTAGACTCTCAGCCATTAGAATCTACTAAACCTATTATCCTTTCAGATGGCTATAAGCTACGCCCATATTTAATAGAGATCGTCCAGGCACCATCCCTTTTAGGCAACAAAGATTAAAATCATCACACTCACTTAAACAAGTTCGAACAGACCTGTGCATACCTACACATTAAAGGCATGTCTAATAAAACCTTAAGATGGAAGCTTTTTCCTTTCTCTTTGGAGGGGAAAGCTAAAATCTGGTATAAACGAACTGCCTCAAGTAAGGAAGGGAATTAGGAAGCCCTCTGCTCTAGCTTTTGTCTAGACTTCTTTCCTATTCCAAGATCGTTTGTCTTCGTTTAGAGATTTTATATTTTACGCAAGAAGAAGATGAGTCTCTAATTGCTGCTTGGGAATATTTTGACAATCTTGTCCATTCTGGTCCAGCCCTATCCATACCAGACCATATTCTTCTTTAACATTTTTATATGAGTCTGGTTAGAAAAACTTCTGAATATCTTAATTTAGCTTCACAAGGATCATTCCTACATATTTCTGCTGTAAAAGGGAGAATGCTTCTCCTTAATATTTCATAAGTCACTCCCACATATGAAGCTAAACCAAAGTTTTTAGAAGAGGAAGAATTCCAGATAGCTGAACATGAAATCATACACAATTCATCACAACCTTCAGCTGTCTTAATTCCTGATGAGGAGGAAACTGCAGTTTCAGACTTCATCTTTGAATTCGAGGATGAGTATTTTACCAAATTTGGTAAACCTCGAACTATCACACTGTAAGGAAGCCTCAGAGTTCGAAACCATCAGCTCCTGAAAAAATTTAGATTTTACTGATAGAGCTTTCCTTAAAAAGACTACAAAAGAGCTAGTGTCTGTGATAAGCCACGAATGGTTAGAAGAATCAGAACTTTTCACTGACATAATTCGTCTAGATTTCCCTTCTACTTCTATTCGTTGCCAAATTCATAGAGAACCTTTTTCAGCTCTTTACAATCTAGTTGTGGGTATTAATATCATGTCTGCATCTTTTGTTCATGACTTATTTTTTTTATTTTTTTGAAGGAACGGGCACGAGACTGTGCACCACTTCTATTAAAATAGAAGAAGAGTACAAGCAGGTAGCCTTGGCAGGCTAATTATAGGGGCCAAACAAACACAAGACAACACATATTAATCACAACGAGCGAAACTATGCGCCCACAATCAAGGCGATCAAAAATTTTGCACCCGCCAAACCCCAAGTCCTTGCCTCTTCCTTGATCTTTTGAACGAGGTCGAGCGCCGATGTCTCTTTTCGCTGAAAAGTACGTGAGTTCCTCTCTTTCCAAATCTCCCAATTTACTAGTAGCAAGAGAGAGCGGAGGCCCTTCCGAGGGACACCAGGCAAAGAGCCAACAGACAGCCACCAATCCTTGATGGTGGTGGAAGGGGGCCATCCCTCTAGCTGGAGCTGAGGCAAAGACAGCCAACCGGCGATGTAGCTCCAGATGCGCCTTGAATATCAACATTCAACAAGGATGTGATGCGCTGTCTCCGGTGCATGCCGACAAAGAGTGCAGGAAGGATTTCGTGGCCAATTTTGGGCCACTAGTCGATCCGATGTCCACACACGATTGCGTATGATCAGCCAAGCAAAAAATATGCATTTTGGTGGACCCCAAGGCTTCAAAATAAGTTGTTTGAGATTGAAGGTAGTGGATCCAATAAATTGCGCACAATATGCCGAACTCGATGAGTAGTCTCCTGACTCAGTGAGACTCCATGTTATTTTGTCCTCTGTTCCTTGCCGGAGAACTGTTGCTTGCACAAAGGACCATAGCTGTACAAATTGTTGCAGACAGACAACTGTGAATGGTGCATGCAGGCTGATGTCTTTTATCCACGTGTTCTCAGCAAATGCTTCCTTCAGCGTCCTATTTTTCTTCCTTGAGATGTCAAAAATAGCAGGGGCAAAATCCTTAGGACGCTGACCTTGAACCCAGGCTGCATGCCAGAAGGATGTCTTTGCCCCATCTCCAATGGATGTCGCTATGGATGCCGCGAACAAGAGATGATCCGTGTCTGAACAGGGGTTTCCCAAGCCGACCCATGGCTTGTTAGGACATGCCCACTCTTGCCAGAGCCAACACAGTCGTAGGGCTCTTGCAAATTTCTCTAAATTTAGAACCCCCAGGCCACCAAGATCCGTTGGTCGTCCAACCGTGGGCCAATAAATTTTGCATTTTGCACCGGTTAAACTCTCAACGCCGGCCCACAAGAAGCACTTCATGTAGCCATCAATGGTCCGTAGGACCTCCTTAGGAGCATTAATAACTGTGAGAAGGTATACTGGTTGTGACGAGAGGACAGATTTTGTCAAAGTTACCTTTCCTGCATTTGTGAGGTTTCGGCCACGCCATCCTAGCAAGCTTCCGGCTGCCTTGTCCGCAAGAGGCTGAAAGTCTACCTTTCTCAGACGAGTCACAGACAAAGGTAGGCCCAAGTACTCAATTGGGAAGCTCGTAAGCTTTGCCGGGAAGTGTGAAAGAATTTGATTGAGGTCGAGTCCCCTGTAGTGGATTGGAACGACCAAGGATTTGGAGATGTTGGTGTGTAGCCAAGTGACTTATCCAAAATTATGCAGCAGGTATGTCAAGGTGTTGACCTCCTCCTTAACTGGCCTGATGAAGATAACAGCATCGTCAGCGTACATGGAAGTACGGATTCTTGTTCGATTTCTGGCGATCTACTAAAGAAATCCAGAATCGGTCGCAAGCTGGAGGAGGCGTTGCAGCGGGTCGATGGCAAGAACAAAGAGGAGCAGTGAAAGTGGATCCCCTTGCCGCAGCCCTCTACCGTGAGCAATCGGCTGCCCCGGAATGCCGTTCAGCAGCACTTGCGATGAGGACGTGGCAAGCAGCGCAGAAATCCAATCCCTCCACCTGCTAGGGAAGCCTAAGTGTTCCAAGAGCGACAATAAATAATCCCAGCGCAGTGAGTCAAAAGCTTTTGAAATGTAGCTTGACTAAGAGCGTCGGCGTCTTGTTCCGCTGGAAGCGTTTAACCATGTTGCGGACATAGAGGTAGTTGTCGTGAATGCTTCGCCCACGGAGGAAAGCACTCTGGCTCTTAGAAATAATATTACTCATGGCCGGCGCAAGTCTTAGGGCCAAGAGTTTTGTGAATAGCTTTGCCACGCTATGTATTAGACTAATTGGTCTATAGTCTGTAACCTTTTCTGCACCATCCCTTTTCGGCAGTAGGATTATATTGGCTGAATTAAGAAGCTCCAAATTCAAACATCTCAAGCTATGAATCGAGGTCATGGTTGCCATGAGGTCATCTTTGATGATGTGCCAGCATGACCTGAAGAAAGCCCCAGTAAAGCCATCTGGCCCTGGCGCTTTTTCCGGAGGCGACTTCATGACAGCAGCCCAAAGTTCTTCCATGGTGAAAGGTGCATCCAATGACTGCAGGTCAAAACTTTGTGGGATGAGGATGTCCTAGTTGAAATCTCGCTGCCTTTGGGCGGACGCACCTAGCATGTCAGAGAAGTGATTTTGTACAAGTCTTTGTTTATCTTCATGGGACGTGACCCAGCCACCACCCCGTCGAAAGCGCTATATATGATTTTTCCTTCTTCTTGCAGTTGCCTTGAGATGAAAATTTTTTGTGTTTGCATCCCCCTCCCGCAAATTTGTTATGCCATTAACCCCAACAACAAAACTTCTAAAAAGCCCCTCAGGACACATTCTTCCTAGTTTAGAAATATTGTATGTCCTACCTATTCAGGTAAAAGAAACTCGAATGCATATGAGCTTTTATATCTTTGACATCATTGAGTTTGACCTGTTGATAGACCAACCAATTGAAAGTCTTATTCAAAAAGGACAAATAAGAAAATTAAATATTTGTCTTAGGAAAAATCTTAAATTGTCTATATTCATCTCTCATTCTCTAAATACTGAGAGTAAACCCTATCCCGAGCCAGACCCAATGGAAGAGGTTAATGTAGCATCTCTTGAAGCTTTAATTAAACGCAATCTTGAAGAAGATGCTCAGTTCTTCATAGAGGAAGAAGAAGATCATTTTGTTCTTCCCAAGTCTCTAGATCCATTTGAGGAAATTGCCAAACCTTCCATTGAGTTAAAACCCCTGCCTTCTGGTCTTTGTTATGCTTTTCTCAATATTGATCCAGAAACTCCTGTGATTATAAGTGATAATTTTTTTTCAAGAAGAAACTTTTTGCCTGATAACTGTCTTAGAGAAGCATAGATCAGCCTTTGGCTACTCACTCCAAGATCTGAAGGGCATTAACCCTGTTTTTTGTACTCATCGCATCCCTACAGATCCTGATTCCATACCATCTAGGGAACCCCAATGTAGGCTTAACAATGCTATGAGAGAGGTAGTAAAGAAAGGAGTTTTAAAACTGTTGCACGCTGGAATTATCTATCATGTGCCACACAGTGAGTGGGTGAGTCCAGTTCAAGTTATGCCTAAAAAGAGAGGCATGACTATTGTAAAAAATGACAAGAATGAATTAATTTTATAAAGAACCGTCACTGGATGACGGATGTGTATTGATTACAGAAAACTTAACAAGGCAACAAAGAAAGATAATTTTCCACTACCTTTCATTGATAAAATGTTAGAGTGCTTAGCAAATCACTGTTTCTTCTGTTTTCTTGATGGGTATTCTGGATATCACCAGATTTCAATCCATCCTGATGATCAGAGCAAAATCACTTTTACATGTCCTTATGGAACTTATACTTATCGTAGAATGTCTTTTGGATTATGTAACACACTAGCTTATTTTTAAAGATGCATATGTCTATATTTTCTGATATGATTGAAGAAATCATGCAAGTTTTCATGGATGACTTTTCTGTTTATGAAAAAACTTTTGATGATTGACTTGAAAATTTAGACAAGGTTTTGCAAAGATATGAAGAAAAACACTTAGTCCTTAATTGGGAAAAATGTCATTTCATGGTTAGGGAATGCATAGTGCTAGGACACTTGGTGTCTGAATGTGGAATTGAGGTAGATAGAGCTAAAATTGAAGTGATTGAATGATTACCTCCACCCATAAATATAAAAGGGGATAAGAAGTTTTCTTGGCCGTGCTGGTTTTTATCGTCGGTTTATAAAAGATTTCTCACATATTGCTAGACCACTTACTAATCTTTTGGCCAAGGATCTTCTCTTTGAATTTGATGAAGCATGCTTAAAAGCTTTTGAAACTTTGAAGAAGGCACTCACTTTTGCATCGATCATTCAATCCCTTGATTTGTTATTGGCTTTTGAAATCATGTGTGATGCAAGTGATTTTGCTGTAGTAGCAGTGCTAGGATAATGTAAGGATAAAAAGCATCATGCAATTGCTTATGCTAGCAAAACTTTGACAGGACCACAACTTCATTATGCACTCTAGAAAGTTGGATTGACTTATAATTTGAGACGGAGAGAGTATTAGCTAACACCTGGTCTCGGTTCAATTGCTCTACAGCCATACCTATTATAATTACTTTAGTTTGAAATCTGAATAACACATTTTTCATTGTCATCTATCATCGCCCTCTGAATAATATGATCCTATGTATTGTTTTGGAACCCTGCATATGTGCCACCTCCTGCGTGAGACTGCATGTTGATCAACTCTCTCCTAAAGAAAAACACCCAATCTAATCTAATCTATCTATCTAAACTACAAAAGAGCTAGCGAAGTAATTGAAAAAAATATAACTTATCTTGAATTCTTCTACCCACCTAAGTCCCCCCCCTAGATTTTACATCTACCACATCCGATTGATTGCTACTTATCTTACGAGTAGAACTACGCTTTTACACATGAAAAAACACCACACCTTCGGCCATTTTTCGTCGTGTTCCATACCCCTCCACCTGTTCCATAACGCGTACTCTCTGCTTGTTCCGTATTGCAAATACCATCTTATTATGTGCGTGACATCATCGATTAAAGTGCTTAATTATATTTATTCTTTTTTTGTCGTTATATAGATAATTTCAAGTAGTATAAAAGGTGATTAACACAAATACCAAGCTCTCCCACCAAGGACGTGACTCGTGAGCAATAGTGAGGCTTTATATCTCCTTATAATCAAAGTGTTTAGTGCCAAGCATCATCAAGTTCAACACGTAGAATACTATCAAAATTTGTCAATTTAGTTATATTTAATAATTACTCCACACAATCTCTAAAAATGATAAAATAGTTTATGTTAACACAAAAATTACAAATCAGATCTTACTTTAGTAGTCCTATAACTATGAGATTTTTTTTTAAAAAAAAGTATGACATCACTTATCAAAGCCACAAACACGTGTGACACGCACGTGTCCGCTAGTCTATCCCTAATAATAAAGAGGCAAAATTTCAGGCTCTTTTTTTTGACCATCCATTTGTTTGGTCCGTCTCTCTTTAACTACCAGACGATGAAGAGTTTTTCTATCTAGACTCATATATATATATAACCCGTGCTCATACAGAAATCCTAATCTAAATAGGAATCCCTCGTTCCCACAGAATATGTTATACTTTCCAATTCTAAAGAGGCAAAATTTCTCTCCTGCTTTACATATATAATAACATATGTTGGCTTTCTTGAGGTAACCTGGATAGGTACGAATCCAAATCCCAATCAAAATAGATCCTTTAAGTCCTGAGTAAATTTGGTAAGAATCCTAATCCTATCCTACTCGAGCTCTAAGCAGAACGAAGCGTTTCTTCAAACATAGGAAAGCTTGATACAGCAAGCACACACGTCGGACAGTTTAATTTGAACATGATTCGGCAAGCACACTTGAAATAAAAATATGATACGGCAAGCACAACTTGATACATTATCACATTTTTTGTTTGGCCTTTCTCTAACTAACTTTGTGAAAGTTGAAATTGTCTCTTTTCACATCCACGTGTCCAAATATATAAGCTTTTTTAAGTAATCTAAATAGGAATTGAAAAAAATATATAAAACGAATAAGAGTATAAATCTATCCCACTTCCACACGTCCCTGAACTTTTGATTTCGATTCTGCTTCCACCAGCAGTCCTTATACCATCTCATCTATGTTTTCTTATTTTTTCCATAAATGAAAACAAATAATAATTTATTATAGGGCCGACGTAGCAACAAATACTCTTCCAAAACAGGAGCTCCCGTTTCTCTCCATGGTTGTTGGTCACGTACTCATCGGACTGCTATACTACGGACGTAACTATATGAATTATCTAAACCAAGTCGAATCAAACCAATAGGATAAAAACTATAGATTTTGAACCGGATAATATAGGTATAGATTAATTTAAACAAAACCATGCTACATACAATAAAGGTTTACAAACGTATGTTTGTAACTCGCTAGGATCCATCGATAACATGTTCAAATAGCCGGCACCACATGTTTGATTGTAATGAAAAATTCATGGCCTAGGTCAAGGTTCACAAACATATTTAGGCCCCATTTGGTTTTTTAGATTGAGTTTCACGAATAGCTTTATGGATAAAGCCGAAGCTATTTTAGTGACCTATTTGGCAAGAAAGCTCCTTGAGGTGACAAAAAGAATTAAATGACCTAATGTCCTTCGTTTTTTCTCCTTTCCTTCCCTATCCGCTCGCCTCGATCTCTAACGATCCGTATGATTGCTCGGACGGGCGTGGCCCTGCCTCGAAGCCATCCACCTGCTCCTACCGCCGCGACCCCATGCCCCGACGCCTCGTCAATGTGGCCCGGTGGGCAAGCCCTATCAGTGCTCGACTGCGCCCTAACACCTAAAGCACGACGGTAGCGCTCGCCCTGAAGCCAAACATCCACGTCCCCCATGGCCACAATATGGCATTCGCTCCCCATGGCGAGCCCGTGTCCCAGCGGCCATTCCCCCAATGTCTACACCCCTACCCTTGGTGTCCACGCCCCTACCCTGGCCCGACGGTCGCACATGCCGCGATGGCCCTCTTCACGGTTGCCAAGGGCAAATCCGCCATCCACACAAGGTGAAGCTGAGAAAAGTTGTTATTTCAACTTTATCCCACTCTATTCCCATGCGGGAGTAGGTTTTAAGAAGATTTATCTATGAAGCTGTTTGCAAAAACCAATGTTTAACACAAACATAGCTTCATGACTATAGTCACATAAAATGGATTCACCACCTTTGACCCTCGACCCTGGTTCATCAACCCCAACCCGAGTTCACGGGTTCATTTTCGACCTGAAGTGTAAAAATCTCTCGCAAGTAGCGTACCACATACCACGCCCCCGTATCGCCATGGGGAGATTATCACATGTGGAGATGTCCAGGTTTTAGCCACTCGACGTCGCCACTTGCTCGAAACTTTCTCAAATTTTTACCACAGCCTCCGCATGCGATGACAAGACACGTCGTCAAGTTTCGTCATTTTTGGACTCCGTTTCGATTTTATAAAATCTAAAAACACTTTTCACGCGCGTGGCTCGGCGTGTTCCGACACCAACACAGTCAAAATTTCACGCGAGGCCCCGCACATGGCCTCAACATGCTCCAAACATCATGAATATCATTTTCTGAATCGCCGGATTCCATTATTTCATGTACCTGCAGTTCAAATCTGGAGCTGTCGGAAAAAATCAAAGAAACAGAAAAAATCAATGGAATATAGCAAAGTAAATCAAAATGACCCCAAACTTGGAATATATCATGTACTTACTGTAGCAAGGCAACACAAAAAAAACTGGGATTGAAAATCAAAAAAAAATTAATTCTTTGCCGACTGCCATCAGTGGCAGTTGGCAAAGAGCCTTTGCCGACTGCTAGGGAGGATGGCAGTCGGCAAAGAATTTCTGAGAAAAAAATCAAAAATAACCTTTGCCGACTGCCAGGGAGCAGAGCAGTCGGCAAAGTATTTTTAAAAAAATAAAAAAATAATTTTTTGAAAAAAAATAATAGACCTTTGCCGACTGCGTCACATGCTGGCAGTCGGCAAAGGGAAAAAAATAAAAAAAAGAAAAACATCGCCTTATCCGCTCGTCCCGCCCTCCCTCCTCCCCAAAATCCCGCCCGCCTGCCCCAAATAACCCGCTCGCCCGCCGCCGCCACCCAGGCCGCCCCCGCCATCGACGCCGTCGCCCGGCCGGCCGCCGGCGCATCCCCCCCCGCGCCCCTCCCCTCCCTCTCTCCCGCGCCGGCGGATCCCCTCCTCCTCCCTCGGCCACGCGCGCCCTCCCCGGCGGCCGCGCGCCCCCTCCCAGGCGGCGCGGCGCCCTCCCCCGCATGGCGCGGCCCTCCTCGGCGGCGCCCCCCTCCCCCGCGCTGGTCCCTCCCCGGCGGCACGGCCATCCCCGGCTGCGCCCCCCTCCCCCCGCGCTGGGCCACCCCCGCGGCGCGTCCCCCCCCTCCCCGCGCTGGGCCCATCCCGGCGCTGGCCGCCCCGCCCAGACCCCTCACCGGTGCTGCCCCGCCTCGATCCAGCCCCGACCAGGCGCGCCGCCGCGTGCAGCTCCGGCGTCGGCCCCGCAGCGGCCACGGCCTCGCCCCGACCCGCCCCGGCGCCATCGCTGCCTCGCCCCGATCCGGCGTGCCCCGCTCCGTCCGCCGTCCGCGCGCCGTTCGCAGACGCAGACGCACGGTGGGCAGGAAATCAACGAGTACACCGTGTACCTCCTCTCTCACAAGGGCAAGGCGACGGATCCGAACAACGTCTACAACCCGGAGGACGGGCTCGATGCGTACACCAACCCCACCGCCTACGAGAAGGCCACCGAGTACACCGTCGCGGCTCGCTAGCGCTACGGGAGACGTTCGACCCCACCGCCGAGCCCCTGGACACAGACCTCCTGCAGAGGTTGGGACTAGGGAAGCAGCACGGCCGCTACTACATGGCCCACAGCGCCCTCGACCCGTCCCAGGTTCCTACGCTGACCCAGGTTCGATCCACGCCCACGAGCTCTAGCGACATCCCGGTAGCGCCCCGGCGGCAGTCAGCGTCACAGGTAAGTGCCGTTTCGTTCATCGTTCACTCGTTTCGCACCTGTACATACAATCAACAATGCGGATGTAATATTGCAGGCCCCGATGGAGGCCAAGATGGAGGAGAGGATCGCCACGTTGCACGCGCAGATGATGGCGCAACAGATGGCTTACCAGCAAAGCCTGCAGCAGCACTACAACACTCAGATGCAGAACATGGCCAGCTTCTTCCAGTCCATGCAGACGCCCGGGGCGTCTACACCGCCTCCTCTTCCAATGTTCGCTCCACCGCCTCCTCCTCCAGAGTTTTTTCCTGTGCCTGCTCCTGTCGCTCCTGGAGGGACCCTAGTGAGTATATTGACTCTTGCTTTAACTTGTGCGTCCATGCTGCAGATACTAATGACATCACTTGGCGTTTAACTTGTGCAGGTACAGTCGGCGGGTTTGAACCCGTCTCCTGGAGGTCCCGGCCATCAGATGATGTCGTATCCACCACCTGCACCCTATCCACCGTATCCACCTCCGCGTGGCCCTCCTCCGACGTACTCGTGGCTGCCGGTGCGCGGAGGGTGGCAGTACGCGCAGGCGCCTCAGTTTGGTCCAAGGGGGTTTTCGTGGGCAAACCCTGGGGGCTCTGGGGGCGGAGCGGACGACGAGACCGGGGACGGCGCGACGAGCTAGGTACTTGTCGATTCTGTTATCATGTATCCACCATATCGTCGAAGTTGTTGTCATGTATTTCTTTTCTTCGTTATGGACCTAGACTTGTTATGTTGAACTTCGTGTGATGGACGTCGACTTGTGGTGTTCGACGTGTTGGACTTCATGTGATGGTTGTAATGCACTTGTGTGGTTGTTATTGTGACATATATGTGAGATATATGTGATGTTGTGCGTTATTGTGATATATGTGGTGATGTTGGCGACAAATGTGATGAAATTGTGATATAAATGGTGCTACCGGTGCTTCTGGTGAAATTGGATTATAATTTGTGATTTTACAGGGTTTTGATGCGAGAAAACAGAAAACAAAAGCAAAAAAAAATTCCAGCTTTGAAAAAAAACCCAGTACAGAGTCTTTGCCGACTGCAATGGGAGGCAGTCGGCAAAGAGGTCAAATCTTTGCCGACTGCAACTCCGAAAGCAGTCGGCAAAGAACATTTCAAAAAAAAATATTTTCTTTCTTTGCCATCTGCCGAGCTGGCGGCCAGTCGGCAAACAATTTTTGAAAAAAATTCTTTGCCGACTGCTGAGGAACCAGCAGTCGGCAAAACCTGCCGTCAGGGCTGACGGCGCCACGTGGCTATGCCGACTGCTGGCGTGGCAGTTGGCAAAGGATTTGCCGACTGTGTGCCACGTGGTAGTCGGCAAATCCGCCTTTGCCGACCCAGGCTTTGTCGACTGCTCTTTGCCGACTGCCACGTGGCTTTGCGGTCGGCAAAGCCTTTGTCGACTGGGTTTATGCCTTTGCCGACCGGGGCAAGCAGTCGGCAAAGAGGCGTTTTCCTGTAGTGAAGGACCACAGGCACCGAAGGACCCACCCCTTGCATGCTGTGGACAACAACTTCTCTGTCCTGTGCTCTAAATGGTGCCTAAAGAGGAGAGAGGTGACTAACGTACTTTTTCTCCTAGTGCAACAAGTGATGCATGCTAGTTCATAGCATATGCCTAGAAAAGAGCGAAGCAAGTTTAGATGCCGGGCTCTAGACAGAAAGAGAGGATGTGTCATGCATGCTAGGCCCGTGAGAGAGGAAGATGGCAATAGAGTAGTCGAACTTTTTTGTTTTCTTGTTTTTTTTATACTGGCTGCGCTATAGAGTGATGTAGCATGATGTGGTAGTGTGAGTAGATGTCCGTTTTTTTACTGTGGGGTCTAATATTTTTTAGGCTTCACTTCACACTTTTCTATCTACATGGCCTATAACACTACTATTAGCCCGTGTTGCTGCTATATATGTGCTACCCTCCGTGAAACAGTACATTCACTGGAATTTTACTATCCAACCATTGGACATGGTCATTGAAGCTAGAACAAATTTTGGCAGTAGCATCTTCAGAGAAATAATGATAATGGCATGCTGGATCATTTGGAAGATGAGTAATAGCATTATCTTTGATAATGGCTCCTACAACCTCTTGGCTTGGAAAAACAATTTCAAAGAGGAACTTGGTTTAGTGTGTACTAAGGCCAAGCCGAGTAGGGGCAATCTTCTAAATTTGTGGAGAGGGAGTCTCTTATGATGTACCCCCTTGTTTTATTTTTGGGCCTAGCAGCCTTGTAACTTATGTACATTTTGGCCGTGTTTAGATCGGCTGAATTGGGAGGCGCTGATTTTGCATAGTGCAAGATTCTGCACTGTAGCATTTCGTTTGTATTTGTAAAATTTTGTCCAAACATTGATTAATTAGGTTCAAAATGTTCGTCTCGTAAATTACAACAAAATTGTGCAATTAGTTTTTTATTTTATCTATATTTAGTACTCCATGCATGTGCCGGCATTTTGATGTGACGGGGAATCTTCTTTTTGCATAGTGGAATTTGAGGTGAAATTAGGTATCTAAACAGGCCCTTTGTAACTTTTTGTACCTTAATATATGAAAAAGGAAAAAAATAGGTAGGGAGCTTCCCTTCCGACTTGTTCAAAAAAAACTAAGATCGTATAAGAATTTGTGTGATCCACCTATGTGATTTATATTGACACAAATTCGTGACTAGTAACAATCGATATCTTTGTGGGTGAACTCATGCCTGAGCAAGGCTACCACCTCGCTCGGGCGAGCCCATCTGAATAACTTTGCTCGGCAAGGTATAACAGGATCCAGGGAAAAAAAAACAAACAACCTCTAAATTGTCTAGGTCATTTTTACGAGCGGTGCTGCGGCATGAGCAACACGCCAACACGCGCCCATGCACGTTATGCGTTCGGCGTCTCCGGATCGGAGCATGCCGTGCCGTGGTATAGATTCTGCTCAAAGGCCGAGGACGGACGGACGGACGTCAGGCCAACTTTCAGCGGGTGCCGAACGATTGCAAATCGTCCATTGAAATTCGAGGTTGGTGATAAGCCTGGCAAAATACCCGATACCCATTACCCATACCCAAAATACCCGAACTCAGACCCGAACCCGAGGTACCCGATCCTAAATTCGGATACCAATTCTGATTACCCGAAATAAGTTTGGGTAATTCGAGTAATATCTCCCGGTACCCGAACTACTCGAACTACCCGAATATGTGTTTGTGTCTTTGTGTTTGTGATATATTGTCAGTGGAGCACTTGAACTTATCGCTTTATTAGTATATGATTCTCTTTATTTGAACAAGTGGTTGTAATATATTATTCTCTGTAAATTGCTATTGAAATTTTATACAAATCGTTGCTGAAATTATGTATAAAATTGCTATAAAAGTTTTGTGCAGTTTGCTCTTTTCTATGAATTCGGGTATATTAGGTATACCCGAATCTGAATTATCGGGTACCCGAAATTTCGGGTAGTGTTTTTTCGAAGTGAATATCAGGTAGCAATTTTTATTACCTGAATTTTGAATTACCCAACCCGAAAAAATCAGGTAACCCGAACGCCCAACCTGGGTATGGTAATTCTTTATCTACTGTTCTTTCAGTTTGTCATTCACCTAAGTGGTGGATGGACACTGGGGCTAATATTCATGTGTGTGCTGATGCTTCTTTGTTTTCTTCTTATCAGAACGGCGAGACTGGAGCCTTGCTGATGGGGAACGGGTCCCATGCGCGTGTTCTTGATGTTGGTACGGTCATTCTAAAGTTCACTTTGGGAAAGACGGTGTTGTTGAAGAACGTCTAGCATGTCCTCTCCATAAAAAAGAATCTAGTTAGCGGCCCTTAATGTTGTCGATATGGTTATAAAATTGTCTTCGAGGCCAATAAATGTGTACTGTCAAAGTATGAAACTTTTGTTGATAAGTGTTATGATTGCAGAGGCTTGTTCCGCTTATCTTTATATGATGATGTGTGCAATAAGATTGTGAACAATGCTATTATCCCTAATGAGTCAAATATTTGACATTCATGTATTTGTCATATTAATTTTGGTTGTATATCACGACTTGCAAATCTAAATTTAATTCCAAAAATTAATTTGGTTAAAGGTTCTAAGTGTCATGTGTGTGTGCAATCTAAGCAACCTCGTAAGCCTCACACGGCTGCAGAGGCGAGGAACTTGGCGTCATTAGAACTAGTCCATTCCGATCTATGTGGGATAAATGAGAGTTGATTAAAGGTGGCAAAAGATACTTTATGACTTTTATAGATGATTGTATTATATTTTGCTATGTGTATCTGTTAAAAACAAAGGATAAAGCGTTGCATTATTTTAAGATCTATAAAGCTGAAGTAGAAAATCAACTTGAGAGGAAAGTTAAGCGGTTAAGGTCTGATTGTGGTGGAGATTACTTTTCAAGTGAATTTTCTGAATTCTGTGTAGAACATAGAATTATTCAAGAGAGGACATCGCCATATTCATCACAATCTAATGGGATTGCCAAAAGAAAGAACCGCACTCTAACTGGGTTGGTTAACGCCATGTTGAAGACAGCGGGTCTATCTAAGGAATGGTGGGGTGAGGCTATTTTGATAGTGTGTCATGTCCTAAATAGAGTTCCTACAAAGAATAAAGAAATCACACCATTCGAGGAATGAGAAAAGAAAAGACTAAATCTCTCATATTTGCGCACTTGGGGTTGTTTGGCCAAAGTAAATGTGTCAATTAATAAAAAGCGCAAACTTAGACCTAAAATTATTGATTGTATTTTTCTTGGTTACGCTATTCACAGCGTTGGATATAGATTCTTAATTATAAATTCTGGGGTACCTAACATGCATGCTAGTACTATCATGGAGTCCAGAGATGCTACATTTTTTGAAAGTGAATTTCTCATAAAAAATGCGCATAACACATCTAGTCATGAACCTATAATTTCTCATAAGCAATTATTCCGATAGAACATTCTGAGGAACCCTATATGCATAATCCTAAGGAGGATGATATTGTAGTCACTCGAAAGAGCAAGAGACAACAGACTGCAAAGTCTTTTGTTGATGACTACTTTGTGTACCTTATGGATGACATACCAAGAACCATTGAAGAGTCATATTCCTCTCCTGATGCTGACTTGTGGAAGGAGCAGTACGGAGTGAGATGAATTCAATTATGTCTAATGGAACTTGAAAAATTGTTGAACGTCCTTATGGGTGTAAACCAATAGGGTGCAAATGAGTGTTCAAGAAAAAGCTTAGGCCTGATGGTACAATTGAGAGGTACGAGACAAGACTTATAGCCAAGGGTTATACCTAGAAAGAAGATGAAGATTTCTTCAATACTTATTCAACTGTTGCTTGATTCACCAGAATTCGAGTATTACTTTCTCTGGCTACCTTTCATGGTCTTATCATTCATCAGATGGATGTAAAGACAGCTTTCCTAAAAGGAGAATTAGAGGAGGAGATCTATATGGATCAACCTGATGGATTTATAACAAATAGTCAAGAAGGTATGGTGTGTAAATTATTGAAGTCCTTATATGGCCTGAAACAAGCTCCTAAGTAGTGGCATGAGAAGTTTGATAAAACTTTGACATATGATGGCTTTGTTGTCAATGAAGCTGATACATGTGTATACTATCGGTATGGTGGGGATGAAGGAGTGATCTTGTGTTTATATGTTGATGACATACTAATCTTTGGAACCAGCCTTAATGTGATTAAGGAGGTTAAAGACCTTTTGTCTAATAATTTTGAGATGAAACACTTGCGAGAAGCTGATGTTATTCTTAATGTCAAGATGCTAAGAGAAGGCAATGGTGGGGTTACACTTTCACAATCCCACTATGTGAAAAAGGTATTGAGTCGCTTTGGGTTTAGTAACTGTCAACCTACTCCTGCGCCTTATGACCCTAGTGTGCTATTAAGGAAAAATCGAAGAATAGCAAGGGATCAATTAAGATACTCCTAGATTATTGTTTTGCTTATGTATCTGGTCATCGCTCGAGGCCTGATATCTCGTTTGCTATGAGCAAACTAAGCCAGTTTGTGTCAAATTCGGGAGATAATCATTGGTGTGCTCTTGAGAGAGTACTGCGCTATCTGAAAGGTACTATGAGCTATGGCATTCACTATACCGGGTACCCGAAGGTACTAGAGGGTTTCTATGATGCTAATTGGATATCTGATGCTGATGAGCTTTATGCCACAAGCGGATATGTGTTTTTGCTTGGAGGTTGTGGTGTTTACTGGAAGTCTTGCAAGCAGACTGTTTTAATGAAGTCAGCTATGGAAGCAGAATTCATAACATTAGACACCACTGGCACTGAGGTCGAGTGGCTTTATGAACTCCTTATGGATTTACCGGTTGTCGAGAAACCTATACATGCTATTTCTATGAACTGTGACAACCAAACTATGATAACTAAGGTGAATAGTTCTAAGGACAACATGAAGTCCACAAGGCACGTTAAGCGAAGATTAAAATCTGTCAGAAAATTAAAAAACTCCACAGTGATAGCGTTGGACTATGCTCACACGCCTAAAAATCTGGCAGATCAATTCACTAAGGGACTATCATGTAATGTGATAGATAGTGCATCAAGTGAAATGGGCTTGAGACCCACATGAATTCTATCATGGTGGTAACCTATTCTATGTGATCGAACATCCCGTGAAGTAGGATGGTGAAACAAGCTAGGGGTAGGCTGTGAGAAAAGTCCTTTAACTAAAACCATGTCAGATGCACTTCTTTCCTTTTCTGTAAGACAGTTGATTTTATACCTTAATGTGTTTTAAAGTGGTTTGTTGAAGCAAAGATATTGTCGAACAGAACATCTTTTGAGAAACACACCTATGTGAGTTCGACTGCTAGTCACATTCTATAAGATTTGGGTGATCTCTAGATACTCATGAATGGGCCAGCAGTATGACTTATGCTCCAATCAGAGGGAATGCTTTTTGCTACCTAGTATCAGCAAAGGGCCTGGGTGAAACTTATCTAGCACAAAACTGTCAATTCAAGGCATAGTCCATTGTATAGTTGTGAGTAAACGTAGCCTTTGCTTTAGGTGGATGTTCAACTTAATAGTCTCCATCGAAACACTGGTATATCAAACGACATAGCATTTCTTATGTGCCCTAAAATTTGGTGGGGATTGTTGAATATTATATGAGTTTAGGCCCATATTTTGTTTATTAAACCAATTAATTCTAGGCCCATATTAAATGTTGTGATACAATATAGTTTTAGTCCCGTATGGGATTTTGACTGATTGTTGACTCAACTTAAATAAGCGACACATGTGTCTACCTATAGAGAAGTTAAAAGAGGATAAAGGCGTGCCAGACACGCATGCACGCGCCGCCGCCGCCGAGGTGTGGCGTGGCGAGCGATGCGATGCATGACGTGATGTGCAATTGAAGAGGAGTTACTTACGAGTCAGTTACCATCCACTACGGTGGTGACGATTACTCGTAATCACTTCAGTTGATTCGCCACCTTCCTTATCTCTTCGGCATTACCTTCCCTCCCGTCTTCCTCTTGCCTCACGTCTCTCCGGTATTACCTTCCCTCCCGTCTTCCTCTTGCCTCACGCACGGACTTCCTCTGGTCGAGTTGCATCCGAGTACTTCCCGTCCCATCCTCTGCGCACACGGAGTTGTTGGGAGAGCAAGTCTCCAGAATCGTTGTTTGCATCGGGACACCTGCTCGGGTGTGTGCAGGCGATTAGGTTTTTGGGGAGTGCCTTCGCGACTACTCGCCGTCCTCTTTTTCCTCTTAGTCTTCTTCCTAGTGGTGCTTCTTCTTCCTCGGATCGGCTACATCTACTTCCCGGTGGACGTTCGAGGGACGGCACTGCGTATATCTTCCTGCATCTACTGTGGTCCACGACTTCGAACAACTCACCATGAGTGGGAATGGAGCCACTGTTGCTTTGAGCATGAGTCCCTCCGCTGGGTATATCTCTATTCTCGAATTGATTAGATTCAATCTTATTTCTGCTATGACCAGTATGTTTTTCATGAACATATTTGCTGCTAATCTGAGTAGTAGTAAAATTACACACGTGCACATATTTATCATCACTATTTTGCTATTCATTTTTTTAACATACAAATGCCTAAATTCCTAACATACTGTGTCTCTGCTACTTAAAACCAGGCCAGTTGGGGGGTGTTAATAATGTCCATGCCATCACCACCATTCTACCGTTGTGTTTCCCTTTATTTACCGACCGTCTCACCACTAGGCACAAATGGAAATGGGTTTCGTACTTTAGTCTCCCTCTCTCTCTTTAACCCATCAACTTCTTTGATTTGTATTGCCGTTGCAATATGCACAGTGATTTTGCTGGTTGTGTACGAGAATCTTGCGTCTAAACTCTAAAGATGTTTGCCCCTCCTTTAGGGTTGTGCGTGCCTACTGTTGTGTAGTACACTTGAGGGAGATACTCCATGCAATGTTTTTCTTTTCCGTTGGCTGCTGTGAAAAAGGATATCAACGCTTTAGTTTGCCTCAAAGTTCCAAGTTTTTTCACTCTCTCTCCATCACATCAATTTTTAACCGCTTGCATGGAGTATTAAATGTAGGTAAAAAAATAACTAATTACACAGTTTAGTTGGAAATCACGAGATGAATCTTTTGATCCTAGTTAGTTCATGATTAGACAATATTTGCCAAATAAGACGAAAGTGGTACTATTTATCGGGTTGAAATTTTTTCCAATCTAAACAAGGGTCAACTTTTGATTGCATATACGGCCAGAGCACGTCGCGCGTACCGACATCAAGGTATTAGGGTGACAGAGACAGGTGGTAGGCCTCGGCCCTCGCCGTTGCCCAAGCCCGGACTGGGCAAAAAGCAGCGCCATGTTTAGATGCTTCAAAGTTCCAAAATTTTACAAGATTTTTCATCACATCGAATTTTTGGACATATGCATAGAGCATTAAATATAGGTAAAAAAAATAACTAATTACATAGTTTAGTTGTAAATCACGAGACGAATCTTTCAAACCTAATTAGCCTATGATTGAACACTAATTGCCAAATAAAAACAAAAAAGTTACTGTACTTCCAAAAAATTTACAGCCCCATCCGAACACAGCCTGAGTCTTAGTCCTGAGTGCCCCCCGCGCACAAGCTGGACAGCCTGCCTCCTGCGCCCCGCGGTGATTCCGTGGGCACCTGCTGCAAGAGCGAGCAGGACCATAGTCACAAAGTTTCTGGGTCGATGGGTCGAGGTACGGAGTCGCGGTACGTGGTACGCTACTTGCAAGAGATTTTTACATTTCGGGTCGAAAATGAATCCGTGAACCTGGGTCAGGGTCGACGAACCCGGGTCAAGGGTCGAAGGTGGTAAACCCGTTTTACGTGACTATAAGCAGGACGCGGCAGAGAAACGAATAGACGATACGACTACTGACGTTACATCACGACGTCTGCCAACTTCGGCGACGCCGGCCGCCGCCGCCCGGTCGTTTGCAAATGCTACTGGCCTCGTCAAAATCAGAACGATGTGATGCTCCGTTTGCTGCGTACAAATGCCGAGTCGACTATAATGAACAAAGAAATCTTGTAATTGTGCATGGAATATTATCTATCTTTAGGATTTCTAGGTGCTAGAGTAAATAGGAATAGTACCATATTGTTTACCCACGTAGGGTGTTAGTCCTAAGTACCCTATGTAATCAGCCCATGGAGTTCAATGCAATACATCCAATTATTTCACCAATTTTATTTTATTTTATTCTCATAGGTTTGCTAGTGTAGTTTGAGGGAAATACTTTTTAGTTATTTGTTTTGTAGTTGATTAATTAAGAGAGAAACACTCATGTGAAAAATATAGAAAATTTAGTCAAAAAACATTCATGTGAAAAACGAAAAGAATCAATTGTGATGATACAGGAACTGAGAAAAGCCGCTAAGGCATGGGACTACCTGTTTCAGTTTTTCAATATATAAATCTTTATTTCCAACTACTGAGATGACAGGCTTTTAGAAAATAGTGAAACTATGTGGACAATCCATTCGGGTTTCCACAAAGTTTGCAGGCAGGACCAGATACATAACAAGTAGCAGTCCACATGAAATCCATCATCCAAAAAAAGTTCACAAGCATATATGCAGGGGAATATTAGGCTACGACGAGATAGGACATGCTATAGATAAAATTAGACTATGACCAACATTACAGTAATATACATGAAAATTGAACTACTCCTACCAAGTACCAGCCAGAAGAATTAAACTAATACAACAAATAAAGCATCAACTGATCATCAGCAACAAACGCGAAAATCACAAGCAGAGCCAAAAACTTCATTGCAACATGGGATCAGAAACAATAAGGTCAAAATAACAAGCCACGTTTATCTAAGTTCACATTCCATTACCATCTGCATTCATCATCAGCAAGCAGAAATTAAGTTCCAGATCCAACCATCCAAGATTAATTCCATCACCATTCATCCGGAACCATAGTACTGCAGGAATGACCGTACGGGGACTACTGCTAGACCAACCATCATGTCCTCCTCCTTCCAAATACACAATTCGCCACCACTCTACCGTTGTGTGTTTCCCTTTATTTACCGCTTTACCACTGGGCACAAATGGAAATGGGTTTCATACTTTTAATTTGTCTCCCTAGCTCTCTCTCTTTAACACATCAACTTCTTTGATTTGTATTGCCATTGCAATATGCACAACGATTTTGCTGGTTTTGTACGAGAATCTTTGGGGTCTAGACTCTAAAGATGTTTGCCCCTCCGTAGGGTTGTGCCTGCCTACTGTGGTAGTGCACTTTGAGGGAGACGCATGCAATGTTGCTCTTTTTCGGTTGGCTGCACTCCTGTGAAAAAGGATATCTACTTTTGATTGTATGGCCTAGTTTAGTTCGGTGAATTGGGGAGAAAAACACTGTATCAGAATTCCTGTAGCATTTCGTTTGTATTTGGTAAAAATTATCCAAATTTTGACTAACTAGGCTTAAAATGTTCATCTCGCAAAGTACAACAAAACTGTGCAATTAGTTTTTGATTTCATTAACATTTAGTACTCCATGCATTTGCCGACATTTTGATGTGACAGGGAATCTTCTTTTTGCATAGTGAAATTTGGGGAGAATTGGAGTAACTAAACCAGGGCTATATACTGCCAGAGCACGTACCCCCGTCGCGCGTACGGAGTAGTAGGCGCGTAGCGCATCTGGTATTCAGGTGACAGCTGACCGGTGGCCTCGCTCGGCCCTCGCCGTCGTCGCCGAAGCCCGGACTGGGAAAAAAGCCGCTGCCTCCTGCGCCCCGCGGTGATTCCGTGGGGACCCTGCTCCGGGGGGTGACTTGCTGCAAGAGCGAGGAGGACGCGGCAGAGAGACGAATAGACGATACGACTGCGGATCGCCTGCCAACTTTGGCGACGCCGGCATCCCGGCCGTTTGGTATACCCAAATTCACCCCTAAATTCTACTATGCAAAAAAAGATTATCCGTCACATTAAAATGTCGGTACATATATGGAGTACTAAATGTAGATGAAATCAAAAACTAATTGCACAGTTTTGTTCTACTTTGCGAGACGAATATTTTAAGCCTAATTAATCAATGTTTGGACAATTATTACCAAATAAAAACAAAATTGCTACAGTGTGACGTGATGTTTACTATGCAAATTTGGTCTCCCAAGTTTGGCATCTAAACATGGCCATGCTACTGGCCTCGTCAAAATCAGAATGATGTGATGCTCCGTTTGCTACTAGTGATTGCGCCTGGACAATGTCGAGTCGACTATAACGGATAAAGAAATCTTGTAATTGTGTTTTGTGTATGTATTATCTATATTTAGGATTTATAGGGGCTTGCTACTGTAGTTTGAGGGAGATACTGTACTTTTTAGTTATTTTTGGTTGGTTAATTAAGACATAAACATTCATGTGAAAAGGATCAATTGTGATGATACAGGAAGTGAGCAAAGCCGCTAAGACATGGGCTGCCTGTTCCAGTTCTCAATACAAATCAAATCTGTGTACAACTATTGAAACTACGTCGACAGTTCATTCAGGTTCAGATTTCTAACTTTCAGACAAACAAGAAAGAGATGACATACTTTCAGAAAATAGTGAAACTATGTGTGGACAATTCATTCAGTTCTACAAAGTTTGCGGGCACTACCAGATACATACAAGTCCACATGAAATCTATCATCCAAAAAAATTCACAAGCACTGCCGGTAAAACCATGACCAACACAACAATATGCTGGGTAATTAGTTTAGATAGGGCACGCTACAGATAAAATTATACTATGACCAATGTAACAGTCCAGGAATGCACATGAAAATCAAACTACTACCAACCAGAAGAATTAAATTACTACAAACCAATAAGCATCTACTGATCATCATCAACAAACTAGAAAATCACAAGCAGAGCCAAAAACTTCACTGCAACACACAATCATAGCAACATGGGATCAGAAACAATAAAATCAAAATAACAAGCCACATTTATCTAAGTTCACATTCCATTACCATCTGCATATTCACCATCAGCAAGCAGAAATTAAGTTCCAGATCGAACCATCCAAGATTAATTTCATCACCATTCATCCGAAACCATAGTACTGCAGGTATGACCATACGGGGACTACTGCTAGACCAACCATCACGTCCTCCTTCCAACTCCATCACCGATCAAGTACTACCAATGATGATACTACCAAGATGCAACAGAACTACGATGACCAAGTGGCACCACTACTACTGATGATGATACTACTGCTACCGCCAATGGGAAATCGTGAAAACGAGTTGCACTACGACTTCTGCTGCTGCTACGGGCTCATCCAGGTACCGGCGGATGGTTGGCGGCCGGCCAATTAAGGCGGCGCCGTGGGCTCAGTCGAGGATGATGATGACGGCGATGACGAAGAAGATGAACGCGGCGGAGACGACGATGGGGTCGGAGCCGGAGTGCGGTGGCGTGGGCGTTGTGGGCGCGGCGGCCGGCGCCAGCTGGGAGAAGGAGGCGGCCGGGCTGGTGGGGATGGCCTTGCCGTGGGCTGCGGCGCCAGGCTGCTGCTGGGGCGACGGGGACGGCTTCTCGCTCTGCGGCGGCGGGGGAAGGGCCTCGCCTGCGAAACAGCACAACACCGCACGGATTAGTTTCAACTCTCGCATCAATCAAACAGAGCACGCGAAAAGCTAAAGCAGAAATAGCACAGAGCAGAGCAGGTGACAGCGGGTTCGTACGTGTTGGCTGCTTGTGGCGAGGCGCGGCGGGCGGCGGCGGGGCGATCACGGGAACGGTGGCGGCGGGAGGTGACGGACCTGCAGGCAAACAGCACGAGAGTTTAACGGCGTTAGTCCAGACATGCAATAATTTCACGTTCACAAAAAAACAATGCAAGGGCAGTATCGTCTTTCGGGTAGAAAAGCATGCGACGTGGCGCTATTTCGTGCGGGCCAAGAAAACAAACGGGCAAGAGAAACGGGGCTGGTCTTTGCCAGAACCCTGAAAGGCTGCAGCGCTGCTGCAGGTTGTGCAGCTGGCCTGCTGCTGCAAAAGCCAGAGCCCAGAGGGCAGTTGCACACTCTGTTCAAAGGTACCGTTTAGATGCCAAAAATTTTGTCAAAATTTTTAGATTTCCCGTCACAACGAATCTTTGAACACATGCATAAAGCATTAAATATAGATAAAAAATAAAACTAATTACACAGTTTAGACGAAATGGACGAGACAAATCTTTTAAGCCTAATTAGACCATGATTGGACAATATTTACCAAATAACAACAAAACTGCTATAGTAGCGTTTCGCCAAAAATTTTGCTAAACAGCCCAAAATTCAGGCCAGGCCAGGAAACTTTCACGCAACAGGAACAAGCAGACAAGAACGCAAAAAGGAAGAGGTGAAAAAGAAACGCAGAGTTCGGACCTCGCTTATAGGCAAATACTTTTTAGTAATGGTGCGTTCATTTCGCGAAAAGCAGTTGAAAAGTTATTGTAGCATCTTTCATTGTTATTTGGTAAAATTTATCCAATTATGGACTAACTAGGCTTAAAAGATTCGTCCCGACATTTACAGACAAACTATGCAATTAGTTATCTTTTTTACATACATTTAATGCGTATGCGTCGAAAGATTTGATGTGATGGGTGGAAGAGAAAATATTTTGGGTTGGGATGGGAAAGTGAACAAGGCCTAAGCAAAAAAAACATCAGAAACGGGTCAAATCATCAGGTGATCCATGGGGAAAATTAAGCCCCAAGAGAGGGAACCAAGACGAACAAACTTTTTCGAACGAAATCCAGACCAAAACGAACGAAATCCAAACCAAAGAGAAAAGGCTAAAAAATCCAGGAGTCGCGCGACGGAGCCACGGTTAGTCTCACCCAAAATATGGTAGCGCTCTTGCGACCCGAAGGAGACGACGATATGAAGCAAAAAAAAAAAGATTCGAACAAACTTGATCAAGACGTACGGGTTCGTCGCCACAGTGGAAGACGAGAACTCGCAACGAAATATCATCACGCAAAAAGCTCAAGAACCAAATCCGAAAGCACAGACAGTTTCAAAAAAAAATCCGAAAGCACAGACACAGTACACTGGGATCTCGCCAAACCACCACTGGATCCGAGGAAAAACACACACCCTCACGCACACACGCACTCACGCGCACAGGTCACACACACACACACACACACACACACACACACACAGAGAGAGAGAGAGAGAGGCGAACGTGGTGTCGTACCTTGGCAGGCGGCGGCGAGGTGGGCGCCCCCGGTGTGCTGTCCTCCGCAGGAGGCGTAGAGCGCGAGGAGGTGGGTGGCGTTGAGGCGGGCGAGGACGAGCTGCGGTTGGGCGGCGACGCGGCAGAGGCAGGGGATGCCGCCGCCGAGGTCGACGGAGGCGATGATCGGCTCGCAGCAGGGCGCCGTGGGCATGTCCGGCATGCAGAAGAGCGCGATCTGGGTGGCGATGATGGAGGGGTCGCACACCGGCTGCGCCTCGGCTCCCGTGGCGGCCGCCGCCGCCCAGGCCAGGAGGCCGAGCAGCAGCGCGAGGTGGCGGAGGCGGCGCTCCATGGGTGGTGGTGGGGGTGAGACCTCTCGCTGGCTCGCTCGCTAGGGTTTGAAAGCGGAGGGCTCGGTGTGGTGTGGGGAGGAAGGCTCTGGATGGACCGATGGAGAAGGCTGGGTACGAGCGGGGAGGAATCTTTTATGGGGAGAACGGAGGAGTCGAGGTGGTTGCACGTTGCCCGGAAACTCCAGACCGCAACGGCTTGCGGCCGCATATCTTATCTCCTGCCGTCGAACGAGCTTCAAGATCTGTGCGCCGGCCAAATGCCTTTCCCACCCCTGACCCCTCCCATTCCCCCGCCCGCACACCACCTTTCCCATGTGTGCAACCATTCCCTCCTCTGTACCTGCGTCCCTCTTCATTGATTCCCGTTCCTCCCTGTCAGACTCTCAGTACCTGCGCCTTCCCTTGTTTAGCCCTGGTTTAGATCGAAGATTTTTTCAACCAGATGAATAGTACCACTTTCGTCTTATTTGACAAATATTGTCCAATCGTAGACCAACTAGGCTCAAAAGATTCATCTCGTGATTTTGAACTAAACTGTGTAATTAGATATTTTTTTACCTACATTTAGTACTCCATGCAAGCGGCTAAAAATTGATGTGATGGAGAGAGAGTGAAAAAACTTGGAATTTTGAGGTGATCTAAACATGGGTTAGATTGAAGAAAATTTCAAACCGATGAATAGTACCACTTTCGTCTTATTTGGCAAATATTGTCCAATCATGGACCAACTAGGCTCAAAAGATTCATCTCGTGATTTTCCAACTAAACTGTGTAATTAGTTATTTTTTTTACCTACATTTAATACTCCATGCAAGCGGTTAAAAATTGATGTGATGGAGAGAGTGAAAAAACTTGGAACTTTGAGGCAAACTAAACAAGGCGCTGGTCTTGTTTAGGCCTTGTTTAGTTCCCAAAATATTTTACAAAATTTTTCAGATTCTCCGTTACATCGAATCTTTGGACACATGCATGAAGCATTAAATATAGATTAAAAAATAAAACTAATTACACAGTTTAGACGAAATGGACGAGACGAATCTTTTAAGCCTAATTAGACCATGATTGGACAATATTTACCAAATAACAACGAAAACGTTGTGCCCATTTTGCAAAAAAAAATTGCATCTAAACCGGGCCTTAGTTCCCAATTCCACCCCAAATTTCACTATACAAAAAGGAGATTCCCCATCACATCAAAATGTCGGCAAATGCATGGAGTACTAAAGGTAGATGAAATCAAAAACTAATTACACAGTTTTGTTGTACTTTGCGAGACGAACATTTTAAGTCTAATTAATCAATTTTTGAACAATTTTTTGCACTTAAAAACAAAAGTTACTACAGTGTTCCGACACGGGCACTGTAACTACAGTGCCCGAATCAGGCGCCCAGAGTCGGGATCTAAACACGGCCTCTCTTTCTTTCCCCCTCTCTCCATCTCTCACACTCCCTCTCCTTCATCAGATTGCAAACTCGCCTCTCTCTCTGTCTCATATAGTTTGCTCTTTTCTTCTCACCGATTATTCATTTTGTATTTATTTTAGCCTTTTCCGAAATTTTCACCAACTAGCATGCAAGTGCATCGCGCTCTGCCTTTTTCTCTTATCCATTTTTTTTCATAATTTCGGTTTGCAACGTCCCGCAGCAGTTTTTTATTCTACGCAGCCTGTTATTAATTTTCTATAAATTTTTCACACGTCTCTCTAAGTACAGAAACTCTTTCCCAGCTTTCAAAATACACGTATCGTAACCTTTTTTAATTAATGAACACGCAAATACATACTTGAATGTTTTTTTATTTTTTTTATTTTTTGGACTGCTAAGCAACACTGCGGCTTTTACATATTGCTGCCACAGTCAGGCCATAAGCTTTTTTAAGTAGCAAACTGGTCTTTTTACAGTTTGAACACTGTACTTTTCCAAACTTCCTGATGGTAAACATACCAATAATTTATTTTGCTACTGTACCTGCTATGTTTTACTGAAGGCAAACTAAAAAATAAATGAAAAACATACCAATATTTTCTCCACATTTTACTATAATTTTTATTTCACATACATTTATTTGTTTCCTTTTCTTATTTACTATGTAAATACATATTTCAAACTATTTTATAATTATTTTTTATTTTCTCCAACCCTTGGCAACATTTTCTATTCTACTTTTTTTTTTATCTCCAATACATATTTTCAAACTGGTTTTCACATTTACAACACTGCATTGCCAAATTTCTTGATGGTTACGGTTCAATTAAACAGTTTATTTAATTCTTTTTCTTAATTAGTACGTATCTAAATATCGATTTGCTTTTTATTTTATCCATTATTTTTTAAAATTTTAGTTTCCAACGTTTCTTATTCTACACAGTTTTTTATTAATTTCCTATAAATCCTTCAAACGTCTCTCTAAGTACACAAACCCTGTCACATCTTTCTGAAATACATGCATCTTTTTTATTATTTTTTCTTAATGAATACATAAATACATATTTGAATGTATTTTTTAATTATTTTTTTAATTGACCCCTAATCAACACTTTCAACAGACTTTTGTCTATTTATTTTATCTACTAAGTAATTATGGAAATGCATCTTCCAAACGTTTTTATAACCAACACCTTATATCATACTTTTGTTTATTCTTTTCATTTCCTGATTAATAAGTCTACAAATACGTCTTTCAAACAATTTTCTAACTATACAATCCCTTTTTTCATTACTCATAAAATAACCATAACTTTTCAACAATCTTCCCTCCACGCGACCACACCCCCATTATACCCCAACAATTCCGTAGAACCGTAACCTGGCTTCAGACCCTGCCGCCTCTTTACGTCGTCACGTCAAATCGCCACCGCCCACAGCAATCCCTCGTTGGGTCTATAGTTTCTAAGGCCTTCGCCTTGTTTAGTTTGCCTCAAAGTTCTAAGTTTTTTCACTATCTCCATCACATCAATTTTTAACCGTTTGTATGGAGTATTAAATGTAGGTAAAAAAATAACTAATTACACAGTTTAGTTGGAAATCACGAGATGAATCTTTTGAGCCTAGTTGGTCCATGATTGGACAATATTTGCCAAATAAGACGAAAGTGGTACTATTCATCGGGTTGAAATTTTCTTCAATCTAAACAAGGGTCTTGTTTAGTTCCTCAATTCTCCTCCAAATTCCACTATGCAAAAAGAAGATTCACCGTCACATCAAAATATCGGTAAATGCATGGAGTACTAAATGTTGATGAAATCAAAAACTAATTGCACAGTTTTGTTGTACTTTGTGAGACGAACATTTTAAGCCTAGTTAGTCAAAATTTGGATAATTTTTACCAAATACAAACGAAATGCTACAGAAATTCTGATACAGTGTTTTTCTCCCCTATTCTGTGAACTAAACGAGGCCTAAAGTTTGCAAAGATGAAAGATGCACTTCACCTACAGGCTACAACTGTTGCTTTAGAAGTACCCGGTAATATATCGCCACACTTTTATCATTTTTCCATTTATATTTATAAATCCATTATTTTTGCGATACCTCTAATCTACTAGAGCACCCCTAATCATCATATCAAAATTTAGCTTAAATATAACAACACCAGTATATCAATATTAATTGGAAAAAGTCTACTTCACCCCTCAACTATGGGGGTGGACTACTTTAAACCCCTCAACTATGAAACGGTCTGCCCTCTAAACTTTTCAAAACCGGTCAAATTACCCCCAGGCGGTTTTGAAACGGCGGATTTGCTACAGTAACCATGGGTTGCTACAGTAACCACGGATTTGCTGCAATACATGCGGTCTTGCCTTTTTCTTTTTATTTATTTCGACTGAATCTTTGAAAAATCATAGTAAATCATAGAAAAATCATAAAATGAAAAATCTAATTTTTATGGACTTCTCGTAAGTAAGTCTACACAGTGAACATATAATATTATATGCTTTAGTACAAAGTTTTTGTTGTAGATTTTGATCTATTTTTTCTGTAATTTGGACTCCAATTTTGTTGTACTAAAACATACTATATTATATATTCACTGTGTAGATCTACTCATTTAGAGTCCAACAAAATTGAATTTTTTATTTTATGATTTTTCTGTGATTTATTATGATTTTTCAAAAATTCAGCCGAAATAAATAAAAAAGAAAAATACAAAACCAACGGCACCGTAGCAAGACACTATCACTGTAGCAATACAACGGTTACTGTAGCAAATCACCGTCTCAAAACCGTCTGGGGGTAATTTGACCGGTTTTGAAAAGTTCAGCGGGTAGAATAGACCGTTTCATAGTTGAGGGGGTTAAGTGGTCCACCCTAATAGTTGGGGGTGAAGTAGACTTTTTTCAATATTAATTATAGAAACGCAAACAAGATTGTAGATGGCATTAATCATATAATCTTAAAAAATGTTACAATTGTAAATTATATTAAGAATTTGCATTAATCTTTTAGTACGAAACACTTTTTTCTATAGTACAATACAATATTATTTAGTTATGAAACTTTTACCATGGCTTTGATCTGATACGAATATCTTTGATTTAGTTTTACAAAAAAAATTGCAAATTTTTTGCTAAATGCATGTACACCCCTGTTATTTTTCTTATCGTTAACTGAACTGGAACAAAATTTATTTCTCCTTTTTTTCTCGGATTTATTATGCACTTTTTAAAGTATCATGCTTTTTTTATCATTGTAGAAGAAAATAACATATTTAGTAGTAACATTTGCATTGAAAATCCCAAACTATTTATAAATTAACCTAGCCATTCACTATTCCTTTTCTCTCTATCGGCTTATCCAACGATGTGCACCAGCCAGTTGATTTTCCTCTCGGACGATCGCCCATTGTGCCGACCAGCACGCGCCCACATAGCTGCCAGTGTGGAAAAAAGTTCTCGCCAAGCGCCTGTGAACAGTTGTGTACTAGTACGAGTCTGTTTCGTATTCCTCACTTCCAGAGCGTCGTGTCCAATAGTCTTGTCGCGTCCAATCACTGCACTCGCCGAGCTCGCCGTGTATTAAATATAAGTTAATTGTAAAACTAATTTTATAAATGGTGACTAATTCGGGAGACGAATCCATTGAGCCTAACTAATTCATGATTAGGCCATGTAATGCTTCCGTAAACATGTGCTAATCAATGCTTAATTAGGCTTAATAGATTCGTTTCGCGAATTAGCCACAACATATGCAATTAGTTTTATAATTAGGGCGTGTTTGGTTAGTTTTTGTTAAAGTTTAACTCCCATCACATCAATGTTCCCTCAAATGCATGGAGTACTAAATGTAGACTAATTGCATGCATGTCGACACAGATTAGGAGTAATTTACGAGACGAATCTATTAAGCCTAATTAGTCTAAGATTGGAAACTTTTTGTCAAATAAGACGAAAATGCTACAGTGTTTGTTAAACTTTAACACCCCAAACCAAACACCCCCTTAGCTCATGTTTTGTCTTCTAATTGACATCTAAACATCTGATGTGACATGGACTAAAGTTTAGTCCGGGGATGCAAACTCAGGCGCTAGCACTAGAATTCCATGAACCAAGAACTATTTAATTGAGCGTTTGGATCCAGGGACTAAAGTTTAGGAGGTGTCACATGGGGGTATTACATAGCTAGTGTTCGGATACTAATAAAAAATAAATTACAGAATCCGTCATTAGCACATATTTACTGTAGCACCACATTGTCAAATCATGGACTAATTAGGCTTAAAAAATCTGTCTCGCAAAACAGTCTCAATCTGTGCATTTAGTTTCGTAATTAGTCTATATTTAATACTCCATACATATATCTAAACATCCGATGGGACAACGACTAAAGTTTAGGAGGAGGAAACAAACACGCCGTAAGTCTAGAACTATTTAGTACTCTTTCCATCCTAAAATAAAAGTATATCTCGGTTTTCGAGAAATTAAATATTTTAATGTTTGATCGAATTTATATGAAAATATAATAATATTTTTGATGTGTAATAAGTATTATTAGATGGAGTGTAGCTTATACAACATTTAGTTTGACTATTGCCAACTTACTTTAACAGTTGATTAATATCTGCCCTGATCTACACTAAATCAGCTAGCATATAATAAAATAATAATTAGTAACTGTTTGGAAAGCAATTAAAGAGTGGGGGACAACTTATACTTACTTGGACAGGCATTTAAAAAGGACAAATATACACCTTCACGTTCAAGTTGTTATATTCATAGTACATATTTGTATCTGTATCGAATGAAAATCTGCTCTGAACCTGCAACAAAGTAGGAAGAGCATATTAGATATATTTAAGACATTCAGATACGTAGACCGTGACTATGCCATATTCATATGCTCATATCCCTTCTCAATATGTAAGAACTAAGCAAACAGTAAAAGATCACCGGAGGCAATGTGCAAGCCAATCAGGTTTCGTATCACCGCACCAAAGTTTATGCCACATTATAGAGAACAGTGAACACTTCATTTCAAAACAAACTAGGCAATAAACAGTTGAAACTAAACTGTGCATCTTAAACAAGTTCTAAAACGATTGGTTAAATTGTTCCAACACACAAATTCTAAAACGATTGGTCCTCAATTTATGGGGAAAATCAAAGTCGTTAATAACAAATGATTAAAAATGGGAGTAAATGAAATGGTAGGACAAAAAGATAGGAAGAGTAAAGAAATGTCATGGAGATGATAAAGAGCCTTATACTGATTTGGAATATTATATAGGAAATAATGCGAACTGGTATATCCTGACCTGAAGAAGAATACTAGAAAATGTGGAGCCTTATAAAATGATCATGTAACTTGTAGTGTATCATGATGTACAGAAAAATACTTAAAAAAGAAGTGTATATATTGCAACAGTGACTATATATACTAAAACAAACCAACGACCTAAAACTAATGTTATCCACGAACCAATTTACTCGCTCCATCCCCAAATAAATCAATTGTCTAGAATCCGTACAAGTCCAACTATCTTAAATTTAAATAACTTTATAGAAAAGAGTAACAACATCTATGACATAAAATGACCACATTATAAAAATATATTCTATGATCTATCTAATGATACTAATTTGATGTCATAACTCTTTTATGTTTTTCTCTACAAATCCGACCAAAGTTTAAAAGTTTGACTTAAGACAACGGCAATTTATTTAGAATGATTGACACGATTAGAAAAAGTCACTGTTAGACACAAAAATGCGCTGCAGTTCCAAGAGCACATGCAGAGGCGAGTGGACAGGCTACAGCGGCCGCAGCGCCAGCGCGTGCGGAGGCACCGGGGTTCATGCACGCAAGAGCAGCGCCTGCCACCAGTGGCAATGTATAGAGGCTATAGTACAGCTGAATGACATTGGCATTACAAAAAAAAAAGAAAGGTTACAGTTTCACAAGTACTACTGTACTGCGTGCATGTGAAAAAGTAAACTGGTGGCACGTAGATCCAGAGAATAATACAAAAGTGATCATACGTTACGGGCAATGGATTCTAGAGAGCAAATTAAGGATTAAATATACTTAAGGTGGCGTAGATCAACATCTAATTTTTCTGGGCAAACATGACGCCCAGAAAGAAGAAAATTGTGCATAAGACAATGTTCCTAAAATGCTTCGCCTTCTGGTTTGCACCGGGACTCAGCTGCTGGATCAGTGTGTTTTTTTTCGTTGAGAAGGGCATTGGAAAATGCATCTTGGAGCTGGGAAACAGCTTGGTTCACATGTAGTATAATGTAGTCCTCCAGCAATTCCTCCCAGATCCAGATTTTGCAACCATTCTCCTGGGATTTAGAAACTCAAGTCAATAAACAGGTGTTCGCCACACAAATATCAGTGTATATGACATCAGTTAAAAGGGGTGATTTGAGAACTAAAGCAAAAGAGAAACTAATATAAATTTCAGTGAACATGGCCTAGATTTCCTGAGACACATGATGGTCGATTCTGAAATGCAATCTGCATGCGAGAAATCTGAATATCCTCATCCACAAGTGGCATCTGATTAGTTTGCATTGGATCAGGCAGAGAGTGTGGAAGAATGATAACAAAAATAGGTCTTCGACATATCTATTAAGTGCATGCTCCCACATCGTCTGTTAGCAATGTGCAGAAAAAATTTAGTGATCATAAATCAGTAAGTATTAGATTGGGAGTTAATGAGCATGTGCAGAGAAATCTGGTGTGTATGTGGATATCTGGTGCTGAGATGCCATGGACAAAAAAAGTGACATCTCTCGACTTAAATTAAGGTTGCTAATTTTTAAAACACATACGGTACGTGGGGAGATTAGGATCATGAAACAGATACGCAATGTAGAGAGATTAGCTCACATGTAATGACATCCAAGAAAAGGATTAAGAATTATATATAAAAAAACTAAAAAGCAAAACATATCTGGGAGAAACTTTGAGTTAAGGACCTAGGTGGTTCAATCACAAGCGATTATAAGAAATTTCAATCTAAAGTAAAAGAAAAGAATACTAGACAAAATATATTTAACAAGGTAAAATAGGAAATTAGGTGGAGTAAGCAGTGAACTGTTTTTATGAAATATAACTAACAGGGAAAATATAAAATTTGCTTTCTAATTAGGCAATAGAAAAACTAGATTACAGGTATGGCTATATGTTAATGAACTTATTAAGTACAAACCCATAAATGAAGTTCTAGCAGATGTGAATGGTTTATGACTTTGATTAATGAGCCTCTCTCTCAGGTTTACTGGACAAACAAAAGAATATGAAAAATGAAGATAATTAGAAATTTAGAATAGCTCTTTCTATCCATAAAGAAACATGAAATAGGTAAAAAGTGGTAAAAACTACAACCAAGAAAATAATATGTGATGGCATGAAAATAAGGAAAGAATTGTCAATCAAGAGAAGCAAAAAAAAACACATTTCCTATATCTTTGAGATGCTCACTGTCAACTCGATCCTTTATTAAAAAAGGAAACCTTGAATACTAAATTTTGATTAGAACAGTGTGCTTCATAATTATCACAAATATAAATTAAACAAGGCCAGCTAAACACAGCATATAAGGATTGAAATCATGAAAGGACAACATACCATGTCGCCACACCACTAGCTACAATATCCTTGCTGTCATGTACAATGAACAAATAAATGCCAAAGAAGAGTATAAGAGATAGTGCCACCAGCAAAATTAGTAAACAAATCACTAGATACAATTATCACAAAAATGAGAGTAAACTATCTGTTAGACGAATCTACCAAACAACAGTGTCAATAGAAGCTGTGGACTTTAAAGTTTGGTCACAAAAGAACCTTATAACAGTGGCGACGATACTTTGAAGCTACAAACATGGATGGTCTGATACAGACAGAATTATGATCTTTCAACAGCATAGTGATTCAGGCAAAAGTGATATAAGCAGCCCCCTTGATGGATTTTGGCCATTATCTAAAAATTCTAGATATGTGAAATAATAAAGTATATCAACAAAAATACAATGGGGCACAATTTGTAGAATAGTGGCTAGTCTCACAACTTAGAAGCCAGAGACTAATGAGAGATTTCATATAAATGGTCTCAGCTGAGATATTGTTCTTGAATCTTAGATGACAAACTTGCCTAAGAATTTCATTTTGGGGAGCTGAGAATTCAATTGATCTTGACCAATGAGCTGAAAAATAGTTCAGCAATGATATCATGTGAGAGTACAAAGGTGTCACCTAAAAAAATCAAATAGCAACTATTGTGTTTAGGAGGTACAGTGCAGGACAACAGAGTTTTGACATCTATCCTTACTGGGGTCATGTAATAGCAATTAATTGTCAAGATTATCTAGAAGATACTATACACTATCAAGAGAACTACAACAGGTAATACTTAAGTAGTTAATTCAATCCATAGTCATTAAGTATAGCATAGCAGGAAGTATTTCTCAGCTAGTCAACTTTAGCCAATGTGAAAGGACAATAGAAGATAAAACACTCCTCTGCAAAGAGAAGGTAATTGTCTTTGTTTGTCACAATTTGATATCTATATCTAGATACCAAAAAATGATTGTTTTGTCTTGGACTATACATAGTTCGATATTATTTTTTAAAAAATAAAATAAGTTCATTTGAAACTTACTATATGCAGAATAGAGTACAAAATTACAAGTGTACCTAAAAACTAACGCAAGGTAAAATCTTACAATAAGAAAAGGCTAGAATGTTTAGTTTTGAACAAGACAAGATTAAAGGAGTTCTATAAACTAACTCTACTCTCATGGAGGAACACATTGCTAAATTGCATGACTGTATATGGGCGCCATGAGGTCATTAAATAGAACGTTGAAGAAACTATGTATAGCAAATTTGATTGGTTTTGTGGAGATCTCTTACCAATGTGCTTTCATGTCTGACAGCTGCTTGGAGATGACAAAGTGGTATATACAAGGAACACGGATCAGCTGAACCAGAAAATAAAAGAAAAGGGTGAGGTGAGTGCATTCAGATACCATTGTACTGCTACTCTCAGATTTGAAAATCATGCAAGACTAATTAGACTTTTTTTTTGGAAATCTTAACTAGTGTTAAAAAAACTATCAATATAAGCAATGGCAGAAGGCTACAAGAGTTGATATGCAAACTCGACGATTGGGCGATGAAAGTAAAACATTACTATGAGTACACATTCAGCATTGTTGGGTTGTTTAAGAAGCATGGAACAGGATAGTGATAGGCAGGACCCAAGCACTGACATTGGACCACAGAACGCAGGTTAGTTTTCAATACAAACGGATTTTAGGACTAGTGGAATAATTATTCAGGGAAAATAACAGTACAATAATTACAGATAATAATTCCTATGAAAGGTGAATTATAAAATGGCAGATCAATGGATACTGAATTACTTCATGTAGGATAACAGTTAGCATTGAGCATGTCAAATATAAATTGATACTGTGCTACAGCTTTGCTGGATCATCTGTATGCAACTAAATTGAGCATATCAAATAGCTATTTTGCAGAACAATGATCAGTAGGATAAAGACATCAGCATGGCAGGTGAAATTAAATGTTAAAAATAAACCTTCAAGAACTATGTCTGAATGTGGTACGATTGGGCTCAAATTGACATTGAACTAAATCACAATAGAGAAATTAAATAATACTAATAACATAATGGTATCCATAAACAAACAAAAAAAGGCTAAACTAAAAGAAGAACACACAGTAGTATACATAAAAAGAATTGAAACTACAATAAGATCACACAGTTGTACCAATTATCTTGATTTTTTTCATTATAATACTTTTTCTAAATTTGTTGATATTCTAAGGAAGTGAAACTACTGGAAAGCATAATTTGGTAAAACAGAACATAACTGATATACTTAGGTCACCAATAATAAAACAAAAATTCACGCTGAATAACTTAACTCATTAGGAATGAATCAAAAGTTCTATCCATTAAAAGTAGCATCCAGATGCAACAAAATAAGCACATGTACAGCCGAAAGCTATTTTTTCTATCATAAACAGAAGTACTCATCTATTGATATTGCATAGTTAGTTATAGAATGATCAACCTCCACTAGTATAGCCATTATCATTAAAAGCATCCAGCCTGCAGTTCCACTCAGCCTGGTAAGGCTTCTGAAGTAATTCTGCATTTATTCAAACTGATTGGTAAGACTTCTAAGGCTACTTTTAGTTTGTTGTACTAAAATGACATATCAATTTGTCTCCAAGTAACAAATGGCATAAACAACAGTCAGAGCATAAGAAGATTCTAAAATGAACAATAATAATGAACAATGGGTGAGAATTCTATTATTGAACCACCTGATTACCAAAAAAGCAATAAAAGGAAAAAGGTAACTAATATATTAAAAGATTCAAAGAAAAAATTTAAAATTCATGGTGAATAACTATTTTCAGTAAAAATAAAAAAGGAACAGGCTTATGCAGCAGTATAATCTGGTTGCAAAAAATGTAGCAGCTCTACAACCTAGAAGAACTAATGTACTGTTAAAAGTGCCACTTTAAAATCAGTTACAATTCTGTACATTTGTGCAGTATAACAATTTCAGAAAAATATATAGATCTTAAATATGCGAACTACCTTAAAGAAATATCAGTTTAAAGATAAAAAAGTTGTATTCTTCAAGTAAATAAATAAAATATATTAACACTGATAATAAAAAAATGTAACAGTTACCTTGATAGAACAGAAGCTTTCATATGCGAACAAGTATGACTATTGGTAGATTGAATCATCTTTCCAATTATAGTTCAGTCAAAAGCTTTCACCCGTGGGAAAACATTGTGTTGAAGATTCAAAGGTCCTAAGATCTGCACGAAATTCATTATGATCTTCAGATAACCAATGGGAAACTACATGAAGAAAATGGATGTGTATATACGTCAGAGAAATTTTGGCACAGCCTACTGGGGGTAGAATTTAGCAGGTTGCTGGTTGTTTTGGACAGTTATACCTTGGAATGATTATTTGATTATCTATGGCCTGGGTTCTTGAGGGTTGAGGTGGTACGCAGAAAAGCAACAGGTCCACAATAACAGATCTGGGGACTCAAGGATCGCAGGTGTATGGAATAATTTGAGAAGATGATGCATTGTCTTGTCCATCTTCAGTGGTCACACATACTGAAAATGAGTAGGTAAAAGAAAGAGATTTGTTATGATTGAGCACTAATTATGCCAAAAAACCATAGAGAATAACAAACATTTAGACTAACTTATAATGCCATAACTATTGCAGTTGTGAATATTGCTAAAGCTATATGTTGCTGTTTTGAATATTAAACTAGGAAACCAATGCAATTGTGGAGCTGGGTGATTGAATCGCAAACGGAAATCAACCACTACAATCTGAACTAATAAATATAATAGACTAAGTAAATGATTAAAACAGGCACATTACAAACTCCAGTTGGGTTCACAGTGTACAGATCATAACTGAACCATTAGCTTAGAAGTCCTGCTGCCAGAATGTATTAAAATAATGCTTATATGAAATCTTTAGTTCTACTAGTGGCTTCAAATCGTCATTGAACTTATAGGATAGTTTGATATGGTGAGACTATGTTATAAGATGATTTTTTTTAGAACCCAATAAGCAGGTCAAACCATTTATTAACTTTCTTAGATCCGAACTCGAAATAAAATATTTAAAATATAGTAATGAGGATCTAGATCCAAACCATATGCTGCAGTTTATTAAATTAAAGAATCTAATCAGGATAGAGTAAAAGAATCTAGCTGAAGTGAGAACTTTCGGATGCAAACCAGAATCCAGATTAGTGACAACACAATATGTATTTTACTCTAGCATTCATAAGACTCAAGAATTAAAAACAAAGACGACAGCATACAGACTAGAACTGCACATATCTATAACTGCATATATGGGTGACTCCAAAAAAAAAATAGCAGTTCATAGTGACGACAGGATACAGACTAGAAGGTTCAGAAAAAACTCAAATGCATCTACGACTGCATCTACGAGCGACTCGAAGAAAAAGAATTGCATCTACAACTGCACATATGAGTGACTCGAAGAACAAAAAAAAAGCATTGAAAGAGGGGAGAGGATACGAAGTAGAAGGTTAAAAAAACACAAATGCATTTAGAACTGCAGCTTTGAGCAACTCAAAGAAAAAAAAGAGCATAGGACAGAATCGGATGTACTTGTATCAAGGGAGTGGGGTAAAGTTTACATCGTAAGTGTACCAAGCAGATTAAGAGAGTACCTAAAATAGACAAATCGAAGGATCGTGTGACGGAATCAGATGTACTTGCATCGATGGAGTGGGATAAAGATTAGATCGTTCAGTAGACAATTGCACAAATCGTTCACCAGATGGTACAAAACAGAATAGTAATATTGAATAGAAGAACTGAAAAAAGAAACAATCCTAGCTGATAGTTTTGCCATACTCGAAAATAGAAAAACTAATCCTCTAGTGGATGAAGTAGTTCAAAAATTTGGACACGAAGATTGATAAAAAGGTCGAATAATCTAAAACTGAATCTATAGGAGGAAAAAACAAATGGCAGAGCAGATGTAACACACTAGGTGTTAAGCATGCATTAACATTTGCAAATCATTAGCATAATCATCATTATGCATTCATAAGCATCACATGAAATATAGACTTGAAACAGGTTTTCGAAACATGCATGTTGCGATATTTTGTTTCGGTAGCTTTAATGTCATGTTGATGCTTGTCATGCCTTGTATGTGCTTGTTTTAATAAATAAACAACATAGAAATGTTAGTAAATAATTTGGAGCAAGTTTGGTATTCAAAATTTCCTCGAATTTTGCTTTTAGAAATAACCTAGAAAAATGAGATTTTGATTTAAATGAACTTTAAATCTCTTTTTCAAAATCTAGTTGAAATTTCAACGTGAACCCTAAAGCAATATTATAGAGAATAAAATTTTGGACAACTTTTGTTTTTGAGTCAACTTGTGAAAATGAATTTTTGTTGCTTAAAATGCATAATTATTGCTGCTTTTCAAACAAAATGAATTCTTTTGCCTTAACGGGCCACCCGCCTCCTTTCTTGGCCCCCAGCCGAAGCCGACCTGGCTCGCCTCCACCCCGCGTGCCGCGCCCGTGTCCCGACCGCGCGCAGGGCGCGACCGCCGCGTGGCGGCCGTACGCCGACAACGCCGGCCGGGTGGCGTCTGATGGCCCCCGCGCCCCTCCGCGCTCGCCTACACCCGCCACGCGCGTGTCCGCCTCCCCTGCTCCCTCTCATTTCCTCCCACCGAGCCAGCAGCAGCAGAGCACGCGCACGCGCTCGCTTCCGCCACCGCCCGCACACGCGCCTCGCCGGAGTTGGCCGTTTCGGCCACCACCGCTCACCGCCGACCCCTCCATCTCGCTTTGAGCACCGCCTCCACCTCGTGCATCCTGCGCTCACCTCGGCTTGCCGTGGTAAGGCCCCCGTCCATGGGAATCGCTCGCCGGAGCTCGGCTGAGCTCACCGGAGAGCTCCGCTCCGTGGACTCCCCCTCTCCGACTCCCCCTCTCTGCTCCACCTTTTTCCTTCCTGTGGCGCGCATTACCTTCGCCTCAGCTCCCCGGTGCTGGAGCACCCCTCTCCGCGCCGTCCCTTGGCCAGAGATGGCCGGCCGCCGTGCGCCATCGCCGCTGCTCCGCCATTACCGCCGGCGAGCCCGTACCGGTGCTCCCCCAGCTCAATCAGTTGGTGCGCCTGAGTTGCCTCACTATGGGGAGCACGATGGTGCTCACCCCGTGGTCGGAGACCTCACCGTCGGCGAGTTCTCGCCGCCGGTGAGCTCCCCCCTATTGGGTGTATGGGCCTCGGGTCCCACTGTCAACCACCATAAGCGGTTACGGGTGCACGGCTTCGGGTGAACCTAGCATTTTCGCTGGCTGTTTTGAAAAGGGATTTCATAAATGATTTTCTAAAAAATAGTTAAATGCTTGTTTATTTCATAACTTGAAAAATAATGCTCCAAAATTTTTGAAACAAATTTTGCTAGACTCCTTATGAATAGATCTACAATATAAAAATGTTGCATGTGGATTTTGTGATACTTTTATATAGGGCTTTATTTAATTCTTTTAAATGCTATTTTCTTGGAAAATTCCTAATAAATAGAATATACATAAAAAAATATGATTCTAATTTTGTTGATCTATTCTTGAGATGTACTTTCTGTGAAAAATATATGTCATGCATGTTCTGTAGAAAAATATGGCTATCTAATTTAGCTGCATTTATTTGCTATTTCTTGTAAAATTTCTAGAGCCAAAAATATGAATAAAACATGTATGTGAAACTTTTTGTACAGTGTTTGTAGACTATGCAGGTCATGGAAAAATACTAAATCTGTTGTTTGATACTTTTCACAGTACAAAGTATTTTCATGCTCATTTATCCACCATAGCTTGTCATTTTTGTGTAGGCTGTTCTACTTATTCAAATACAATGAAAATTTTATGGTAGGCTACTTATGGTATGACTATGCTATTGTAATTTTTCTAGATTTTTCTATGCACCAGAAATATATGATTATGTTGTAGCCCTAGATTAAAGTGAGATAAAAATAGGATTCTTATTGCATGATTAGTTTGTTTTATACCCTTTGGTGTATCTTTGAAGTATTCTTGACTTGCTGAAATGACTTGACATGTTAGTATAGTTATGGTGATAAAGTGTAGTAGCACTTGTGTTATGGCTAATTAGTAGTTAGCGGTAGCTAATGATGGTTAGTAGTAGAAGAGAATGCAGTAGATAACATGTGTTTATGGTACATGTTCTTGGATAATGTTAAGTATCTGGTAGAAGAGTTTTGCACCCACCGGTCAAATAAAGTTAAACATGTTTAGCTGCATTGCATGCAATCATGATCATCATATGCCATCTCACCTGATGCACCAATTGCATATTCACTTATACCAACGCATCATACAGGATCGCAGGAGGAAGTGCGAGTAGCAGTACAAGAGGAGCAGGTTGGGGCCGACACACAGGAAATCTAGGCACAGGAGGTGCCAGAGGCAGAGGAGCAAGGAGAGGACCTGCCCGAGTGCGTGGACCATCAACCTAGTTCCTTCAAGCGAGGCAAGCCCCGAAGCATTCTAAGTCTCCTACTTTATAAAAGCAATCTTTTATTTATGAGTTTTATATATTGTTGCATTAAGTTATAGGGGTTGAGTAAAACCGTTGATGCATTTATTACTATCCTTGCCTACCTTATTATATTCTTACCCTGTTAGGTTTATGGTCGAATAACTGCTTAGCCCTGCTTAGACCGATAGCGATCGGTGATTTCCTGTCACCTGCAATTATAGGTGGTTACTGGAATACTTTAGCTATGAAATGGATGATATCCTGAAAATGACTATGTGTTGATGGATAATTGGAGACCGAATGAAATAGTTAGAAGCAAACAAACAGGGTTCTGGGTGCTCGTAGTTTTTTGTCTGTGTCGGTTAAAGACCGATCGTTGCTTGTCCCTCTTGTCATGTTGAATGCATGCCTCACATTTAGCTGGCCGAATAACGTACCTTTCGACCGCGAAACTAGTGACACTATTCGAGTTAGGATAAACTCGGACTGGCAGACTAGTGCTAAAGGGGGTGTGACGGGGGCACGAAGAGTGAGCCTAAGTGTAACAACCCAGGAATTTTTCCTAACTCAAAAATCACAACTACAAATTTTTTTCTAAAATAACCTATGTTTGGTGAGGTGTCATGTAGGAAACCTACCCTAGTTGCACAAGTAGCACCTAGTCTAGTTAATTATATTTTGCATTTAATTATATATTCATGAGTTGCTTCTTATGTTCTTTGTAGTGTTAATTAAAAATAGTCACATTTATTTAATGAATTGCTTAAACTAAATAAATATGTATTTATAACCTTGGCAAATAGTTGAAACCCTAAGTGACCTCAAGTGGGCCCTACTAGGTCATACATGTGTAGGCAACACAGGTGTATGCATGTAGTAGCTTGGTATAGTGGAGATAGGAAAGGAAATAAATGGAAAAGCCCTTGGTTTAAACTAGAAAAGGAAAAACTTCTTTCTGGCCCAGCTACTCGGACCAGCCTGGCCCGGCCTGCTTTACGCCGCAGCCCCACGCGCACAAGCGCTCACCCGCACGATGGGCCGGCCCAGCAAGGCCGTGATCGCCTTGGCCCGCGTCGCCCTTTGCTAGGCATCAGAGAGCAACGCGCCCTTCACTTCTCGCTCGCTGACGAACGGGTCCCACGAAGCCATCGTCTTCCTTCCGCTTCCCCAGTCCTCTGTCCCGGCCGTTGTGAGAAGAGGGGAGACAGGGTCACAAAAATGGCGAGAGAGAGATTTTCCCTGTCCCCGAACCCCAACCTTGCGCTCCAAGCCGCTGCGCCTAGCCCCGCGAGCGTGCCACGTCGTCTTCCCGCGCTCGCCATCACCCAGCTGGAGCCCCGCACGTACCGTGATGCCATTCCCTTGGCCGCACCCGTAACCACCTCCTGCCACCACCGTACCCTCTCCAACCGCATGGAATGCGAAATTGCCTTCACCAATTCGATCGCCAGCTACACCGCTATGCCCTAACCCCAGCGCAGGGCACGTCACCGCCCTCCACGTACTCCTCCACGCCTCCCCACTGTTCACCGCCCAACCATGGCCATGCTCGGCTATAAGAACCCTGAGCCGTAGCCTTAGCCACCTCCATCCGTTCCGCCGCCACCCTGGTGGCACTATCATCGCCCACACCGCAAGAGAGGGGAGAAGAGAAGAGGAAGGAAGGGAGGAGGAACGAGGAGGAGCCGGATGCGTCGTCACCACCGAAGCCCGAAGCGCCGCCCTGATCGGCTACAACGACGTAGCGGCTTGACACGGCACCGCAATGACTCCTCGCTGCAACAACTCACCCTGCACAGCTACCCTCTCGCCACCGCACCCACCGGTAAGCACGAGACACCCCTTGCTGCCGTATGTAGTCACCATGCTCGCCGTCTCCATGAACCAAGGGCGCCGCCGTGACCATTCCCGCAACGGGGAGGATCAAGGCCGAAGCCCGAACATCATCCACGACTACACGCACGCACGCACACACGCAAGAGATCAACACAGCCTTGCAGAGCCGTACCGGCTTGGGAACGTTTGCAGCACACACGCGCCCCGTGCACAAGCACCATGGTCGTGATCGCCATGGCAACGTCGCGTTTTTGTCGCTTCAAGTTAGTAGAATAGAGAAGAAGAGGGTGCATGCAGTTTGCCTTGGTGGAGAACGTCGCTCGCAGTTGAGGGCGGAGGGGTACGATGCCGTTAGGCGATTCTTCACCGGAGCAGAGGAGGTGTCGGAGCATCGCCGCACACCCAACCGTAGACACGTGCTCTGCCATGTGGGGAGGTCATCAACGGTGGCCTTAGCACCTTGCAGATGCTTTCAATCGAAAACCCAAAAGCCAAACTGGACCTTGGGATGACTATGGAGGCCTCGCCGCCGCTCACCGTACCGGTCGAGCCGCCACCGCCGTGAACAGGCTCTCTAGAAACTTTAATCCGCACTTTTGACTCCTCCATTGAGTTTCTTATGACCACGCAGTGCGTTCGAGCCTTCGAGTACTGCCTTTGAGCCACCAGAGCGTAGACACGGCCGCTCGCCGCCGGTGAGAGCGCGACCGAGCAGAGAAAGCAGGGGATGTTGAGCAGAGAAACGACTAGGTGCACTCGGTGCACCGTGCACCATGAGGAAAAGGGAGAGGATGGACCAAGTCCATCGTGAACCACACATGCGATCTGTGGACCGCTCGGTCATGCCCATTGTGAGCCATGTCCAGCGGAACCTAAGCCCATTTTGAATCCATCTGCGCGACGTGGTAGCGCTTGAGCTCGCCACGTGGCAGGCCTGGCCTGGCCCAGACTGGCCCAACCCGGCCCCTAATCCAGCCCAACCTAGGCCCAACCGAGCCCGGTCATGACCCGGTCAACGCTGACTGTAACAGAACCGTCCAAATTATAAGAGCACAAGTACAAAAACAATCACCGAAATGATCAAATTCTCGCACTTGAGCCCATATAACTCCGGTAGTCCAATAAAATCACGAGGGATTTCAAACCAACCAACATACAAGCCAAGATCGTAGTGATTCAACATAACAAGTCACATGTTACATCCATTTCACAAGTAATTCAATATACATCGGAGTTCAACATAGTTATTAAAACTTACATTGAAAACTAGCGGAAGCAAAGTAATTTGAAACTAACATTGATCTTATTTCAAATACATGCCAGTACCACGGTCGACTTCCAACAAAAGCATTAGAGATAAGGTAGCTCAGAAGGATCATGCCCATGATCGCACTCCGCCACTACGGCAGGAGTCAACCAACTCTTGCAGCCGCCATGATACATCACAACCTGCAACAAGTGGGGATAAAACCCTGAGTACAAGAAGGTACTCAGCTAGACTTACCCGTCAGAAACCAGAAATAAGGTGACACCAAGGATCATGCAAGGCTGATATAAAGTGGGGCTAGCTTGACAACATTTTGCATAAAAGCTTAATATAGATGATCAATCATTAATGCTTAAGCATCAAATTAATTATCATTAACCTATCATCTATATTAGAACCTGTACTAGAGCACTCACTTTATTAGGAGCAAACAATATTAACCATAGCAGGTATAAATTGAGGCAACCTTTCCATCGTGATCCAATTAACCATTAGTTCAATTTAATTGAATCTACGTTGTCGCTGCTCAAGTCAAGTGCTCACTAACCGGGAGCGACGGCGATTCGAATCGAATTCCTATCCAGCTGGAGGGGTATTTCTAACACTCACCGTGCAGACCCCTGCCAGGGTCGCACAGGCCACCTTTTCATATAATTCAGGAATCGCGGGTCCGAATGATGTCGCGACCCCAAGGGCGACACTCTGCCAGGTGATAGGGACTCTAACCCCCCCTTGGTCTCACGCCAATGTCCCCAAGCACATCCTTTCTCTCCTCCAAGAAGCAACCTACCATTCGATTCCCGGCCTGAATCACATTACTCGGCTTCGCGGTCGGAACGACTTATCCGGCCAACTAAGTGTTAGACTGCGTTCAACATGACTCAAGGACGTACAGCGAATCGGTCCTTAAACGACTCAGACGGGGATAGATCCACACCCAAGACCTCCATGTCTTGTTGCTTCACTATCGTCATCCCGCCCGGTCTCATTTCATTTTATTAACACATGGTTCCATTCCACGATAGCAAATATAGCCAACCGTGCCATATATGAATATCCCTATATCTCGCAGGTGACAGGAAATCACCTGACTTCTACCGCTTAAAGCAGGGCTAAGCATCTACTCGATCCTAGTCTATGTAGGATTCAAGGATTCATATATCTGGACAAGGAATGATATAATGCAGCAAGGGTTTCCAACCAACTCCTATCACTTAATGCAACAATACTTATAACATATATATAATTAATTGCTTTAAAGATAGGAGGCTTAGAATGCTCCGGGGCTTGCCTGGGATCCGACTCAAGTTAGAGTATGTCAGATGAAGTCACTTGGCGAGCAACCTCCAATCTACCACTTGTCCGGTCCTTCTATCTTCCGGTTTGGATCCACCAAACATCGTCTTCGGGTTTGGCTCCAACGCCACATCCTTCACACGTTTCTGCTAGCGTACCTATATGAGATGCAACCATGCACATGTGTGAATGCATAGAAGTGCAATGAACAGAGTAATCAAACAAGCATACCAAAGTTCTCATAAACACCTAGAGCTAATTAACTTAATTCACATTAGGGCATAACATAGAAGATGGCAAGCACATCAAGTAAGACACAAGCCTCAAGATCACAGGGTACTAACCCAAGTACTTTCAAAGGTATGAGTCACACTTCAACACATTAGCATGGCAAAGTTAATCAAAGCACTACAACTAAAATCTGTCACTTTCTGGACATACATACAGTAGCTCCATAAATTAATCATAACTGGAGATCCCTAAATCCAAATGACTTGCAAGAAGACATTATGGAAAGCTTATGAAATTCTCTACATTTCATTTAATATCATCTCAACATGATTCCCAAGTTATCATGACCAAACATGCCAATCTTTAAAGTCTGCACAGAAGGTAATTAAAATCTGACAGTAGACTTATTAAGCATGCAACTCTTAAACTATCAGACCTGGGATTATGAAAATTTAACACAAGCAAGATAAGATAATTATCTACAACTTTTGTATTTACCAAAACCACAGTAAATATCATTTACACCATGAAACTAGTTGCACGAGTAACACCACACATGCAGCCCAACAGCAGTGGTACAATTATAGACAGAAAACTGATAGAAACTTCAGAGAAGCATAAATGGAGTTCTAGACCTCCAACAAACATGATTCTCAACTTTATGGAAAGCTTATAAAGTTACCTACTACTTTCTTGTAATCATCTTAAGATGATTCTACAGTTAACATGGTCAATTAATTAAATAATTGCATCTCTGTCCAAAATATGGACAGAATCTGATATGCCACTTTAAATCGTTATAGCTTGAGTTTCACAAATCCAATAATTATGGTTCTGGACTTTTTAGAAAGCTTAACAAATTTTGAACAACTTTTCTATAAACATCTAGAACTAATTCTGCCACTAACAAGGTCACACATGGCACACAAAGCAATGCTGTCTGGGTTTGGGCAGAAACTGCCACAGCACTTTAAACAACTATAACTAAACATATACTTAACCAAAAATTGTGATCTTTAGCTTTTTGAAAAGGTTATGAAAAGTACTACAACTCATCTATTATCAACAAGGCATGATTCATAACTTAACTGAGCCAAACAATGCATACATGCAGCACTGTCCAGAATAGAAGCAAAGCAGCATATGGCATTTGTTATTTTTATAGCTCCTAAACTATCAGACCTAAAATCCTGAAATTTTTATCAGACATCACACAGCATAATAGTAGCATGCCACAAAAATTTCACTTCATTTGGAGCCCTAAATTTGCAGTTAAGAAAATGACAAATACAACTAGCATTGAAAACCTAATCTGAAAAATCTATTTTTACAGCACAAATATAAAACTAAAACATGCCATATTATAAATCCACTGCATAGATAATTTTACAAGGATTCCAAAAAGTCCTCATTTGCTATTGTACGATTTTTCTACAATTTACCATGTATTTTCGAAGTTCAGCCATTTAATTGCAATATAAATTCCGAAAAAAAGAAAAGGGAAAACATTATGCAGAGTGAACACAAAACTACTCTGAAATTAACCAAGCCCACATTTGTAAATCTATGTGTCTAGCACTTTTACAAAGTGAACACACAAAAGAGTTTCTATTTCTATTTTACTCCCTCTTCTTCTTCCTCGACGGCAGAGGACGGAGGAGACCGGGGAGGAGGAGCCGAGGATCAACGAGGTCACCACCGGTGACGAAGGGAAAGTGGCCGGTGAGGCTGCTGCGGAGGAGCAGCAGCAGAGCATGCCCACCGCAGGCCACTGCCCTGCCTGTGACTGGTCGAGGCCGCGTCCCGTGCCCCACGGCTCGTGCTCATGGCTGCCTTCCGCGGCTGACCGAACCAGCAAGCAGCAGCGGTGAGGGCCAGCCTACAGCGGTAACAGGAAGGAGCGGCGATGGAGGAGGAAGAGGATGAAGGAGCCGGAGGGAGCACGCTGCAGAGGAGGAGCGATGGCACGAGCTCTGCTCGTCGCCTATGGCGTGCCGAGGAAAAAAAAAGAAGTGATTGGGGAGAGGGAGGAGTGAGCCCGAGAGGGAGCAGAGGAGGGCGTCGGGCTCTCCAAATGACACGCGTGGGCGAGGTGGCACGCATGCAAGCGATCACCGGAGCCACGCGGCGCTGCGTGCCTGTGGCTGGTCATCCACGATGCCCTGCTGAAGGCATTCAGATTCAAAATGTCAGGAACTAATACCACCGCATAAATCAACTGAAACAACAATCTTCTCCCCCCTGCAACTCTCTAACCATTGGATGGTTTGTTTAACCGATTTCACCATTGTATAGAGCTACGTGTATACTATAACTTTGATTAAGGGACCTTTGATTGATTTGGCTTGGTTTATGAGATAAAAGGCTACGAAGGAGGGTACCCGAAACTGAATACCGAGTTTCAGTTTCAAGTTGACTGAAACTGCAATCTTTTTCCATCTCCATCTCCCAAACTGAGCAAGCAAAAGCTAAATCAATTCCATAGCGTTGTAGAGCTATATGAGGACAACAACTTTTATTAAAGAACTTTCATCTAATTCTCAACGGTTTTCAAAATAAAATGCGCCAAAGTAAGGTACACGCAAACTGAAACTGAAAAGTTCAGTCACCCAGACTTAGCCGATTTTCGAAGCTTCAAAACAGCATGAACTTCCAGACCTTGTAGCTCATGAACTAGGCCGAATTAGCCAAAGTGCCAATTGACAAACTTGTAGCTCAGGAAATTCTCTACAACTTTGCTTTAAGGAGTCAAGCTTGAATTAGCATAGTTTGCGAGATATACATCAAGGAATAGAATCTGTTTTTGGGAACTAACAGAATTCCAGAACAGTAGTAAACTGCAGTTTTGACAGGCTTAAGAGCTGAATCATGAGATGGGTCAATTGACAAAGTTGAAGCTTATAAAATTTACTACAACTTTGATATAATTGACTTGGACTGATTCAAACTCTAAGATAGAGATTCTGAGAGGTCAGCTAGCACACTATACTAACAAAGCATGGAAAACAACACTTTAGGAGCTAAGTTAGCATAAGCTATTAACATGAGAAATGCTCCAAATGCATAGTTAAGCAATCCTAACATGTTTACAAACATTCAAAGCAATAACTTACATTTGCACACATGATCATAGCATTACAAGACAAAGAAACATAATGGCACAAGCATGTTTCACTTACTTAACTTAGGCAACAAGATGAGATGCTTATGATAAGGCTATACTCATGTGAAGCAAGTGCATTAGGAGGTAACACCCGGGGTGTTACAGCCCTCCCCCCTTAAAAGAATCGCGTCCCGAGATTCGAAATGGAAGACCTTTTAAGGAGGAGAGGCACGTTATCTAGTTCCCAACATCTGCTATAGCATTCAGCTACAAAGCTTCAACATTGGTGAACAATTTGGCCAAAGGCACTTTCTGATACTTACTCTTCATGGTAAAATTTGTCTGAAGAATTTCCTTCATTGACTTCCATGAAGCATTGTTACTTTGGGAGGAATCCAAGACAACGCAGTACTTCGTTCTCATTATATAGAGATCAATTGGTCCATAAGCTAACCATACACAAGTATCTCTTCTTCTCTAGTGAACATAGTATGGGCCGTATGAACTCCACACTAGACCGGAATTATCAGAAGTATACTCGTTGAATTGACTCTATGTGCACAAAGTTTGAAAAGCAATCCTCTACCAAAATGGCTTGAGCACAACCTTCCAAAAGGGTGAGATCATAGGTGACAAATATACTCTGAGGCTATAGGATACTGACTAACCAATAGACAGGGTCTATATTGGTCGTAAATATTCAATCCTTTCGATATCAACTAATGGAAAACTACTTAAGGTTCCATGTGTGCAGTTCTCTTTCTCTGATGACAACATTGTATTATCTGAGTCTGTCAAGGGATTAGTACATATGATAACTGACTCAGTTGGCTCCGTATTTCAGCCAAATGTTACCTAAGAAGATTCTCTTATCGAATTGCAATAGTTATCCGGGTGGATTCAGATGCAAGCTCTTGGTAAAAACATGTATAAGGTACCAAAGTATGTTATCATTGGAAAATAATTCCTAAAGAAAGATGTAACGAGGCCTTAAGGACAACAAAAGTTGTAATTATTCACTTAACCGTGGGGAGTAGTGTACCACCAAGCGATTGAGTAAAAATTTTCCTTAGTGACTTAGTTGTACTGTAAGTTGAGTTGACTTGCAGCATAACAACTTTGTTAGGCCAACTTTCACCTTAGGCTTTTCTCCTTTTGGATCAAATAGTAACTCTAAGATGGGAAATCTGTTGTTTGACACTTTTCAAATTGCTTTTGATTCACGATGGTATAAATTGATCGGTAGAAACCAAGGCTGCTCGTACATTGGGGATACGAGAAAGCAAAAACAAGTGAAAGAGTGTAAACAAGTATCTGTGGGACCTCAAAAGGGCCATCCAACAGTAGATCTCGACTATTAATTTACATATCAATCCAAGGATGCACACGCTTTGAACTTGCGGGTTACTTTTGCAGGGCAAACACATACTCTGCCTGGAGAACATTCCTACAAGGATAAAGAACCGCTTTCGAATATTCCTTGACACTTCGTCCAATCAAGTTATGGACAAACCATTTGTGGCACCTATGGCACAAGGATACTAATTGAAACTAGGGTATACTTTTCTCTAATTCTTCGCTTTAGCTGATAGAACACCTTGCACTATCTGTGTGATTGTTCAAGACAGAATTGACTTAATCACAATGGCTCTAGAAGATAGAATATCACTCAAGTTGTTGGCTAGTTGATTAACTTCTTGTTGGTTATTGCTCTGTAAGACATAGCCTTCATAGCTACCAAAGAGTCGTTACCTAGCTGGAGATTAACCTTCCTATTGGTAACTAATCAGTTGTCTCTCAACACTAAAAAGTTCGAAATCTTCACTCTTGACCACAACAACTGTGGTTGATGCAGAATAGATGGTTGCCATCGAAGTTGGCAAATACGAAGTTATTCTAGAGATGGTTGCTTTCGATTGTACGGTCATTATGCACCCAAGATGGCGACTTGGATAGCTCTGGTCATATGCACAATGCGATAATCGATTCTCATCCCACAGATAATTTGTCCAACATTAAGTGTTGTGTGCCCTTTTTATCCAACAGAGATGAGATACTTTGCTCACTAGATGTCGTTCGTCAATACTGGGACAATTAAGCAAAGTCACTTGTCTACCACCTCTTGTAGTCCATTAACGTTTATGTCGGTGACCTGTTCTTCAAAGGTTATCCTCTTAATAACTTCAGGAGGAATCTCTACTACTTTCAGTCTAAGATATGGATCTTACGATACGATATGGAATGATAACCAAGGAACATCTCACAAGAAAACCCACATCGATGTAGTTACATAATGGGCTATGACTAGCAACCTCGATACCAGCGCGTGCCCAGTAGCACAACCATGTGCCGGCCGGTCACAAGGAGGCCCTAGGTTTCGTCGCGGCACCATAGAATGCTAATCGTAACACCATTACCGAACATACGCCCGATGAGGAATTTCAAATGACACAGATTGGGTGGTCCGAACAAGCACCATACCAAGGAGAGATAGCAAGTAAAGGTAGTCACAAGGTTTAGAATCAACAAGGAAGCTATCCGTAGATCAAAACACCTCACAAGAGAACATAGCTCAATTGCTGAATGCGACTAAGCACGAGATTTTTCCTTAATTCCACATACACCTAGCGTTCACCACAGTGAGGCCAAAATGAAAGATTACCACGAGATTTGGTCATGTTGGACCACAGCATGAGATCAAGACTGGTAAACATCTCGAGACTTGAGAAGGTTGGGGATGGATTAAGCAAATTTCACGGGCAAAAACCGATCTGTAGTCATAGATTGAGTTGATAGGGTAGATGCACGAATTTGCAAGCACACGATTTAGAGGCCATAGCAGAGATACATTGTGTCACACTAGCTAACCTTTAGGAGAGGTAACCAAAAGGTCCAACATAGATTTGGGTATGGTCTCCCCAATTGGCAACGTACGAACCATGGTCAAAGGCTAGCGTTGATGAAAGTTAACTTGGTTGGTCAGTCGATAAAGGTCTTCACAAAAAGGGTTGCAAAACATCCACGACTCATACAAACATATAGGAGAACTAAACTTTGGGCTTTTGGTCAAGCAACGGCATGGATACAAACATTCAAGGGCTAACCACCAAGTCTACAGGCTCAGGCTCCTAAGATAAAGAACCTAATAGAAGATAAAAACCAAATAATTATGTAACGTGAACATTGTTCTAGGATAAAGCTTATGCGACACTCGTATGCTCACCGAGGACAACGAGGTGACAACTACGGCTTTACCCAAAGTAACAAGCATACATCCATGCATCATAAATTCAAGCAACACATGAAGAAGCTTAAACAAATGACTCAAGCAACTATTACCAAGCAAAAAAAAGCTCACCCAAAATAAGCATTTATCTCAAGCATGAACTAACTACAAGTTTAGTCCAAACAAACGTTAGTTAAAGAGGCCAACTTAGCATGTGCCCAGAATCTGGACAGCAGCACAGTAGTTACTTGTTTCTACCATAACTGAGGTTGTAGACATCTCACAAAGGTAATCCTAGACTTTCTAGGAAGCTTAGGAAGATGGCTACACTTTAGTTATTCATACCAAAATCAAATTCATAGATTAACATGACCAAAAATGTTAATGTTTCAGATCTATACCAATATGGACAGAAAACTGACAAGAACTTCAAAAATGCATAACTGGCGTTCTAGAGACAAAACAAGGCTAAGCCTTAACTTTATGTAAAGCTTATTAATTTGTCTATAACTTTCTTATTATCATATTAAGATGATTCTATAGCTAACAAGGCCAAACAAGACAAAGAAGACATCTCTGCTCAGATTTGGACAGATTCTGTCATTCCACTTGACAAGCTCATAACTAGAAATTTCGACCATCAATATTAGTGCTATAGGACACTTTGGAAAGCTTAGAAAAAGTACTATACTTCTTCTATTATCTCCAAGACATGATTCCATATGCACATAGGTCAAACAAACCAAACATTCAGATCTATTCAAAGCATAAACAAAACCTGACAGTAAACTTCTAAAATTCATAACTCTCAAACCATAAGACCTAGGGTCATGAAATTTTAGGACAAGCTATATAATTAAGTTAGCTACAACTTTGGTATTCTTCATAACTACAGAAAACACCATTATGAGCACGAAAGCATCACTACAATAGAAATCGTTATAGCAGCCAACGTCCTAAAAGCAAAACAAAGCTTGCCTTTGTTCTACTTAACAAGAGAGTACACAAACATGTTATTATAATAGCTCTAAATTTTGTTACCTTAGACCAACACCAATTTAATTCATTCATAAGAATCCATAATTACTTAAGTGAGGTCTAAAGCATTGGCAAACACTTAGGTGGGCAACATAAAGGCATTCTTGTTTAGCTTCACACAAGAAAGATAATGTAACACATTGATCACAAGTTACACACTATAGAACAAGGGTGAGAAGAGTATAGCCATGCAATAAGCAACAATCATGAAGATGCATGCTTCGTCCTATTCGTCCTCACAAGATTGCCAACCTAAGGTGGCGATCACGTTCTATGTCGGTGGCATAACACGCACTCTCTCGATATATAGCTAGTCGTCAACTACATTCGACTTACGCATTCGTGGTTAGCGTACCTGCAGAAAAGTTTCATTGCAGCCCAACAATTCCCAATATAGCACACAATGAAAGTTGAGAAGTAAAATTCTAAGTACTCCCATATACATATACCCCTGTATATATACATGTAGCACCAAAACTACCCGAATCATTCGATCACCCACAATTAAGTACCTTCATATATACATGTGTGTAACATGTAAATAATCCAGTAACCAAAACTAGCTCTCCCCTAGACCGAGGGTTGTACGGTCATGCTCTCACAACTCACACTTACCTGAGCGTAGGTGCGACGTTGCATAAAAGTAAACTTAGCAACATATATGGCTATTTCATATATGAAGGCTACCTCTAATCTAACACACCGGGTAGCATAGTGTGGGAGAGTCATCACACATACATACCTTGGCCTGGGCGTAGATGCATAATTGAAAAACCCCCAAGTTAGTACTTATATAAGCCACCTAATAATCCTTATATGGGCATAAGGAAATTGACCACTGGCATACTTAGGTTTAAAATTTAGATTTGACAAACCTATATAAAACTATAAGTTGATAAAACTGATTTTATAAAACAAAACCTTTGTTTTAAATACACATATGACATGTTTAATGTTGAATCTTGCTCCGATGCCAGCTGTAACAGAACCGTCCAAATTATAAGAGCACAAGTACAAAAACAATCACCGAAATGATCAAATTCTCGCACTTGAGCCCATATAACTCCGGTAGTCCAATAAAATCACGAGGGATTTCAAACCAACCAACATACAAGCCAAGATCGTAGTGATTCAACATAACAAGTCACATGTTACATCCATTTCACAAGTAATTCAATATACATCGGAGTTCAACATAGTTATTAAAACTTACATTGAAAACTAGCGGAAGCAAAGTAATTTGAAACTAACATTGATCTTATTTCAAATACATGCCAGTACCACGGTCGACTTCCAACAAAAGCATTAGAGATAAGGTAGCTCAGAAGGATCATGCCCATGATCGCACTCCGCCACTACGGCAGGAGTCAACCAACTCTTGCAGCCGCCATGATACATCACAACCTGCAACAAGTGGGGATAAAACCCTGAGTACAAGAAGGTACTCAGCTAGACTTACCCGTCAGAAACCAGAAATAAGGTGACACCAAGGATCATGCAAGGCTGATATAAAGTGGGGCTAGCTTGACAACATTTTGCATAAAAGCTTAATATAGATGATCAATCATTAATGCTTAAGCATCAAATTAATTATCATTAACCTATCATCTATATTAGAACCTGTACTAGAGCACTCACTTTATTAGGAGCAAACAATATTAACCATAGCAGGTATAAATTGAGGCAACCTTTCCATCGTGATCCAATTAACCATTAGTTCAATTTAATTGAATCTACGTTGCCGCTGCTCAAGTCAAGTGCTCACTAACCGGGAGCGACGGCGATTCGAATCGAATTCCTATCCAGCTGGAGGGGTATTTCTAACACTCACCGTGCAGACCCCTGCCAGGGTCGCACAGGCCACCTTTTCATATAATTCAGGAATCGCGGGTCCGAATGATGTCGCGACCCCAAGGGCGACACTCTGCCAGGTGATAGGGACTCTAACCCCCCCTTGGTCTCACGCCAATGTCCCCAAGCACATCCTTTCTCTCCTCCAAGAAGCAACCTACCATTCGATTCCCGGCCTGAATCACATTACTCGGCTTCGCGGTCGGAACGACTTATCCGGCCAACTAAGTGTTAGACTGCGTTCAACATGACTCAAGGACGTACAGCGAATCGGTCCTTAAACGACTCAGACGGGGATAGATCCACACCCAAGACCTCCATGTCTTGTTGCTTCACTATCGTCATCCCGCCCGGTCTCATTTCATTTTATTAACACATGGTTCCATTCCACGATAGCAAATATAGCCAACCGTGCCATATATGAATATCCCTATATCTCGCAGGTGACAGGAAATCACCTGACTTCTACCGCTTAAAGCAGGGCTAAGCATCTACTCGATCCTAGTCTATGTAGGATTCAAGGATTCATATATCTGGACAAGGAATGATATAATGCAGCAAGGGTTTCCAACCAACTCCTATCACTTAATGCAACAATACTTATAACATATATATAATTAATTGCTTTAAAGATAGGAGGCTTAGAATGCTCCGGGGCTTGCCTGGGATCCGACTCAAGTTAGAGTATGTCAGATGAAGTCACTTGGCGAGCAACCTCCAATCTACCACTTGTCCGGTCCTTCTATCTTCCGGTTTGGATCCACCAAACATCGTCTTCGGGTTTGGCTCCAACGCCACATCCTTCACACGTTTCTGCTAGCGTACCTATATGAGATGCAACCATGCACATGTGTGAATGCATAGAAGTGCAATGAACAGAGTAATCAAACAAGCATACCAAAGTTCTCATAAACACCTAGAGCTAATTAACTTAATTCACATTAGGGCATAACATAGAAGATGGCAAGCACATCAAGTAAGACACAAGCCTCAAGATCACAGGGTACTAACCCAAGTACTTTCAAAGGTATGAGTCACACTTCAACACATTAGCATGGCAAAGTTAATCAAAGCACTACAACTAAAATCTGTCACTTTCTGGACATACATACAGTAGCTCCATAAATTAATCATAACTGGAGATCCCTAAATCCAAATGACTTGCAAGAAGACATTATGGAAAGCTTATGAAATTCTCTACATTTCATTTAATATCATCTCAACATGATTCCCAAGTTATCATGACCAAACATGCCAATCTTTAAAGTCTGCACAGAAGGTAATTAAAATCTGACAGTAGACTTATTAAGCATGCAACTCTTAAACTATCAGACCTGGGATTATGAAAATTTAACACAAGCAAGATAAGATAATTATCTACAACTTTTGTATTTACCAAAACCACAGTAAATATCATTTACACCATGAAACTAGTTGCACGAGTAACACCACACATGCAGCCCAACAGCAGTGGTACAATTATAGACAGAAAACTGATAGAAACTTCAGAGAAGCATAAATGGAGTTCTAGACCTCCAACAAACATGATTCTCAACTTTATGGAAAGCTTATAAAGTTACCTACTACTTTCTTGTAATCATCTTAAGATGATTCTACAGTTAACATGGTCAATTAATTAAATAATTGCATCTCTGTCCAAAATATGGACAGAATCTGATATGCCACTTTAAATCGTTATAGCTTGAGTTTCACAAATCCAATAATTATGGTTCTGGACTTTTTAGAAAGCTTAACAAATTTTGAACAACTTTTCTATAAACATCTAGAACTAATTCTGCCACTAACAAGGTCACACATGGCACACAAAGCAATGCTGTCTGGGTTTGGGCAGAAACTGCCACAGCACTTTAAACAACTATAACTAAACATATACTTAACCAAAAATTGTGATCTTTAGCTTTTTGAAAAGGTTATGAAAAGTACTACAACTCATCTATTATCAACAAGGCATGATTCATAACTTAACTGAGCCAAACAATGCATACATGCAGCACTGTCCAGAATAGAAGCAAAGCAGCATATGGCATTTGTTATTTTTATAGCTCCTAAACTATCAGACCTAAAATCCTGAAATTTTTATCAGACATCACACAGCATAATAGTAGCATGCCACAAAAATTTCACTTCATTTGGAGCCCTAAATTTGCAGTTAAGAAAATGACAAATACAACTAGCATTGAAAACCTAATCTGAAAAATCTATTTTTACAGCACAAATATAAAACTAAAACATGCCATATTATAAATCCACTGCATAGATAATTTTACAAGGATTCCAAAAAGTCCTCATTTGCTATTGTACGATTTTTCTACAATTTACCATGTATTTTCGAAGTTCAGCCATTTAATTGCAATATAAATTCCGAAAAAAAGAAAAGGGAAAACATTATGCAGAGTGAACACAAAACTACTCTGAAATTAACCAAGCCCACATTTGTAAATCTATGTGTCTAGCACTTTTACAAAGTGAACACACAAAAGAGTTTCTATTTCTATTTTACTCCCTCTTCTTCTTCCTCGACGGCAGAGGACGGAGGAGACCGGGGAGGAGGAGCCGAGGATCAACGAGGTCACCACCGGTGACGAAGGGAAAGTGGCCGGTGAGGCTGCTGCGGAGGAGCAGCAGCAGAGCATGCCCACCGCAGGCCACTGCCCTGCCTGTGACTGGTCGAGGCCGCGTCCCGTGCCCCACGGCTCGTGCTCATGGCTGCCTTCCGCGGCTGACCGAACCAGCAAGCAGCAGCGGTGAGGGCCAGCCTACAGCGGTAACAGGAAGGAGCGGCGATGGAGGAGGAAGAGGATGAAGGAGCCGGAGGGAGCACGCTGCAGAGGAGGAGCGATGGCACGAGCTCTGCTCGTCGCCTATGGCGTGCCGAGGAAAAAAAAAGAAGTGATTGGGGAGAGGGAGGAGTGAGCCCGAGAGGGAGCAGAGGAGGGCGTCGGGCTCTCCAAATGACACGCGTGGGCGAGGTGGCACGCATGCAAGCGATCACCGGAGCCACGCGGCGCTGCGTGCCTGTGGCTGGTCATCCACGATGCCCTGCTGAAGGCATTCAGATTCAAAATGTCAGGAACTAATACCACCGCATAAATCAACTGAAACAACAATCTTCTCCCCCCTGCAACTCTCTAACCATTGGATGGTTTGTTTAACCGATTTCACCATTGTATAGAGCTACGTGTATACTATAACTTTGATTAAGGGACCTTTGATTGATTTGGCTTGGTTTATGAGATAAAAGGCTACGAAGGAGGGTACCCGAAACTGAATACCGAGTTTCAGTTTCAAGTTGACTGAAACTGCAATCTTTTTCCATCTCCATCTCCCAAACTGAGCAAGCAAAAGCTAAATCAATTCTATAGCGTTGTAGAGCTATATGAGGACAACAACTTTTATTAAAGAACTTTCATCTAATTCTCAACGGTTTTCAAAATAAAATGCGCCAAAGTAAGGTACACGCAAACTGAAACTGAAAAGTTCAGTCACCCAGACTTAGCCGATTTTCGAAGCTTCAAAACAGCATGAACTTCCAGACCTTGTAGCTCATGAACTAGGCCGAATTAGCCAAAGTGCCAATTGACAAACTTGTAGCTCAGGAAATTCTCTACAACTTTGCTTTAAGGAGTCAAGCTTGAATTAGCATAGTTTGCGAGATATACATCAAGGAATAGAATCTGTTTTTGGGAACTAACAGAATTCCAGAACAGTAGTAAACTGCAGTTTTGACAGGCTTAAGAGCTGAATCATGAGATGGGTCAATTGACAAAGTTGAAGCTTATAAAATTTACTACAACTTTGATATAATTGACTTGGACTGATTCAAACTCTAAGATAGAGATTCTGAGAGGTCAGCTAGCACACTATACTAACAAAGCATGGAAAACAACACTTTAGGAGCTAAGTTAGCATAAGCTATTAACATGAGAAATGCTCCAAATGCATAGTTAAGCAATCCTAACATGTTTACAAACATTCAAAGCAATAACTTACATTTGCACACATGATCATAGCATTACAAGACAAAGAAACATAATGGCACAAGCATGTTTCACTTACTTAACTTAGGCAACAAGATGAGATGCTTATGATAAGGCTATACTCATGTGAAGCAAGTGCATTAGGAGGTAACACCCGGGGTGTTACACTGACCGTTGACCGGTCAACGCTAACCGTTGACCTGGACCCACATGTCAGTGACTCGCACCTTCTCGGTCAATCAGTGCTTGACACGTGTAACTGCCTAGTTTTTTCTTTCTTTTTTTTTCTAGAAAATCATTTAATCTTTAGAAATTCATAACTAATTCATTTTAACTCAGAAAAATATCAAACCAGTTTCTAAATTTTTCTAAAAATGAGCTCTAAGTCTTAGGCTTGTGTTTGAGTACATTTGGACCTTTTGAATTTCTGTTGCTTCTTTGTGCACCTCTATAGGAGTCATTAACGCGACTCTATGTCACGTTTAACAGAGCCAGAGGACCTGCTGACTGAGGAGTACGACCCCGACTACAGTGAGAACTTGGGTGATGACCTGCCAGGTGCCACGCCCCACCCACTTCCGTAGAACCTATTACGCATGCAAATATAGAATTGCTAGTGCTTTACTTTTTATGCAATAATATGTTGATAGGTTGCATGGTAGATGCTTTACTTTGAGCCCTTTTCCTTGTTGCAACCTTACTCCTGCTCACCCTTGAAAGGTCCTTGTTTGGTTTTGGTAATTGAGTGACAACCTTAGGTGTACTAATTGTGTTTATGTGAGATACACAGGGAATTAGTCCACAGATGATTGTGTCATGAATGAGCTTATTGCATATGAGACATGACATGGAGTTATGTGACCAAGGTGGCGAAGATCAAGATGAGGCTTGGCTTGATGGACCGGTTGCAAGTGTGAAGGGCAAGTCGGAGGTTTGGAGCGATGGACCGCGAGGCGGTGAAGCTTGAGCAAGACTTGGCGCCGATGGACCGAGACAACGGTGAAGAGCAAGTGAGGTCAAGATCGATGAACCAATATGATCACATTATGATATGAAGTGGATCATATCATTTGTGATATAGTTGGTGCATGTGTTGCATCAACGTCGGAGGAGATGGAGTGGAATGCGCAAGACAAAGGTATAACCTAGGGCATTTCCATTTCACCGGTCATAGGTGTGTAGAGAAGATGATGACTGAGTTTAGGATAGATGGTCGTACTATTAAGAGGGGCAAACTTGTTTGCATATCGGTCATCTAGTGCCACTTGAGTGATCTAACTTTGCATACGTGTTACGATCGAGTGGTGAGGCAAGTTGAGTGCCTAATTCCTTCGAAGAAAATGTTTGTGAAAATGCTAACACACTTGCACATATATGTTGATCACATGATGGTGTTGGCACATTTGCGAAGGTGACAAAGTTTTAGCGGTAGAGAGGGTTTGGGTCCCTCTCTCCCTCCCGCCGAGCTTGCTCGGCGGGATTCAGGAGTTTTCAAGGAGTTGAAACGACTATTTTCCACTACGCCAGAAGTCAGAAAAGAAACGGAGGCAAATGGAGGTCACAGCGGTGACCGGACACTGAACCGAACGTGGTCACGGTTTGACCGGACGCGTCCGATCAGTTCAACGCAGCAGTCAGGCGCGCGGGTGTTAGGGTTTGCAATCGGCGCGTCCGGTCCCCCGTGGAACTGGAGCGTCCGGTCAGGCACCCAGAGGAGTAGAGCGTGGCGAAGAGCTGATCGGACGCGCGGCGCGTCCGGTCACATGCGATCGGACGCGTCCGGTCCCGATGGGAGCTCTCTAGATCGCAACCGGACGCTGGCACTGCCACGTCCGGTCATTGCGTGGAGCGCGTCTGGTCATGTCGTCGCGTGCGCGGGTACTGTGCGCACCTGCGTGTCTAGTCGGTTGAGTGACACGTCCAGTCATCGTGTTTGATCGTTGGCGCGCAGTGACCATTGAGATCAGGCGTTCGGTGTTGAACGCAGAGGGACACGCGGACGACGCATGGCGACCGGACGCGGTGCAGCGTGTCCGGTCAGTTCGACCGGCGTGTCCGGTCATCCCGAAATTTGCCCAGTGAAGGGGTAACAGCTCTATTTAACCATGGGGTTATAAATAGATGCCTTGGCCGGCCCTTGGCCGGCAGCTGAGCACCCTTAGGCCTTGGTGGCTTGTGTTGGTGTGCTTGGGAGCCCTCTAACTCACTTGAGCTTGATAGTGATCATCCGATCGAGTGAGAGAGTGATTCTAGTGCGTTGCATCGTGAGGATTGCATCGAGTGGCACTAGGTGATCGAGTTGCAAGCCGGTGGTGCTTGTTACTCTTAGAGGTTGCCACCTCCTAGACGGCTTAGTGGCTTGCGACTCCGTTGAAGCACGCGTGATTGTGTGTGTCTCCGGAGAAGGATTTGTGAGGGGGATTGTGCTCACCCCGCGAGGATCACGAAGAGCAACTCTAGTAAAGCTTGTGGCTTGGAGGATCCCCATCTTGAGAGTGGATGTGCGGCACCCGCTGAGGGTTTGACTCTTGATAGTTAATTAGCTCGTGATCCATCAAGTGGGTGTATCGCCACAACGGGGACTAGCTTGGTGGCAACCAAGTGAACCTTGGTGAAAAACTGTCGTGTCAACATTGTGTACATCTTCTTGGTGGTTTGCTTTCGATTCACAAGCTTGTATTTACATTCATATACTTGTGCTTGTGTAGTTGCTCTTGTAACTAGTTTGCTTGTGTAGTTTGCTAGTTATCTTCTTGCTTGTGTAGCATAGAAGTAGCTCCCGTTGCGTGGCTAATTTGGTTTGTGTAACCTTGTTAGTCATATTGCTTAGTTTGTGTAGCTAAATAATTTGCGCTCTCTAGTTTGGCATTAGTTGCCTTGCTATTGAGCATTGCTAGTGAGCATAGGTGGCTTTGTGCTTTTGCTTACTAGAATTGTGTAGGAGCTCCCCGGCCTTACTAAAGTACTAGTGCATAGGTTTGTGTGACCTTGCTCTAGAATTTTTTAGGAGAGCTCTTGCTAAGGAAAGTACCTTAGTTATTTAATTAGGATCTTTGTGAGGTGCTTGTGAACTTAGATAGAGGGGTGTAGTCTTGGCTAGACTGATAGTTTTAATTCCGCATTTGTTTCAGTTTGCCAACGCGATTATTTTTAGAAAGGACTATTCACCCCCCCCCTCTAGTTCGCCATCTCGACCCTTCAACCCTGCTGTTAGGCTAGATGCTCGCATGTTACATATTACTGCTTTTACTCTTACTCACATTATATCTGTGATATGATGCCGGTGAGTGAGAGGCGTATATGTATAAGGCACGTAGTGCCGAGAACTTGGTAAACCTGATAAAAGAACAAAGGAGATCTTGGCATGCATCTTGGGTGAGTGGTGAGGGTTGAATCAATCGAATAGAATCCTACGATGAGTCTTTGGGGCAAGTCTTGCTGGAGGGGTGCGACCTGGGCATCCCTCACGAGAGTTACCTGTGGCGGGTATGTTGTGATGTGAACTAGGGTGTTGGTTATCCCTAGTGGAGGTGCTGTCGTGGCATGGGGGAGTTGGTGATCCCCTTTTGAGAAGATATCTTGTTCGCCCCCCAAGGACTGATACGTCTTGAGAACCGAAACCATGGGACCTTCGTGCACATCACTCGCTCCCGATGGGCGGGGGACGATTACCCGACTGACTAGGGCGGTACCACTACTACTAGGTTGAAAGGTGATAGTGTAGGGAGGTACGGGTATGGGTGTAAGGTCCTAGATGGCTAGAGGGGGGTGAATAGCCTATAAAAATTCTACAATAAACACTAAGCAAACTTGTTAGAATAACAAACGGCGTAAAGCGAGTTTTGCTTAGTCTACGGTAGTGATGCAAGCCTCTTAACCACAAGTCTAGTAGATTATGATCTCTAGTTCACACAAGGGCTAAGTCACTAAACTTACACTAGAGAGCAAGCTAACAACTACTAGCAAAGGCTAACACTAGAGCTACACAAGATAACTAGTAAAAGTAAATGCAAGAGAGAGGATTGTGAATCTTATATCGACGGTGGAGTGAAGATGTTGCCAATCACCAAGATGATATACAATCAATCAATATTGACAACAACACAATATGAAGACCAATCACTGGGAGACAAGAGACACAATATTTTTGTTCACCCGGTGTTCACTTGTGCACCGACAAGCTACATCACCGGTTGTGTCGACCAACACTTAGATGGTTCCTCGGTGTGACCCTCAAGTCACTTGCCCCTCAAGGCATGCCCCGCAAAGCACCGCAAGACACCACTCTCAAGTGAGGTAACTCAATGACACGCGCAATCCACTAGAGTTGCTTTTGGCGCTCCACCGAGAAAAGCACAAGAACCTCTTACAATCAACCGGAGGTGGCCAAGAACAATCTCCTTCTCTTGCCAACGCCTCCAACAATCTCCAAGCCGGCTAGGAGCGGTACTCTCCAAGAGTAACAAGAAATCCACCGGCTAAACCACCCACAAGTGCCACTAGATGCCCTCAAGCTATGCAATGCACTTTGGGATCACTCAATCTTACTTTTGATTTGCAATCAAGCAAGAGAGATGAGTGGGAGAAGAAGCTCTAGCTCAAAAGATGCACAAGAATGTTAGAAATCACGAGAGACCTCCCTAAGGGCCGGCCAACAAGTATTTATAAGCATTCCAAACAAATAGAGCCATTGTACCCCTTCACTGGATGTTTTTCGGGATGACCGGACGCGCCGGTCGAAACTGACCGGACGCGCCCAACCGCGTCCGATCCTCCAACGGTCACTGAGCCAACGGTCAAACCAATGACCGGACGCGCCCTAGGCAACGACCAGACGCGCCCCTCAAATGACCGGATGCGCCGATTGCACAGTACCGCGAGCCCGCGAAGCATTGACCGGACGCGCTCCAGGCAACGACCGGACGTGACAGTGCCAGCGTCCGGTTAGAGTCTAGTAAGCTCCCTCAATGACCGGACGCGTCCGATCGCGTGTGACCGGACGCGCCACACGTTCGATCGTCCTTGCAAACTGCAGTTTCCTCTGAGCGCCTGACCGGACGCGCCGGTCCCACGAGTGACCGGACGCGCCGGTTGCAAACCCTAACACCCGCGCGCCTGATTGCTACGTTGAACTGACCAGACGTGTCCGGTCATACCATGACCGTGTCCGGTGCAGCGTCCAGTCACCTCTGTGACCTCCGTTCGCCTCTGTTTCTTTTCCGACTTCTGGAGTAGTGGAAAATAGGCATTTCAAATCCTCAAAAATGCCTTAATCCTGCGCTCGCAAGCTCGGCGGGAGGGAGAGAGAGACCCAAACCCTCTCTACCACTCAAACTTCAACGCCTTCGTAAATGTGCCAACACCAATAAGTGATCACCACCTTGTGCACGTGTGTTAGCATTTTCATAATCATTTTCGAAGGTTTTTCCAGTTAGCTCACTAGGCCCTACATGCAATGCACTTCATGAATTCACCTAGTGGCACCCGTGCGTCGAATAACCGATAAGACTTTCCCTCTTAATAGTTCGGCTATCGATCCTAAACCACTCACACCCTCTATGGTGTCTTGAGTGCAAAACAAAATGGCCCTATGGTTATACCTTTGCCTTGAGCCCATTTTGTTTTTCCGAAAGATATGATCCACTTCATATCATCACATGACCGTCTCGATCCATCGACCTTGACTTCACTTGCTCTTCACCGTTGCATCGGTCCGTCGGCGCCAAGTCTTGCTCAAGCTTCACCATCGCATGGTCCTTCGCTTCGAAGCCTCGACTTGCCCTTCACCTTTACAACCGGTCCATCGAGCCAAGCATCATCTTGGTCTTCATCATCTTGGTCACATGAGTCAATGTTATGTCTCATATTCAATGACCACCTTTATCTAAATCATCCACTTAGATACAAAGGTTAATCCTAGGTTTCATCAATTAGCCAAAACCAAACTAGGGACTTTCAATCTCCCCCTTTTTGGTAATTGATGACAACCCTTACAAAGATGATTTTGATAATAAAAGTTTTGAACTTGTCATACTTGTCCAATCATTTTGCTCATAAGTAAAGTTTGGACAATTATCACAAGCTCGGTTTTGGTAGCATTAGCTCTCTCTACATATGTGCATAGAGTTTGGATTGAAAACTTTGCACATATGCATGGATATAAGTGTTGAGAGAGTAATTCTACCAAAATGATGCTAAGGTGTAAGAAATGGACCTTTGAAGCGTGATACCAATCGGAGTTGCCTTTTACACCATCCTTAGCATCATGAAGTAACTAGACAACCATCACAACTCAAGAACCCCGTGAGATCAACATTATAGTAAAGGTTCTTGGACCACTTGTAAAGTTTAAGGCACATCTAGATACAACAAGTAAACTATTCCTATGTATGCTAGTAGATCATTTCATCATTCAAGTTCTATACTAGCATTGCACCACACAAGCATGTATATTGATTTTAAATACATGTGCAATGAGCAAGTCATATGAGAATGCACAAACAAATGCAACAACTTTGTTTATGAGCTTGCTCCCCCTACTTGTGTGCATCAAGATTTTATTTACCCCTTTATTATGTTGAATCATCTTTTTCTCTCCCCCTTTGTCAACAACTTACCTAAAAATGGGATCAAATTGTGGAGAGAAAAATAATGTTTGATGGAGTAGGTTAGAATTTATCAAATTTTGTTCAACCTAGAACACTTGCCAAAGATATTTAATTCGATTTGAACCAAAGACAAGCTTCTTCACACCTCATAATAAGGGTTATCTTGCCTATGTTGAATTAAATACTTATAGCAAGTCTTCTAGATTCAACACTAGGTTTGCAAGCTCACAAACATGTCATATGCCACCACTAGATCAAAATAAGCATAGAAGCAATAGTGGTAACATATATCCATCAAATTCATTTGATTTATCATGAATGCTCATGCGTACCACTTATTATGTCTACATGCTCTAGCAAGTCCTTAGCATAGGATGAATGACATGTCAATCAACTTTACCTTGCAATGTCGAAGGAGAGACATGTCAATAAGTGGGTGGGGTGCATTCAACTCATGTTTGAGAAATCAAGAATGTTCAACTCATTCCTTAGCTTGCAAAACCTCTTTTCATCAAGTGGCTTGGTGAGAATATCGGCAAGTTGATCATCGGTGCCAACACTTTCAATGGCAATATCTCCCTTTTGTTGATGATCTCTAATAAAATGATGCCTTATGTCAATATGCTTTGTTCTTCCATGTTGAACCGAGTTTTGTGTCATCTTGATTGCACTTTCATTATCACATAGCAATGGCAAATTCTTGAAGTTGAGGCCATAATCCTTCAAAGTTGATTTCACCCATAGCAATTGTGCACAACAACTCCCCACACTCACATATTCGGCTTCGACGGTAGAGATTGCCACACTATTTTGTTTCTTTGAGGACCATGACACAAGTGATCTTTCAAGTAATTGACATGTGCCACTTGTGCTCTTTCTATTGATCTTGCAACCCCCATAATCAGAGTCCGAATATCCAATCAATTCAAATTTTGACCCCTTGGGATACCATAGTCCAACATCTCTTGTTTGCTTCAAGTACCTCAATATTCTCTTTGCGGCCGTGAGATGACTCTCTCTAGGTGAGGCTTGGTATCTAGCACACATACAAACACTAAACATGACATCCGACCTTGATGCGGTGACATAGAGTAGACTTCCAATTAAAGACCGATATTCCTTTTGATTCACCATTTTGCCATCAAGATCACTATCCAAATTGTCATTTGTACCTATTGGAGTTGAAATTGACTTTGCATCTTGCATTCCAAACTTCTTCAACATGTCCCTTATGTATTTCCCTTTACTCACAAATGTCCCATTCTTCAATTGCTTGACTTAGAGACCAAGGAAGTAGCTAAGTTCACCAATCATAGACATTTCAAACTCTTTGGCCATCATAGCACCAAATTCTTCACAATATGCTTGATCGGTTGATCCAAAGATGATGTCATCAACATATATTTGCACTATGAATAGATCATTCCCAATCTTCTTGGTGAATAGAGTTGTATCAACCTTGCCCATCTTGAATCCCTTAGAGAGAAGGAAATCCCTTAGCCTCTCATACCATGCTCTAGGTGCTTGCTTTAAGCCATATAAAGCCTTTTTCAACTTATACACATGGTTGGGTTTCTTGTCATCTTCAAATTCGGGAGGTTGCTCAACAAAGACTAACTCATTGATGATTCCATTGAGAAATGCACTTTTAACATCCATTTGATATAGTTTGATGTTGTGTGCACAAGCATAAGCCAATAGAATCCTTATTGCCTCCAATCTTGCCACGGGAGCATATGTCTCATCATAGTCAAGACCTTCTACTTGAGTGTAACCTTGAGCAAATAGTCTTGCTTTATTTCTCACCACAATGCCATCTTGATCTTGCTTGTTTTTGAATACCCATTTGGTTCCAATCACACTGTAGTCATTTGGCCTTTCTACCAATTCCCAAATATCATTTCTTGTGAAATTGTTAAGTTCTTCTTGCATAGCCGTGATCCAATCGGCATCCCTCAAAGCTTCTTCTATTTTATTTGGTTCAGTGGTTGACACAAATGATGCATGCTCACAAAACATAGCCAATCTTGATCTTGTTTGCACACCACTTCTAATATCACCAATAACACTATCAATGGGGTGATCTCTTGCAACATGTTGTGGTTGGAGTACTTGCACTTGATTGCTTGAGCTTGGTTGATCACTTGATGTATCTCGATGAGATGAACTAGCACCATGATCTTGCACTTGAGAGTCACTAGCTAGCTTGAATGGAGAATTGAGCACTTGATCTGTATCATCATCTTGAATATCAATTACTTGCTTTGCTCTAATGTTCCCAATGTCCATGTTCTTCATTGCTTCCACCAATAGAGTTCCACCAACATCATCTAGATTCTCTTCTTCATCTTGTGATCCATTGGTTTCATCAAATTGCACATCATGGACTTCTTCTAGAATGCCACTTGAGTTGTTCCAAACTCTATAAGCTTTGCTTGTAGTTGAATAACCAAGTAGGAACCCCTCATCACATCTCTTGTCAAACTTCCTAATCTAGTGCCCTTCTTCAAGATATAGCATTTGCAACCAAACACTCTAAAGTAAGAAATATTGGGCTTTCTTCCATGAAGTAGCTCATATGGGGTCTTCTCTAGCAATGGATGACAATATAGTCTATTGATGTAGTAACAAGCGGTATTGATTGCTTCATCCTAAAATGATTGACTTACATTATACTCATGAAGCATTGATCTAGCCATATCAAGCAATGTTCTATTCTTTCTCTCAACTAGGTCATTTGATTGTGGAGTGTACTTGGCCGAGAATTGATGTCTAATGCCATAGTGATCACAAAGTTCTTCAATTCTTGTATTCTTGAACTCACTTCCATTGTCACTTCTCACTTTCTTGATTCTAATCTCAAACTCATTGTGAACTCTAGTGAGAAAGGTCTTGAAGGTGTCAAACACTTCACTTTTGTCACTAAGAAAGAATACTCATGTGAATCTTGTGAAGTCATCCACTATGACAAATCCATACTTATTACCACCTATGCTTGAGTATGTTGTTGGGCCAAATAGATCCATGTGCATCAAATCAAATGCTTTGCATGTGCTCATTGTACTCTTCTTTGGATGTGAGCTTCCAACTTGCTTCCCGGCTTGACATGCACTACAAAGCTTATTCTTCTCAAATTCAACATCTTTCAAACCATTGACAAGATTGTGAGTTGTAAGCTTCTTTAATTGTTTCATGCCAACATGACCAAGCCTTCTATGCCAAAGCCAATCTATGCTTGATTTGGAGATTAAGCAAGTTGTCAAAGAAGTTTCTCTAGCATTGAAGTCAACTAGGTAGAGATTCTCATATCTAAAGCCCTTGAATACCACATTTGAACCATCCATACTAATGACTTCCACATCATCAACCCCAAAGATACATTTGTAACCAAGATCACATATTTGTGCCACGGATAGAAGATTGAAATCCAAGCTTTCAACTAGCAACACATTGGAGATACTTAAGTCATTTGATATTGCAATCTTGCCCAAGCCAATAACCTTGCCTTTCTTGTTATTGCCAAAAGTGATAGAATCAACACTACTATTATTGTCATTGATTGAGTCAAACATTCTTGATGTACCGGTCATGTGCTAAGTGCACCCACTATCAATAATTCAATGCCTTCCTCTGGCTTTGTAATTGACCTACAAGCAAATCAATGAAGCTTAGGTACCCATTTTTGCTTGGGTCCTTGTAGGTTAGTAACTAAACTCTTTGGTACCCAAATAGCCTTCTTTTTTGGGCCAACAATGGGTGTACCAATAAACTTAGCTTTCACACCCTTCACACCTTTGGTAAGCACATAGCAAGAATCAAAAGGTATAGCATTAACAAGGTTCTTGCTTTGGTTCTTTTTATTGCAATTATGCTCTAGGTGCCCAACTTGCTTGCATCTATTACAAAACCGACCATTGCCCTTCACAAAGCTAGGCTTTGGAGTTGCAAAGGCCGACTTGCCTTTCTTGGGGGTGTAGCCCAATCCCTCTTTGTTAAGAGAGAACCTTTGGCTACCCAAGCACTTAAGCAAGCGGGCCTCACCACCATAGGCCTTGCCTAGGGCGTGAGTGAGCTCATCCACCTCTTTCTTGAGAGTCTCATTCTCAACTATCAGTGAGGCTTCACAAGTGAAACCACCACTAGTAGAGGAGGTAGAGTCGGTGGTGGTGGATGAAGAGCTACAAGAAGGGTTAGCATTTGACATGATGATAGGTTCATAAGAGGATTCATCAATTATATCACATGTAACACCTATATCACATGATACAACAACCTCCTTCTTTGCTTGTTGCTCAAGTAGCAATGAGTGAGCTTTTTCAAGCTTGGAATGAGCCTTACCAAGATCCTCATGGTCTTTCACTAGACTCTCATGAGTGATCTTAAGCTCACTAAGAACTTTCTCAAGTATTGCTACTTTCATTGAAAGCTTCTTACACTCCTTGTCCTTGGCAATAGCTATGTCTCTAGTTTGTTGCATCAAGTCATATAGTTGTTCTTTAGTTGGTTCATCATCATCATTTTCATTATCATTATCATTATCATTATCACTATCATGAGCATATTCCATTTCACTTTCATCATCACTCTCATCATATATTACCTTAGTTTCTTTAGCCATGAGGCATGAAGAGGATGAATCAAATAGTGATGGCTTCTTGTTGATAGCAATGGAAGCAAAAGCCTTGTTGGATGATGATTCTTCTTCATCATCACCATCACTTTCCCAAGTGACCACATAGGCTCCATTCTTTCCCTTCTTGAAAGTCATCTTAGCTTCTCTCTTTTTCTTCTCAAACTTGCCCCTCTTGTTCTTCTTCTTCTTGTCATAGGGACATTCGGCTTGAAGATGTTCGGTGCTATCACAATTGAAGCACTTTCTTTGTTGTTCATTGCTCTTGAAATTGTCATTTCTCTTTTTGAAGCCTCTTCTCTTAATGAACATGTGACCCATTTTCTTGACTACAAGAGCAAGTGCCTCATCATCAATTTCAAAATCTTCATCTTCATTATTGTCTTCTTCTTCTTTTATGATGATAGCTTTGCCCTTGGAGGAGATGGCCTTGAATGCCACGGTCTTCTTCTTCTTTTCTTCCTCCTTCTTCTCCTTCTCATCGGCATCTTGATCATACTTGCCATATGTCAAGACTTCACCAAGTAAATCATTGGGCTTCATTGCATCAAGCCCATCTCTTTGTAACATCATGATCAACATTTTGAATCTTCTTGGTAAGCTCAACAAGAACTTATGGCAAAAGTCTTGGTCTTGTGTATTGTGCCCTAAGCTCTTCAGATCATTCACAATGACTTGCAATCTATGAAACATTTCTAAGATTGTTTCTTCTTCTTTCATCTTGAAGTTCTCAAACTCACTCTTGAGCCCATATAGCTTGGCACTCTTCACAACCTTAGTGCCCTCATATGTTTCACTCAATCTTGTCCACACTTCACTAGCAAATTCCAAATCCTTAATGCCCTCAAACACCTTTGAGTCAATGCCATTGTAGATGGTATTGAGAGCCATCCGGTTGCAAGTGCGGTTGTCTCTATCATTGAGAGTGAGGTTGTTGGGATCAAGGATTGCATAGTCCTTCTCGGTGACTTCCCACACCTTCTCATGAATTGAGCCAAGGTACATAGTCATCTTTCTTTTCCAATAGTCAAAGGAAGAAACTCCATCAAAGAGTGGTGGCTTGCCTCCAACATGAATGAACACAATTTGAGCCATCTTTTCACACCGAAGGATGTTAAGCCTTGATTGAAATGGTGACCACGGCTCCGATACCACTTATAAGGTCCTAGATGGCTAGAGGGGGGTGGATAGCCTATAAAAAATTCTACAATAAACACTAAGCAAACTTGTTAGAATAACAAACGGCGTAAAGCGAGTTTTGCTTAGCCTACGGTAATGATGCAAGCCTCTTAACCACAAGTCTAGTAGATTATGATCTCTAGTTCACACAAGGGCTAAGTCACTAAACTTACACTAGAGAGCAAGCTAACAACTACTAGCAAAGGCTAACACTAGAGCTACACAAGATAACTAGTAAAAGTAAATGCGAGAGAGAGGATTGTGAATCTTATACTGACGGTGGAGTCAAGATGTTGCCAATCACCAAGATGATACACAATCAATCAATATTGACAACAACACAATATGAAGACCAATCACCGGGAGACAAGAGACACAATATTTTTGTTCACCCGGTGTTCACTTGTGCACCGACAAGCTACGTCACCGGTTGTGTCGACCAACACTTAGATGGTTCCTCGGTGTGACCCTCAAGTCACTTACCCCTCAAGGCACGCCCCGCAAGGCACCGCAAGACACCACTCTCAAGTGAGGTAACTCAATGACACGCGCAATCCACTAGAGTTGCTTTTGGTGCTCCGTCGAGGAAAGCACAAGAACCTCTTACAATCAACCGGAGGTGGCCAAGAACAATCTCCTTCTCTTGCCAACACCTCCAACAATCTCCAAGCCGGCTAGGAGCGGTACTCTCTAAGAGTAACAAGAAATCCATCGGCTAAACCACCCACAAGTGCCACTAGATGCCCTCAAGCTATGCAATGCACTTTGGGATCACTCAATCTTACTTTTGATTTGCAATCAAGCAAGAGAGATGAGTGGGAGAAGAAGCTCTAGCTCAAAGGATGCACAGAATGTTAGAAATCATAAGAGACCTCCCTAAGGGCTGGCCAACAAGTATTTATAAGCATCCCAAACAAATAGAGCTATTGTACCCCTTCACTGGACGTTTTTCGGGATGACCGGACGCGCCGGTCGAAACTGACCGGACGCGCCCAACCGCGTCCGATCCTCCAACGGTCACTAAGCCAACGGTCAAACCAACGACCGAACGCGCCCTAGGCAATGACCAAACGCGCCCCTCAAACGACCGGACGCGCCACTCAACCGACCGGACGCGCCGATTGCACAGTACCGCGAGCCCGCGAAGCATCGACCGGACGCGCTCCAGGCAATGACTGGACGCGACAGTGCCAGCGTCCGGTTAGAGTCTAGTAAGGTCCCTCAATGACCGGACGCGTCCGATCGCGTGTGACCGGACGCGCCGCGTGTCTGATCGTCCTTGCAAACTGCAGTTTCCTCTGAGCGCCTGACCGGACACGTCGGTCTCGCAAGTGACCGGACGCGCCGGTTGCAAACCCTAACACCCGCGCGCCTGATTGCTACGTTGAACTGATCAGACGTGTCCGGTCATACCATGACCGCGTCCGGTGCAGCGTCCGGTCACCTCTGTGACCTCCGTTCGCCTCTGTTTTTTTCTGACTTCCGGCGTAGTGGAAAATAGGCATTTCAAATCCTCAAAAACGCCTGAATCCCGCGCTCGCAAGCTCGGCGGGAGGGAGAGAGAGACCCAAACCCTCTCTACCGCTCAAACTTCAACGCCTTCGTAAATGTGCCAACACCAACAAGTGATCACCACCTTGTGCACGTGTGTTAACATTTTCATAATCATTTTCGAAGGTTTACCAGTTAGCTCACTAGGCCCTACATGCAATGCACTTTATGAATTCACCTAGTGGCACCCGTGCGTCGAATAACCGATAAGACTTCCCCTCTTAATAGTTCGGCTATCGATCCTAAACCACTCACACCCTCTATGGTGTCTTGAGTGCAAAACAAAATAGCCCTATGGTTATACCTTTGCCTTGAGCCCATTTTGTTTTTCCAAAAGATATGATCCACTTCATATCATCACATGACCATCTCGATCCATCGACCTTGACTTCACTTGCTCTTCACCGTTGCATCGGTCCGTCGGCGCCAAGTCTTGCTCAAGCTTCACCATCGCATGGTCCTTCGTTTCGAAGCCTCGACTTGCCCTTCACCTTTACAACCGGTCCATCGAGCCAAGCATCATCTTGGTCTTCATCATCTTGGTCACATGAGTCAATGTCATGTCTCATATTCAATGACCACATTTATCTAAATCATCCACTTAGATATAAAGGTTAATCCTAGGTTTCATCAATTAGCCAAAACCAAACTAGGGACTTTCAATGGGGACCCACACCCTCCTAAGACAGCGTAGTGACCTTGGGGGCCTGGTACTATGTCTCACAGTCTCAACGTTTCGGTGGACTCCGAGGTGGCCCAGGACTGAGTGGTAGGGTGGTACTGTATCGGTTGGAAGGCAGTCAGAATCAGCCTAGACGAGCCGGATCATCGAGGATGGCGATCTTGTGGATTACCAGGTGTACACGCTCTGCAGAGTTGATCGATCTATACGTATACCCGCGTCCGCGGATATGGACATTCCCAAGACCTACGCTTCACTTGATTAGAGAGAGAAGTCCTTTTCTACCTTTTCCTCGGGTTTCGTGTTGGATTCTGGCTTCGGCCGTTGAGGCGAGATCTGAGCGGGAGTCAATCTCGTCGTCTAGAGAGAGAGTGAGATGAGATGTGATGTGTGTGATGGGTTTGGGGAAAAGAACATGTGGATAAGCTAGGTTAAAATCTGATGAATATCTTATTATTAAAATATTAACTACTTGCATAGAAAAACCACAGTCTAAATAGGTCTCTTTCTACTTCCCTCAATGCATTCCACTTTTCACAAAGTAATGCAAGCATAGGGTGGGCGATGCGTGGCCAGTACCAAGTGTACTGATAGATTTTTGACAGGTTATGAGTCCAAGTACGACTACGAGGGCGATGATTGGGAGGACTAGAGGGTCTGTTCTACGCTCGAGCTGGTTCCAGGAGATCGTTTTCCGCTACTATCTTCGTCAGATGCTGTTTTGGATGCTATGTGTGAGTGTGTTCCGCCCTGCGTGGTGAAGAGAATAATTTATATAAAACTCTCTATTGTACTCTGATATTCATGTATGACTTTGTGTATCACTGAGATTTAGGTAAATTGACGGATTGTTTCGTCATTTTACGCTTTGTTTCTATGGATTTCCCTTCGTGGAAATCAAGGACGTTTCACTAAGGGCAGGCTGGGTCCTGATTCCTGACAATCGGGAGCCCCTGAGTATTACAGTCCATGATTGTTATCCCACGACGTTTACCTGAATGGTGTCTTTGGTGATCTATAGCTCACTTGATCGGTGAGTGTGGTTTGTGTGAGGAATAAATCACCAGCTAGTTAGAAATCGATTCGAATCGCCATCGCTCCTAGATAGTGAGCACTTGACTCGAGTAGTCGAGTTACAGCATCGTAGTAATAATGATGGGACACTGATGGTTATATGGATGATGTTGAAAATGTTAAATCTAAGTTGGTAACTGGATATTATTGGTTAATCAAGTGATTGTTATAGCATAGGTGCTTACCTAAATTGATAGACTATAATAAAGATGATACAAAGTACTTAAATGGTTCATTATGTTAACTTATTGCTCTTTCGCAAATGAGTCAGCTAGTCCACAAAAAGAAAGCTTGCATGCTCCTCGGTGTCACTTTATTTTAGTTTAAGACGGGTAAGTCTAGCTGAGTACTTTCTTGTACTCAGGGCGTTGTTTACATTGTTGCTGGAGATGGTCAGATGTACTACGGTTATCGCATCAACTGTCTGTACCCTGCGATGGGTGACAACTAGGACCAGGGTATGGTCGCTCTGTACGTCTTACCTGATGCTTTTGTTGGACATGACTATCTCCTGGCACTGTATCTGAACTAAAAGTGTGTGTGATTTTAAAACTATTTGCTTCCGCTATTTTCTTATTAACTTGGTTTGTAGTAACTTTATGTTTTAAACTCCGATGTATCTCAATATTGTTGCGAGCTTTACGTAATATGTGACTGTGGCTGCTAAACTGCTGCTAAACTTGTACGATCTTGGTTTGTATGTTGGTTCGTTTGAAATCCTTCGTGGTTTCACGGACTACCGGGTTATACAGGCTTAAGTTTGCTAAATTATCTACTTCGGCAGGTGATTTTCTTACTTAATTTCGTATAATTGATTGATTCTATTACAGTAGATACAAAAAGAGAATAAAAAACAATCATGCTAGCAATCCTCTGCAAGAGAAGGAGGTGACAAATGGCCACAAGCAGATTCCTAAAAAGTTTAATAATCTAATAATCAAAAATATATACAGCAGAGCGTAATAATAAAAATTGCAGACCATGCGGTAGTAATATGTCTAGAACTGCAGGCCTATGATGCGCGGATACTCCAAGGGGGGTCCGTATCCTGTATCCGATACGTATTGGACACGGATACGCGTCGGAAATGCCTTGGATACATATCCAGGCCGTACTAGGAAAACTAGATACGTACTGAACAAGATATGTGTATCAGACACGTTTGGGTCAATCTGGAAACGGCCCGTGAGAGAAAACCAGCCCAACTTTACCTCCCACGCGTAACTATTGCCCTTTAGGACTTCACCCGCACGACGCACGCTAGCAGTCTCGCGATTCCCGCACAGCCGCACCGCCCAGGCGCGCCCGACGCGAGTGGTGATTGGCTGAACAATAGCCAGACAGCAAGCAGCCGGCGGCGACCCTTTGGTGTGTGGTCTGCAGATGTGACCTTATTGAGTTGTGCACTCAGATTACTATATTGTAGCCGTGGTTTTCAATTTTCATATTAAATCATGTGTAGTTATTAATTATTATTATTATTAAAAATATATTCTAGCCGTATCCCCGTGTCACTGTTTTTTAAAGAATAGCGTATCCGCGTATCCGATACGTATCGTATCCGATACCCATATCCATATCCGGACAACATAGCTGCAGGCCGACTGATAGAACTGCAGAAAGAAGAATTCAAATCTATCATGCCGGAGGATAGACCAAACTAATCCTCTGTTGGATGAATTAGCTCTGAAATTACTATAGGCAGCCTGATAAAAAGAATAATAATCCAATAATGTATCTATCATGTCATCTAAGATAGCAAACTGAAATCTCGGTGCAGAGAACTAATAATAATAAATCTATAGCTGCAGGGCGCCAGTGCCTCCATTGCCTCCATCAATCACATTGAAATAAAACAAGGATAGAACATATCTAAAAATTAATCAAAATAGCAGCATCCAGGGCAATAAAAAATAGTCGGTAATTAAAAAAAAGATAGAGAGGAGATCGAGAGAGAGAAAGAGAGAGGTAGAGAGAGCATTGTCGGATCTGGATCTGAAGGAGAGAAAGGGAGAGACGGAGGGAGAGACGGAGAGAGGGAGGGATCTAAGGGAGAGAGAGGGAGAACTCGGAACTAGAAGACGAGATGGAGAAAAAGGCGAGGGAGAGATGGAGAGAGAGACGGACAGAGAGAGATGGAGAGAGATGGAGAGAGAGAGGGAAGAGAGATAGAGAGAGAGAGGGAGAGAGAGGAGAGGGAGAGAGAGATGGAGTCATGGAGAGAGGGAGAGACAGAGGTAGAAGAAGATGCGGAGAGGAGTAAGAGGGAAGAAGATCGTCGGGGAAGAAGAAAGGGACGAATGGGAATGGATGGGAATGGAGTCACATCAGGAGGTGGAGCAAGGGAATGCAACAGAAGGTTTTGGAAAGAAAGGGGAAAAGGGGAGGTGTTGACCAGCGCGTATCGCGAAGCAGACACAGCCGCAGGATAGGGGATGCGGGCGCATACCGTTGTGAGAAAACCGGGTTGGGTTGTTGCCAGCTGCCTCTAGATGCCCAGAGAGCGAGGCGTGCATCGTGGGCTAGGCCCTATAATCGGTGTGGGGCGAGTCCGGCGCTGATGAGCCGGGCCGATTGATGGGCCAAGAGGCTAAGGGGGCGTTTGGTTGCCTTCCCAGCTAGGCCTAGCTGGCTCTGGGCATCTAGGCCCATGGTAGACACGCTAAAGACGTGCAACAGGCCTTTTGTTTGGTTGGTTGTTTCATCTCAACCGCATGCCCGCGATGTTTGTTCCCTGATCCAGCGGCAGCCACGGTGGTTTTTAGCCTTCACCCGCATGCCCTCATACGAGCTCTTGCATCGCCTCGGCCTGGCTCTGATGGAACGACCAAAATTTGCGCATCAGGTGAGCCAGGCCTGGCGGTAGCTTTTGCACGGGTTCAGCCTGGCTGGCACCCTCATTCACCGAACCAATCACGCGAGCGCTGCATCTCTGAAGCCAGGATCCACAGGATGTGAGCAACCAAACGCCCCCTAAGACGCTAGTTGGGAGCAAACGACCCGTTTGACATCGATCTGACTCTTCCATTTTTTTTAAAAAAAAAGATGTGGCTAGCGCCCAGACGTCCGGATGCCCACGCAGCCCGTCCCTGTCCACCTTTGCCCCGACCCCGCACACACTTCGCCTCGTCTCTACCCCCGCTGGTCACCCCTAACACCCCTCCCTCCACGCGGGCAACACTTAGAAACCGGGATGAGCAACTGAGGACGAGCATGCCCCAGCGCGTCCCGCCGTAGCACCACCGTCCGCCAGCCCTCCCAATGCACAGCGCGCCTAGGCCGCTCACCTCGACTCGCCCCTGGCCATACAACATAAAACACTTGCAACATGAAAAATATTTAAATGCAACATACGTTTGAAAGTAGATGAAACTTTTAGAACACACACTTGCAACATGTGTGTGAAACATATGAAACATCCAGATTTGCAACTTGCAACATGAAACCACTTGCTACAACATAAACAGCTGAAATATTTAGAACATTCTATTGCAAGATATGTGTGAAACATATGCAACATCCAGATAAAAAAGATTGTAACATACGTATGGAAATAGATAAAATATTTTTGAACAAATGCTTGCAACATGCCTCGGAAACACTTGCAACATAAGCAATATGTGCAACATCTCCGATCTAGTTTTGCAACATCAAGATAAAATAATTACATCATACATCTGAAACTTCTGGAACACTTGAAATATACATATGCAATATAGGGGAGGAAAGGCCGGGCTAGTCGATTTTGGCCGTCAGGATGGGAGCTGGTGGCGAGCCGCGGCGCGCGAGCACCACCAGCACCACCCACGCTCGTAGGTGCCCTTGGCTCGGCTGGGAAGACCTGAGGCGCCACGACATGTGTGCCCCAGCGGCCATGGTGGGGTCAGCGGCACGCCCAACGGTGATGGGCGATGAACGAACGGTGAGGGAGTGAGCGACGCAGGTGAGCAGCGCAGAGAGCGAGGGTGCACGACGTGGCTGGCGATGGGGGAAGGGCACGACGCGGCAGCCCGATGAGCGTGTGTTGGGGAAGCGAGCGGATGGATGAGTAGCCACGTCGAGCGACGTAGGTGGCTGCCATGCAGGTGAGTGGCGCAAGGAGCGAGGGCGCGCGGCGCGGCCAGCAATAGGGAAAGGAAACGGCGCGGCAGCCTAACGAGCGCGCGCTGGAGAAGAGGGTGCACAGATGAGGTAGCCACGCTGCTTTAGGGCCAGCGGATAAACACGGTGAGTGAGGTGTAGGTACAGGAGGAATGGGTGTATAAGCACAAGTGAATATTTTCTATTTAGACCCGCTCTTTTTTTAGAACAATTTAGACCTGCTGGAGCCGTGTCCGGACACGTGGAAGTATTTCCGTTTTTTCCTTCTTTCCATATAACAAAGCCGGGGCAACACAAGCGCGGTGCTTGCGTCAAACTGGCTGCCGACACTTCCTTTTTTTTTAGGGGGCACTTCCTTCTTTTTTTTAACGTACATACTCGTAGATAATAATAAAGTTTCCTCCACTTCATTAATAACCAACAAAACGTAAAGAGTATATTTATCCGTGCTAGGCAAAAACGAATTCGAGGCTCACCCGCCAAATCCAACTTCATTTATTCATTTATATAAACGACTAAAGTCTCCAAATGTTTCGCTTCTAAGAAAAAACATTGCCGCTAGTTGCTTCACTAACATTCCCATCCTAGGCTCTGAAATATCATGAGTATAAACTACTACTAAATTATAAAACATTTTGACTCTTTTTAGATATAATAACTTCTATACTATATATATTTAGATGTATAGTAAAAAAGATATACCTAGAATAGTTAAAAGGTTTTATAATTTGAAGTGGAGGAAGTACTCGTAATGCCTGTGTTTCCAAAGTTTCCCGAGCCTTGATGTCCGTATTCCCAACTGATCCTTGGAGGGCTTCTGGCCAAGATATCCAAAGTTCCAAACGCCCAACGAGCTAGTTTAGTGCAGTGTCTCCTCCTCGCTTGATTTGAACAGCAGAGCCTTTTAACATTCCTGCAGTCCTCACTATCAACGGCTTCACACTTCTCCGACCCTTTTTACCCTTCTTTCCTCTCAAAACAAATAGGCTCTCATTCTAAATTATAGCCCGCTTTGACTTTCTTGGTTTACCTATTTTGCTACTCCCTCCGTTCTACTGTACACACATCGTGTCTAGGTTCAAAGCTAAAATTGCGGTTTTTTAGATGGATAGAGTATGTATCTAGACATATTATTATATCTAGATGCATAGCAAAATAGATGTAAAAAAAAGTCAAAGCGACTTGTAACTCGGAATGGAAAGAGTATATAAACTTTTTGTTGCATACTCAGACTCTCTATAGAAAGTTAAAGCCCACTCTACGGCCTAGCAGTTCAGAAATTTCCTACCAAAATGCAACACGCCAAACAACACGTCAAAAGAAAAGATGATTGATAGACTCAATTTGATTTTTGAGAACAAAGAATAAGAGGCACTGCTAGCGTCCGAACGTCTGGACGGACTCCCGCATCCAGACGCCCCGCTGCCGTCGGTTTTCCCTTCGTTTCGCGCGTCCATGCGTGGACCCGCGCCACCCAGACATCGCTCGACCACGCCTACGTCACCCGTGCCCACGCAGGGGCTCGCACGGAGACCGCTCGCGCCCCCTCCCGCTTTTCACACGCATCCCATGTGCAACACCCGAACCACTTTTGAAACATCCAGATGCAACACTTGCAACATACAAAAAAAAGACACATAAAACATTTGAAACATGCGTCTGAAACACTTGCAAAAACAATTAAAAACCATTGCAAACATACGCAACATCTAGATAAAACACTTGCAACATCGAGATAAACACGCTTGCAACATACATCTGAAAAAAACAAATGAAACATTGGAGACAGATGCTTGCAACATACTTGTACAACCATTGCAACATATGCAACATCCCGATCTACTTTTGCAACATCCGTGTGAAAACGCTTGAAACATATCTCTAAAATATCTGAAACATTTCAAATGTACACTTGCAACATGCATCATATCCCGGTGCGACCTCCTCCGCCATTAGCACCGAGGCGCTGCAGCCGTAGCAGGAGGCGAGGCCAGAGGGCTTCCGCGCCGAGGGCCAGCGCTTCTCCTTGCGCAGGTGACACCTGTCAGCGTCGTCGGACGAAGTGAGCGGCGGAGCAGGAGCAGCAGGGTGGGCGTGTGGAGCAGCGGCAGGAGCAACAAGCGCAGATGCACGGGAGCAGCGCGCGGGAGCTATGGGCGCAGGCACGCGGGAGCAGCGGTAGGAGGAGCGGGGAGGGCGGCAAAGCAGGAGATGAAAGAATTGACTGGATATTGCGGACCGGGCAATGGATGAATTGCCTGAATATTAAACAAAGGTCGTGTGATATGGTCCATGCCCGTGTCCGTCCGATACCAGAGTAAAGAGTCGGACACTAATCGAAAAATTACCGAACAAGAAGAGTCCTCAACTGATCTCCTCTTTGCCAAGTAGTCTCGAGCCCTCGACGTTCTACATGCGCTTTGTTACGTGACGTGGTGGACTCGGACTCGGACTCGGACTCGAAGCCCTCTGACGTTCAGTCCGTCCACGTACGGTACGGTAGGGTGGCCCGTGGTGCGGTCCAACCGTCCAAGTCGTTCGGTCTCGTGAGTGTAGACACGAGTTCCCTTGCTTTTCGATATCGACCGGCCCTCCCAATAACATCTCATGCAGACGCAAGAGGCACGCACGCGCACGTCTCCGAGCGTAACGGGCGGCGTACGCAAACCGTGTGGTCGTCGCGAGGATACGTGTTCGGCAAAAGACAGCGGGCGGCGGCCCCGATGGACATGGACGCGGACGGCGGCGCCGGCATCGACGCCCTGCCCGGCGACATCTTCGTCGAGGTCCTCCGCCGCCTCCGCGCGCATTCCCTGGCCAGGTGCCGGTGCGTGTGCACGCTCTGGCGCGCGGTCGTGGACGACCGCGGGCTCCTCCTCCCGCACGCGCTCCCTCCGCGCTCGTTCCCGGGCTTCTTCGCCAACGTCGTCCACGCCTCCACCAAACCGTGGAGGCCTCATCCTCACCCCGGTTTCCTGCCCCCGCCGGCTTCGCGGGCCCCCACCGTCGACAGGCTCGCCTTCCTGCGGCCGCACCTCCCGTGCAGCGGCGCCGATGCCGCCGTGCAGGACCAGTGCAACGGCCTCGTGCTCTGCTTCCAGGACTATCTGGTCGGCAGGCCCGTGGCGGGCTTCGTGTGCAACCCCACGACGGAGCGCTGGGCGCGCCTGCCGCCCCCGCCGACGTGGTGGCCGCGCGGACACGAGGGCATGTTCCTCGCGTTCGACCCGGCGGTGTCGCTGGAGTACCAGGTCCTCCTCCTCCCGGTGCCGCCTCCCCGACGATGCAGCTCCGACGCCGGCCTCCCCGCCGGCGCCGAGGCTCCCAGGCAAGGTCACGTGACGTTGGGAATGTTCATGCCAGAATCGTTCGAGACACGGCAACAGCCGGGCCAGGAGAAAGCGCTGCCTCTGCTCGTGTTCTCGTCGGCACACGGGCGGTGGACGAGGCGACTGCTCGCGCGGGGCCGGTGCGCCCCGGCCCGCCTCTACGACAGGGTAATGCGGCGGCGCAGGCGGAGCGCGGAGGGGTACCCGTGGGTGCGGACGTGGCGGTCGGCCTTGTACTGCCGCGGCTCGCTCTACGCGCACTGCGAGAAGCGCATCCTGGTGGTGCTCCGCTGCTCGGAGGGGACGTACGACATGGTCAAGCTCCCGGCCGACGAGGTAGAAAACGTCTCGTCTGGCCTCCCCGTGGACTCCATCTTCGCGAGCACCGAGGACGGGGTGCTGCTGCGGTACGCGAGCGTCGACGTGTTCCGCGTCAAGGTGTGGGCGCTGCAAGAATCGGTGGATGGCTGTGGGCAGTTGGAGTGGACGCTAACGCACGACAAGGACCTCGCCGCGCACGCGCGCATGCTGGACCTGCTTCGTCACGCGCCGTCCAATCGCGTTCCGCTCGCCACTGGAGAAGGGAGAGGTGGAGGCCAAGGCAAGAGCGTGTGGTTCTCCGACGAGGACGCCGAAGAAGTTGGCAGTGGTGACGTGGGCGACGGGTGCTCCGCCTCCGGGCGGTGGAACTGGGACGACGCTAGCTTGCTCGACATAGAGATCGGCGAGGATGAGGTGCTCGACGTCGTGGCCGGCGCCCCGACTCGGTTCTCGATCCTGGGGTGTCACCCGAGCGAGGAGGTGATCTTCCTCGTCGCCGGAGCCTTCCACGTCGTGGCGTACCGTCTCGGCAGCGGCAAGGTGGAGTACCTGGGTCGTATTGTGTCTCTGGGCGATGGTGACCGCGTCGAGGCCGCGATCCCTTACCGCCCGTGCACCGTCGACGCGCTCCCTAGCTACACCTGGTGAGTCTTCTCTTGGCATGAGCAAAGTCATTTTCTTCCCCCGATCACAGCAAAGGCTGTTGGGGAAAATGTGCTTAACGACTAGTACATGATTTGAAACTAATTCAAACTGTCTGCAATGTTTATTTTGAACTTTTAACCTCTCACATATGTTGCAAAACTGAGTTTGTCCATAACTAGCAAATTGAACATTTAATAGCTGGAGGTAGATCACACTGCAACATTTGTACATTGCCTTTTTGTATTACAAGTCATCGATTCCTGTGTACCCAATTGTATGTTTCCTACTCGATCTAATCGAATTTCATCCTCGTTCATGTTCAGCCCTTTCCCATCCCTGGAGGCCGCCAACAAGACTCGTCGATTGGACCGCAGCGGCTAATAGCCTCCAAGTTTCAGTTTCCCAGTATATGCTACTAGTAGTAGTTCTGTTAATTTGCTGTAAGGAAAAAGTCTACTTAACCCCCGAACTATCAGCTAGTGTCTAACCTACACCCCTAACTATAAAACCGTCTGTTTTACACCTGAACTGTTCAAAAACGTTCAAATTACACCCTGAACTGTAGCAAACCCGCTGTCCAAAACCGCTCCAGGGTGCAATTTGAACGGTTTTGAAAAGTTCAGGGGGTAAAACCGACGGTTTTATAGTTGGGGGTATATGATAGACACTAGCTGATAGTTCAGGGGGTTAAGTAGACTTTTTCCTTTGCTGTAACTTGGATAAATCCATTGACAAAATTTGGTGTGCTACTTTATGTTGTAGCAGTAGCATGAGATTTTTGTTTGGATTAAAATTAATTGGACTACTAGTTTGCTTCATGATTTGTGCAGAGTTTTTTCTTTTGAAAATCCACCGGAGTACGTGTATACTATATCGCTAATTCGCTATTATTAAATTAACAAAGATCATGTATTTCGCTGGCTGTGGTGGCCAAACAAACGTTTCATCACCACGCAAGTTGTACGGTGTCCACAGCCCGTCCGTTCGGCGCTCACCCCCCACGTCTCCAACTTCCCACCCACCTGCGCGAGCCCGCAGCTCCGCTCCTTCTCTTCGCCCCGGCCACTCCCTCCAAGACGCGAGACGACAGCCTCCCTCCCATGCGCGCGCGCTATCGCAGCCTCGGCCGCACGAGCTATGCAGCAGCATCTGCTTCTTCTCGCAAGGCGGCGCGCCGCGCGCTCCACGCGGCGGCGCCCGCTCCCGGTCACATGCAGAGTCAGCGCGGTAGCGCGCCGCTCGGGCTCGCTGCCCCCGCCGCGCAGCACATTGGGTGTATGCTCGGCGAGGGCCTCCGGCCGGGCGCGCTCGAGCTCGCCGCGGCGATCAGGTCGGCCTCGGCGCTCCCGGGCGGCGGCGGCGCCGCCCTCGCGAGGTGCCTCCACGGGCTCGCCGTGAAGGCCGGGCGCGTGGCGAGCAGCGCGACGGTGGCGAAGGCGGTCATGGACGGGTACGGGAGGTCCGGGTCCCTCGCGGACGCCCTCCTGGTGTTCGACGAAATGGCGCGCCCCGACGCGGTGTGCTGGAACATCCTCATCACCGCGTGCTCTCGCCGTGGGCTTTTCGAGGACGCCTTTGTTTTGTTCCGGTCGATGCTCTCTTGTGTCGTGGTGGGGCAGAGCTTGCCGACCGCAGTGACGGTGGCTGTGATTGTTCCGGCATGCGCAAAGTGGAGGCGTTTGCAGACCGGCAGAAGCGTCCATGGCTATGTGGTGAAGACTGGTTTGGAGTCAGATACTTTGTGTGGAAATGCATTGGTGTCAATGTATGCAAAATGTGGTGGAAGCAGGGCAATGGATGATGCACACAGAGCGTTTTCTTCTATTCGCTGTAAAGATGTTGTTTCATGGAATTCAGTCATCGCAGGGTACATAGAGAATCAGTTATTTCAGGAGGCGCTTGCGCTGTTCAGACAGATGATCTCACAGGGATCTCTTCCAAATTATTCAACAGTGGCTAGTATTCTTCCTGTGTGCTCATTCACGGAGTTTGGAAGGTATCATGGGAAAGAAGTGCACAGTTTCGTGGTCAGGCATGGTTTGGAAATGGATGTATCTGTTTCTAATGCACTGATGACACATTATTCCAAAGTGCTTGAAATGAAGGCTGTAGAATCAATATTTGCAAGTATGGATGTGAGGGATATCGTATCATGGAACACCATTATTGCAGGATATGTGATGAATGGGTATCACTACAGAGCATTGGACCTGTTTCATGAGCTTCTGTCTACAGGAATTGCTCCTGATTCTGTTTCTTTTATCAGTCTGCTCACTGCTTGTGCTCAAGTAGGTGATGTCAAAGCAGGGATGGGGGTTCATGGTTATATCTTTCAAAGGCCAGTACTTCTTCAAGAAACATCCTTAATGAACGCTCTTGTCACTTTTTATAGCCACTGTGATAGGTTTGATGATGCTTTCTGTGTTTTCACCGATATTCTGAACAAAGACTCAATTTCATGGAATGCAATTCTCTCTGCTTGTGCCAACAGTGAACAGCATATCGAGAAGTTCTTTGTACTGATGAGTGAAATGTGCCATGGGGTAAATCAGTGGGATTCAGTCACAGTCTTGAATGTTATACATGTGAGTACCTTCTGCGGGATTAAGATGGTCCGTGAAGCTCATGGGTGGTCCCTGCGAGTTGGTTATACAGGTGAAACTTCAGTAGCAAATGCTATTCTGGATGCTTATGTGAAGTGTGGCTACTCACACGATGCAAGCATGCTTTTCAGAAACCATGCTGCGCGGAACATTGTAACTGACAATATAATGATTTCTTGCTACCTGAAAAATAACTGTATAGAGGATGCTGAGGTGATCTTCAACCATATGGCTGAGAAAGACCTGACTTCATGGAATTTGATGATCCAGTTGTATGCGCAGAATGACATGGATGGTCAAGCTTTCAGTCTGTTTAATCACCTGCAGTCTGAAGGCTTCAAGCCTGATATTGTTAGCATTGCAAACATTCTTGAGGCTTGCATCCATTTGTGTTCTGTACAGCTTGTGAGACAATGCCATGCCTACATGCTCAGAGCATCCCTAGAAGACATCCATCTTGAAGTAGCTCTTGTTGATGCGTACTCAAAGTGCGGCAACATAACCAATGCATATAACATCTTTGAGGTCAGCTCAAAGGACCTTGTCACATTCACTGCCATGATTGGATGTTATGCAATGCATGGAATGGCAGAAAAGGCAGTAGAGCTGTTCTCTAAAATGATTAAACTTAACATTAGGCCAGACCATGTAGTTCTGACCACTCTCCTGTCAGCATGCAGTCACGCAGGGCTGGTGGATGCAGGAATCAAAATTTTCAAGTCCATCAGAGAGATTCACAGAGTTGTACCGACAGCAGAACACTATGCCTGTATGGTTGACCTTCTTGCCCGTAGCGGACATCTCCAAGATGCATATATGTTTGCCTTGGATATGCCCCCTCATGCAGTCAATGCCAATGCATGGAGCTCCCTGCTAGGGGCATGCAAGGTCCATGGAGAGGTTGAAATTGGCCAACTCGCTGCTGATCAGTTGTTCTCAATGGAAGAGGGAGACATTGGGAACTATGTCATTATGTCAAACATCTATGCAGCTGATGAGAAATGGGATGGCGTTGAGCATGTCCGGAAACTGATGAAGTCCAAGGATATGAAGAAACCTGCAGGATGCAGCTGGATTGAGGTTGAGAAGACCAGACATTTGTTCATAGCGAGTGATACTAACCACCAAGATAGGTCTTGTATCTACAATATGTTAGGAAGTTTGTATCGGCAAATCAAAGATACACAGACGCAGAACATGACAATGATGAAATCTATGTGACCACAAGTTGCAGAAACTAGAAGTGAAGTGCTCTTCATCAAAGATGTGCTCGGTGGCTTGCCTGACTCTAGCTGCAGGACTTCCACTTCCTGGCTGCAAATAGTGACGAATTTGCCTTGTCTCACTGAGGTATGCAGTAGCCTAGTCATGTAAGCATTCTAGTTTGTCACCTGACTGCTGGTGCTATTGATCTGTGTATGAAACTAATATTCTGTAGGCATTAATGTTTATACCTGTACAGTTATACTGACAGGTTCATCCTGTTGGCAGAGGCAAAAATCAGGATTTACAGTTCGGTTTTAGGAGTTTCAGTTGCTTAGAAGGCAATTGTTGTCATATATCCTGGAATAGTAAGCATTTTCATGTCCTAGCAGATGGTAATTTAATTGCATCCTATGCCTTGTCAAATTTTCAGTTCCTTTTGTTTTTTTACGAGAAATACTAAGATTCATTTTAGCCACGCATTTCGTTTCTAGCATTTTTTTATGATTTTATTAGAAGATGCGGTGAGGGTGTGCCTGCTAATTTTAGTTAGGCCCAGAGGCAAGGATGCATTGTTATTCTGCTCTAAGTATGATAAAGTTCCTTTTCTCTTGACTGCTATAGGCCTATCACCCAGTCTTACCCTTTGCTCAAATACCTGTACTATAACCATTCGTATGGGTTACATTTTACCTTTCCCAGTTATCCTTCCTTTCTTACTAATGTAACCTATTGCTGTGATTGTAGTAGGCATTGAAATGAACAAGATTTGTTTCCATTCTAAAATGAGCCAAAACTTATATACACTTCCACTTTGTTTCTGAAGCAGGTTGATCCTACACTGTAATGAGAACTAATAATGTAGGCATGGTTGTGTGCATCCCTGGTTTGTGCTTCGTGCAGAGGCTGGAGATTATCTCCATTATCTAAAAATGTGAGCACTGGCAAGGATCTTGAGGCCAAGAAAGAGACCATGGAATTTCAAGTTAACCAAGGTCCTTAGAAAGTATATAACTCTTGATTTGCTGTTAAAAAGAAGTTGATGTTTCCTTTATTCCAACCATATAGGTAACAATGGGTGCATACCATACACACTTATGTTTATGACAAGTTCAGTGTAACAGTTGTTGGTATCGGCACTTGACAGTTTGTCAACACTGCACACACTGCCAACAACATCTCCATGGGCGGAGTCTGACTAGAGATCTGAAGGTAAAAAAAAGGAGTTTTCAAGGATTGATTTTTTTTTTCTGTGTAATGCTCCATGTAATATTGTTTCTCTTCGGATCTGAATTTGTAGATGTTGCCAGTTCCAGTTCTTGAGCTTTCATGTGCATGAACTTTCAATGGAATTTTTTTTATCCTGCTGCTCCTGGATGCCAAATAAGCATGCAGACTCCTGTACCTGCTAGTGCTATGGTTCAGAACTTCCTCCACTTTTAGTAAGAAGCCCATTAACACTCATTACGGATTGAATCACGGTTCTTGAGTTTGTGGGTGTATGATGTGGCGTTATTTTTCACACTGTGGGCTTTTTGCCTTTTAGGCATATCTACACTGCTATCAATCTTAAGGATTCTGGAAATCCCTTACCAGACTCAAGTTCACGTTTTCAGGATTGGATTGGAGAGGGGTATCCCAAGTCAAGATATATATGCTTCTTCAAGTTGACCATCGACTGCTGGATCCAGTTCAAAGAGGAAGCCAAACAGCAAGTTTTTGTGTACCCGTGGTCATTGTGGTACTCAATAGCTGTTCATGTTCTGCACTGCTGTTAGCACTGATAGCCTCCCAGTTGAGCGCAAGCAGGAACCAACTGCTGCCGGCTGCAGATTTCTTCTCAGCTGCATCTTGAAAAAGAGCAGGAGATTGGGATTCAGGGAGGAAGCCGAGCAGCGCTCAAGCGTGGGGCAAGGCACTGACTCCGAATCCACAAACTAACCAAACCAGTGCCAGGGCACGCGTTTTCGCCAGGAATACCCGTGGTTGCCCGTTGCCTTGCCGTCCACCAAACGGAAATCGAGCCCGAACAGGTCACCAACCAAACCCGGGGTAGACCGTTCGGCCGTACCGCTACTATAATAGCCTCCTCGCCGCCCACGCAACGCAACTGCCCCCCTCGCCGCGCGGAGAAAAGAAAAGAGAGAGATTCCCGTTCCCCTTTGCTCTCCGGGAAGCGCCGACGCCGTTGATGGATTTCGGAAGCACCAAAGCTGCCGCCCCCGTAGCCCTGACGTCTGAAGCGACCTCCGGCCCGTCCCGTCTGCCCCTGTCGGCCCCCGCCACGCCGTGGTTCCGGGAGCTGTGGGTCAACGCCTCCAAATAACGGCTCTTCGAGGTGCGTTCACTGATTCGATTTGGTTGTATCCGTGCAATTGTTATTCTGGGGTGGATTGGATGTTCATTTGTGTTAATTTTGATGGCCTTGGTGTTAAGCCGGCTTGGTAGCTGTCAACTCTTGTAACCAGTACATTGTTCATTCGAGCTACCTCACAGTTGACTCTCCACCACCAAAGAGATAATCTGATCATACAGACCAAATCCCAATATTCACAATAATGTTAGACTCAAACATATTACATAGAATAACTGGAGCATGCTTGTGATTTTGTGAGACACAAGCAGCCTCAAGTCTAATTACGAAGAGCCTGTATTGGGTGAACTGAGCTGACCTTTTTGCTCCCACGTTATAGGAGAACACTGGTGGATTTCTCAGCTGGTGGTGGGAAATAAAGCGACTGGCCCAGCATCCTTGTGATAGCAATCGCAGCATTGGCAGCGTCTTCAGTTTTAGCTGAGACTAGATTGATCAAGAAGGCAGCCAGCTGTCGAAATGCATAGACAGAAGATTGCAAACTCTGGGTGGGCTGCGTTTGATCGCAAGTGGCGCAGCGCAGATGGCAGTGGGGATGAAGGTGATGCTGATTCATTTCCAGCTCTCTCAAGTTTTGGAGCCCCCAATCTTGCTAGCAGCTCCATTGCAGAAAAGAATGGGCTGAAACCAAAGCCTTTTGCTTCAGTGGTTCGCCCTTCTGTTGGAGCTGTTCGTAATGGACGCGGAAATGAGAATTCTGCTAACCATGTGGACAATGGGAATCATGGTGCGATCTCTGCATCTGTTAATAAAGTTAAGCTCTTGAAAGATGCACACAGTTGGGCCGACAGTAATTTAATCGAGGATGTACTAGCTGCTGTAAATAGTGATGTCAGCCAAGCATCTGATTTGTTGAAAGCTATGGTCTCTCCTGACTTGCAGACTGGAGAGGGCAGAACATCTGGCCAACTTGCTGCTGTGATGAATAAAACACATGGATTACCATCAGAAAGTGCTGCAGCAGGCAAAGCAAATCCAGATAGCTCACAGTTATTGCTGCCATCGATGAATTTTCCCTCTATACCCTTGCAGCCTGAATTCGAAGAGATTGATGATGATTACTTAAACTACCGGAAAGATGCATTGAAGATCATGAGGTATGATGAAATTCCTTGTTTGTGCTGATGTTTTTCAAATTGTCTGCTGTTAGCATAATATTTGCTCTGGGTTATGCATAGAAGAAGTGTGTCTCTATTCTTTCTGTATCCACCAGGAGCCTAGGATGTTCATTCTAGCATAGAACTTGCATATAGTCATTTACTCTTGTAATTCCAAACTTGCATGAGCATTCAAAGCCATTAAATTGTAAAGCATTCTAGAAAGAAATATGAAATCCTTGAACTATAGGTCTAACAGTCCCTAGAAATTGATCAGACACTAAGACAGTTGAAGATGGCAATATTTTTTATTTAAGGTTTGTACACTTGTTTTATGGATTGACCAAAGTCAACTCTTTTCAAGTGAAATAATGAGCCACTTTCTTTCCTTTTGATCGCAGGGCTGCCACAAAGCATTCCCAGTCTGCCAGCAATGCATTCTTGAGAGGTGACCATGCTGCTGCCAAGGAACTTTCTCTCAGAGCTCAGGAAGAGCGGGCAACTGCTGAAAAGCTGAATAACAAGGCAGCAGAAGAAATATTTCGGCTTAGGAATAACAATAATGACATCTGGAAGATAGACATGCATGGTCTTCACGCATCAGAGGCTGTGGCAGTATTGGAGAGGCATCTCCACATGATAGAGTTCCAGCAACCTGGGAATAAGTCAGCTTCAACTGAGGACTTAGCTAAGTTGGAGTCTGCATATTCTGAATCAACCACTGGTTCAAACATTGAGCTTACCGCCGAGAAGGTGGTCTTACGCCGGCCTAAGCAGTCTATCTTACATGTGATCACAGGTAATCCGTTGTTCCTCTATGCATGCTTTCCTATCACATAGAGTTGATGTTATGGGCCAACGCTGGCCAGATAGATGGCGCCATGATTAATGGGCTAAATAGCATAGCCCAATTATCTTTGTTAGCTCAGTTATCTTTGTATTCTCAATTTATGTTAGTCCCATATAGGTTAGTTAGCAAAATAGGTAGAGTAAAAGGGACATAAATATCTGTAAACTCTATTAGTATAATCAAGCAAGAGAATCATAATTCTCAGCTTCCCTTAGGGAGCTGGGAGACCCCAAAGCCCTAGCCGCCTCCTTCCTCCCCTCGTTCACGCGCGCACGATCACGGCGCCCCGACGCCGTGCCTCGCTGTTCAAACCCCATCCCCCTTCCTCTCACTCCTACAATCTACGCCGAATCCGCGATAGGGATCGTGTTCCTATCAGCCTGGTATCGGAGATCTCTGGTTCGATCATGTCCGGTCCTCCACCGAGTTCGTCCCATCCGCCGCCGCCACACACCCACCCGCCGCCTCCAGCGTCTTCGTCGGCGCTGCTGCCCCACACATCGGGCGCGCCGGCATCGGGCGTGCTGGCGTCCTTAGGGGCGATCGCGCCCTCTGCCCCAGCGCCGTCATCCCCCGCCGCCCTCGTCCTCACCCCGGAGCAGATGACGGCCGCAATCCTGGAGTTAGGGCAGGCCGTGGCGGGCATCAGGGCCTTCCTCGTTGGGCACTATGCGCCCCAGCCGCAGGCCCAGCTGCCACCTCCGCCGCCGCCGCCGCCCTCGGTTGCGACCACGACGCCGGTCATCTCGTACCAGTATGGGATGCCCTACGACGGGACTGCGACGACCTCGTTCCCCCCCGGCCGCGCCGCCGCCGTCCCAGGGCGTCCCCATCCAGCAGATCAGGTTCCCGCCGTCGCCATCACCGCTTCCGGCTTGGATCGTCGGTTCGTCGGAACCCATCTACACGGCGACCAGTACCCAGCCGCACCTGCCGCCGCTCCCGACCACCGGGCCTGTCATGGCGCATGCGCATGGCGGCGCCCCGGCTTCAGGCATCCTCTACGGCGGGGTGGACGGCCCCCTGTTCCACGGCAGCCTGATGCCGACGTTCTCCACTGCGTTGCCCTCGCTAGACACCACGGGCGCGGCGCCCTCGGCCGCCGCACAGGACCCGCCACCGCCCAAGTTTTACAAGTTGGAGTTCGCCACATACGATGGCTCCGTTGATCCCCTGAATTGGCTCAACCAGTGTGAGCAATTTTTTCGGGGTCAGCGCACGCTCGCCTCCGACCGTACCTGGCTCGCTTCCTATCATCTTCGGGGGGCGGCCCAGACATGGTACTACGCCCTCGAGCAGGATGAGGGCATGCCTTCCTAGGAACGTTTCAAGGAGTTGTGCAACCTGCGTTTTGGACCGGCGGTTCGCAACACTCGCCTGTCCGAGCTTGCGCGCATGCCCTTCACGTCAACGGTGCAGGATTACTCCGATCGCTTCAACGTGGTGCTCTGCCATGCTCGGCACCTCTCTGCTCCTCAGAAGGCTGAATTATTTGTGGGCGGCCTGCCGGAATATATCAAGGTCGACGTTGAGTTGCGGGAGCCCCAAGACCTCCAGACGGCCATGCACTTGGCTCGGGCGTTTGAGCGCCGCGCCGCGGCTACCTTGTTGGCCCCCGTCCAACAAGCCTGGCCTCCTCAGCGCCAGTCTGCACCAGTTGCACAGGCACGTGCTCCTACGCCGGCCACTGCCGTTCCTACGCTGCCTGCACCGTCGCAGGCTCCGGCACCAGCACCCCAGCAGCTGTTTCGTCGTCTGACACCAGCCGAGATGCTTGAGCGTCGTCGTCAGGGGGCTGTGCTTCAACTGTGATGAGCCGTACGTGCGCGGTCATCAATGCCAACGACTTTTCTTCCTCGAAGCTGATGATTTCCTCGACGACGCGGTAGTGGACACCGCCCTTCAGGAGGCGGAACCTGCATTCCAATGATCCTGCATGGGAGCCACTGCAGCAGTTCCCAGTTCTCTATCCCGACTTGCAGCTCGAGGACGAGTTGTTTGTCCAGGCGGGGAGAGATGTTATGGGCCAACGCTGGCCAGATAGATGGCGCCATGATTAATGGGCTAAATAGCATAGCCCAATTATCTTTGTTAGCTCAGTTATCTTTGTATTCTCAATTTATATTAGTCCCATATAGGTTAGTTAGCAAAATAGGTAGAGTAAAATGGACATAAATATCTGTAAACTCTATTAGTATAATCAAGCAAGAGAATCATAATTCTCAGCTTCCCTTAGGGAGCTGGGAGACCCCAAAGCCCTAGCCGCCCTCCTTCCTCCCCTCGTTCACGCGCGCACGATCACGGCGCCCCGACGCCGTGCCTCGCTGTTCAAACCCCATCCCCCTTCCTCTCACTCCTACAATCTACGCCGAATCCGCGATAGGGATCGTGTTCCTATCAGTTGATGGTTTCATATCAAAACGAGAGATTTGATTATTTAGGACCCACATTCATAGACACAGATGAAACAGTTTATTTTCATCACTTTTCTGGTCACTATCTTTGTAATTATGATCTGCAAATGTGCAATTAATGGATGAGAGCATCTTGGTATCATTTACAAGCAGATAATGCATTGATTTGGTTCATTTGATAACAGCATATATAGAAGAAAGAATGATTTCATGTTCATGATGTAAGCAACACCAGCTTTGGCAGTAACTCATTTCTGTTTGTACTTTACACAGGGATGGGTAACCATAGCAAAGGGCAGGCTTCACTGCCTGTTGCCGTTAGGGGTTTCCTTATTGAGAACGGGTAACATTCGATGCAATCAATACAACTCCACATCGTACACAAGCAAGTATGATTGACAGCCTTCTGCTTGCAGGTATCGATTTGATGAGCTGAGGCCTGGTGTTTTTGCGGTTCGTCCGAAATTCCGCCGCAGGTGAACCAGTAGAAGTTTGTACAATTGTAACATGATGTATGTATCAGTTGTGCCAACATAGCCACTACGTATTCGGTCCCGTTCGTTTCGCTGAAAAGTCAGGCTGAAAAGTATTGTTCGCTGATTTGTTGTAAGAGAAAAATACTGTATCATGACTGATAAGTTCAAGCGAACAGGGCTCGGCAGGGTGGGTAATAGGAAATTCCAGCAACTCATTGTTTATTTTTCTTGATTAATAAAGCGAATTTGTACATCTGTGATGTTATCTAACCTCCTTGAACAGTAACTTCGTTCCCACTTGACATGCAATGTTGTGGTTGTAATGACCGTAATTGTGCTAGTGTACGGCAATGACATGCAATGCTGTACTGCAGAATTGGGTTGCCATTGTCAAGATCCAGTCTGTGTGATTCCTCTAGAAGCTCTGCTGGTAAAAAGCACTCATCACTACTCATAATTCACTGGTCTACTTCGTATCTTCTTCACTGTAATCCATCGCTTTGCCGACAGATGTGATTCCTCTAAAGAGGCTTTGTGATTTACTGACATTTCATTTGCCCTCCAAGCTCCAAGCATTTTGCTTTCAAGCATGGGGATTCCTCGTGCCCTGTCAATTGTGAACAGAAATCAACTTGTGATGTCATAGATCTTGAGCTCGAGGTCAGTTGTCTGAGCTTTTGAGCTAATGGCCACATCCTAAAACAGAACTTTTTCATCGCTGGGCTGCTGCTTCCTGCTTGCAACGTGGCAGCTGTTTCTGCGGCACACCCCTCCGGCCCTCCCTGACCCTCTGGCGATGTGGCCCCTCTGCCCGTGTGCGCGATTTCGTTTTCGTGCAGTCTTGTGGTTCGCAAGCGCAGTGCAGTTCGTGGAGCCAGGCAGCCTGCTGCCGCCTGCATCGCGTAGTTGGCTCGCGGGACCCAGGCGTCAGCATCGCGCCTCCCTCTCCCGAAGCTCGCGCGTCTCCTCGCACCTCGGCGCCCGGAGCGGAGCGAGCCTGAGGCACGCGACCAAGCGATGGCCTCGCCGGCGGCGGTGACGCGGCACCCTTCCCCCACCGTCCTTGCCTCCGGCCCTCGCTACTGCCGCCGCGTGAGTGCTCCCCACTTCCCCCCGGATGTAGTGTAATTCCGCTGGTGGAATCCACGCCCAGCGGTGCGGTTAGTGTGAGCTCCTGAGAACCGTAGGGTTTCAACGACGCACCTCGTTCCGAAGCTGCCATATTCTTAATTCTTCTGGGAGGGAATGAGCGGAACCCGTTTAGCCATGGATTATCTGGTTCTGACTGACACGAAACAGTACTACTTGAGTGAGTGTTAGATTTGGAGGCAGAAGGCTGATGTGCACAATTGTTTGGATGATCGTTTTGTACTGAAGGGCCGGATTGATGGTTTGGATTGTCAGTATATATAGAATATATGCCATTGCCACACGCAGAAATCATGATTTCCACGTATAACATATACTGATTCTGTTCGATAATGGTATGGCCCGTATTGATGGTTTGTTCAAGTGCTTCATTAAGCAGGAGAGAAATGGATATATCACACACTACAAGTTGCTTGTCTGAGTCTTTTGCACATGTAACATTATTCAACGCTGCAACTGCCTGGGCTGTTCCAGAATAAGTTTGGTCTAAACTGGCCATATGGTTTACGCCCATTCTGGCATCCGTTTAGCTTCCTTTATTTACCTATATTCTGTTCTGTATAATGTTTGTTCATCCTGCTACAGAATTTTGTTCTCAAAACTAAGTTTGTTCACTCTGGCGACGTTCATTTGTAGGGACATCCACCTTCAAAAGTTGGCTTCCGAAGCTTGGCGCCACGATTAAAGGTCAATGCACTTTTTGGGTGGCCTAAGGGAGACACGACAACACGTCAACCGATCCCTCCTGCTGAATCATATACGCTCTCAGGGTCAGCCTCAGAGGTGTTTTGTGTTTCTTGAGTGAACTCCTTTTCCAGGACCTATGCACCTAATTCATGATTTCCTTAATCGCTTGTTTGTTTCAGGTAGGTGCGAAACCACGTGAGGTGTCTATTTCTGTTGCTTCTTCTATCATGGACATTCCTGCTGCGGATTGGGATGCCTGTGCGTGTGATCCAGATGATCCTGAAAACTTTAACCCTTTCCTTACTTATGCATTCCTCTCAAGCTTAGAAGAATCAGGTTCTGCAGTAAAGGTAAGCACATAAATCACCATGTATTCTCATCAGATCATACAAAGACATTTCAGTTTTAATCACTGCTCAACTACTGCCTACACAGACTTTTAGCCTGTTTAACCGTTTAATTGGTCGTTTAGTCCGAATAATGGCTAAATGATAGGTGACCTACTGTATAACGTTTAGTGTTTAGGTGAACACTAGTTTTAACCGTTAAGTGCTCAAGCTCCATTATAAGCCTGTGTAATGTTGAACACATTGATTTTGACAATAAATTTGCTGTGTTTAATTGACAACAGAACTACAAACAAGATTTGTCTGCAATATCACTAGGCATATTGAGACATCACAAATTATGAATTACCTATGACCAATGAGTTCCTTTTTCTATGTGCTTAGCCTGACCCATCATAATTGTGACTCTTTTTTTTGCGATTCTTAATTGTACAGTTGCTTTCTTTGTGAAAATTACTCTCGTAGATTGAACAAAGATTAGCTCTAACTTTTATTCAGTACCAATATGCATGGATGTACACACTGTTATCTTATTGTCTTCCTTGGGACCATGGTCTCTTCGGCTGATTTCAGGAAACTGGCTGGTTACCTTTCCATGTTGTTGCACGAGACGAGAACGGACATATTATAGGTGTTGTTCCACTTTACCTTAAAAGGTTTAACATCATTAACAGAATATCATCTCCTGTTTTCCTACTTGCCATGTACTATGTGCTCCTTTCATCTTGTTCATTGGTTGAGCGACAACATTGTGAACTTGCAGCCATTCTAGAGGAGAGTTTGTGTTTGATCAATCATGGGCAGAAGCTTACAACAACTATGGCCTTGAATACTATCCAAAGCTCCAGTCTTGCGTGCCTTTTACTCCAGTAACTGGTCAAAGAATATTACTTCGAAATACATCATACCGTGATCAAGTTTTTGATGCACTAGTCAAAGGTTTAATGAGCCTGACTACCAAGGTATCTGGGTTAGCATTCTTGCAAATATTTGTTTAAAGTAGTGTCTACTAAGAATGCCTAAGAATTATAGCAAACATCCTATATTACAGCATCTATGTGCTACTGTACACTGTTTCCACCTTTTATCTGCTCTACTTCATATGGCATTCTGATATCCTATAGAACTCACCGTTTCTTAATTCTTGAGTCATTTGTCTTCTTCCATTCTCGTTTTCTTGACATTTACAATGTATACCAAAGGGCACCAAGTCTGTTTCATTTAAATAGAAGAATTGGGTTGTCTGCTTGCAGCTACAAAGTTGCTAAATCAGGGCTTGATCTTTACTTAATGTGTGCCGGTGATGAGTCAATGCTGAAGTAATAAAAGTTTAAAATCCTGTCTCTCTTTACAACTCATGTTTCATTATCTTTATGGTGTTAACTTGTAACACCCCAAAGTCCAAACAGCTCAGATTCACTCTGAGCGCTCACACTCCCACCAACCTACTTAAGCTTTCTTCGCTTCACATAAAAGGGTTAACCCAGGGTTGATGGCATGGACTCTAGAAACATTATATGTTAGTCTAACCCACCCTCAACAAGCAAGGTGGGACTAAACCCCCTACAAACTTGCATTAACAGACACATGGGCCACCATGGGCCTAATTAAAACTGGGCCGGATATCACTGCTAGAATGAATGGACTGGATTAATTTTGGGCTAACCCTAGAAGAGTAGCTAAATATGGTAGCATACATGGGCCTCATAATGGGCCTATACTCCAACACCCCCCCGCAGTCTAGACTACCGGCGCAGCAGAGTCCAAGACTGGGCAAGAAAGAAAACAAGAAGTGCACAACACACACAGGACCCCCCCGCAGCCACAACTAGCCACTGGAGACGTTGAGGCTGGAGCGAAACTCGGAGAAGGTCGAGGAAGGGAGGCCTTTGGTGAAGATGTCCGCAAACTGTGAGGTGGTCAGGACGTGAAGTACTCGGACGTCGCCGATGGCCACACGGTCGCGGACGAAGTGTAGATCGATCTCCACATGCTTGGTCCGCTGGTGCTGGACGGGGTTGGTGGAGAGGTAGACCGCGTTGACGTTGTCGCAGTAGACGAGCGTGCTCCTGGCGAGAGGGCGGTGAAGCTCAACCAGTAGCTGGCGGAGCCAGGCGGCCTCGGCCACGCCGTTGGCAACGGCACGGTACTCCGCCTCGGCACTAGAGCGTGAGACCACCGGCTGGCGCTTGGACGACCAAGAGACAAGGTTGCCGCCGAGGAAGACAGCGTAGCCGGAGGTGGACCTGCGGGTGTCCGAGCAGCCCGCCCAGTCAACGTCGGTGTAGACAACCAGCTCGGCAGTGGAGGACCGTAGAGGAGCAACCCGTAGCCGAGAGTGGCACGGAGGTACCGGAGAAGGCGCTTCATAGCAGCCAGGTGGGGCTCCCGCGGAGCATGCATGTAGAGGCAGAGCTGCTGTATGGCGCAAGTAATGTCCGGCCGTGTGAATGTGAGGTACTGGAGCGCACCAGCAAGACTCCGGTAGGTGGTAGAGTCCGCTGGCCCAAGCATCGGACCTCCAGCCTCTGACAGCTTCCCCTGGGTGTCAACTGGGGTAGCGCAGGACTTGCAGTCAGTCATCCCTGCTCGGTCGAGAATGTCACAAGTGAACTGCCGCTGGTGGAGGAACAGGCCTGAAGGTCGGGGCTCAACAGTGATGCCGAGGAAGTGGTGGAGCACTCCAAGTTCCTTCATAGCAAATTCCTTCTGGAGAGAAGCAATGATGCGGTGGAGCAGAGACTCGCTAGAGGCGGTGAGCACAATGTTATCCACATAGAGGAGCAGGTAAGCAGTCTCACCCCCATAGTGGTATATGAACAGGGAGGTGTCAGACTTGGCCTCCGTGAACCCAAGAGTCTGCAGGAAGGTAGCGAACCGAGAGTATCAAGCCCGGGGTGCCTGCTTGAGCTCGTAAAGAGATTTGTTGAGCCGGCAGACCAAGTCAGGACGAGAACGGCCGGCTGACTGCAGTAGACCGTCTCAGTCAGAGTGCCATGGAGGAAGGCATTCTTGACATCCAGCTGATGCACAAGCCAGGAGCGCTCGAGAGTCAGTGAGAGGACAGTGCGACTGTAGCTGGCTTCACCACGGGACTGAAGGTCTCAGCATAGTCAATGCCGGGCCGCTGAGTGAAGCCGTGGACGACCCAGCGAGCCTTGTAGCGCTCCAAGGAACCATCAGCACGCCTCTTGTGCGTCCAGATCCACTTGCCAGTGACAATGTTGGAACCCGGCGGACGGGACACTAGGTCCCACGTCTGGTTGGCGAGTAGGGCCGCGTACTCCTCTTCCATCGCGCGGCGCCATTGAGGATCCGCCAAGGCCGCACGGACGGAAGAGGGTACCGGGGAGATCCCCGTCTCGCAGGCGGCGGCGGTGAGGACCTGCGGGGCGAGACGCCTGCCTCGTCACCATCGGGTGAGTGTGACAAGGGTCCCGGTGAAGAATAGGCGGGTGGTACACCGGCGGGTCGACACGAGAGCGCGGCGGGGCCGGCAGAGCACGCACTGGTGACGACGGCGCTGGGGGCGAGTGCCGTCGCTGGTAGACGATGCCGAAGCGCCCGGGAGGAGGTGAGGGCGGACCCGGCTCCCGCCGGCGCTGGTAGACGAGTCCGAAGCGCCCGGGAGGAGGTGGGGTCGGTGCTGAAAGGATCAAGATGCCCAAGAGGGGGGGTGAATTGGGCTTTTCTAAAAATTAAATGCAAGAAATAAATCCTACAAGCCGGAATTCACCCCTAGTGTCTACTTGTGTTCCTAGAGAGTCTACCGCTACAAAGTTTTGCACCCTAGTTTCCAAACCTAGTCTAGCATGGCAAGTCTAGGAATGTAAACAAGCAATGAAAGTAAATACGAGAATGTAAATGCTTGAATGTAAAGGGGCAAGGAACACGGCGATGTTTTTCCGAGGTATCGGAGAGTCGCCACTCCCCACTAGTCCTCGTTGGAGCACCCGCGCAAGGGTGTCGCTCCCCCTTGATCCGCGCAAGGATCAAGTGCTCTCTACGGGTTGATTCTTTGACACTCCGTCGCGGTGAATCACCCACAACCGCTCACAAGATGAGTTGGGTCATCCACAAGCTCCGCCGGATGATCACCGAACTCCCAATCACCACCAAGCCGTCTAGGTGATGGCGATCACCAAGAGTAACAAGCTAGAACTCTCACTTGACCACTACGAGCCCAAATGAGAAAGTGGATGCACACTTGCTACTCTCTAATCGCTAGTGAGGAACTCTCAAGCTTTGATTCTCAAATCTCTATCCTCACTAGTGCTCTTGCACTCCCTTGCACTCCAAAGGTGTTTATCAGCTGATCAAATGAGCAAGAGACCTCTAAAAGAGGTGGTGGGGATGTATTTATACACCCCACAGACAAAACGAACCGTTACCTGCTGACTCAGCAAAACTCGAGCTGACCGGACGCGCCGGTCGTACTGACCGGACGCGCCGGTCGCTCGTAACGGTCGAAAACCGAAAAACCACTGAGTGACCGGACGCACCGGTCAGGGGTGACCGGACGCGTCCGATCGTGCAGGGAGCATACTGTACTCGCACCGGACGCGCGACCGCGTCCGATCGGTGATGACCGGACGCGTCCGGTCGTCTCTGGACCTTACTGGACTGTGACTGGACGCGCCGATCACACCCAGGTCGCGTCCGATCGGGTGTTTCCCTCAAGTGACACGTGTTGACTTCTGACCACCGCGTCCGGTCCTCGCGAGGACCGCGTCCGGTGTTCAGAGCTGAAACCCTAGCCGCGGAACTGTACTGACCGGACGCGTCCGGTCATGCCGAGGACCGCGTCCGGTCATGGGAAAATAACCCGAAACTCTCAGAAACGCGTCACAACTTGAACCAAGTTGTTTCCAACTGAACTTTGAGCTAATCTAGAGCTGCCTAGCGCCAAGTTTAACAAGTGTGCACCACACCTAAACATAGGACTCGTCTAGGTCAAGCTACCCGCTCATGCCCCCCTTTATAGTACGGCCAAAAGAGAAAAACGAAGATCCTAACGACTATTCCAAATGTCTCTCAACACCTCGACATCCGGAACTAACCGTCCTTAATCTTGACGTCACTCTTTTGAAAACCGAAACGATTTCCACCAAGGGGCATGAATACCATGGTGCCCAAAGCAGTTAAAACCTCCATGACCTAACTTACCAAAGTTTCTGCAAAACACACGTTAGTCATGGTAATAAAGCGTTGTCATCAATTGCCGAAACCAAACCTCGGGGCCTAGATGCTTTCAATCTCCCTCTTTTTGGTGATTGATGACAACACTAAGATATGAAAGATTGGAGTTGAGGTTTTCGAACATGCATGGTTCACATAAGCAAAAAGCAATAAGCATAAAAGGGTTAGGAATTGCTTATGTGTCCCAAGCCAAAAGAGTGTACTCATAAGATAAGACAAAAAGCGTTAGTACACAAACAGATATAGCTCATAAGTAACCGGAGTAAGGCACGGAAGCACAACCTTAGAGCTATAATAAACAACGGTGACAAGAGATAACAATGTGACAGGATAAAACATTAAGACTCAAGAATGACTGAAAAGTAAACATGATGCATGAAAGTAGCACACAGGAGAAAAACGAAAACCCTCTCTCAAAACTCCCCCTGAAACTACTCTCTCTCCCCCTTTGGCATCAAGCGCCAAAAAAACTAATCTAAAGATCTGATGGGGGGACAGACGGAGTCGTGTCGGGTGCCGAGGTGCGTGGAGTAATCATGAAGTGTAGAGAATCGCCCTCGGAATCTGAACTATCTGGCTGACCCTCTGAAGAAGCATGTGGCTGTGTAACTGTCTGGGTCTGAACGGCAGGAACAGGTACTGTCGTAGTAGCAATAATAGGATCCGTCTGAGTGACCTGAGCCTGTAGCGAGCCAATAGCAGGAGGATCTGTGGAGGCAACTGACGAAGGTAGAGTCTCTGTAGTACCAGTCCCTGTCACTGGAGGAATAGCTGCCTCTGAAGCTGACAACCCTGAAGAAGTAGCAAATGTAGTGTGCGAGGGCGTCGGCTGACCAGTCAACTCGCTGTAGGTAGCACTGAAATCACCGAAAGGTGTGCCTGTCAGGAGGTGAGGGCGAGGCTGGTCTGATGGTGTAAATCCCGTGTGAATAGGCGTGAAGCTCAGGGACTGGAAAGACTGGGGAACCTGCTGCTGTGGAGATGTGAACTGGAAACCCGGCTGTCCCTGACTCGATGGATCACTAGATTGCAAAGCAAAAGTCAGGACGGAAGCAGGCGGAGGAACCCCAACAGTGACTAGGTGGCGCAGGAGGTCCAAGTACTGCTGCTGACTAGCTGCAGTCGTACTGCTGTCGCTGCATTTCGACCTGCTGCCTCTGGATCTCAAGCTGCTGACGCTGAAACTCGTCCTGACGAGCCTGAATCTGTGCAAGTGCTGCAGCAGTGTCCTGAGCCTGTCGCTGTATTTGCTGTTGCTGCTGCTCCTGTGCCTGGGTCAACCTCTCAAGTATTGCCACCATGGCTGGGTCTGTGCGGGAGGCTGAACCAGAGCCACCGGCCTCGTGGTCGTGAGACCGAGGAGACCGGTACCTGGGGATGGGCTGGTAGTCCTCATCAGTGCTGTCAGATGTCCCATCCTCAGGAAGATCAGCAGGCTGAGCGTCAAGATCTGCAAGCTCTGCCTCTGCAAGCTCATCAACTGTGGCGTCCTGCTCAGCTGCTGTCTCAGGAACCTCAGGTCGCACACGCTGTCCTGGCACTGGGGCCTGATCTCTGGTGACTGACGTCCAAAGCTGACGGATATCATACTCAGGAAAAGCAGTGGTAGTATCTGATATCTCAGCTCGGATCTCTGCTGGTAACTGGATGGATGATCTAATAATGAAGCAGATCCAGTGTGTATAGGGCAGCTGACGATTACCCTTGAAGCCCTCAGCTATGGTGTCCTCCATCTCACTAAGTATGAGATCCCAAATGTCAAACTGAGTCTGTGAGAGGAGGTGGTGAACAACCCATAGCTGCATCCGAGTCAGTCCCTCTCTGTAGCCAAGTCTGGGAAGTAGAGTGCGTCTGACTATAGCATCCACAACTCTGGCGAGTGGTGTCAAACTGGCAGGCGTGCGTCGAGACCCTTCGCCAAAAGGCTCACGGAAGCAGGGTCGAACCAGGTCTGTAGGTGGCACTGCACCGCCATGAGGGCGTCTCGGTGGAGGAGTCTGACCAAAGCACAGCTGATGTATCTTCGTGTTGGAAGCTGGGAGTCTGAGAATCTCCCGCACTCTGGTGCTGTATAGGCGGTGATCGCGGCCTCGGAATGCAAAGTGAATGAAATCATGGGCAGGATCAATCCATAGTGAAGCATAAAACTCTCTGACCCATGTGCCGCAGTATGCACCTGTCCGTCCAAGAAGATCTGACAAGCCTGGCAGAAAGGACAGGTGCGGACGTAGCTGCTCTCCCACAACCTCAACTAGTGACTCAAGTCGACAGACCCACTGTGGTCGGAAAGCAATACCGCTGTCAACTAGAGCTCTGTAGAAATCCTCCTGAAGTGGGGTATAGAATCCTTCTGAAGCTCTGGGATCCCTCACAGGTGGAAACCACCGACTGACCTCCACGAACCTCAACCCCTGCACCTGACGTGCTGTAGCACCCCTCAAGTCAAAGTGCTCGACCGGGGGTGAACCTCTAGCTCTGGGAGGAGGACGTGCTCCACGACGCTGGCCCTCTGGCCTAGGAGACACCTGAGTACGTGCGCGTGTGGAGCGGCGACGTGGTGGAGACTGAGCTGGCTGCTCCTCTGTGTCCTCTGTAGCCTCTGGAGCCTCTGGAGCCTCTGGAGATGGATCAACTGACATACTCTCTGCAGCTCCAGTATCCTCAGTACCCTCAGTGGCCTCTGTGCCGAGCTGTCAACCTTCAAGATGAAAGCGACGCTCGCCTATGCGTATGCCACTGCTCCTGCCACCTCTCTCTGCCTGCTCTGCTGCATCTGCCACGGCCTGAGCAATCTCTGCCTCTGTGAGTGTCTTCTTCTTCTTTCTGGCCAAGATCTTGACACGCTTCCCACGTGCAATCTCAGACCGACGAGGAGGACTGTCGTCCCCGTCACCAGGAGCACCACCGGCGTTCTTGCAACGCACCATGCTGACAAACTGACTGAAAACCTCTGAAAGATGGTGAACTGTCACTCGAGAGGCTTGGCCTCAATCCGTATCCGCAGGCTTGGCCTCGGATTCAGCAAACTGATCTCACCCGACACACGACAGACTCACTGCAACGACGGAATAGAGAGATCTACTATAAGCACATATACAACTAAAAGGTACGAAACCCTAGAGATAGCAAGCATATGTGATACGATGAGAATCGAGACGTGAAGCTACCTCGGATCGACGAGACGACGGTGACAAGATGAGGTGACCTAGATCGCGAGATTCCCCGAATCCACCGGACGAGCTCTCGCGAAGAAGACGACGCGCGACGAATCTCGTTGACGAACGATCGACCGACGAACCCTAGGGTTAGGGTTAGGGTTAGGGCAGATCGACGAAAAACGATCGGAGGCAAGCACGAGTCGTACCAAAGACGGAGGTGAAGCTGGCTTGCAGGAGCGCGGCTCACCGGCGGTGGTGACGCGTTTGGGCGGCGGCGGCGCGGCGGTGGCGCGACGGTTGCGAGCGGAGGCCGACACGGGCAGGAGGCGCGCAAGGGCGGCTGGCGCGCGCGCGAGCAGGGCTGGCCTAGCCGGAGGCGAGGAAGACGGCGAAGCTGAGGCTCACCGGCGGCAGGCGGTGCGGCGGCTCCGGCGAATCGACGGCGACTCGGCGAAATAGGGCAGGCGGCGGCGGAAAAACTCGTGCGGGTGAAAGACACGGCCGAGGACGAACGGTTTTATGAAGGGTCAGATCCGCTCGACGCGTGATGACCGGACGCGGTGGTCGTTATGACCGGACGCGGTGGTGCAGCGTCCGGTCACACTCCAGTAAGCTCCTGGAGTGACCGGACGCGTCCGGTGAGGACTGACCGGACGCGGTCAGAGTCCGGTCGAGGGGAGCTCGGGAAATCGTCGCGAATGACCGGACGCGGTGGTGGTAACCGGGACCGGACGCGGTGGTCAACAACGGCGCGTCCGGTGCAGCGTCCGATCACTAGATCTGGAGTTGGTCTTCTGGATGACCGGACGCGCTGGTGGACGCCGGGACCGGACGCGGTGGTGAAGCATCACTGCGTCCGGTGCAGCGTCCGGTCCAGCGTCCGGTCACTGTTCTTCGCCCTTCTTCGTTCCGAGCTACGACGCGACTTCTCCCAATCAGGTTCCAATTCAAGAAGACACAAATAAACACCAATTGGAACACGATATGAGTGACCTCACTCAAACCCTCAAATTTTTAATATAGATTGCCTTAGGCTAGTATTATTTTTAAGAAAATAGGCAATAAACACCCAAGGAGCAACGTATGGCCACGCAATAGAGTTTTTGAACCTTTAGGAGCGTCAAAATGCTCTCTCTATCCATGGACGAACACAGAGGTTGCTCAAAGCTTAACCGAAAAGAAACGACAAGAACAACAACCATGCATATGCAATGCAATACAAGAAGGTAAAACTAGAATGCTTGTCAAGTTTGATCCACGGTTAGGCTTTTTCACTCCTCCAAAGAAGGGTTATCGTAACCGTGTTAGCCAAGCCCTAAAAACATTGCGATAAAAATAAACATGGCATATTATACAATGCAATGCAAGGGACAACACACGCTCATTTTTTAAAGTTACTAGAATCAAGCACATTGAGTTCACTTCTTAACCTACAAAAGGTTGCCTCATCCAAAGGTTTAGTGAAGATATCCGCTAATTGATTTTCACTTCTTACACCTTCTAGTGATATGTAATTTTTAGCAACGTGATCTCTTAGAAAGTGATGGCGGATATCAATGTGCTTGGTGCGAGAGTGTTGTACCGGATTGTTAGCAATTTTAACGGCACTTTCATTATCACATAAAAGTGGCACCTTTTCAAGAACAATTCCATAGTCTAGGAGGGTTTGTTTCATATATAGGATTTGTGCACAACAAGCCCCCGCGGCAATGTATTCCGCCTCGGCGGTGGACAAAGCCACACTATTTTGCTTTTTAGATGACCAAGATACTAAAGATCTTCCAAGCAAATGGCACCCTCCGGATGTGCTTTTTCTATCAATTTTGCAACCGGCATAGTCCGAATCGGAATAGCCAACTAGTTGGAATCTAGCTCCTTTGGGATACCAAAGACCAATGCTTGGGGTGAGCTTAAGATATCTTAGGATTCTTTTTACGGCACTTAGGTGAGGTTCTTTAGGGCACGCTTGAAAGCGAGCACACATGCACACACTAAACATGATATCGGGCCTAGATGCGGTAAGGTATAACAAGCTACCAATCATAGAACGGTAGAGAGTTTGATCAACCGGTTTACCTCCCTCATCTAGGTCGAGATGTCCATTTGATGGCATTGGGGTCTTGATTGGTTTGCATTCTTCCATCTTGAATCTTTTGAGAAGATCCTTGGTATACTTTTCTTGAGAGATGAAAATCCCTTCTCTCATTTGCTTTACTTGAAATCCAAGGAAGAATGTGAGCTCACCAATCATTGACATCTCGAATTCCTTCGACATCAAATCACCAAATTCCTTGCAATAATCTTCATTTGTTGATCCGAAGATGATATCATCAACATATACTTGACAAATGAAGATCTCCCCATTAAACTTCTTGGTGAATAGTGTGGTGTCGACCTTCCCAATGGTGAAGCCCTTCTCAATGAGGAAGTCCCGGAGGCGTTCATACCACGCTCTAGGGGCTTGCTTGAGCTCATATAACGCCTTGGACAACCTATAAACATGATTAGGATATCTAGGGTCTTCAAACCCGGGAGGTTGATTGACATAGACTAGTTCATTTATAAAGCCATTTAAGAATGCACTTTTCACATCCATTTGATATAGTTTCATATCATGATGTGATGCATATGCAAGGAGGATACGAATGACTTCAAGTCTTGCAACGGGTGCAAAGGTCTCTCCAAAATCAAGACCTTCAACTTGAGAGAACCCCTTTGCAACTAGTCTTGCCTTGTTCCTCACCACTATGCCTTGGTCATCTTGCTTGTTTCGGAACACCCACTTGGTTCCAATGACTCTTGCACCTTTAGGATGCTCTTCAAGTGTCCATACTTGATTGCGGGTGAAGTTGTTCAATTCTTCATGCATTGCATTCACCCAATCCGGATTTTGAAGAGCTTCTTCTACATTCTTAGGTTCAACGCAAGAGACAAAAGAGTGATGTTCAACAAAAGAAGCTAGCTTTTGGGATCGAGTCATTACTCCCTTTGTAGGACTCCCTATGATGAGATCTTGTGGATGTGCTTGAAGTAGTGGTGAATTTCTTCTATCAACCACTTGAGGAGGTGGATGGGGAGCATCAACATCTTGAGCTTGTGCCTCGGCTTGTTCATGAGAGACATAAGTGTCTTCATTTTCAACTCTCTCATTCTTGTCATCATCTTGAGGCACACGTGATGAAGATGGTGGATCAACAATTTGTACATCGTCATCATCATCTTTTGGCTTGATGTCTCCCACCGGCATGTTCTTCATGGCCTCCCTCAAGGGTTCATCACCTACATCATCACAATTCTCAATTGCTCCTTGGGAGCCGTTAGATTCATCAAATTCCACATCATATGTTTCTTCAACCAAACCGGTGGCATGGTTAAATACTCTATATGCTTTGGACTTTGATGAGTAACCAACAAGAAAACCAATATCACAACGTCTTTGAAACTTCCCTAGGTGTTGACGCTTCTTGTAGATGTAACATTTGCAACCAAACACCCGGAAGAAGGAGACGTCCGACTTCTTCCCATTAAGCAACTCATAGGGGGTCTTGCCAAGAAACTTTTGTAGGAAGAGGCGATTTGAAGCATAGCATGCGGTGTTGATTGCCTCGGCCCACAACTTCTCCGGAGTGTTGTACTCATCTAGCATTGTTCTTGCAAGGGTGATCAATGTTCGGTTCTTTCTCTCAACTACACCATTTTGTTGAGAAGTGTAGGTTGAAGAGACCTCATGCTTGATTCCAATTTCATCACAATAAGCTTCAATGTTGGTGTTGTCAAACTCTTTGCCATTGTCACTTCTAATCTTCTTTATCTTGACTTCAAAATCATTTTGAGCTCTCTTTGCAAACTTCTTGAAGAAATTTGCCACTTCGGATTTGTCATGAAGGAAGAAAGTCCAAGTATACCTTGAGTAGTCGTCCACTATCACAAGACAATAGAGATTACCACCCAAGCTCTTGTATGTTGTAGGCCCAAATAAATCCATGTGTAGAAGTTCTAGCACTCTTGAAGTTGACATGAAAGCTTTGGTTGGATGAGTGTTTGCAACTTGTTTGCCCGCTTGACATGCACTACAAGGTTTGTCCTTTTCAAACTTCACATCCTTCAATCCTCTCACTAGTTCTTTCTTCAATAGCTTGTTGAGAGTGTTCATTCCAACATGAGCAAGCCTCCTATGCCAAAGCCAACCAAGTGAGGTCTTGGTGAACAAACATATCATCAAATTTGCATTTTCGGAGGTGAAGTCAACAAGATAAAGATTGTTGTATCTAAAGCCTTTGAATATCACTTGCTTGTCATCTATCTTTGAAACTTCCACTTCATTTGGTGTGAACAAGCATTGGAAGCCAAGGTCACAAAGTTGCCCAACGGATAACAAGTTGAAACTCAATGAAGCAACATAGAGCACATTTGAGAGTGAGTGATCATGTGATATTGCAATCTTGCCTATACCCTTGACTTTGCTCTTTGAATTATCTCCAAATGTGATCTTCTCTTGACATATACCATTCTCTTCAATGGTGGTGAACATACGAGGATCACCGGTCATATGTTGAGTGCAACCACTATCAATAACCCAATGAGATCCACCGGTCTTGTAGTTGACCTACACACAAAAGATCAAGCTTTTTGTTTAGGGACCCAAACTTGAGAGGGGCCCTTGACTTTCTCAACTAGTGACTTGGCAACCCATATTTTCTTTGGCCTATTCTTGTTTGGGGTACCCAAAAACATGACTTTCATCTTTCCATTTGAATATTTTCTTAGCATATAATGAGCATTGAAGGCGAAAGGTCTAGCATGCTTGGGCAAGGGTTGTGGTGGTGGAGTTTTGCATTCATGAGCAAAGTGACCTTCTTGACCACACTCAACACATCTCTTTGGCTTGGGCTTTGACTTGCTTTGTTGTTGTTGAGCTTTTGCTTTCTTCTCTTGATTTGCCAAGTACCCAATACCACTTCTATCCATCTTCATTACGGTGTTCATGAGGAGCTCACTTTGCAAACGTTGGCCTCTTGTGAACTTGCTTAGGCCGGTCTTAAGATGCTCTTTTTCTTGTTTGAGCTTTTTGTTTTCTTCAATGAGTGACTCATTTGTTGGTTGCTTCTCAAGAGCCATCAAACTTTTTAGCTTCTTGTTCTTATTTTCAAGCTTCTCATTTTCACTCTTAATCTTGGCATAATCATCATGGTTGCTTGACTCAACCACACTCTTGCCTTTGCTACTAGAACCTTGCTCAATGCTTTCAATGATCAAGTCATCACATGATGTAGCTATATCACACTTAACAACATAGTTAGTAGCATCATGTGTCTCAAGAGCAAGCTCATTTGCAACCACAAGACTATCATAGTCAATTTTTAATGTGGTGTATTTGTCCTTTAGAGAATTATGTCTAGTGATGAGCTCATCATGCTTCTTCTCAAGTTTGTCATGTTGATCTTTAAGCTCTTTATAAGAGGTTTTGAGCTCCTTGAGAGTGGAAGACATCACTTCATTTTGAACTCTAAGCTCACCATTAGTCTTTTGAATATTTTTAAGCTTCGATGAGAGTGATTCATTTTCATTTTGAAGATCATCATTTTCACTTCTAATTCTTCTTATGATTTTAGTGTATTTGTTTAGCAATTTTACAAGTTCATCATAAGAAGGTGAGTCATATTCATCATCACTATCACTATCATCATCATCATCACTATCATGGTTTTGTACCTTTCGTTCACCCTTGGCCATAAGGCATAGGTGAGTAGTGGACGATGATGGTGAAGGAGGCGGTGAAGGTGGTGATGAAGATGTTGGTGAAGATGATGGCCCTATCACAAATGCGGCAACCTTCTCTTTCTCATCATCGCTCTCATCTTCGGAGGACTCACATGATGATTCAATGTCGGTGAGCCAATCACCAACAATGTATGCCTTTCCTCCCTTCTTCTTCTTGTGGAACTCCTTCTTCTTGTCATCCTTCTTCTTGTATGGCTTGTTCTTCTTCTTCTCTTCTTCTTCATCACTTGAATCATTTTTCTTGCCCTTGTTCTTGTACTTGTCTTTTGGTGGTCTAGGGCATTGATGAGCTAGGTGGCCAAGTTCACCACAATTGTAGCAATCCATCTCCGAGATTGGCTTTCTCTTGCTACTTGTGAAGAATTTTTTCTTCTTGCCATCGAACTTGATGCCACTCTTGTTAAGCTTCTTTAGCATCTTGGTGGTCTTTCTCACCATGAGTGCAAGTGATTCATCATCAACATCACTTTCACTTGAGCTTTCTTGCACCATCATGGCTTGGCCCTTCTTCTTCTTTTTGTCATGACTAGCTTTGAAGGCCAAGTTTTTCTTCTTGGAAGATGATGAGCCCTCTTCCGGAGTGATATGCATGTACATCTCATGAGCATTGATTTTCCCTAAAACTTGAGTCGGTGTTGCGGTGGAAAGATCACTTTGGTGAAGCACGGTGACAATGTGTCCATACTTCTCAACGGGAAGCACACTCAAGATCTTCCTTACAACATCCGATTGGCTCATTTTGGTGAGCCCAAGAGCATTGAGGTCATCTACAAGAACATTCAAGCGAGTGTACATGTCATTAGCACTTTCTTTGGGAAGCATCTCAAAAGAATTAATTTTCTTTAAGGCTATGTGATAGCGTTCCTCACGCTCACTCTTAGTTCCCTCATGGAGAGCACAAAGATTTTCCCACAATTCATGAGCGCTCTTTGCATTACGCACGCGATTGAAGATATCTTTGCCTAAACTCCGGTAGAGTGCATTTTTGGCCTTTGCATTCCACCGGCCGTACTTCTCCTCGTCACCACTTGGGTTAGCGGGATCCCTTATGGGGGGAACCCTTCGGTTGCGGCTCTAAGGCACCCAACATCTATGGCTTCGAGGTACGCCTCCATACGAATTTTCCAATATGGAAAATCGTCTCCCTCAAAAGTGGGAGGTGGTCCTTCCCCATTAGATATCTTGCTCTAGGCGGTAAAGCCTAAAAATAGAGCAACACGGCTCTGATACCAATTGAAAGGATCAAGATGCCCAAGAGGGGGGGTGAATTGGGCTTTTCTAAAAATTAAATGCAAGAAATAAATCCTACAAGCCGGAATTCACCCCTAGTGTCTACTTGTGTTCCTAGAGAGTCTACCGCTACAAAGTTTTGCACCCTAGTTTCCAAACCTAGTCTAGCATGGCAAGTCTAGGAATGTAAACAAGCAATGAAAGTAAATACGAGAATGTAAATGCTTGAATGTAAAGGGGCAAGGAACACGGCGATGTTTTTCCGAGGTATCGGAGAGTCGCCACTCCCCACTAGTCCTCGTTGGAGCACCCGCGCAAGGGTGTCGCTCCCCCTTGATCCGCGCAAGGATCAAGTGCTCTCTACGGGTTGATTCTTTGACACTCCGTCGCGGTGAATCACCCACAACCGCTCACAAGATGAGTTGGGTCATCCACAAGCTCCGCCGGATGATCACCGAACTCCCAATCACCACCAAGCCGTCTAGGTGATGGCGATCACCAAGAGTAACAAGCTAGAACTCTCACTTGACCACTACGAGCCCAAATGAGAAATTGGATGCACACTTGCTACTCTCTAATCGCTAGTGAGGAACTCTCAAGCTTTGATTCTCAAATCTCTATCCTCACTAGTGCTCTTGCACTCCCTTGCACTCCAAAGGTGTTTATCAGCTGATTAAATGAGCAAGAGACCTCTAAAAGAGGTGGTGGAGATGTATTTATACACCCCACAGACAAAACGAACCGTTACCTGCTGACTCAGCAAAACTCGAGCTGACCGGACGCGCCGGTCGTACTGACCGGACGCGCCGGTCGCTCGTAACGGTCGAAAACCGAAAAACCACTGAGTGACCGGACGCACCGGTCAGGGGTGACCGGACGCGTCCGATCGTGCAGGGAGCATACTGTACTCGCACCGGACGCGCGACCGCGTCCGATCGGTGATGACCGGACGCGTCCGGTCGTCTCTGGACCTTACTGGACTGTGACCGGACGCGCCGATCACACCCAGGTCGCGTCCGATCGGGTGTTTCCCTCAAGTGACACGTGTTGACTTCTGACCACCGCGTCCGGTCCTCGCGAGGACCGCGTCCGGTGTTCAGAGCTGAAACCCTAGCCGCGGAACTGTACTGACCGGACGCGTCCGGTCATGCCGAGGACCGCGTCCGGTCATGGGAAAACAACCCGAAACTCTCAGAAACGCGTCACAACTTGAACCAAGTTGCTTCCAACTGAACTTTTTTGCTAATCTAGAGCTGCCTAGCGCCAAGTTTAACAAGTGTGCACCACACCTAAACATAGGACTCGCCTAGGTCAAGCTACCCGCTCATGCCCCCCTTTATAGTACGGCCAAAAGAGAAAAACGAAGATCCTAACGACTATTCCAAATGTCTCTTAACACCTCGACATCCGGAACTAACCGTCCTTAATCTTGACGTCACTCTTTTGAAAACCGAAACGATTTCCACCAAGGGGCATGAATACCATGGTGCCCAAAGCAGTTAAAACCTCCATGACCTAACTTACCAAAGTTTCTGCAAAACACACGTTAGTCATGGTAATAAAGCGTTGTCATCAATTGCCGAAACCAAACCTCGGGGCCTAGATGCTTTCAGGTGCGCTCGGTCCCGCGATCGGAACGGCAGCATCGGGCACAACGGGAGGCAGCGAAGCCACAGGGAGCGATGGTGTAAGCTCCGGGGCTGCCTCGGCCGTGTCAGGAACCGGAGGAAGGTCCTGGTGCGAGGCCGGCAGGGGCGAGGTGGAACCACCAGGAGAGCACGCCGGAGCAGTACCTGCAGGATTGTTGGAGAAGGGTGGCAGAATCACCGGGTCAGCGGGAAAAAATGAAGTCTCCGCAGGGTCAGCGGGAGGTGTGGATGTAGAGGTGGTGGAGTAAGGGAATGCCGACTCATCAAACACGACATGGCGAGAGATGAGGACACGGCGAGATGTAAGGTCAAAGCATCGGTAACCCTTGTGATCCGGAGAGTATCCGAGAAAGACACAGAGGGTCGACCGGGGAGCCAGCTTATGGTGAGCGGTGGCGGCGGTGTTAGGGTAACACGCACACCCGAAGACTCGAAGGTGGTCGTACCGAGGAGTACCGAAGAGAGCGTGGTGAGGCGTGGGAGCTGGGCAGGCAGTTGAAGGAAGACGGTTAAGGAGATAGGTGGAGGTATGCAGACACTCAGCCCAGAAGCAAGCGGGTAGGGATGCCTGGAGCAGAAGAGTGCGCATGGTGTCATTGGATGTGCGGATCATGCGCTCTGCCTTGCCGTTTTGAGATGAGGTGTACGGACAAGACATGCAGAGGTGGACACCGTGAGAAAGGAAGAAGGTACGTGAGGTTGAGTTATCGAACTCACGGCCATTGTCGCACTGGATAGCCTTGATGGTGAGGCCGAACTGAGTGGATACCCAAACAAAGAAGTGGCTGAGAGTGGGGAACGCCTCGGACTTGGCACGCAGGGGAAAAGTCCAGGAGTAATGAGAGAAATCATCGATCACCACCAAGTAGTACTTATAGCCAGACATGCTGAGAACAGGAGAAGTCCACAAGTCGCAATGAATAAGATCAAACACACGAGTGGCATGTGAGGAAGATGACTGAAAGGGAAGGCGAACGTGACGACCCAGCTGGCACGCATGACACAAGTGCCCATCGTGAGCCCGAGGGCACCGAATGTCGGAACTACGACTGAGCTGCATCAGGGCATCCCGACCAGGATGGCCGAGACGACGGTGCCAAATGGTGGATGAGGGAATGGCGGCGAAAGCGGCTGAGGAAGGCGAAGAAGGTGAATCAGACGGTGGAAACCGAAGGGTGTAGAGAGGCCCAGTGCTGTTACATCGGAGCAGAGGACACCGAGAGGCCAAATCCCTGACGGTGAGGCCAGAGGGGTCAAACTCAACTGAACAAGAGTTGTCAGTTGTGAACCGGCGAATAGAGAAAAGGTTGTGAACCATACCAGGAGCAACAAGAACATCAGGGATATGAAAGGAGCCGTGGAAACTGGCAGTGCCCACGGAGGAGACAGGAATGCAAGTGCCATTGGCGACCATGATGGAAGAGGGACAGGAAGTGTGGGGAGGACGGAGAGAAGAAAGTAGACTCGCATCGGGCGTGGTGTGGAAAGTGGCCCCCGAGTCAGCAATCCAATCAGGACTGGCTGATCACAGCCCTGCGACAGGAGGAACAGAGGGCGGAGGGCTGGTGGTGGTGCTGAAGGAGTAGGCCAAAATCGCCGGGTCCCAAGCGACAAGCCCGGGCGAGGTATCGGGAGGTATAGTCCACGGGGATATGGTGTAAAACCCCGGGGAAGCATCGGCGAGAGCATGATCGGCACGACCGGGGTAGAAAAGGGTCGGCGGCGGCTGAGGTGGTGCAGGGAAAGCGTGGACGCCAGCGTCGACGGCCAGATCCGCGAACAGGCCCGGCGGGGTCGCAGCGGCCGCACCTGGGCCGTCCGCGCTCACCCCGGCCCCCGCGCTCGCGGCCAGAGCGGCGGCTGCGCTGGGAGCGCTAGGGGCAGCGGCGGTCGCGAGAGGCATCAGGAGTAGGGAAGCAGGGATAAAGGGTCGAGGTCGCTTGCGGACCGCGCCCGCGCCGCCCACCAGACTCGCCGTTGCCGTGCCGTGGCAGGAAGAGGCGGCTGCCGCCGCTGGCGTGGGGAAGGAGCAGCGCCGGGATCCATCGGCGGCGGCGGTGCTGTGGTGGTACTGGGAGGTGGTAGCGGTGCTGGGGTGGCACTGGGAGGCGGCGGCGCCTGCCACCTGCGGCCAGCTGGAGTGGGGAAGGGGTGGGAGGGAGTGGAAGGAGTGGGGCGGCGGCGCCAGGTACCTGGCGACAGGCAGGGGAGCCGCGCCCGCAGCAGCAAGGGCGGCGGCAGGCCGCGCATGGGCCAACGGGGCCTGCTCCGCGCAAGCAGGGGCGGCGGTAGCAGCAACCGGGGCGGCGGCAGCAACCGGGGCGGCGAGCAGGGGAGCTGTGCCCGCAGCAGCAAGGGCGGCGGGCAAGGGAGCCGCGCCCGCAGCAGCAAGGGCGGCGGCTGGGCGCGCAGCGGCAGCAGGGGTGGCAGGGGCGGCGGGCAGGGGAGCCGCGCCCGCAGCAGCAAGGGCGGCGGCTGGGCGCGCAGCGGCAGCAGGGGCGGCGGGTGCGGCGGCTGGAGCAGCAGCAGGGGCGGAAGAGGAGGGAAGAGGAGGCCGGCCGGCCATGGATATGGCGGCGGCGGCGCCTGCCAGAGGGGCGGCTGCTGAGGGAGGGGAGGAAGAAAACCTAGCTTGATACCATGCTAGAATGAATGGACTGGATTAATTTTGGGCTAACCCTAGAAGGGTAGCATACATGGGCCTCATAATGGGCCTATACTCCAACAGTCACATTACTAATTATTGATGTAGACTCATGTATATGTGAAGTAGTGACAACCTTTTTGGGTTGCTTTGTTTATTTATCAACTACCTCTGTATAGTTCTTAAAAGACTACCTTCGGATGTATTGAACCAAGTTAATATCTGTTGGTTTCTGCTGCATTTCAGATGAACGTGTCATCATTACATATTACTTTTCCGTCTCAAGGTGAATTCAGCAAATTGAAGGATAGTGGGTTGTTACAAAGAATTGGGTTGCAATATCACTGGAGAAATCGGAATTACAAGAGGTGCTAACACATTATGATATTAATAGCATTTCCTTCTGGATGGTTCAATGCTTGAAGTTGGGACTTCTAAGTTGTAACCATATTATACTGCAACTTGGGGGTTTCAATACTTGGGTGGGACATCTAGTTTTAAGAAAATCTTGGTTTACTAGAAGTGCAAACAAGCTCACAGTTTGGGCGCAGCTACTATTTCCCTCGTATACTGTTAACTCAAGGCATTTTTCTGTTCTTTTCCCACAACATCTCATGTTTGTTAAAAATATGACACTTGGTTGTTGATATACTCTCTATCATTTGCTGTAGTAATTTATCTGTAAATAGTGGTTAATTAGCTTGTTGTAGCATTCTGGTTAGACTTTCTCTGTGGGCCATGAGGTCTTATACCTATTTTGGCTAACTTCTTCCTTTATTAGTGCCAAAAAAAGTAGTTATCTTGACCAGATAATTGTAGCTAAGAGGACATATTTCAGATAAAGCATAGCATGTGGACCATCGCTTTAAAACAGTGGAATTTTTTGTGCAATCACTGCCTTGTTGATTCTGTGCTAAACTTTGTGAGATTACATGTTAGTTGGCTAGTTTATTGTGATTTCTCAATGTTTGCTGATATTCTTTGTTCACCATGTTTTTTCAGTTTTGATGAGTTTCTGATGGATTTGAAGCAGCCTAAACGGAAGAATATCAGACAAGAACGTAAAAAGGTTTACCTTCTTTTGGCTTAATTGATTCAAGTGTGCCTGTCAATTGAGGGTAATCATTTTTGTAAACTTCCCAGATTCCTGCTCAAAATTTGCAAATGAAGCGACTTCGTGGAGATGAAATAAAGGTAATTATAAGGGAGAGATAGTTCTTTAATCGTACTCTTCAGTCACTTCTTTTACATTATCACATTCTTCATCAATATCTCATTAGCTTTGTTGCTTTCTGGACAGCTTACCTATAATTGTTTCCATTCACATTGCAGAGCAGCCACTGGGACGCCTTCTATAAATTCTACCGTAACACAACTGATAATCAGTTTGGTTTCACATTCTTCTTACCTTGTATTTTTTTATTTTATACCTAACATTATCCCATTCCCATGTTGTTCTTGAAATGGTTGTTCATCTTCTGCCGGCATTCATACTTATCATGATAGAGCACCATTCTTGTTGACTCACTCTTCGACTTGAATTCCAGTGTCCATTTCTTCTTATTTACAATGTCACATAGTTTCCCCTAGGTTGGTCTAGTTTTTTTTTTATCCGCACCCTCTGTTAAACATGTATGATTTTTTGAAAGGATTAATATTTAATTGTGTATTAAGAACTAAACTTAATCAAAGAAAGCAAGGAATAGAAGTTGAGCAGATTATCGGGCAAAAAGGTCATTTAATCAAGCTAAATGGCCACTTAAACAGATACAGTTGGCCATTGTGTAGTGTTTAAACAGGCTAAATGGTCATTTAGGGAAAAAAGGATTGGAGTTTGAACTTTGAAGTAATTACTGATAAATGCATGTGACCTGTTAGCACGTTGCCTTCTACTTGAATTGGAAGAGGCAACAAAGTTTTAAGAACCACCGTCACGTGAGTGCGTGACCCCCTCACCTTTTTGCACTTTCTTTCTGTTACACGGCATATCTGTAGGTATTTGTGGGGACCATGCCTAGGCACGTTTTTCATTAAGAGGGGCATATATGTAGGTATGAATTAGGATTGTGCCCTTGTTTAGATGCCGAGTTGGGGCATCCGAAATGCTACAGTGCGCATTAAATGCGCACTGTAGCAATTCGTTTGTATTTGGTAAAAATTGTCCAAATTTTGACTAATTAGGCTCAAAATGTTCGTCTCGCAAAGTACAACAAAACTGTGCAATTAGTTTTTAATTTCATCTACATTTAGTACTCCATGCATTTGTCGACATTTTGATATGACGGGAAATCTTCTTTTTTCATAGTAGAATTTGGGGGAGAAGTTGGGAACTAAACAAGGCCTGTATAGAATTCGCTTGTGCAGTAATGTAGTTTTCTGTATTTTCACTTGTAGATAGGGAAGTAGGGATGCTTCCATAGGTCTTTTCTGTCCCATCCTATGTCCTCTGTTTTCGAAATCCGAATCTGATCAATTAAATGAGTTCTGTGGCGACCCAATCATCCAGAGAAAGCACTCATAGCTTACTTTTCACTGCAGTTGGGGCAGACCATACTTGACAAGGGATTTCTTTCACCTCTTGGGAGAAAAGATGGGGGAGAATGTGATGCTTATTGTTGCTGAAAAAGATGATAAAGTAGTTGCTGGAGCTCTTAACCTTATTGGAGGTGATACACTGTTTGGCCGGTTATGGGGATGCCTGTCAGATGCTTACTTTCCCAATTTGCATTTTGAAGCTTGCTATTATCAGGTAATTTGCTCATGTTCAGAATCATATGTTTGGAACAATGTCATTATATGGTTTGCTTATAGAATAGTGATATTGTCCAGGCGATTGAAGCAGCCATAGAATTAAACCTGAGTAAGGTGGAGGCAGGTGCTCAGGGAGAGCACAAGATCCAGCGTGGTTACCTCCCAGTGACCACTTACAGCTGCCACTACTTTTCAAATCCTGGTTTTGCGGCAGCTATTGGAAATTTTCTTACACATGAGACAGCTCAGGTATTTTCATGTCGATATTTTGAACCAGTTTCTTGCCAAAACTATGTGATATCAACCTTGCTGCCTTTGTTCTACTCACTTCCATGTGTGCTGAAAATAATCTTTTGTGGGCACATATACAACTCTTTCGTCTGAGTGCATAGTATCTGTAGTTAATCAGTGTAGTGTTGCCATCCACATCCAATGCCAAACTCACCCTAGATTGAGTGCCACATCTGGCACCCTTAAATCTGAAACTTGTCCTGTTTTATTTCATTATTTTCCTGAGTGTGACTAAGATTAGGATTTAGGACATCTTAGTAAACATGCATTGACTTTAGCAGTAGTTTGTTAATACCATATATTAACGCATAAGGCATGATATCTTATTTTACCCTTTTCTAGCTTATTGTTGAGAAATTCTATTTTTCCTCCCAGTGGTGAGTAATTGCTGACATTACCAGTGTGGCGTTTATTTTATATCTGATTCTTCTTTTCTTAAAATCCTTTGGGCTCGTTCGTTTGGGGCAGTTTGACACCAGGATTCATTCCTGCTGATGAAATCTTATACAAATAAACTAACGATTCAGGCCAGGAATCGTTCCTGGCAGTGATTCAGGGGGAAATGAACGGGCCCTCAAGGAAATGCAGTTTACTATGATGCACAGTTTCCATACCTTTCTGCCTTTTCCTGGCGCTCCCAACTAATATTCTTGGTGTTAATAATATCAGGTTAAGCGTGCTATTAAGGTCCTTCATGATTCGGGTCCATACAAGGAAGACATACTGAAAGAGTTTGCAGCTCAACAAGGCATCGACCTGTAGAACACAGAAGTGACTTACACTTTGCATACTGTTTTATAGAATTAGAATCTTTTATGTAGCAACAGGAATACGGGTAATCCCATTAGGAATACCAAATTACGAATCCCACATTTGTACACTGCTAGGAATGTAAATATTTAACATGTAAATCTAAAACCATTGGCTCGAAAGGTCAACTTCTAAACCCAAACTTTCTGCGATATTATGCATCTCTGCGTCAGAATTCAGAAATGCTTTCTGGGCGCTATTACCTCAGCCTTACATAAACCTAGCCGTTGAGTTGGGAGCTATAGCTATACTTGTTTCTACTTTTCCCAACAGAAGGATCTGATGCTTCGTGTATATTGCGCTCTTTTCTAATGGGATCTTTCCCGTCAGAAGGAAACAGGTGAGCAGTTCGCATCACCCAAGAGGATATGCAAGACACGGAAGTCGCAACGTCGCATCAGCATATCATACAAGATCCAAGCCCAAAAGGACGTCAGATATCCTCGGATTGTGCACAGCGTTCTGATTCTATACCGCACTTACTTTATAGTAAGTTGTAAAATGGAAGTCATTTGTTTTGTAAAAACTTTCTGTCTTCGATCAAATTTATAGAAAAATACATAAATATCTACAACTGTCATTTAATCATGATACGTTAGTATCCTAAATAAATTTTGTAGTACGACACTAGTAGGCTCAGAATATAAAAAAGAAATAAGCCGACTGAAAAACATTGTTGGCTGATATGTTGTGAGAGAAAAATATTGTTCCGGCTAAAAAACAAGCTGAAAAGTACGGATTATAAGCCGGATGAACATGGCCAATGTTTAAAAGTCTTTTAAAACTGCTATAGTACATTAAAACCGAAGCCACAAAACTAGGATAAACTTACATTAGAAATGTTTGAACCGGCAGGCGTAAAATAATGCACTATATCGGTTCAGAAATCATTGCCGTGTGGACAGAGGATTTATTGTCACCTTTCACCGGTCTTACTTTTGGGAGCTAATGCTACTCAGGCCGTGTTTAGATGCCGATTCGGACAGCCCGAATCGGTGCTGCACGCTAGCGCGTTTTTTAGTGCAAAAAATTGTCTAAAAATTGATTAATTAGACTCAAAATGTTCGTCTCGGAAAGTACAACAAAATTGTGCAATTAGTTTTTGATTTCATCTACATTTAGTACTCCATGCATTTGTCGGCATTTTGATGTGATGGGGAATCTCCTTTTTGCATAGTGGAATTTGGGGGAATTTGGGATCTAAACAAGGCCTCAATGTTTGTCGGTCCACATACGAAATCTATTTTTTATATTTATAAAGATTGACCTAGGGGTGTTTAGTTCCCAAAAATTTTAAAGATTCTCCGTAACATTGAATGTTTGGACATATGCATGGATCATTAAATCTAGACGAAAATAAAAACTAATTACACAATTTGGTAGAAAAACACGAGACAAATCTTTTGAGCCTAATTAGTCTATGATTAGACACTAATTGACAAATACAAACAAAAGTGCTACAGTAGCCAAAACAAAAAAAATTCACGAACTAAACACACTCCTAGATTCTTTTGAAAAATATTTTGATATCTTATAATTATTTTCATTTAAAACTATGTTTTTTTAGATATTGCTAATCAAAGTTTGAAGAATTTGACTAGGACGATAGATGAACTTACATTTGCTGATTAGAGAAAGTAGCTTTCTTTCTTTTTAAATATCAGGTTAGACATGGCATTGAAGTCTTGCTCCTGCATGATTCTGGTCCATACGAGGAAGAAATACCGCAAGACGTTGACGTGTAGCAGAAGACTGAAAAGGGACTCGCTACTCTGCATACTGTATCGTAGCACTATGTAGCAGTACTGCAGTAGCAACAGGAATATGACTCCACAACCACAAGGAAACTGATGTTGTTGAACTCTACAAACCTCACTCACACCCCTACAGTGTCTGAATTTTACAGTCTTTCGTTGTTATTTGGTAAAATTTATCCAACCATATACTAACTAGACTTAAAAGATTCATCTCGACATTTACAGACAAATTAAACGGTACAATTAGTTATTTTTTTACCTACATTTAATGCTCTATACATGCGTCCAAAATTTCGATGTGACGACTATTGTAGCACTTTTTGGGAAAGTTTTTGGAACTACACAAGAGCTGAAATCAAAACATTCTACTCTACTCGCATCGTAGCATGAATCTCTGCTGCCACAAATGCGTTCATCTGGCTGGATGAAATTGCACAGCTCAAGGTCACATAAATAAACTGATAGGAATAAACATCACAATCGTCGAGTTGGGAAGAACGCATTCATTTATACCTTTAACCATCAGAAGGATCTGATGCTACATTAAGTCAACCTGCGTTGTCGTCTTTCTCATGGGAATCGGATCGGATCTGATGATCTGAACTGCAAGAACAGGTGAGCAGTTGCCATCACCCACGAAACGAAACAGGCGTGAAAAAGACTCCCCCGCCGTCGCATCAGCATATCAGCCCGGATCCAGGCCGAAAAGGACGCCAGGTACTTTGCTCGATCGGATCATGCGTTGCATTCTGAATTCATTCTATACAAGGATACAAGGGGTTCGCTCTTCCTACGTCTCCCTCAAATCAACAAACAAAAGCCACCAAGAAGCTAGCAAGCGTACGTGGCCGACACTCATGGATCGGAACCCCGGTTAGAATCTCAAAGCAGACAATCTTCTTCTACCTAAATTAATTAACGACTAGCTAAATCTCCACGGCTGTTGGAGCCTGGAAATGGCCGGTGCTTTGCTTGGTGCAGCAGCAGCTACAGAAGAAGAGCTCTGCATTTGCATCATCAGCCTCCTGTTGGTGCCCAGTACTGCACTGCACGACTGCAGCGTTGCTGGGTTTGCTGCTCAGGCGCACCACAGGGAGAGCGAGCAGCGGCCACCAGATGACCATCTGTGCAGGAGCTCGGCCAGGCACAGCACGGCGTACGCCAGCACGACGAGCTTGAGCAGGAGCGGCAGGTACTGCGAGAGCTCCACGCTCGACGAGTGCAGCACCTGGCAGAGAAACGACACCCGGTCAGAGAAATGAGGAATTAATTAATTTAGCCGTCCGAGGGAACGGGAGTGGCAGTCAGCGTCAGCGTCAGCGTCAGCGGGCGACGTACCATGGCGACTCCGGCGAGGTTCGCTCGCCGTCCCGACGGCGACGTGGCAGCGGCGGAGGGCGGCAGCACCAGCGGCGGCTTATTATTCCGCTTGGCCACGGCGGCGGCCTCGCACGGCGCGGCGCCGCCCTTGCTGCTGGGCCTGGCGGCGGTGGAGCAGTTCCGGAGGCGCTGCACGTCCTTGCTCTGCAGGGGCTTCACGATGAAGTCCTCGGCGCCGGCGTTCAGGCATCTGCTCCGAGCAAGGCCTTGTTTAGTGTGGCCGATTAGGCACATGGTCACCCCGAGCACCGTAACACTTTTGTTTTTTAATAATTATCTAAATCTTGATTAATTAGGCTCAAAATGTTCGTCTCGCAAAGTACAATAAAACTGTGCAATTAGTTTTTGATTTCATCTATATTTAGTACTCTATATATGTACCGATATTTTGATGTAACGGAGAATTTTTTTTTGCATAGTAAAATTTAAGGGGAATTCTGCGATCTAAACAAGCCCAAACAGCAAAAAGTCATTAGTCCCACACCATGATCGCCTGCAGAATCGGATGCTGCTGCTCTGAGATTCCGCATGAATGCGCGAGCAGAGACGTGATCTTTGTCTCGTACTGCTGCCGCCCCGCGAGTCATGCACAGGAGAGGACCGGCTGACTGACTGACTGGCTACTCCTTCAGTACAGTCAGTCAGTCAGTCACCGGCCGAGTGAATGAATGTGCACTGAGCGAGGCAGTGAGGCACCGTGACACCATTACGGACGGCGAGCAAGCTTCGTAAGGCCTGGGCTTTTAACCCCGTCTGCTGCTACTGTATCAGCAGGCATTCAGACAGGGGAGGGACCAAAGCTAGCTTTTACTACTCTCCTTTTTTTTTGGTACTCCTATTTAACTGAATAATCAACTCTGCCAGGGAAAAGAAACTGGTGCTCAAAAGAGGAAAACAAAGGAGCTCACCGGCTGATCCTCTGGGGCTCGTCTTCTGACGACATGACGATGACCGGGATCGGCTTCAGAGGGTTCAGTGCCTGCGAAGTTTAGAAGTAATTTGCAGCGTATGAGTGAGACCAAGGCCACTTTTAGATTGCAAAAAAAATTCAAACTGATGAATAGTAGCACTTTCGTCTTATTTGGCAAATATTGTTCAATCGTGGACTAACTAGGCTTAAAAGATTCATCTCGTGATTTCTAACTAAACTGTGTAATTAGTTATTTTTTAACTATATTTACTACTTCATGCATATATCTAAAGATTAATGTGATGAAGAGAGAGTAAAAAATTTTTAACTTTTAAGGTGCATCTAAACGAGGTCCAACACGAAATGCATAAACAAAGCGAACGCATACACAAAATGCTGCAGCGACTGATTTTGCAGTACCTTGATGGCCTTGAGGAGGTCGTAGCCGGTCATCTCAGGCATGCAGTAGTCTGTGAGCACCATGTCGATGGCCTGCTCCTCCTGCAAAGTGTCATCACAAGTTTAGGGCCTCTTTGGTTTCCAGGCGTTAAAGTTTAACTCCCATCACATCATTGTTCTCTCAAATGCATAAAGTACTAAATGTAGACTAATTGCATGCATGTCGGCACAGATTAAGAGTAATTTACGAGACGAATCTATTAAGCCTAATTAGTCCAAAATTGGAAACTTTTTGTCAAATAAGACGAAAGTGCTATAGTATTTGTTAAACTTTAACACCCAAACCCAACAGGCCCTTAATTTAGTGCAACATTTTAATAAGGTAGTGGTAATAATAAACAAAGATTTTTTTTGAGAAAATATAAACAAAGAATTGAACTGGTGGAGGCACAGAAATTTAAGGTAAAGGAGGCCTAGGCTGTGTTTACTTCCTAAAAAAAAGTAGTGTGCAAACAAAAGATTCCTCGTCACGTCAAACTTGCGATACATGCATGGAGTACTAAATGTAGATGAAATCAAAAACTAATTGTACAGCTTGGTTGTACTTTGCGAGACGAACGTTTTAAACCTAATTAGTAAACGATTGAACACTATTTACCAAATAAAGGCAAAACGTGCTACAGTACTTTTTTTATACTTTTCACGGAACTAAACACGCCCCTAGAGAGAAAAAGGCAGGGATGGAGGAACAGGATTCCGTTGGAGTCTGTACTGCCGAGTGCAGGCACCCTACTGTCCCTAGTTCCCTACTACGTACACTCTCCATCCCGTGCTGAGCTTTTACAGGACACGACGAGCTCAGGGCATCAGGCCATATTTAACCACGCCGCTGCCTCTAATGCGGCTGTAACACTGTCATAAGCCTTCTATCAGTATTAGTATTAGTAGTATTATTAGGGCAACAAAGTTAGCAAGTCTCCTGATCAAGTTTTCCGAGCGATACAGGAAGAGGCAAGAGTATGGATCAGAGCGGGAAACAAAGGAGTTGAAACGGCATTACGCCATCAGCAGCAGCTGTTGTTAGTTGATCCTCTCAGGGGTGTTTGGTTTGAGGAGTTAAAGTTTAACAAACACGGTAGCACTTTCGTCTTATTTGACAAAAAGTTTCCAATCTTGGACTAATTAGGCTTAATAGATTCGTCTCGTAAATTACTCCTAATCTGTACCGACATGCATGTAATTAGTCTACCTTTAGTACTCCATTTATTTGAGGGAACATTGATGTGATGGGAGTTAAACTTTAACAAAACCAAACCAAACGGGACCTTAATATGTAAATATAGCAATTAAGTTTTAGGGGTGCCGTGGTCTCATCTTCTGTGAAACCACGGAGAAGGGGTGGCGCCACTTGCGACTGAACTTGTGTTTGTAGTTATTCTCCACTTATCAATGAAAGTCCGATCTTTCAAAAAAAAAAAGGCAGCAGCAGTAGCAGTATCACTAAACAAGAGGCAGGCAGCTTTGTGGATGCAGCAGTGACTAGTGAGTGAGCCTGCGGCCGTAAGACGGACGGCAACGGCAGGCAGCAGGTTTTTTCTTTTGCTTTACCGCCATGAAAAGCGGCGACCTTTTGCTTCCAAAAGAGGGGCGGAGAACAGAAGCCGTCGTCACGCGCGCATGCGCAGAGACGCGTGGGCCGTACGGTACGGGCAGCCGGGGCCGCTGGCTGGGCCGGCGGGTGGTGCAGGAGCCCATGCACTCGATCTCCCTCTCGCTGTGAAACTCCAACTGGTGGAGTGCCCGGCACGGCCAAGGGATGCCGGTCGGGCATCGATGGTCTCTGAAACTGAAATGAGATGAGCATCGAGGGAGGCAGGTGGCTCGGCTGCTGTTACCTTGCCGCCGCCGTCCTTGAGGCCGAGGAACTCCATCGCCTTCTTCGCGCTGTCCACGGCGATGACTGGATGAAAACATTACACGAGCTGTTCAGAATCGACTCTAATCTAGAACATAGGAGATGAAAAGCAGAGGCAGATCAGCTCTGCAAATGCACGCACGCACAGTGCTTTCAGAGCTGAGAAACAGAGGAAGCATTCGAGCTCTCGCAGTGCGAGCGACGCAAACCAACGAATCAAAGGATAACGAAGGAATCGGGAGCAGGTGGGTACGAGCTCAGAGCTAGGGGTGGCGGCTGACCGTGGAATGAGCCGGCGCAGGAGTTGCTGCTGAGGAGCAGCTGCGCCACCCGGCGGTCGACGGGGGAGTCGTCCACCAGCAGCACCCTCATCACGCCCTCCTCCACCTCCACTCCTCCTGCTTCCATCGATCTCCGGCGGCCTCTTCTCGCTCGTCTCTCGTCGCTCCCCGGCCTCGGCTCCTCTGTTTCAGTGTCCCTCTGCTCTACCTCTCCAACCGGCGCGGCGGAAGCGGTAGCGGCAGCGTCAGCAGCAAAAGCTTCTACTCGTGGCAAGGATGGATGGATGGCAAGGAAGAGGGTTGCCGGCCGCGTGCTCTTATAAAGCGTGACGCCACAGGTGTCCAGCAGGCGGTCCAGGAGGAAGGAAGACGAGGAGGAGCGAGGAGGCAATCCTCTGACGGCTCGCAGGACAGGGCCGGGGAGGCGGAGGTATGGTGTCAGGCAGGCAGGCCGCAGGCGTGTGTGATGACTGATGAAGGAGGAGAGCGGGAAGAGAGAGGGAGGGAGACCACTCTGAAGAACGCAAGAAGGAAGGTGGAGGGAGGAGGGCCGCGGTGGGCCCCACTCGCGGGCGCAGCGGGTCCCACGGGAGCGGTGGCTCGCGGGGCACGGGAATTGCTTTTCGCTCTAGATTTTGCTGTCGGGGAATCTCTCCACGCCACGCTCCCCAGTCCCCCCTCACTCAACCTTCTTCCGTTCTTTTCTTCCTCCCTCCAAGCTTTATTTTTTCCCGTCTCATCATTTTCGTCCCTTTTCTTTCCTGGATGGATCGCCAGAAAGATTATGCGGAAATAAAAAAATCGGCTTCAGGCTGCTTGCCCTTACTAGCTGCCTTTTAAGAACAAATGGCAAAAAAAAAGACCTATGCAAGGTTGGAACTCAATTGGTTATACTCTCCACCAGGGTTCAAAGTTCACTGAAATTTCGCTAACTTTCTAAGGTGGCCCGATTTTTCCACAATTTCATATCTCATTTCAAATTATAAAACGTTTTGATTTTTCTAGATCCATTGCTTTAACTATGTATCTCTTGTTGAAGTCACTAAAAAAATTCAACAAAAAAATAATTTCAGTAATTTCGGGGTGGCAAAAAATATATGAATACCGAAATCAAAAACCGTGCTCTCCACACAAAAAGTTGATCATTCGATATTACTAGCTGTTATTACTCCATCCATCCCTTAATAAACCAACTGATGAGTTGTTCAAATTTGACTAAATTTTACATAAAAAGACATAACTGTTTAAAAATCAGTAGGTAAATACAATATGAAATATATTTTTATGTTACAATTTTATTTTCATAGATATTACTACTTCTTTATATGAAATTGGTTAAATTTTAAAATGATTTAAAACATTAGAAGTTTATTTATTTAAGGACGGAAGGAGTAGACTCCAATACCAAGTGAAGTGCTACAGCTCTGCCTTGATAGTATCCAGTAGTATAACAGGGTGGCGTGGCCACATATAATCCATTTTTCTTCTTGATCTCACATATTGCATTGTCGTTGCAACATCAGTCAGAATCTCCTTAATTTTAATTGAAATTTTAGTGACTTGCCCTGGACAAAAGGGGACCCAATTAGGGCCCATTCGGTTGCCAGAGAACGGTTCCCAGGATTAATTTCTAGCCGGAATGCTATTCTTTTTTATATAGTCTTTGATCATCTGCAGTGGCGGATGCATGTGTAAGCTGCGGGGTCACCTGGCCCCACAGCTTGTGAAGAAATTAATAGAAATTTACTGTAGCATATATGGCTTGGCCCCACGGCTCTTACTAGCTGGCCCCACAGGTTTTGATTGCTGGATCCGCCACTGATCATCTGGATTGATTCCTGGTGGAATCTAGCACAACCGAACGAGACCTTAGGGGTGCACCTCCATCACAGTTGTTGGCCGAGAGCCATGTTGGATAGTCAGACACTGTCTTTAGCCATAGGAGAAATATGAAAAGACATTAAACCTGCAATTGTTGGACGGTAACAAATTTTGATACGATAATGATATGATTAAAACGCCCGGACAGACGGACGCCTCCCACCACTCATTTCCGCAACGTTCGCACCCACCACTCACTCCTGCAGCGCTCGCGCCCCTCCCCATTCTTATCCCTTCGTGTCCTACCCTACACCCGACAACGCGGCCATCGCTGCTTCCGTGGTCGGAGGCGTCGCCCTCACCCACCCCGGCGTGCGCGCTCCTTCCCCCTCCCTGGCATCCTCCTCCCCCACCCGACGGCTCGCCACTCCCGCGTCCGCCTCCCCCACCCCGGCGGAGCCCCTCCCCCCACCCCGGCGAGATCCAAGCAAGCCGCTAACCTTTCCCTACCCCTATCGGCAGCGCCCCTCTCCAGATCCGGCAACGTCTTCTCTGCCTCGGCCGACGGCGCGCGTGCGGGAGCGCACCATCCAGCGTGCCTGCGCCACCGTAGTTGCCCACCAGGTAGATCATGGGCATGTGGCAATGCTATGTTTCATGTGTTTCTGGACGCTTTTCACACATGTTGCAAGCCCATGTTGTAAGTGTTTCAGTTATTTCAGATGTATGTTTCAATTGTTTCATGCGGATATTGTAAAAGTAGATCGGGATGTTGCAATGGTTGTACACGTATGTTGCAAGCGTCTATCTCCAATGTTTCATCTGTTTCTTGTACACGTATGTTGCAAGTATTTCAGATGCATGTCTCAAGTGTTTCATATGTCTTCTTTTGTATGTTACAAGTGTTGCATCTGGATGTTTCAAAAGTAGATCAGGATGTTGCACATGTTGCAATGTTGTTTCAACTGTATGTTGCAAATGTTTCATCTGTTTTAGACGTATGTTGCAAATGTTTAGTCTGGATATTGCAAAAGTGGATTGGGGTGTTGCACGGCACGGCCAATCCCTGTCGCTATACGGGGCACGGGTCCTGCAACAGACGCAGACGCGGGTGATAGGGGGCGGGAGGTGGGACACGGGATGCGGGGGCGTAAAACCGGATGTGAACGCGTGGAGCGGCGCAGATGTCGGAGCCCCGTCCGGCCGACGTCCGGACATAGGGGCACTAGGCGTACCGATTTCGGTATGCTTAGAAGAGTTTTGAAAATACCATATACATATGCACGTACGCAGAACCAATTGGGGTCGTGCTTCGTTGATTTGTTTAGAAAGGCTGCTTCATTGTATTCAGCCGATTTGATTTGATTCGCGCGGCGACCCTGACGGCCTTAATTTTTTTTCATGTAGCTAGATATGACCGGAGAAAAATTGAATGGGCGAGGGGTTCATCCCACCGATGGCGCGCTCCTGCACTCGATGGTGAACACGTGGCGGAGAAACAAATCAAACGTTCACGGGAGCCTGGCTCCTCCCGATGCATCTCTATTCTCTCGGCTCCTTCGCGTTCATGTAGTGATCAGTGGTTCGGCTCGGCTCCCGAGTGCCTGGCCTTGGTCGATACCGGCGCCGGCGCAACAGATCGAGCTAACGGCGCATCCACGGTGAGAGAGCTTCCGCCACTCGTCCGACACACTCGTCCTGGGGCAGAACTTCACTGGCTCCTCGCCGCCGCTCGTCTCCACAAACCGCCCGTTCGCGCTGTGGCTCGGGAAGACGTACATGGCGCTGCACATGGAGTTCTATGGCGGACGGACGACGCCGACGTACTGGCGGCATGGCAACGATGGCGCAGCCAGCGAACACCACGGAGCCGCCGGACTACGGCCGCCTCGATGCCGGCGGGTTCTTTGGCCTGACGATCTGTACCTCGAGGGCGGCGGCAGCGGCCAAAGGATCGATGTGCTCTCGTTCGACATGTTCGTCCACAACCTCACCGGCGTGTCCCGGCGGATGACGCTGGACGACGACGGCAACCTCCGCACGTACTACTGGGCCAGTGGCTCCAGGGCCTGGACGTCCGACTACAGGGCCATCGCGGAGCGGTGCGAGCTGCCGACGTCGTGCGGCGCGTACGGCCTGTGCGTCCCCAAGATCCGAAAGGCCGAGTGCCAGTGCCTCGACAACAGCACGAGCGCCGCCGCACCGCCGTGCCACGCCGAGGAGACCGCCGATCTGTGCGATGGCAACGGGCAGCAGCAGCTGGGCAGCTTCGACGTGGTGTGGCGGATGCGCGTGTCCCACTGTCCGTGGCGACGTGGTGCGGCCAGGCACTCGGCGTGCGTTGTGGAATCAACGTGGAGTCGAGCCGAGCCGCTGTCCCGCAGACCACTACACACGAACACGAAGGAGCCGAGAGATGCATCGGGAGGAGCAAGGCTCCTGTGAACGTTTGATTCGTTACTCCGCCACGCGTCCACCATCGAGTGTAGGAGCGCACCGTCGGTGGGATGAACCCCTCGCCCGCCCAATTTTTTTTTCCATATGACCGTGGGGGTTAGAAAATGCGGGACGTGGATTCGAATTCGATCTGGTGGACATTACAATGAAGCGCACGTTGGTATTAGTTTGTCCCGGTGTAACAACTTGCAACGTGTTTTTTTTATAGCTAACGTGTGTGGTTGGGTCAACCGGGAAGTGCCTACCGGCTAGGGCTTGTATCACCCTGTGAGTTTCGCTGGATCAGCAGAATCAGCAACCATCCAGCAGTATTTTTCTCTCACAACAAACCAGCGAATAGTACTTTCAACCACAACAAACCAGCGAAACGAACAGGGTGTATATATTTATATAAGCATCGCATGCGACGGTGTGCTATTTCTTTTATGCATGTTGTCTATTGGAGTTCGAGATTTCGAAAATAACCTTGACAATGTTCATGGGCGTGTTCTGCCACATCTACGTGTAGAGAATAAATAATCATGAGATACTGTTAGCTCATTGACCCGTGCTTTTCTATACGAATTAGTAAAAAGTAATTTTTGTAGCCACAAGTGTTAGAAGTTTGTGAATAGATTTGATGTGCATGACTAAGCCACATATTTGCTCTCTCACTCACACACACGTATTTGTTCATTTTGTAGCTTGGTTAGTCTATACTCCCTGTCTTTTTTCTCAAGTGTCACACTAAGATATTCGTGCCGGTGAGTTGGTCAAACTTTTAAGTCTGACTAGGTTGTAGAAAATATTAGTAACATTTGTATCTCTAAAAAATTTATTATGAAAATATATTCAATGATCTATCCAATGATTTAATTATGCGCAATAAACATTAATATTTTATTGTATATATATTTAGTCAAAATTAAGTACGTTTGACTTCTCCATTAGTTAGCTACCATTACTCTCAAATCCAATGGTATTACTAGTAAGGGCACCTTTGGAACGTAGGAATTTCACATGAATGAATTTATTTTTTCATAGGAAAAACGTATGCACAGGAAAAGAAATCCCAGGTTCCAAAGGGGGCTAAGTTAGAAAACAAAAAGTTTGGCAGCGGAACACTAGATGCCACAACTTTTTTATGGTAAATATGAAATTTCATTATTTTTTTAGTGGTGCACATGTAGAAGTCTCAATCTTTTCACATACACGTATTTCTTGTAGACAGCATGTCAGCGTGTAATGCCATCCAGGGTGAAGTGGTAACAAGCATTTCGCGCGCTGCCGCGCTCCTTGATGTGTCGACCGTGGATACACGAAGCTAAAACAATCGATTCATTAACAGCGGAGATACTACGGTACACCCGTACATCAGCAATAACACTGTACAACTGGGGCGTATCAGCACACAGACAGAGCCGAAGCCAGCGCCTTTTTGGATTGTTTCCCCTTGTTGGTATCCCCGCGCCGCGGCTGCCTGCTTCACAGCGTTTAGATACCAAAAATTTTATCAAAATTTTTAGATTTCCCGTCATATCGAATCTTTGAACGCATGCATGAAGCATTAAATATAGATAAAAAATAAAATTAATTACACAGTTTAGACGAAATGGACGAGATAAATCTTTTAAACCTAATTAAACTATGATTGGACAATATTTGCCAAATAACAATGAAACTGCTACAGTAGCGTTTCGCCGACAGCCTCCTGTTCTGCTACCGCGAAATCTGCAGCAATTGACAATACACTGTACGTCTCTGTTGCATTCATTTGGCCTGTTGCATTCATTTGGCTCTGACAGTGTACCGCGTCCTGTGCGCTGAACCGGATTTGCGTGCGATACATCATCATATCATATAGGCTATGTTTAGTTCCACATAAAATGTAAAATGCAAAATGCCAACTACTTTGAAATGATAAAATGCAAAATGACAAAATTTTTATGGGTGTGTTTAGTTCCATTCAAAATGCCAAATTTTTCATGGGGTGGGTGAGGGCTTTTTGACTTTTTTTTTTTGCCTCTTGAGGACAAAATGTAAAATGGAGAATGGATACCTTTTTACCAAAAAGTTTGTAGGATGTTTAGGCTGTGTTTAGTTCTCCATGGAATACAAAATGCAAAATGCCAACTATTTTGAAATGATTAAATGCAAAATGCCAAAATTTTCATGAGTGTGTTTAGTTCCATCTAAAATGCCAAATTTTCATGAGGTGGGTGAGAGTTTTTTTTGGCTTTTTTTTAGCCTCTTGAGTCTTGAGGCCAAAATCCAAAATGGAGAATGAATACCTTTTTGCCAAAAATTTTGCATGGTGTTTAGTTCCATTCTGCAAAATGATGGACCAAAACCTAAAAAATTTTTGGATGAAGTGGGGAACTAAACACACCCTTAGTTCCATTTTGCAAAATGATGGGTCAAAACCCAAAAAATTTTAGATGAAATGGGGAACTAAACACACCCATTGTATATATATGAATATATGAATGAATAGCACGACCAAAATTTGATGATACGAGATAGTGTCAGTAAGGCCGTGTTTAGTTCTCCATGGAATGCAAAATGCAAAATACTAACTACTTTGAAATGATGAAATGCAAAATACTAAAAATTTCATGAGTCTGTTTAGTTCCATCTAAAATGCCAAATTTTTCATGGGGTGGGTGAGAGCTTTTTGGCTTTTTAGCTTTTTTTTTTTTTTGCCTCTTGAGGCCAAGATCCAAAATGAAGAATAGATGTCTTTTTGCCAAAATTTTTACATGGTGTTTAGTTCTATTTTATAAAATAATAGGCCAAAAACCCAAAAAAATTTAGGTGAAACCGGAAACTAAACCCACACTGAGTACCATACACGCACACGAAAAGGTGCTGGATTGGAGTATTCACGACAACACGATTCATGGGGCTTCATTTAAAGCCTGTTGGTGTTGGATACGAAACATATGTACGAAGACGTGGATCTTTTCCAATCTACAAAAGTAGCTATTGTCCAACTGTTTAGGGTTCCATGCATACTCTCGTACAATATCATTGTAGCTGATGGCGTTTTGGCTTTACTAAACACCTTTATTTGGTTTAGCCGTGAAATATTTTACAACATGACCAAAGGCAAATATTCGTTTCTTTACTTTAGAGGAGTATAATCTATGCCAATACATCATGTTCTTTGCTTAATAAATCATTAAATAGTTATTAAATCATTGAGTTTTGAGTTTGCAATGGCTTATAATCCGTCTTATTCAGCTTGTTTTTTCAGCCGGAACAGTATTTTTCTCTCACAAAAAATCAGCCAACAGTGTTTTTCAGCCGGCTTATAATTCCAGCCGAACGGCCCTATGAATGTTGATTTAGCCTTGAGTACGTTAATTGATTTAGTGAATGTTAAGTAATTATTCGAGAACATATATGTTCTTCTAGTTCTAGAGCATGTATTGTGGCCCTGTTTGGTGTAGCTTTTCTGTGAGAAGCCTCTCTTCCAAACTTGCACAACTAGAATATTAAATTTCTTCTAGCGAGGTGAAGCTCTCCTAGTGTTTTGGCATTCAAAATTTAGTATAAATTTTTCCTACCAAATGCCTCCTAGTGAGGTTCTCATGTGTTATAACTAGTGGTAGTGTTTTATTACTACTTAAAAACACTAGGAGAATTTCACCATTTTGGTAGTGTTGATTTTTCTATGAGCTAGATTTTACCAGAAGCGTCATGTGAAGAAGCTACATGTTTAGGCCAGGAGAGCCTAGCGAAGATGAGGAGAGAGGCATGAGGCTCCGCTGAGGATGAGGTGCGGCTCAGGGAGGAGCAAGAGGAGGGAGGCCATCCATTAGTGGCAAGCCCTTCTCTCAAACCCAGTCATCAGTGGTAGGTTTGGCTCAGGCTCGTTGAAGCCGGGCCACTCGTGCAGGAACTCTGACGGTGACTGACAAGGTCGTGCTGCTCCGGAAGCAGTGTGCCGATTGGCCAATCCAGATCCGGCGCCTGGTGGCCCAAGCCTTTGTTGGTCATGTCCCTTCAGCCTTAGAACGAGCAAGGAGGGAGGCATAGACACTTGAGCGAGCGAAGACAACAACACTCAAGTGAGGAGGAAGAGGAAGAGGAAGAGGAAGGAGGCATGAGTGCCGACAAGGAGGAGGAGGATCACACGGGCAGTGGTGGCAAATACGAGGACAAGGTGGCTTGGGAATTATTGTGATTTTTCCCAACGCTCGCACCCAATCCATTCAGATTTCACATGCAAAGGGCGTGGTCAACGGAAGCGTGGGGAAAAATTGGCAATGGAATCAATCTATTTGGGGTCGTTAGCTAATTTTCTTTCATGCGCGTGTGAGAATCGGCTCCAAACAAGGCCTATATATATATATATATATATATATATATATATATATATATATATATATATATATATATATATATATATATATATATATATATATATATATATATATATATATATTTGAGTATTTGTGTTATGCAATTTTTCTTAGTTAAATATTTCCGTGCATTTTTTTATACTTTTCTATAAAATTTGCTAAATTAAATAGCCCCTGCTATAGTCCATTATAGTTTTTTTAATCTTTTAGAAGAAAAACGCCATTAAGTATCATAGTTTGCACTGTTTACAACATTGTACAATACTATCTCGGTGGTCACACGTAATGGACTAATGGCGGCATTATAGTAGGAGTACAAACACGGATGAGAGTGAGATCATATCGTCAGTAGCATTAGTACGCTGGATCGACAAAAGCCTGCTCCTCTCCAACGCGTAGTACGTCTCGCAACAGGGCAAGATCGGTGTTCAAATCGTACTGTACATCTCATAACTCGCAAACCTTCAAAGCATCGCGTGCAGCCATGCTGGGCCGGGGGCGGCTACAACAACGATGTCGATCGCGTGTCGTCAGCTACTTACAGTATCTTCGGCGCATCGACAACGGCCCCGATCGAGGCCTGCTGTTCATGCACGGCGCCGTACGACGCTTGCGACGGACACAGAGAGAGGCCTCCCAAGGCCGGCGTCCGGCGGCCACGCGAGTTGAATTCGGGGGATAGGAGCAGTGCGACGGCGACGCCCGGAAGGAGGAGGAGCTCTCAGCTCTGCCATTTTTTGGCTGCGAGCGCGTGGACGCTTGCGAGGAAGTGCGATCCGAGGGCAGCTGCCCGCCCTACCGGCGGTACGCGTGCCGTGAATACAGTCACACAGCGCGTATCAGAGGATCCCCGGCCGGCGCAGGCGAAGTCAGAAAATGGATACAGATTGCACGTCCGGCGCGCACATTCTTATTGGTCATCTGCATGTGGACCAGCAGCGTACGTAGAGTTAGGAGCCTAAGGCATGTGTACCAGCAGCGTACGTAGAGTTAGGAGCTTAAGGACCATTTGAGAAGGGGGTAATTTACCGTACAACATCCTCATTTTGATTTTTTAGACAAAGGAAAACAGTCCGGCGTCTCCGTAGAATCCTTCAATTTCCTTTCAGTAAAGCTGCTCCACGGACGTCCGGACGCTCCGGACACGCGTCGAACCAGGACTCGACCGACGCTTCGCGTTATCCGCCTGTGAGGCCACGACCGTCTTCCCTCGCGCTCACTTCTCTCGCTCCCCATCCTCTCTCCCCATCCCGTGTGCTTTTTCACTGCTCTTGCCTGTTCGCCATCTCCTCTTCTCGTGGGCCGCCGCCATCTCCTCCCTCCGCGCTTTCCACACTGCGTCGATGGCGACTACCAGCGAGCCGCCCTTCCCTTCCCTCCCTCCCTTTCCTCCATGGCCTCCGCGACCTCCATGCCACCGGTGTCGGGGGCGACGGTGGCTGTTTCCATCGAGCCACGCGCCTCCCTCCCTCCCCGCCTCTTTTCCCCTCGCGCCGCGACCTCCATGGAACCGGAGAGGAGGGCGACGGTGGCGGCTGCCGCCTGCCGGCGAGGTAGGTGGGTGCTCCTCTAGATTTGAGCCTTCTTCCTCCTACTTATCCTCCTCCCCTGGATCTGATGTCTCCTCCGCTTTTTCCTCCTCCGCGCTCCTCCTCCTACTCCTCCTCTGGGTCTGGATCTGAAGGATGCGGTGGTAGTTAGGGTTCCGGCGATGTCTGTTGAAGTAGGCTTGTTTTGCTGTTGAACAAGCAATATATTTTCTGTTGCATTAGGTTTTTATTTTTGTTGTTGCAGTAGTGTTGTTTCGTTGTTGCATCAGTAGTCTTTCTTTGTTGCATTAGTATTCTTCTGATGTTGCATCTCGCACTGCTTTTTTGTTTCTGCTATTACAATAGCTTTGGTTTGCTGTTTCAACATCTCATTCTTCTTTGTTGCATTGGGTTTTTTTCTAGATGTTTTGCATCTTTGCATTTGTGCTTTATTTCTGCTATTGCAGTAGTTTCAGTTTGTTGTTGCAATAAGTATTTGTTTTTGTTGCATTAGTATTTCCCCCTAATGTTTTGCATCTGGCTTGTTGTGTTTGTTGCAATTCGTTTTCGTGCATGCGGTGCGGGCAACATTGGGGGCCCGGCGGGTTCCGTGCGCGGGAGCGGAGGAAAGGGATTCCGATCTTCACTTCTTCTCGGTGCGGGGGCGAGGCGTGATTCGGTCCGGAAGGGACGTGGTGCGGTAGGAAGACCCCAGCGTCCGAACGCTAGTGCCCGGATCGGACGTCCGGGCGCTAGTAGTTCCATTTCCTTTACTATTTGCTGATGGACACATTAATATTGTTTCCGTTAGGGGAGCGAGCCTTAGCTCGATCGGTTCGCTCTCCCATTGCGGAAGCACCGGTCACGAGTTCAAGCGCTGCTCAACTCGTGATTCCATCCCGCTCGGAGTCTGGTGATCTTCGAGTACTTAGCTGCGTTCATAGTCTAGGTATAGTTGTAGATTTGTTTGTATATAGGGTGTGTGTGTGAGGTGTACGTGTGTGTGGTGGTGTGTGTCTGTATCTGAACAGATACTACAACTGTACCTAGATGAGAGGACTAAAAAAATATTGTTTCCGTTAGAGGATACTTTTAACTGTGGCATTAGCTAGTTGACAATAGTTATTAAAATAATAATTTCTTGATGAATGAAGAGGTTAAAAGTAACCATTATAGACTGGATATTCTACCCCAATCTTTTAATAGTTACAAAGATCCATAAATCTTGCTTTTGAAGTTTGATGAAGACGAACTTTACTCCCTCTATCCCTAACGAAGAGTCACCGCTTCCAAAAAGTCAAAAACCCTTAACTTTGACCAAATATATTTAACAAAATATTAATATTTATGGCACATAATTAGTATTGTTAGGTAGATCGTTGAATATACTTTCATAATAAACTTATTTGAAGATATAAATATTGCACGTGTTTTCAATTTTCTACAAATATAGTTAAAGTTGAGAAAGCTTGACCAGCACGATTCCCATAACGACTCTTTTTTTAGAGACGGAGGGAGTATATTAAAATTATAGAGCTCAATCAATGGATCTACAACTTTGTAGTTTACAAGTTTTTATTTGAAATTATTTAGAATACAAAAAGTTCTTTTTACATTCTTAGATTCTAAAATGCAAAAATTAGAATTTTCAAATGACCTTGGATGGTATATACAAAAGTTGAAATTATCAATGCGATATATAACTTTATAGTTAATATTTTTTATCTAAAGTCATTTAGAGTCCTAAACATTCATTTTATTTTCTTATATTTCAAAAATTAAAATTTAGAATTTTCAAAATATTAAGACTATCTCCATCCGACTTCATATGCAACGTTATAAATTTTTATGACTATTAATGGTTGGGGTAGAATAGCCATGAGCATAATGATCACTTTTAAATTCTCTCTCTCCTCTAATCCTGAAAAATATTTATTTTAATAGCCGTAGTATCTAAGAGCTAATTGCTAATGAAACCATTAAATTTAGGTTAGGATATGGGACTCAAATCGAATGAGAAGATTACAAACTAAGTTGCATAAAATTGAACTAATATATTAGCCATGTAATTGCATGGGTAACCTTGATAGTTGAATATATTGTTGATCAAGTTATATTACGAAAATGTAAAACGTATATAGTTGAACAAGTTATTCTAAAGCTTATTTCGAATAGTATTTTAAAGACACTAAAGGGGTGAAACTTATGTGTATAAAGTAATTGAAACGTTTGTAGAAAAATACAAAATTTGTCGATACCAACAAGTTGAACAACGAGAGACAGTGTTTTCAGCCATCAAACAGTGTTTTTCTCTCACAACGAATCAACATAAGGCAAATTTCAGCATAAGTGAATAGAAGTTTATGAAAATAAGCTTGTCCACCGAAAATATACATCAGAGGTACTTATAGGGGTAAGGTGTGCGTGCGGACGTTCATAAAGGTGAGTGTGCGCTCGTGTATGGAGTGTCTGCGTTTGTAACTGGGTCTAAAAAAATGTTTTACACAAACTTAGCATGTCTTAGCTAATCTTGACGTGGATGCTTGAATTTTCTGGACTCACGGAGTTTGACGTGTTACTCTTTTTATAATAGGCAACATGCTAAATCAATAGACGCGGCGTCTATTACAATTTCGTTAGTTTTAAAATCTATCGATTCAGTCTTTTAAAGATGCTCATAAGAGATACATGCATAAGAAAGTTAAAGGTAGACACTGCTACGACATTTTTTTTGCCACAACACTGCTACGCCATTGAGGTGGTCGAGAAGAGATGAGTTCGTATGATCGTATCTGTGTGCACATCAGAGAGAGGCACTGTTGTGGAATTAAGGTGCGGAGAACAAAAAAAACATAGGAGTAGTCAGGTTTCCTCAAAGCGGAAGCGCTGACATTGACTGAGGGTGTGTTTTCTAACAGAACCGACCAAATTATAAGAGCACAAGTACAAAAACAAGCACCGAAGCGCTCAAATTTTTGAACTTGAGCCCATATAATCCCGGTAGTCAATCGAAACCACGAAGGATTTCAAACCAACTCGCTTACAACCAGGATCGCATCATTCAACATACAACATCATACGTTACATTTCACAAGTAGTTCCGAAATAAGTTTACACACACGGAGTCGCAATTATTACAAACCAAGTTTATAAAGTAGCGGAAGCATAACACACACACTAGTTAATTAAATACTGCCAGTCTGGATGATCGACATCCCGCAAAAGCATGAGGAAAGTACATAAAAGACGATCACGCCCTTGTGATCTAGTCATCATCACCCGCAGGGTGGAGACACGTCTTGCAGAAGCCTTGGTAAAGCATATCATCTGCAACAGGAGGGAATAAACCCTGAGTACTGGAATGTACTCAGCTAGACTTACCCGTCGAAAACCAGAAATAAGATGACACCAAGGATTATGCAAGGCTTTCACAAGAGGCTAGCTGACATCACATTTTTGCATAAAGGCATAAGTAATTGAGACTCTTATAACCTGTACTAGCAGTTATTTTTAGCATTTACCTGTCATCTATCTTAGCACCTGTACTAAGCATGCACTTGATGGTAATCAAACAATTATCATTATTATATCCAGAGCAGGTATGAATTGTGGCAACTTTGTATCATTCCCTTAACCACCAGTTTATTTAATGAGATCTACGTTGCCGCTGCTCAAGTCAAGTGCTCACTAACCGGGAGCGACGGCGATTCGAATCGAATTCCTATCCAGCTGGAGGGGTATTTCTAACACTCACCGTGCAGACCTCTGCCAGGGTCGCACAGGCCACCGTTTCATATGATTCAGGAATCGCGGGTCCGAATAATGTCGCGACCCCAAGGGCGACACTCTGCCAGGTGATAGGGACTCTAACCCCCCTTGTCTCACGCCAATGTCCCCAAGCACATCCTTTCTCTCCTCCAAGAAGCAACCTACCATTCGATTCCCGGCCTGAATCACATTACTCGGCTTCGCGGTCGGAACGGGTTATCCGGCCAACTAAGTGTTAGACTGCGTTCAACATGACTCAAGGACGTACAGCGAATCGGTCCTTAAACGACTCAGACGGGCATAGCTCCACACCCAAGACGTGAAGTGTCTTGCGGCTGTACTATCGAACTCCCGCCCGGTCTCAAATTTCATTTTTAAGCATGGTTCCATCCACGATAGCCATAAAGCCACTCGTGACTCCTTCCTACATCTCGCGGATGACCGGAAATCACCCGACTTCTACCGTACTAAGCAGGGCTAAGCATTGACACGTGCCTAAACCTAATATAGGATTAAGTACGATATCTGGACAAGGACAGGTATAATGCAACAAGTGTTTTCATATAACTCCTACAACTTAATGCATTAAACAATTAAAAGTACTCAAGATATATTTATAAAACAGTAGGTTCAGCATGCACCGGGGCTTGCCTTTGAGAAAGGTTGCGGGTCTGTGGTCCGGACACTCGGGTAGATCTTCTGACGGAGCTTCCCCGACGTTGGGTTCTTCTGCTAATTCCTCCGGTTGACTCAGCACCTCCTCCGGTATCGCTTGTTCGAATTCGAGGAGTGTCACCCCCTCCGGTACACCTATTGCATGAGTGCATAATAAATCCCATGAATGCATAATGAAAGATGCAATATGCTCAGAATGAAATGCATTACAATAATTTAACGCTCTATTCAAATCACTTCAAAAGAGTAGGTGCAAATTTCCTCTCCGGTAGAGAAGTACTCACCTAATCTACTTAACCTAAGATAAAGCTGCTCATCCTCAGTTAAGGCCCTAACACCTAACAATTACAAAAGTAGCATGTCTTAGGATATCACACCATATCAATCAGCAAAATACCACAGTAAGCATTCTGGACAGCAGCTACTTGTTTTTATCACAACTGGAGATTTACAATTCCAAAAGATATGATCTAAGACAATCTGGAAAGCCTAAGAAATGCACTATAATTCATTTTCAGACCTCAACTCCGAACTCCTAAGTTTTCCATGTCAAACTTCACAAGTTCCAGAATCTGTCCTCTCTAAACAGAGAGCAGCCAATTCTGGACTGTTACTTAAAACAGCAATAACTCCCAAACTACTAAGCCAAATGCTCCCAAATTTTGACACAAGCTATTTTATCAAGTTTACTACAACTTTGGTATTCACAAGTTTTCCAGAAAACACCTTTATCAAAGGTCAAACCCAAAAATACTACCAGCTGTCCAGAAAACCTAGAATTGCAAAGATTAAATATTTATTTATGTGGCAAACATTCTCTAAGACCAAACTAATACTACTACAAGTTCACAAATGTCACAAAAACACCAGAAAGTAAGGTGTGCCCACCTAGAATATTTATTTAAACTCATTTCTTAATTTACTTAAGTAATTAAGTGGAATTTCAAACATGTATGTAAACTGCTCCTAAAATTCTACAAAAATTACAGGAGACTCTCTGACCCAAAAAGAGACTATTGTAAAAATTTGAACTAAATTTATTCACAGGAACTTACTGAACAAAATTCACAAGCCCAAAAGGCTGATTTTTGTGAAATTAATAAATCATATTGAAAAGTATCAAACAACAGATTTCAAAATTTTCATGGACACTTTAGGGTACCAAGACATTCTCCAAAAAGTTATATGAACATTGCACATGTAGAAAAATTACAACAATTCATTTAAGTATTTTCTAGAATAACAAGATAGCACTATAACTTGAAAAGTACTTAAGCACTACTGCCCAAATTTTTACCAAAGCTAGAGCAAGTATAACTTAGCGTACTCACCAAATTTCATAATTTTTGGAACACTGAAACTCAAGATATAATTTAAACAAGTTTGCATGTGATTTAAAACACATTTCAAAGACCTAATTAAATATCCCAGAAAACAAACATCACATACTGGATTTATATTTGTCTAAAATACTACACGTCAAGTAGACCCTAACAAAATTTATCTCATGATTTTTGGATCATTAAAACCCTAGATCTATATTTTTCCAACTTGTACAAAAATCAGTGACAAAATAATAAAATGAATTTCATTTCGGATGAACTGGGCCGGCCCGGAAACTCGGCCCACGCACCCGCGCGCGCGCGGCCCGCTCAGCGCTCCCGCTCACGCGTGACACTGACGGGCGGGCCCCCGCGGTCAGTGACCGGAGGCAGGGGAGGCGGAGACCCGCGAGCTCCGACGAGCTCGAGCTCGCCGGAGAAGAGCTCGCTCGGCCAATCGAACACCGCCTCGTGTTCTCCGTCACCCGGTGTGTCGATGGGTGCTCGTGGAATGGATGGGGATGGGGTGGAAGGGGCTTGTCACCGCGAGCGGCGGCCGGTGATGTCCGGTGGCGGCGCACCGTCGCCGGTGAGGATGCACGGTGCGGTCTAGGCTCGGTACGAGCTTCACCGAAGCTAGGCGAATCCATTTTGATAGGAAGGGAGGATGGAGAGAGACCCGAAGCACCCCGACCACGGTGAGGTCCCATGGCGGGCTCCGGCGACCTCTCGGAAACGGGGAAGAAAGCATTGCGGCTCACCTTGAGTCAAATCGCGGGCTTCGGTGGGTCGAGGGGATGGAGGGTGGTGAGGCGGAGGGATTGGCGAGGTCGGACGGCCGGTGATACGGTGTAGCTCGCGCTTGAGCTCGCCGGAGAAGAACGGCAATGGTGGCTCGGTTTCGGTGTTTCTGGCAACTGGAAGAGAGGGGGCGGAGGAATGGAGGCCGGCTCGCACGTCGTGGCGTCTTAAAGGCGTCGCGGCCTGACTGGTGGGGCCAGGGCCGGCGTACGGGCGCCACCGCTTGGCCACGCGTCGACGATGGCCTGCGGCCGGTCGGCCACGACAGGCATGGCTGAAACCTGAACTTGACGAAATCGATAACCCCGGGTTTGACTGATAGTCGAAGTTTGGACTTCTATATCTCCTAATCTGGCTCGAGTTGGTGGTAGGTATTAACATCAAATTTGTAGAGCTATGTGAGGGCAACAAGTTTGTCAATTGGAGTTTGGACTGGTTCGGCCTGGATTTGAAACTACAAGGCTCCAAAGTGGTGCACTTTGAAACTGAAACTTAGTTTCAGGCATACTACCGACTGAAACCCGATTTTCTAGACGCTATATCTCCTAAATCATTTAGAACTAGGTGATGGTGATATTGACAATGTTGTAGAGCTACATGTGATCTACAAGTTTGTCAATATGAGTGAAAGCTGGTTTGGCCTGGTTTGCAAACTAAAAGCTCCTAAAGTAGGCATCAGTAAAACTGTAGGGTCAGATTCCAGACTTAGAAAAATTCTAAGTCTTGGAGCTACCTCTCTAACTGACTTGTGGGCCACTTTTGAGCATGTTAGGGTCAATTTCATGAGATGGTCATATTGAGACTTTTGTTCCCCATGAATTTCTTTACAACTTTGCTTAAGGGTGCTCTTCCATGCAAGGTCTCTAAATTAGACTTTTTAATTGGTCAAACTAGAGCCTTCTAGGGTCAAATGGTGGTCAAACTTCTCTTGGAGGGCAATTTTGTAATTTTGGTCAACATGAACCTTGTTCCAAATGTTACCCTAAGTATAACTAAGGTGTTGTAGGTCATGATTGACTACCTTACCCTTTTGTTACACCAACTATCAAATACTTCATGAAATAATTCAAATAAACCCCAGAACAATCACATGTGTTGCATCACATAAAATAACAAACATGAATGATGCATGCTTATGCTTATGCAAATGCAAATGCAATGCAATTAAGGACTAAACACTTGAGGTGTTACATGTTTAGTTGGTGAAAAGTAGGTGAAAAAGTTCTGGTAGCACTTTTCGTTGTTATTTGACAAATATTATCTAACCATGAAGTAACTAAGCTCAAAAGATTCATCTCGACATTTACAGACAAACTGTGCAATTAATTACTATTTTTACCTATATTTAATACTCCATGCATGTGTCCAAATATTTGATGTGATAGGTGGAAGAGGAAATATTTTGGATTTGCATGTGAACTAAACAGGCCCTGAACGAATTTCCGTACAGTTCATGCAGTGCGCGTGACTAGTTGTGCGCCTTTATTATTTCGCTAACGCTAGAAAGCGGGCATCCGGCAGACGCACCGTTGGTGAGCCGCGCGACGTCATTCCAACACCCCCGCTCCTACATTTCTAAATTTAAAAAAAAATCAGGACGTCCACGGACCTCTATCCGCTCACTTGCTCCTATTCGCTCGCCTGCCGCTTCCGGCGCTCGGACGCTGAGCGTGGCGCGCGACCGCCTCCGAGGCGCAATGCTCGGGCCGACCTTGCATGGCCACTCCGGCACCGCCGTCGCCATCCCCCACGACGCCTCCGTCTCCAGCCTACCCTAGGGTGCGCTGGCCCAAGGCGCAGAGCAGGTGCTCATCCAGGGGTGCTCGTGCAGGTGTTCACCTAGGCTGCCAAGCAGGTTCTCGCCCAGAGGCACACTGACGAACTCTACGGCGGCAGAGAGCTCTGATATTTGTCCAAGCAGTAAGGTGTGACATTGCGCGTTGGAAACGCATGTTGCAAAAGTATGTTTCAAGTGTTTCCGATGTTTTATCTAGATGTTGCAAATATTTCATATGGAATGTTGCAAAAGTAGATCGAATGTTGCATATGTTGGAATGGTTGTATACGTAGGTTGCAAGCTTTTGGCCTCGTTGGGCTGTGCTGATAAGTCGGCTGAAAAACATTGTTGGTTGATTTGTTGTGAGAGAAAAATACTGTTCTGGTTGAAAAAACAAGCTGAAAAAGACGGATTATAAGCCGGATGAACAGGGCCTTTGTTCCTAATGTTTCAGTTGTTTTTGCAGACGTATATTGCAAGTGTGTTTATCTGAACGTTGCATGCGCTTCACACATATGTTGCATGTATGTTTATCTGGATGTTGCATATATTTTGGAATGACTTTTTTAAGCGCTTTCAGGTGTTTCTACAAGTGTTTCAGACATATATTGCAAATATTTCATTTGGATGTTTCAAAAGTAGTCGGGTGTTGCATCTCCCTCCTTGCCTTCTACTGCCTTGCCTCGGTATCTCATCCTCTTCTTGATGCTGGTGATATTCGGGTGACGTGAGCTCGCGTGGGGACGAGCGGCGTGGGTGGGGCAAGTCGTTCGAGCGGTGCAGAATCAGAGCGAGTGGGGTGTGCGGAACGGAGCAGACGCGGGGCGTGGGGAGAGGCATCCGGATGTGGGCCTAGCGCCGGACGTCGTTCCGTTATTATTTTGCAAAAGAAAAGGACGTCTCTTTCCTCACTCTCACTGATGTCAGAGTGGATCCAGGGCCAAGCCCTTAAAATTAGGAGGATCATAGCGCAGACTACGGAAGCTATTCGGGTGATGGTTTCTACGGCTGATAAGTCGACTGATACTGTTTTGTTGTGAGAGAAAAGTATCGTATACCATGGATGATAAGTTGGGTTTATAAGTTCAAGCGAATAACGTTTGATAAGCAAAAATCTCAATCCACAGGAATAGACAAAAAACATGATTAGGGTTTCCTAGCAAAACTAAAATAAAATAAGAAGTACCTAGAACTGCAAGGCATCCAACAGATTTTTATATCCTAGACTAGACTAGAGGTTTAATCTTTTGCTCCAAACCAAGTTGGACGCATCTATTTGTTGTTTGTTTTATTTTAAATAAAAAGGAGGCCTAGCTAGAAAGCAAGTCACTATATCATGAGTTGATGACGTGTGCAAAAAGAGAGAAACCGGTAGAGCTTTCTGTTGATATTGTTCTCCCAAAAGCGGGCCTTTGATGTATATAGATAGCGCATGCATGCGTGTCGAGCCTGCACCAAAGCATCATCATAACGAAGGGGCACGTACTACACACAGGACCCAAAAGGCGAGAGACCGCAGGCAGCATCAAGGCCTGGGATCGCTTTGAGATCTCGCCGGCCATTTGACCTGAGCGAAAAGCTTCGCCACAGATCTCCTCCAGCTGATAGATCTTTTGACCCGCCGGTCGGTTGGCTGCGAACGCGAATCTAAGACGGCCATTATACGCCCACAGTGGCAGCATGCCCCGCTGTTGCTTGCACATCACACCACACCATATCTCGTGGCTGGCTTTACTACAAAGGCAACGACCGAACGTACGCCGCTCTCTCGCTGCTGAGTGCTGAGTGCTGACGAACGAACATGGGAGGCAGCGAGGCATGATGCATGGCCTACTACTGCTACTACCCCTGGCTGGCTCAATTAGTAGGAGTACGAGCCGCTCGTCAAAGCGATGGAACTCGTGCATGCATGGGTGGCACCGCTGTGCACTGCAGCCAATTAAGGTTTGGGCTGGCTCCAAGACTGGCAGTGCAGAAGAAGACGGGTGGATTCTCCAAACAAAAAGGCGTCGCCAAGAACCAAAAGGGGGGCAAGATAGCGCTATTAGACTACCCGCACTCATGCACCTCTATATTCATCCTCTATACGTCCTAGTCAGTAAGATTCTCTACTTTATACTCAATTCTCCCGCACCCATCCATCCTCTATATCATCCTCTATCCACTCTATTCACTGTGGGACCGACTTGTCACTTTATCTAAATATATTCATGTGTGATCTAGTTTTGAATGATTTATTGAGACGAATTTAATGGTGCAATCGAAATTTAATTTGAATTTTTGGTTTGTGAGTTATAGCATTTTTTTCCTTTGTTTAGCTAGCAGGGTCCGCCACTACAGAGTATAGAGTAAGCACAGTACTACTCTAAATATAGAGTGAGAGAAAGGATAGAGTATCGTTTTAGAGTACCCAGTGCAGCAGTTTTTACTCTATATTCATACTCTAAAGCTTTAAAGTATCATTTTAGAGTATCCACTGCGGGTAGTCTTAAGATCGATCATATCGTTCTCTCGAATCGTGCTATCCGCAACGGCGGACTTTTAAGCTAGCTCTAAGTATATTTTTCATAATTTAATAGGAGAGAAAAAAGGTAACTCTTATCAAGAGCTTAGCTCTTGCACACATTTTAAAGTCAGGGAAGAGTGTCATGTGCGACCATCTATATCAAAAGCTACGTGCTAAAAGTTAGTACTGATAAAGAAGTTGGCTTACAGTAACTTTCTAACCATTGGATGCTCTCGTAACCGTATAGCACCGGGCCACCGGGGCGGCGGGGCAGCAGGGTTTCTATCAGCAAATCCCGAGAAAACGATCGCGCCTAGTACATGAAATCCCACAAGGATTCTTTCGGTTGAGAGAGTGAGGGAGTGGCTGGGTGGGGCAAAGGAAGAGAGACACAGGATAGCTAGCATAGCACTAGTAGTAGTACTGTATATAGCAGCAGCAGCAGTAATGAAACGCAGGGGTGTATGTACAGCGTTCTCGATCTGCTCCTCGTACTCTTCTTCCCCTGCTTGCTTCACTGGCACGAATACCGTGTAGGAGTGTGCAGACCGAGAGCGATAGAGACCCGTCTTTTTTTGTTTTTTTTTTGCCCTTTTTTTGAAAGATTCTCTCAAATAGGCCCCTGACGGAAAGATTTCAAAAAATGGACCCTCAGCTTGGCGCCATGGTCCATGGCGCCAAGCTACAACGTCATGGCGCCATGTATCCTGGCGCCAAGAGGCATCCGACGTGGCTACACGGGGATCTACGTGGCGCGTAGGCTTGGCGCCATGGAGCATGGCGCCAAGCCTTGGCGCCAAGATCCATGGCGCCAAGCTTTGGAGCCATGCTGCATGGCGCCAAGCACCCATAATATAGCCTGCCCCCTTCCACAAAAGGCAGTTGAAAGCATTTGAATACATTTCATTATTTGTACTTCTGTTCAGATTGCTCAAAGAAACAGCTTGGACATTGATGTGGATCTAGCCCTTGGCTTTGCCGCTCACTATGGGAAGATTGAAACCATGGGGTGCTTGGTTGAAGAAGGTAATGCTGTTGGCTTTCTTGGCCCTTTGATGCGTGCTGCTGAGCGTGGATGTCTCCAAGTTGTGAAATGGTTTGTCAACCATGGGTGTCGAGAAATGGAGCTTTGTCTAGCCCTTACTGCTGCCACCTCTAGTAGCCAGATTGCAATTGCTGCTTATCTTCTTCCTCTTGTCCCGCAACATGTTCTTGCGCCCCTCAGCATTGAGATTATCAAGGCTGCTGGTGAGAGGAGTACAGGTTCCCTGCATGGTGTCAATTTTCTTCTCTGCTCGGACTTCCTCAATGACCCAGCTGCCACATATGCCGTGGCAGACAGTATTGCAAGATGTACCGATGAAGCTGTGGATGCAAAGCTTAGGTCTTTCATGAATGAGCACTGGAGTGAGGCAGCTTTTTCTGCGGGATTCGAATCTGCACAACAGCACTTTGTTAACTTCATGAGGATAATGGAAAGGGGTGAATCACCAATCCGCCTAGGGGACCTCCCTCTTGAGCTGGTAATTGCCATGGCCTACCTGCCACTCAACCATTATTTATGACATTCACCTTAAACAAATATATGATCATCATCAGCACCCACGTTTAAAGTGCATATGTCATAAACTCCATCTGAAGCTCATTCAGTACATAAGAATAGGATATAAAAGTCCATAATAATAGTCCATACAGTCCCAAATTAGCCTACAGTCCCTCACTGTCTCCTAGACTTACCCTTGCCCTTGTGTCCAAGAGCGTGGGTGCCTGGAGTATAAGGGTCAGGTGGTCGACGTCGCCTGGTACCGACCGGCTGCGTAGGCTGAGTCCAGGGAGCATCGTCTAGCTGAGACGGTCCAATCTCCTCGTGGCCCTGGTCCTCGTCCTCGTCCTCGTCGTCGTCATCGTCGTCCTCGTCGTCGTCCTCCTCGGTGCCGTGGTCTCGCGACCCTGTAGGTGGGTGGCTAGACGAGCCTACGCCACCTCTGGGTGCAGAAGGCACGTACACATCCTCCGTCGTGCCTGTCCTGCAACCACAACGCGCCGCGGTACGGCGTAGCCGACGTGCCAATCTCTGGTGCACAAAATCATGTTTAGTCAATTAATTTAACATTTTAGTAACTAACTAATTAATTAACTAAAAAAGATATTAACTACTACTAACTACTAAAAATTACATACTATAACTAAAAATGACGAATTTAGTATACTACTACTTACTTACTAAATAACTAAATCGAAATAAAATAATAACTAAAAAAAACTAACTAACACTAAAAAAATAATTAGCTAACTAAATAACTAACTAATGAATATATAATTAGCTAACTAAATAATTATCTAACTACTTAGCTAACTAAATAACTAACTAAATTATATAATCAATCTAAACAATATTAACATATATATTTAAACTAAATTTCACTGATCCTAACTAAATTTCATACTAAATTAAATAATAAATAATAACTTCAAAATATATTAAATTTCAATAATCCTACTTAATTTAAAAAAAAAAACTTACTTGTGGCCGGCAGCGGCCGGCGGCGGAGGCCGGCGGCGGGTGATGCGGCGCCGGCGGAGGGGGCGACGGCGGCCGGCGGGGGCCGCGCCGGGCCTAGTGGCGGCGGCCGGCGGTGGCGGCGCCGGCCGGCGGCGGCGCGGGCGCTACGGCCGGCGGGGGCGGCGGTGGCCGCGCGCGGCACGGGCGGCTCCGGCGGCGCCGGGAGCCGGCGGAGGGCGCGGCGGCGGGCGTGGTACGGGCGGCGGCGGGCGGAGCGACGACCGGCGGCGGCGACGGCGAGTGGCGGCGGGGTCGGGCGCGAGGAAGAGGAAGAACAAATGAGGAAGAAAGGAAAGAGAAGGAAGAAGAAAAGGAAGGGCCGACAGTTATTAAGGGGCTTGGCGCCAAGATCCGTGGCGCCAAGGCTTGGCGCCAAGATCCGTGGCGCCAAGGCTTGGCGCCAAGATGCATGGCGCCAAGCCTACGCGCCACGTAGATCCCCGTGTAGCCACGTCGGATGCCTCTTGGCGCCAGGATACATGGCGCCATGACGTTGTAGCTTGGCGCCATGGACCATGGCGCCAAGCTGAGGGTCCATTTTTTGAAATCTTTCCGTCAGGGGCCTATTTGAGAGAATCTTTCAAAAAAAGGGCCAAAAAACAAAAAAGACGGGATAGAGACGGGCACGTAGTAGTAGGTTGTACGCATGACCAGGACGTGCCGTCTAGCTAGCGTCTCTACAGAGGGATGAGAGATCCGAGGACAGCAACCACGTAGTGGCACTACTAGTACGCGCGGCGCAGGGACGGACCCGAGCTGGCAGGTCGATCTCCTCAGCTTGGAGAAGCAAACAAAACCTGCGGGAGGGGAAGGGGATCCATCGGGCGCGGCTGGCTGGCAGTGGCAGTGGTAGGGTGCTGGGGCTCAAAACACCGCGGATCTCGGCAAGATCCTCGATGGAACGGAGTGGAGTGGATGAATGGTCGTGATCCGAGCACGTCGGGTCGGGTCCTCCCCTCTGCCTTGCTCGCGGAACGTGGACACGTCGTCACGGGCCGGTCTCGTGGATTCGTCCCTTGTCGTCTCGCACTCTCGCTTGACCACCACACCAGCGTCCAGCGACACCACCCCCACCCACCCACCGCCGCTGCCTAGGTTTCTTTTCCTCTCTCACGTCACGGGCTCGATCAGTTCGTTTCGTTCCAGGTTGGCCTGGTACGGTCCGTGGTTGGCTGTAGCTACTCTCGCCTACTACCCCTAGAGATTTATCATGGCCTTCTAGAAATGAGGAAAAAAACATTATGCTTGGTGGGCTGTGGACGACCTATCTTGCTGATCAGCCTCTCGATTTTTTTAGACAGAGAGAGCGAGAGATACGGTCAAACAAGGAGCAGGCAATTTTCTACGTACTCCTCCTACTCTAGTACTGCTCGTATGTAGAGTACAACGTTAAACACGACTAGGCTAGGAGGAGCGGATAATCTTTGCGTTCCGTGTTCGTGTCGAAGTTTGGTCTCCATACGTCAGCTGCGGTGCGTACCGCCGTCTCCTATTTGTCAGCCTATCCGCACTCATGGACATCTATATTCATCATCTATATGTCCTAGTCCGTAAGATTCTTTCCTCTATACTTAATTCTTCCGCACTCATCCATCCTCTATATTATCATCTATCCACTCTATACACTGTGGGACCCACTTATCACTTTATCTAAATATATCCATGTGTGATATAGTTTTGAAGGATTTATTGAGACGAATTTAATGGTGCAATCGAAATTTAATTTGGATTTTTGGTTTGTGAGTTATATCATTTTTTCCCTTTGTTTAGCTAGTGGGGCCCGCCACTGCCCACTGTAAAGTAAGCACTGTACCACTCTAAATATAGAGTGAGAGAAAGGATAGAGTATCGTTTTAGAGTACCCAATGCAGCAGTTTTTACTCTATATTCATACTCTAAATCTTTAGAGTATCCTTTAGAATACCCACTGCGGGTAGTCTCACGACCCGATCGGCCAAGTTTTAGACTACCCGCAGTGGGTACTCTAAAACGATATTCTAAAGTTTTAGAATATGAATATAGAGTAAAAACTGCTACACTGGGTACTCTAAAACGATACTCTATCATTTCTCTCACTCTATATTTAGAGTGGTACTGTGCTTACTCTATACTCTATAGTCGCGGGCCTTACTAGCTAAACAAAGGAAAAATGCTATAACTCACCAACCAAAAATCCAAATTAAATTTCGATTTCACCATTAAATTCGTCTCAATAAATCCTTCAAAACTAGAACACACATGAATATATTTAGATAAATGACAAATGAGTCCCACAGTGGATAGATGATGATATAAAAGATGGATTGGTGTGGGAGAATTAAGTATAGATGAGAGAATCTTACTAACCAGGACATATAGAGGATGAATATAGAGATCTATGAGTATGGGTAGTCTTAGCGCCGTGCGTCTGGGCACCGCCCGTGCTGGTGCTGCCATTGCATGGTGCGCGCAAGCGGCCCAATGAAGAAGCCTGCCGTGCCAGGTGACCAACCCAGCCAAAGCCAGCGTACGTACTGCACCTTCTCGTGGCAGAGGAACCCGAGGCCGGTCGCCTGACCCGACCGTACGTCCAGGGGCGGATCCAGGAGAAAATTTTAGCGGGGCTGAACTTTATGGTAGAATCGACCTTCGATCTCTATCTAGTGTCTAACGTCTTCTTCCTAAGTTCCAATGACAGAACTTTTATGGGGCTCAGGGAGGACTGGTTCCTTCTTCTTCCTCTCTTTCTCTCTATTTTTCTTCTTTCCTCCACCACTTCTTCTCTCTCACCCTCTGCATTTTCTGTTGATGCATGAGCTGTAGGAGACTGGAGCCCCAGCCCCGTGTAGATCCGCCCCTGCGTACGTCGGTCCCTCGTAAACCTCGGGCCACGTACACGTACGTCCGGGTGTACGTCGCGGGCACCGCGCCGCACCGGCCGTGCCTTCGACGACCGCCAGGCCGGCGCCAGCCTAGGCCGTCCCGACCGCGACGAGCGGCGCTGGATCCCCTGGCCGGCCCTGCCGTCCGATCCTCCCGAGTTCCCCGGGATCCTGCGGGTACAACGGTACGGCCCGTTCGTCCGTCCGGCGTCGCGTCGGTGTTCTCCCGGAGGGAAGACAAGAGATCCGCGCGACCAGCGTACGAGCGGGGTTCGGTGGCCGGGACGTACTACTCCCTACTATACGGCTGTGGCTGTGTTCAGTTCCTAAAAAAAAATACTATGGGAAAAAAAGATTCCCCGTCACATTAAGCTTGCGATACATGTATGGAGTACTAAATGTAGATGAAATTAAAAACTAATTGTACAGCTTGGTTGTACTTTGCGAGACGAACGTTTTGAACCTAATTAGTCAACGGTTGGACACTATTTGCTAAATAAAGCCAAAACGTGCTACAGTACTTTTTTTACCCCTTTTCAGGGATCTAAACACAGCCTGTGTTCAGTTCCTCAAAAAAAAGTACTATGCGAAAAAAAGATTCTCCGTCACATCAAACTTGCGATACATGCATGGAGTACTAAATGTAGATGAAATTAAAAACTAATTGTACAGCTTGGTTGTACTTTGCGAGACGAACATTTTGAACCTAATTAGTCAACGGTTGGACACTATTTGTCAAATAAAGCCAAAACGTGCTACAATACTTTTTTTACCCCTTTTCAGGGATCTAAACACAGCCTGTGTTCAGTTCCTCAAAAAAAAGTACTATGCGAAAAAAAGATTCCCCGTCACATCAAACTTGCGATACATGCATGAAGTACTAAATGTAGATAAAATTAAAAACTAATTGTACACAGCCTACGACTCACAGCACGGCAGAGCCAGCAGTAGGCGGCACGCACGCCAGCCAAGGTCCATCACCATCGACCACTGTGGCGCGTCCTGCCCCCGCCTGCTGTGCTGCCTGGCCCGGTCTACAGTAGTCTAGCCTGGCCTCTGGTCCTGGTGGCCAGGGACCTGCGGGTTAATCGGTGCTGCTGTGGTGTGCAGCCGGCCGTGGGGATAATGAAGTGGTGCAGTACGACGTTGCCCGTATATGCGCGGCATGCACTCGTGTTTAGCGATCAGCGAGTCAGCGACGCGCAGTGCTCTGCTGGACTGCTGGCCCAGCACGCAGATCTCTACTGCTAGGCGGTGTTTAGTCGGGAGGTGAAAAGGGTTTGTGTCCCATTTGAATGTTTCACAAATATCAGAAAGAGTTTTTGAATACTAATTAAAAAACTAATTACATAACTTGAATGGAAACCACGAGACGAATTTATTAAGCCTAATTAAGCCGGCATTACCACATGTGTGTTACTGTAGCACTTAAGGCTAATCATGGACTAATTAGGCTTAAACGATTCGTCTCGTGGTTTTCAACCAAACTGTGCAATTAGCTTTTTTCGTCTACATTTAGTACTTTATGCATGTGTCTAAACATTCGATATGATGAGGTGAAAAATTTTTGGCTAGGAACTAAACACCCCCTTAAACGAGTGCAGTCTCGCGTGGTTGAAGGGTCGAGATGGCGGACTAGAGGGGGTGAATAGTCATTTCTAAAATTTAATCGCGCTGGCTAACCGAAACAAATGCGGAATTAAAACTATCGGTCTAGCCAAAACTACACCCCTCTATCTATAACTTTAGCACCTTACAAAAGATCCTTATCAAACAAATAAGGTGCCGAACTATCAAGAGCTCACCTAAATAATTCTAGCTTGCAAGGTCACACAAACCTATGTAACTAGTACTTCAAACACCAGTGAGCTCCTACACAACTAGTAAGTAAAAGCACAAAGCTCCTAGGCTCATTAGCAATGCTCAATAACAAGACAACCAATGCCAAATTAGAGAGCGCAAATTACTTAGCTACACAAACTAAGCAATGTGACTAACAAGGTTACACAAACCAAATTAGCCACGCAAAGGGAATACTTCTAGTTACACAAGCAAGAAGGTAACTAGCTAGCTACACAAGCAAACTAGTTACAAAGAGCAACTACACAAGCACTCAAGTATATAATGTAAATACAAGCTTGCGTAGAGAGGATGCAAACCACCGCCAAGAAATACACAAAGTTGACACGATGATTTTTCACCGAGGTTCAGTTGGTTGCCACCAAACTAGTTCCCGTTGTGTCGACCAACACTTCGTGGTTCGGCGGCTAATCGGTATCCACAACCGAGCTCTTCCAAAGAGCGCCGCAAGAACCCACCATCAAGTGTGGTAGCTTAATGACACGCTCTACTAGAGTTGCCCTTCGCGATCCCCGCGGGGTGAACATAATCCCCCTCACAAAGCTTCTCTGGAGCCTCGCACAATCTTCTTACGAGCTTCGACGGAGCCTCAAGTCACCAAACCGTCTAGGAGGTGGCAACCTCCAAGAGTAACAAGCATCACCGGCTTGCAACACGATCACCTAGTGTCACTCGATGCAATCTTACAATGCAATCACATTAGAATCGCTCTCTAACTCGATCCGATGAACACTATCAAGCATGAGTGAGTTAGAGGGCTCTCAAGCACCACAACATAAGCCACTAAGGTTAAAGTGTGCTCAGCTAACTGTCCAAGGCCGGCAACCACTTCTATTTATAGCCCCACAAACGAATAGAGTCGTTACACCTTTACTGAGAGAATTTCACATCGACCGGACGCGTCGGTCGAACTGACCGGACGCGCTGCATTGCGTTCGGTTACTCACAGCTGTCCATGTGTCGCTCCCGTTCAACGTCAAAAGCCAGATCTCAACGGTCGACTCAGCGCCCCAACGGTCACCGAGCGATCGGACGCGCTACTGAACTTGAACGGACGCGCCGATCACACAACGCCTGCGCTCGCGAAGCACCGATCGGACGCGTTGCAGAATTGACCGGACGCGTTACACCCCGCGTCCGGTTTGAGTCAAGTAAGCACCCACGCACGACTGGACGTGTCCAGTCGAATGTGACCGGACGTGCCATTGCGTCTGATCAACCCCTCACAATCTGTTGTCCCTCAGAGCGCCTGACCGGACGCGCTGGTCCCGCAAGCGACCGGACGCGCCGGTTGCAAACCCTAGAGCCCCGCGCTACGCGCAGCTGCTGCCACTGACCGGACGCGTCCGGTCACCCCAGTGACCTCCGTTCGCCTTCGTTTCTTCTCCGACTTCCTTCTCCTTTGACTTAGAGAAAGTCTCCGCCTCTGGCATAGTGGAAAAAAGCGTTTCACTTCCACAAAAAGCGCCGAATCCTGCCGAGCTTGCGAGGCGGGAGGGAGAGAGGGCCCCAAACCCATCTCTACCGCTCCGCCTTCGCAAATGTGCTAACACCACCAAGTGTACATCACCATGTGCATGTGTGTTAGAATTTTCACAATCATTTTCGAGGCGTTAAGTTAGCCACTCAACTTGCCACGCCAATCGATCCTAGCACGTATGCAAAGTTAGATCGCTCAAGTGGCACTAGATGACCGATATGCAAACAAGTTTGCCCCTTTTAATAGTACGATCATCTATCCTAAACCTGATCATGCACTTCTCTACACAACCTTTGACCGATGAAATGAAATGCCCTAGGATTATACCTTTGCCTTGCGCATTCCATTCCAACTCCTTCGACGTTGATGCAACACATGCACCAACCAATCACCAAATGATATGATCCACTTCATTTCATCACGTGACTGTATTGGTTCATCTATCTTGACCTCACTTGCTCTTCACCGTTGCCTCGGTCAATCAACGCCAAGTCTTGCCCAAGCTTCACCGTCACACGCGGTCCCTCACTTAAAAGCCTCCGACTTGCCCTTCACGCTTGCAACTGGTCCATCAAGCCAAGTCATGTCTTGATCTTCTCCACCTTGATCACATGACTCAATGTCATATCTCATATGCAATAAGCTCCTCCATCATCACATGTGCAAGCTTTGCAACATCTCCAAGCTATTTCCACCTCCATGGCATATTTTGCTCACACACATGTACCTGTGGACTAATCACCTGTGTATCTCACATAAAACACAATTAGTCCACCTAAGTTGTCACTCAATTACCAAATCCAAACAAGGACCTTTCAGTGGTCGCACTACTATTGACCCTAGTCAATGGCAACAAGACTCACTTTCACTCTCCTGAACTAAACCTTGAATCTGAGGCGGTAGAAAAAATAAAGAGTAAATTGCACGACCGGTCCTTCAAGTATTGGACAGGTTTTATCTGGGTCCCCAAACTACGAAATCGCCTGTTTGCCTCCCAAATGTATTTAAGTGGTCTCATCCATATCCAAAAGAGACACGTAGTGTTAGAAGCAGACATGGTCGTCCACGTGGACATGATTTAAGTACAAAACCTCGTCCTGTACGCGCAGATCGCGGCCGCCGTTGCCGGCCTGCGCATGAGCTCGCAACCAAGGTCCTCTCCACTTCTCCTCTCTCCCCCTCTGCCGCTCACGTCTGAGCTCTGCAGTAGCACGCCGCATACACCTCGCCCCTCCTCATGCTTCCTCCCTCTCTGCAGCGCCCAAGTTCACCTCTGCTGCCATTGCCAAGCCCAACTCGAGCTCTCGATCTCCCTCATTCAACCACCTCCGCCGCCTCTATTGGGCCCCTCTGTGTTCACAGGAGCACGGCGAGGCTTCTCCACCACCTATTGGCGTCCATTCCCTACTGCGTGGGTGAGCACCACACTACCGCCCTGGTGCCCCGTGCTCCCTGACCACCATCCCCATGTGCTATGTCTTACCGCCTGTGGGCCACCCCTGCTTCCGTGTTTGTCGGTCGCCACACCTACGTGTTGCACCAACGCTCCGCACGACCCCACGCTCGCCGGTTGCCGCACGAACCCATCCACCCGAGGAGCCACACGATGTTGTAGTGGCGCACCTAGGGAAGCACGTGGAACTCGCACGTGAACTTGCAGTGGCGTAGGTGCACCTGTCTTCTGCACTGGCGCGCCATGCTCGCTGAGCCAGCCGCGCGAGGAGCTCCAAGCTTGGCCAACCTGCGCCACCTACGCCGGAGCACCGTGGCCATGCTCCGCCTCCACCTACATGAGGAAGTTGGCCCCCACAACTCACAACATGATGCAGGCAGACGTGACCGCAAACAAACGCCGAGGAGCAGGAGTTTATTGTCGAGTAGTACGTCGTGGGTGCCATGGTGGCAAGCAGGGACGCGCTGGCGGCTGCGCAAGCGTGGGCTGCAGCTTCCAACAGCGCTTGGCGAATGCCTCATTGCCGTCGACCATGGTGGTGAGGGACGAGGGGCTAGAGGACAAGTATGGCTGCGTGGAGATACGGTGCATGCCGCCGACCATGGTCGCGATCGCTGGGACTTTGCTAGTGCCGGTGGCGGCGATGATGCATGGTGGGCTCGACTGCTGCAACAGCCACCGAATGGTCTTGCCGTCTGACTTGTGCCCTAGCTCCCGTGGACGTCGCAGCTCAGGGGTTTTGTGCTTAAATCATGTCCACGTGGACGACCATGTCAGCTTCTAACACTCCTCGTGTCTATTTTGGACATGGATGAGATCACTTAAATACATTATGCAGTCAAATGTGCGATTTCATAGTTTGGGGACCCAGATGAAACCTGCTCAATACTTTAAGAACCGGTCGTGCAATTTTACTCAAAAATAATGAAACAAAATACAGTCACAGGCTCGGTCGCAACTAAAACAGAGGTAGGAGTAGAGTAGTAGTGTAGTACTTGCTCGAACGGGAATGGATTTACCCATTACTCCGTACTCGAGAATCGGCGCTCGCCCTCGCTAGGCATCTGATTGACGGGAGCGGCGGGACGAGATCAAGTTGCCATGGCGCCTCGGTCAAGCGTAGACTCGTAGTAGTAGTACTCCCTCTGTCTCTAAATATATATCATTTTCGCTTCTCAATAAACAACTTTGACTAAATATATATTAAAAAATATTTATATTTATGGTACATAATTAGTATCGTTGGAAAGATCTTTAAATGTAGTTTTTTAATAAATTTATATAAAGATACAAATATTACACGTATTTTCTATAAATTGAGTTAAACTTGTGGCACGTACACCAACGACGACAGATATCTAGGGATGGAGGAGTACTACACACCGGGGCGTCCGACCGTGCGCTTGCCGCCCAAGGAAAAACTCACCGTGTTCGGCTACACTAAGATTTAGTGTTTAACGGCTTATGCTGGAGTAGCCAGAATAGTATCGTCTCCAGCCAGCCAGCCAACACAATACAGATTCAAATATTCAAATACAAACTTCAATTCAAATAGAAGGTGCCAGGAGGAACCAAACTAGGATTTTTGGCGCCAACTCTAGAAACACAGATGCACAACATGTCACAACACAACCATCGCAGCTGACATTACAAACCAGTCCTAAGTTCAATGACAGCAACAGTTCTAACTCCCAACAATATTACAACACATTACCCAAGTTCATTAGCCCACATTCTAATCAAATTACATGAAGTCTTTAATATGCCACATATGGTTGTGGAAGAGGGTACACTAGTACCCATGCAGGCAATCCAAAATTGGTAGAGGATCTCACTCCACTTCCATCTCCTATGACCAAAAGGGCTCAGTAACACCACCAGTTCACATTAATCAACTCCACCATCAGCTGCACAAAACATCACATGTTACAACCCTGCAACTAAAATCTGTACACAGAGTTCAACTCAATGCAACCAATATGTCCCTTACCTGGAGCATACACACTCCACGCGCCAATAGCAATGGCGTTACGCATAGCCTTCATTTCAGATCCCGCATTCAGCTAAATCCATTCATCAGACAACGCCTGCGCATTGGGCACCTGCAGGGGCCTTCGATTGACCCATCTGTTGAAATCTTTCAAGAAATTGTGTAGGCCAAAACAAGAAACAATAAGCCTAGACTGAGTCTCTATATTATATTCAGGAACTAGCAGCAAAATCTTCCACTTCTCCTTCATCTGGTCGAAACACCTCTCAATCAAATTCCGGATCCTGGCTTGGTGGAAATTATATGTCTCTCCTTCATACCCTGCGGCGCGCTTCTCTCAAACACCCTCAAGTGGTACCTTTCCTTTTGATAAAGAGTTAGACACTTGTCATCCAGTTTGTATCCCGCGTTCACAACATAAAACTTGCCTGCACAATGCACAAACCACAGGCAATAGTTACTACATGTATCAACACATATGGCACTTATATTTTCAAGAATCGTGATTAAGCATCAATTCACTATACCTTCTGTTGGGTGTGGGAAGCCATGCTGCTGCTCACATTCCCTAAGAACAGCCATATCATGGCATGCCCCCCTTCATCCTAGCCCCCACATAGATGAACCACTCGTCGTGGTGGCAAATTGCCAAAACATTCTGACTAGTGAAGCCCTTCCTGTTAATTCACTCATCATGCACCTCCCTAGCTACTACGACTGGGATATGAACACCATCTAGAGCGCCAACACAACCATCAAGATAAGGCATGTAACGGTGGAGTCTGGGATGCCTTGCGTTGTTGTACGCTCCAGTGGGACAAATCACCACTTGTGCAAATGAGTACATGGCATCATTGACTAGATGAAACTTCTTGCTCACAGTGTCCAATGACCTACCAAAACATAACCTTGTGTCCCTAAAATGCAGCCCATGCCCAACTGTCCACAAATACATGCCAAGACATTCCACTGAGTTACACTGTTGTGTACTAAACAACACATGCCTAGCAACTAACGTGTCATGCAAGCACTGCAATGAAGCAGGGGTCATACGAAACAGGTCATAGCAGTGCACCTCATTACGCGGCTGTAAGGTCCTAGATGGCTAGAGGGGGGTGAATAGCCTATAAAAAATCCTACACGAACCACTAAGCAAACTTGTTAGAATAACAAACGGCGTAAAGCGAGTTTTGCTTAGTCTACGATTGTGATGCAAGCCTCCTATCCACAAGTCTAGTAGATTATGATCTCTAGTTCACACAAGGGCTATGTCACTAATTTTACACTAGTGAGCAAGCTAACAACTACTAGCAAAGGCTACCACTAGAGCTACACAAGATAATCTAGTAAATGTAAATACAAGAGAGAGGATTGTGAATCTTATACCAACGGTGGAGTGAAGATGTTGCCAATCATCAAGATAATATACAATCAATCAATATTGACAACAACACAATATGAAGACCAATCACTAGGAGATAAGAGACACAATATTTTTGTTTATCCGGTGTTCACTTGTGCACCGACAAGCTACGTCACCGGTTGTGTCGACCAACACTTAGATGGTTTCTCGGTGTGACCCTCAAGTCACTTGCCCCTCAAGGCACGCCCTGCAAGGCACCGCAAGAGACCACACTCAAGTGAGGTAACTCAATGACACGCGCAATGTAATAGAGTTGCTTTTGGCACTCCGCCGAGGAAAGCATAACAACCTCTTACAATCAACCGGAGGTGGCCAAGAATAATCTCCTTCTCTTGCCAACGCCTCCAACAATCTCCAAGCCGGCTAGGAGCGGTACTCTTCAAGAGTAACAAGAAATCCACTGGCTAAACCACCCACAAGTGTCACTAGATGCCCTTAAGTTATGCAATGCACTTTGGGATCACTCAATCTCACCTTTGATTTGCAATCAAGCAAGACAGATGAGTGGGAGGAAGAAGCTTTTGCTCAAAGGATGCACAAGAGTGTTAGAAAATATCAAGAGCCCTCCCCAAGGGCTAGCCAACAAGTATTTATAAGCATCCCAAACAAATAGAGCCATTGTACCTCTTCACTGGGTGTTTTTTGGGACGACCGGATGCACCGGTCGAAAATGACCGGACACGCTCAACCGCGTCCGATCGCCCTGCACTGTCCATGTGTTCTCTCTAGATTCAAACGCGACTGCTCGATCCTCCAACGGTCACTGCGCCTCAACAGTCAAACGCACCGATCGGACGCGCCGCTCAACCGAATGGACGCGCTGAGCATACAGCGTCGCGCGCCCGCGAAGCATCGACCGGATGCGCACACGCACTGAGCGGACGCGACAGTGCTAGCGTCCGGTCGTGGTCCAGAGAGGTTCCAGAGAGCTCCTTTTGCGACCGGACGCGTCCGATCGCATGTGACCGGACGCGCCGCGCGTCCGATTAGCTCTACGCCACGCGCTACTCCTCTAGGTGCCCGATCGGATGTGCCGGTTGCAAACCCTAATACCCGCGCGCCTGACTGCCGCGTTGAACTGACTAGACACGTTTGGTCAAACCGTGACCGCGTCTGGTTCAGCGTCCGGTCACCACGATGACCTCCGTTCGCCTCCGTTTCTTCTCCGACTTCGGCGTAGTGGAAAATATACATTTCAAGTCCTCAAAAACGTCTGAATCCCACGCTCGCAAGCTCGGTGGGAGGTAGAGAGACCCAAACCCTTCTCTACCGCTCAAACTCTGTCGCCTTCGCAAATGTGCCAACACCAACATATGATCACCACCTTGTGCACGTGTGTTAGCATTTTCATAATCATTTTCGAAGGTTTTCCAATTAGCTCACTAGGCCCTACATGCAATGCACTTCATGAATTCACCTAGTGGCACCCGTACGTCGAGTAACCGATAAGACTTCTCCTCTTAATAGTTCGGCTACCGATCCTAAACCACTCACACCCTCTACGGTGTCTTGAGTGCAAAACAAAATGGCCCTATGGTTATACCTTTGCCTTGAGCCCAGTTTGTTTTTCTAAAAGATATGATCCACTTCATATCATCACATGACCGTCTCGATCCATCGACCTTGACTTCACTTGCTCTTCACTGTTGCATCGGTCCGTCGGTGCCAAGTCTTGCTCAAGCTTCACCATCGCATGGTCCTTCACTTCGAAGCCTCGACTTGCCCTTCACCTTCACAACCGGTCCATCGAGCCAAGCATCATCTTGGTCTTCATCATCTTGGTCACATGAGTCAATGTCATGTCTCATATTCAATGACCACCTTTATCTAAATCATCCACTTAGATACAAAGGTTAGTCCTAGGTTTCATCAATTAGCCAAAACCAAACTAGCGACTTTCAATCTCTCTCTTTTTGGTAATTGATGACAACCCTTACAAAGATGATTTTGATAATAAAAGTTTTGAACTTGTCATACTTGTCCAATCATTTTGCTCATAAGTAAAGTTTGGACAATTATCACAAGCTCGGTTTTGGTAGCATTAGCTCTCTCTACATATGTGCATAGAGTTTGGATTGAAAGCTTTGCACGTATGTATGGATAGAAGTGTTGAGAGAGTAATTCTACCAAAATGATGTTAAGATGTAAGAAATGGACCTTTGAAGCGTGATACCAATCGGAGTTTCCTTTTACACCATACTTAGCATCATGAAGTAACTAGACATCCATCATAACTCAAGAACCCCATGAGATCAACATTATATGTAAAGGTTCTTGGACCACTTGTAAAGCTTTAGGCATGTCTAGATACCATGTGTAAACTATTCCTATGCATGCTAGTAGATTATTTCATCATTCAAGTTCTATACTAGCATTGCACCACACAAGCATGTATATTGAATTTAAATACATGTGCAATGAGCAAGTCATATGAGAATGCACAACCAAATGCAACAACTTTGTTTATGAGCTTACTCCCCCTACTTGTGCACATCAAAAAAATTTATTTTAATTACCCCTTTATCATGTTGAATCATCTTTTTCTCTCCCCCTTTGTCAACAACTTACCTAAAAATGGGATCAAATTGTGAAGGGAAAAATGTTTGATGGAGTAGGTTAAAATTTATCAAATTTGGTTCAACCTAGAACACTTGCCAAAGATATTTAATTCGATTTGAACCAAAGACAAGCTTCTTCACACCTCATAATAAGGGTTATCTTGCCTATGTTGAACTAAACACTTATAGCAAATTTTCTAGATTCAACACTAGGTTTGCAAGCTCACAAACATGTCATATGCCACCACTAGATCAAAACAAGCATAGAAGCAATAGTGGTAACATATATCCATCTAATTCGTTTGATTTATCATGAATGCTCATGCATACCACTTATTATGTCTACATGCTCTAGCAAGTCCTTAGCATTGGATGAATGACATGTCAATCAACTTTACCTTGCAATGTTGAAGGAGAGGCATGTCAATAAGTGGGTGGGGTGCATTCAACTCATGTTTGAGAAATCAAGAATGTTCAATTCATTCCTTAGCTTACAAAACCTCTTTTCATCAAGTGGCTTGGAGAGAATATCGGCAAGTTGATCATCGGTGCCAACACTTTCAATGGCAATATCTCCCTTTTGTTGATGATCTTTAACGAAATAATGTCTTATCTTAATATGCTTGGTTCTTCTATGTTGAACCAGGTTTTGTGTCATCTTGATTGTACTTTCATTATCGCATAGCAATGGCATATTCTTGAAGTTGAGGCCATAATCCTTCAAAGTTGATTTCATCCATAGCAATTGTGCACAACAACTCCCCGCACTCACATATTCGGCTTCGGTGGTAGAGATTGCCACACTATTTTGTTTCTTTAAGGACCATGACACAAGTGATCTTCCAAGTAATTGACATATGCCACTTGTGCTCTTTCTATTGATCTTTCAACCTCCATAGTCGGAGTCCGAATATCCAATCAATTTAAACTTTGACCCCTTGGGATACCATAGTCCAACATCTCTTGTTTGCTTTAAGTACCTCAATATTCTCTTTGTGACTGTGAGATGACTCTCTCTAGGTGAGGCTTGATATCTAGCACACATACAAACACTAAACATGACATCTGGCCTTGATGCGGTGATATAGAGTAGAATTCCAATCAAAGACCGATATTCCTTTTGATTCACCATTTTGCCATCAAGATCACTATCCAAATTGTCATTTGTACCCATTGGAGTTGAAATTAGCTTTGCATCTTGAATTCCAAACTTCTTCAACATGTCCCTTATGTATTTCTCTTGACTCACAAATGTCCCATTCTTCAATTGCTTGACTTGGAGACCAATGAAGTAGCTAAGTTCACCAATCATAGATATTTCAAACTCTTTGGCCATCATAGCACCAAATTCTTCACAATAAGCTTGAGCGGTTGATCCAAAGATGATGTCATCAACATATATTTGCACTATGAATAGATCATTCCCAATCTTCTTGGTGAATAGAGTTGTATCAACCTTGCCCATCTTAAAACCCTTAGAGAGAAGGAAATCCCTTAGCCTCTCATACCATGCTCTAGGGCTTGCTTTAAGCCATATAAAGCCTTCTTTAATTTGTACACATGGTTGGGTTTCTTGTCATCTTCAAATCCGGGAGGTTGCTCAACAAAGACTAGCTCATTGATGATTCCATTGAGAAATGCACTTTTGACATCCATTTGATATAGTTTGATGTTGTGTGCACAAGCATAAGCCAATAGAATCCTTATTGCCTCCAATCTTGCCACGGGAGCATATGTCTCATCATAGTCAAGACCTTATACTTGAGTGTAACCTTGAGCAACTAGTCTTACTTTGTTTCTCACCACAATGCCATCTTGATCTTGCTTGTTTTTAAACACCCACTTGGTTTTAATCATATTGTAGTCATTTGGCCTTTCTACCAATTCACAAATATCATTTCTTATGAAATTGTTAAGCTCTTCTTGTATAGCCATGATCCAATCGGCATCCCTCAAAGCTTCTTCTATTTTCTTTGGTTCTATGGTTGACACAAATGATGCATGCTCACAAAACATAGATAATCTTGATCTTATTTGCACACCACTTCTAATATCACTAATAACACTATCAATGGGGTGATTTCTTACAATATGTTGTGTTTGAAGTACTTGCACTTGATTGCTTGAGCTTGGTTGATCACTTGATGTATCTCGATGAGATGAACTAGCTCCATGATCTTGCACTTGAGAGTCATTAGCTAGCTTGAATGGAGAATTGAGCACTTGATTTTTATCATCATCTTGAATATCAATTACTTGCTTTGCTCTAATGTCCCCAATGTCCATGTTCTTCATTGCTTCCACCAATTGAGTTCCACCAACATCATATAGATTCTCTTCTTCATCTTGTGACCCATTGGTTTCATCAAATTGTACATCATGGACTTCTTCTAGAATGCCACTTGAGTTGTTCCAAACTCTATAAGCTTTGCTTGTAGAGTTGAATAACTAAGTAGGAACCCCTCATCACATATCTTTTCAAACTTCTCCAATCTAGTGCCCTTTTTCAAGATATAACATTTGCAACCAAACACCCTAAAGTAAGAAATATTGGGCTTTCTTCCATGAAGTAGCTCATATGGGGTCTTCTCTAGCAATGGATGACAATATAGTCTATTGATGTAGTAGCAAGCGGTATTGATTGCTTCATCCCAAAATGATTGACTCACATTGTACTCATGAAGCATTGATCTAGCTATATCAAGCAATGTTCTATTCTTTCTCTCAACTAGACCATTTGATTGTGGAGTGTACTTGGCCGTGAATTGATGTCCAGTGCCATAGTGATCACAAAGTTCTTCAATTCTTGTATTCTTAAACTCACTTCCATTGTCACTTCTCACTTTCTTGATTCTAATCTCAAACTCATTGTGAACTCTAGTGAGAAAGGTCTTAAAGATGTCAAACACTTCACTTTTATCACTAAGAAAGAATACCCATGTGAATCTTGTGAAGTCATCCACTATGACAAAGCCATACTTGTTGCCGCCTATGCTTGTGTATGTTGTTGGGCCAAATAGATCCATGTGCATCAAATCAAATACTTTGCATGTGCTCATTGTACTCTTCTTTGGATGTGAGCTTCCAACTTGCTTCCCGGCTTGACATGCACTACAAAGCTTATTCTTCTCAAATTCAACATCTTTCAAACCATTGACAAGATTGTGAGTTGTAAGCTTCTTCAATTGTTTCATGCCAACATGACCAAGCCTTCTATGCTAAAGCTAACCCATGCTTGATTTGGAGATTAAGCAAGTTGTCAAAGAAGTTTCTCTAGCATTAAAGTCAACTAGGTAGAGATTCTCATATCTAAAGCCCTTGAATGGCACATTTAAACTATCTATACTAATGACTTTCACATCATCAACCCCAAAGATACATTTATAACCAAGATCACATATTTGTGCCATAGATAGAAGATTAAAATCCAAGCTTTCAACTAGCAACACATTGGAGATACTCATGTCATTTGATATTGCAATCTTGCCCAAGCCAATAACCTTGCCTTTCTTGTTATTGCCAAATGTGATAGAATCAACACCACTATCATTGTCATTGATTGAGTCAAACATTCTTGATATACCGGTCATGTGTTGAGTGCACCCGCTATCAATAATCCAATGCCTTCCTCCGACTTTGTAATTGACCTACAAGCAAATCAATAAAGCTTAGGTAGCCATTTTTGCTTGGGTCCTTGTAGGTTAGTAACTAAGGTCTTTAGTACCCATATAGCCTTCTTCTTTGGACCAACAATGAGTGTACCAATAAAATTAGCTTTCACACCCTTCACACCCTTAGTAAGCACATAGCAAGAATCAAAAGGTATAGCATTAACAAGGTTCTTGTTTTGGTTCTTTTTATTGCAATTATGCTCTAAGTGCCCGACTTGCTTGCATCTATTGCAAACCCGATCATTGCCCTTCACAAAGCTAGGCTTTAGAGTTACAAAGGCCGACTTGCCTTTCTTGGGGGTGCAGCCCAATCCCTCTTTGTTAAGAGAGAACCTTTGGCTACCCAAGCACTTAAGCAAGCGGGTCTCACCACCATAGGCCTTACTTAGGGCGTGAGTGAGCTCATCCACCTTTCTCTTAAGAGTCTCATTCTCAACCATTAGTGAGACGTCACAAGTGAACACTACTAAATTTTGACCCTATTGCATCACGTCCCCTTGCATCAAACACAAATCTGATGCAATAGGCGGCTGCTATTGCATCAATTTTCGAAATCTAATGCAATAGATGGTCATTATTGCATCGAAAATGAGTTGGATGCGATAGTAATTCATGTCGATGCAATAGGTATGATCGATCGCACCATTTCGAACAAGGGATGCAATAGGTAGAAATTATTGCATCAGACACATTTGGTTGCATTAGTATTGATTTTTTTTATTCAACATGTAGGTGGTATTGCACCGGTTTAGAATATGAATGCAATTAGGAAGTACTATTGCAACGGATTTGTGTTTGATGCAAGGTCACCTTGCGACTGAGTAGCTGGCTGGTGGGACCACGTGTAAGTTATTTTTTTAAATAAAATTGACTAACGTGAAAAAAAACATCTTGCCATTGCCTACCTAGCTGGTGGGACAACGTCTAAATGAATAGCTAGTTGGTGGGACCATGTGTAAGTTAATTCTTTTTTGAAATAAAATTGACTAACGTGAAAATAACACCTTGTGACTACCCAATAAGTGAATTGTTAATTTTAAGAAAAATGACACGTCTAATAAGTGAACTGTTAATTATTTTTAAAAAATAACTACCTGCGAGGGGAAGAGGAGTCGAACCTGTGCCCCTAGGACTGTCCAAGTCATGGACAAGCCACTAGGCTAGTTATACGTTTTGCATGGAGTAGTATATTTATTCTTTTATACTATTATCTAATCATGTTTCGACTGTATTTGTATTTACGTAAGGAAGATCTGTTTTGTCCTGATCTTTTCGTTGTTCTATACGTGCGGGACACCAGGGGACGCCGACACTAGAGGTGCATCCTCGTGCATATATCCTCCCGCTGACCCTAGGAGGCGCATCCTCCTGCTGCCGATCAAGCTCCTGCATCCTCCCTGCTGCCGATCAAGCTTAGGGCTCAGATCGGATCAGAGTTCCCTAGAATTCTCAGTTCTAATCGTGGTGCTTCATGTACCGTGGGTGGAAGGAATTTTAGGGTTTGGAGTGCATCTCATTGTAAGCCGATCCCTCTCTATCTTTGATCCTTCGTCTAATATTGCTACTGGTTTGTGTTTCGCTGATAAACTGAATTTGATCATCCATCTCAATTATCTATTTGGTCAACACAATTGCCATGAGATTTCTCCAATTTTTGTGATACAATTGGGCTCGTTCCCTCACTGGTTTAATTATATTTTTGGAGGGACGAAATTGTTCCTAGTACTGCTATACAGTCCATGAACTGACCTGTTAAAATTTCAGAGAAAGCAAAAAATTTAAATTGCGTGCACCGTGAAAGATTTGGCAAATGATTAAAAGTAGTAGATGATGGAAATAAAATTCAAGGTGAATACCAAAGTCGTAGGAGTTTTTTCATAGATATGTTTGTTTTTTTTCTTTTGTTATGCTTGAGACATATATATTACTGTTCTTGCTGCGTATTGAAATAAGGTGCTGCCCTAATTTTCTATTTTCGTTACAATATTAATTGGTAGAAGTAGGTTGTTACAATCAATCATATTGCTATTTACTTTGTCTTTGTTTCCAATCCGTAGCATGTGCTTATTTATCTTTGCGTGTGTTTATCAGGTGTTTGAATCAATGTCACACCAGGGTAGTAGTTGGATGCGGCTGGATAAGGCATCTGCAGAGTGGCAACAAGGATTAACAGATTATCTTGATAGCACCTTTGGAGGCAGCTCTAAAGGAGGAACGGCACCATGTCCATGTTCAACATGTCGTTCCATGTCATTTAGGAAATGGTCCGATGTTCAGAAGCATTTGTTTCGGAAAGGTTTTGATGAAAGCTTTATCCGAGAGCAGGAAAGTATATGTGAAGGTTCAGCTATTGATGGTGATGATGATATTGATGATAGGGCTGGTACCCAAGACTTGTTACATTCATTGATCAGGGGTACTATACGTGGAGAAATCGATGAGGAACAGCCAAATGAAAAGGCAAAGAAATTCTTTAAATTGCTACAAGAGGCCAAGAAGGAGTTGTTTCTAGGCTGCACAGAAGCTACCTAGGTGTCTTTCATTGTCAAAATGTTTCAGATGAAGTGCATGTTTGGTTGTAGTAATGCTTGCATGGAGTTCATACTTGGGCTGTTCTTGCTTATTCTTCCTAAAGGGCACTGCCTCCTAGATAGTATGGAGAAGATCAAAAAGGTTGTTAGAGATCTTGGTCTAACTTATGAAAAGATAGATGCATGCTATAATGATTGTGTATTATTTAGAGGGAAAGAATATGAGGGCCTGCATGCTATAATGAACCTTCTAATGGACCTGCTATTGTTCCCACTCCCAGCCAAGGACCAAAACATGTGCAACAGGTAATATACTTCAAAATATCACATGTAGTTGAACAGATTCTTAGAATTACCAAGTGGTGATTGCTCCTTCAAATCTTCTGGTTTTGCGACTGTAGCAGACAGTGTATTATTGAGCAAACAGATGAGTATCCAACCTAGTCGCCTCACTCGCAGCAATGCCAACAAATCACTTTTCCCAAATGACAAAGGCAGTAATGAGACAGTGAGATTTATTACATCACATACACTGAGGAATAATGCTGCAAATAAAAAGCGAGATACGAGAAAGAAAGGAGGAAAGGTATGAGCTGGAAGTCTTATATGTGAATCAGGTGTCATTTTAAGTTGTCCAGATTATTAACATGAACTTTGTTCACTTATACATGTATGTTTGTGTATGAGATAATATGGAAGATGAAATATCTATTCTCTTCTTCTTTCATTTATCTGGTACAAAATTGCCTTTATTTTGCATGGGCTATGAGCTGGAAAACTTATACATGAATCAGGTGTCATCTTACTTTGATGTCCAAATTATTAACATGAACTTTGCTCACTTATACATGTATGTTTGTGTATGAGATAATATAGTAGATGGAATATCAATTCTCTTCTTTCATTTATCTGGTACCTTTATTTTGCATGTTTTAGTAAATAGTTTAGAAATACATAATGTAAATAATCTTGGTTATTCTCATCTTGATCCTTTCCTGTAAGCAATTAATCAATAAGACTTTCAAGAAACATGGTCTCCTGTACTATGCCATATTTCTTAACTGTAATTTAAGACATGTATGACACTATATTTTTAAACATAAATTATTTGGCCATACTTAGAATAAGCAGGAGTTCATGCCTTATGTGTTTATAGTTCGGCTTCGGTATCCATTCTATGTGTTAAACCCAAAAATATTATTTTCAGTTATCTATCATGTGCTATCTATGTTTGATTCCTACTGTGTGATCAACTATATATTACTAATGCATGTCATTTTGACTTTTTTAGGATGATCTACCTTGAGGGAGTCTTGGCAAGCTGAATTGAATCAAATATTGTGTAACGAGAAAGATGTCATGTTGATCTGTGCTAAGAGACATGTATTTTTGTTTATGATTGCCTTTTTGTACCATTAGTTAGTGGTTTGTAATGCAGTTCAAACTTTGCAATTACCTTTTTTGAAATAGGAAGGCCTTTGACTTCCTTATATTGTACAAACTATTGAATGTTGATGATCCAAGTTATTAATATGATTGCCTTTTTGTGCCATTGAATTTTGTAATTTTATGAATTTCTGTACAATGAATTTATTCTGTTGCCATAAACATAATATCGATGCAATAGTTGGTTGTGCATCCAACCTCATGTCGATGCAATAGTTCGAATTGCATCGAACATAAAGTCGATGCAATAGTTCGTATTGCATCGAACCAAAATGGTGATGCAATAGGTTCTATTGCATCAAACCTAATATCGATGCAATATAGTCTATTGCACCAAACGTTAGCCGTTGCAATAGATGTATTGCATCAACATGATTTTGATGCAATACGCTATTGTATCTCTCAATTTTGATGCAAGAGACAACGGATGGACGATGCAATAGCTGCTTCTTGCATCAGCCATAAGAAACCGATGCGAAAGGCTATTGCATCAAGACCACTTGCATCGGCTCGCCTCAAACGAGAAATTGATGCGATACCGAGCTATCACATCTATTTTAGACCTATAACATCAAAAATTGCCCAGTGCAATAGGGTAAAAATTTAGTAGTGGAAACCATCACTAGTAGTGGAGGTAGAGTCGGTGGTGGTGGATGAAGAGCTATAAGAAGGGTTAGCATTTGACATGATGATAGGTTCATAAGAGGATTCATCAATTATATCACATGTAACACCTATATCACATGATACAACAACCTCCTTCTTTGTTTATTGCTCAAGTAGCAATGAGTGAGTTTTTTCAAGCTTGGAATGAGCCTTACCAAGATCCTCATGGTCTTCTACTAGACTCTCATGAGTGGTCTTAAGCTCACTAAGGGCTTTCTCAAGTATTGCTACTTTCATTGAAAGCTTCTTACACTCCTTGTCCTTGGCAATAACTATATCTCTAGTTTGTTGCATCAAGTCATATAGTTGTTCTTTAGTTGGTTCATCATCATCATTTTCATTATCATTATCACTGTCATGAACATATTCTATTTCACTTTCATCATCACTCTCATCATATAATACCTTAGTTTCTTTGGCCATGAAGCATGAAGAGGATGAACCAAATAGTGAGGGCTTCTTGTTGATAGCAATGAAAACAAAAGCCTTGTTGGATGATGATTCTTCTTATTCATCATCATCACTTTCCCAAGTGACCACATAGGCTCCATTCTTGCCCTTCTTGAAAGTCATCTTGGCTTCTCTCTTTTTCTTCTCAAACTTGCCCCTCTTGTTCTTCTTCTTGTCATAGGGACATTCGGCTTGAAGATATTCGGTGCTATCACAATTGAAGCACTTCCTTTGTTGCTCATTGCTCTTGAAATTGTCATTTCTCTTTTTGAAGCCTCTTCTCTTAATGAACATGTGACCCATCTTCTTGACAACAAGAGCAAGTGCCTCATCATCAATTTCAAAATCTTCATCTTCATTATTGTCTTCTTCTTCTTCAATGATGGTAGCTTTGCCCTTGGAGGAGATGGCCTTGAATGCCATGGTCTTCTTCTTCTTTTCTTCCTCCTTCTTCTCCTTCTCATCGGCATCTTGATCATACTTGTCATATGTCAAGACTTCACCAAGTAAATCATTTGGCTTCATTGTATCAAGTCCATATCTTTGTAACATCATGATCAACATTTTGAATCTTCTTGGTAAGCTCAACAAGAACTTGTGGCAAAAATCTTGGTCTCGTGTCTTGTGCCCTAAGCTCTTGAGATCATTCACAATGACTTGCAATCTATGAAACATCTCTAAGATTGTTTCTTCTTCTTTCATCTTGAAGTTCTCAAACTCACTCTTGAGCCCATATAGCTTGGCACTCTTCACAACCTTAGTGCCCTCACATGTTTCACTTAACCTTGTCCACACTTCATTTGCCAATTCTAAATCCTTAATGCCCTCAAATACTTTTGTGTCAATATATATTGTAAAGTGTATTAAGAGCCATTCTATTGCATGTTCTATTTGCTCTATCTTCATCGGTGAGATGATCGGGATCAATGATAGCAAAATCATTCTCGGTGACTTGCAATACTCTCTCATGAATAGAACCAAGGTATATTGTCATTTTTCTCTTCCAATGAGCAAAAGAACTAACACCATCAAAGAACGGTGGCTTGCCCCAACATGACTGAACACAATTTGAGCTATTTTTCACACCGAAGGATGTTAAGCCTTGATTAAAATGGTGATCACGGCTCCGATACCACTTATAAGGTCCTAGATGCTAGAGGGGGGCGAATAGCCTATAAAAAATCCTAAATGAACCACTAAGCAAACTTGTTAGAATAACAAACGGCGTAAAGTGAGTTTTGCTTAGCCTACGGTTGTGATGCAAGCCTCCTATCCACAAGTCTAGTAGATTATGATCTCTAGTTCACACAAGGGCTATGTCACTAATTTTACACTAGTGAGCAAGCTAACAACTACTAGCAAAGGCTACCACTAGAGCTACACAAGATAATCTAGTAAATGTAAATGCAAGAGAGAGGATTATGAATCTTATACCAACGGTGGAGTAAAGATGTTGCCAATTGCCAAGATGATATACAATCAATCAATATTGACAACAACACAATATGAAGACCAATCACCGGGAGATAAGAGACACAATATTTTTGTTCACCCGGTGTTCACTTGTGCATCGACAAGCTACGTCACCGGTTATGTCGACCAACACTTAGATGGTTTCTCGGTGTGACCCTCAAGTCACTTGCCCCTCAAGGCACGCCCTGCAAGGCACCGCAAGAGACCACACTCAAGTAAGGTAACTCAATGACACGCGTAATGTAATAGAGTTGCTTTTAGCACTCCGTCGAGAAAAGCACAAGAACCTCTTACAATCAACCGGAGGTGGCCAAGAACAATCTTCTTCTCTTACCAACGCCTCCAATAATCTCTAAGTCGGCTAGGAGCGGTACTCTCCAAGAGTAACAAGAAATCCACCGGCTAAACCACCCACAAGTGTCACTAGATGCCCTCAAGCTATGCAATGCACTTTGGGATCACTCAATCTCACTTTTGATTTGCAATCAAGCAAGAGAGATGAGTAGGAGGGAGAAGCTTTTGGTCAAAGGATGCATAAGAGTGTTAGAAAATATCAAGAGCCCTCCCCAAGGGCCAGTCAACAAGTATTTATAAGCATCCCAAACAAATAGAGCCGTTGTACCCCTTCACTGGGCGTTTTTCGGGACGACCGGACGCTCCGGTCGAAACTGACCGGACGCGCTCAACCGTGTTCGATTGCCCTGCACCGTCCATGTGTTCTCTCTAGATTCAAACGTGATTGCTCGATCCTCCAACGGTCACTACGTGTCAGCAGTCAAACGCACCAATCGGACACGTCGCTCAACCGACCAGACGCGCCGAGCGTACAGCGCCACGCGCCCGCGAAGCATCGACCAGACACGCACACGCACCGATCAGACATGACAGTGTCAGCGTCCGGTCGCGGTCTAGCGAGGTTCCAGAGAGCTCCTTTTGCGACCGAACGTGTCCGATCGCATGTGACCGGACGCGCCGCGCGTCCGATTAGCTCTACACCACGCGCTACTCCTTTGGGTGCCCGACCGGACGCTCCGGTTCCACGAGGGACTGGATGCACTAGTTGCAAACCCTAACACCTGCACGCCTGACTGCCGTGTTGAACTGACCGGACGCATTCGGTCAAACCGTGACCGTGTCCGGTTCAGCGTCCGGTCACCACGGTGACCTCCGTTTGCCTCTGTTTCTTCTCCAACTTCCGGCGTAGTGGAAAATAGACATTTCAAGTCCTCAAAAATGCCTGAATCCCATGCTCGCAAGCTCAGCGGGAGGGAGAGAGGGACCCAAACCCTTCTCTACCGCTCAAACTCCATCGCCTTCGCAAATGTGCCAACACCAACAAGTGATCACCACCTTGTGCACGTGTGTTAGCATTTTCATAATCATTTTCGAAGGTTTTCTAGTTAGCTCACTAGGCCCTACATGCAATGCACTTCATGAATTCACCTAGTGGCACCTGTGCGTCGAGTAACCGATAAGACTTCTTCTCTTAATAGTTCGGCTATCGATCCTAAACCACTCATGCCCTCTATGGTGTCTTGAGTGCAAAACAAAATGGTCCTATGGTTATACCTTTGCCTTAAGCCTAGTTTGTTTTTTCAAAAGATATGATCCACTTCATATCATCACATGACCGTCTTGATCCATCGACCTTGACTTCACTTGCTCTTCACCGTTGCATCGGTTCGTCGGCGCCAAGTCTTGCTCAAGCTTCACCATCGCATGGTCCTTCGCTTCGAAGCCTCGACTTGCCCTTCACCTTCACAGCTGGTCCATCGAGCCAAGCATCATCTTGGTCTTCATCATCTTGGTCACATGAGTCAATGTCATGTCTCATATTCAATGACCACCTTTATCTAAATCATCCACTTAGATACAAAGGTTAGTCCTAGGTTTCATCAATTAGCCAAAATCAAACTAGGAACTTTCAGCGGCACGGTTTGAACCCACTGCAGGCCCTACAGCTCCTCCAAACCTAGTGGCAACGGGGTCATGTAGGGAGGCACTGACCGAGAGGCAGATGATGCTGATGCAGATGCCAGTTGGGCTGCTAAGTTGTGCGACAGTTGCGCAACCTCTAGCCTTGTGTACCGCTGCAAAGTCACCACACTGCCACTGCTGCTGTCCTCGCTGCTCCCGCTCATGCTCACGCTCATCCTTGCAAAACCAAGTGATGACAAAACCAACAACAATTAGAGGAACAACATCAATGGCAAAAAGGTACATATTTGGACAGTAAATTAGTATATTACTACCTTAAACACTTGTTGCTGATGGTCAACACTCTGTTCCGCTACGACACCGTCACTTCTGTGCATACTGGAATAACAAGCCAATAGGTGACCAACATAAAAGTTACATGTCCATGAAATTAACATATTCGAAGCACCGAGAAATACAAACAACTAATTATTACGACAAATATAATGATAGCAGTTCAGTTAATTATTACAACACATTGTGCTAGCTCAACGCTGCACACATGAACAAACCATTTCACACAATACATGTACATGACCGACTCAACTTATTACAGCCAAATTTAAAACGACCAAGTGTCAGCAAGAAACCCAAGGATGACCACAACCGGACACAACTAAAAACACAACTACGGACTGCAGCCAACATTCCATGCATGGTGATGTCTACTTGTGGTAAGTGGTCCACTGCAACCAAGCAAGCCTTCCTTCTATTGTCTGCAAGGTCAGAAAGGCAGTGCGGTTGGTGTCGTTCTTAAGAAGGTAGATGGCTTTGTTGTACAGCTTGCTCCCTTTAGTTATGCCATCTGCAGCAAGTGTTTTCATGCACTCCATCATCTCCATTCTGGACAGCAACTTTGGATCATGTTCGCCTAATTTTGACTTGATGCTTTCAGATATCTCGCGCACACTGTCCTCTATGTTACTAGTTTTCTTCTTGATTGGGCTGGTCACAACAAACTCCCTCCTTGAACGCTTGCTAGTTTTGCCTACACCGGAGGAGCCTACGTGGTTGGACAAGGATGGAGTAGGCTCATCACTGTAGTTGCTGGGGGTGCTTTCACGAACCCCACCCGCCCACACCAACTTGCCCTTGTCTTGGTTTTGATCCCCATACAACTCCTCTACTTGGTCCAAGAAGTCAGGTGGTTGGCCACGTCGAGGGGGGCTCACTACTCTCCTGCACGTAAGGAGTAATTAAGCAGTGCTATGAGAATCCTGAATCTAAGCATGTGTGGACAGAGGTAACGCACCGGGTCATCCCCCGCCTAGAAAGAATCATCCGCTATAACCGCACCATCCGTCCCACGCCCTAACCCCGTATGGTTGAGCAGCTTGCGCCAGTTGTTATATGATTGCTTAAGAGTGTTTAGTTTGTTGTTCAGAACCTTGTTGTCCCAATGTTTCCCTATCTGGGCTTGAAACTCCCTGTAAACCTGGCTCCAACCATGCTTTGTTAAGCCCATCTTCTTCCAGTTGTACCTCCGCTTTTGATCAAGCACGATTTGCAGGAACTTGTAGGTGGTGGCCTCATCCCACTTGGCGGACATCTGTGCCGAACCGAAATAGTAGTAGTAATTATTTGACTCATCCTACCAACTAGATCTTGCATCTATCTACTTAGGAGGACATATGTAACACCCCTGGGTGTTAAGCATGCATTCACATCCCAAAGCATGATCATTAGCATTGCATGCATGTTCACCACCATATGGCAATTTAAGATTAATTAAATTGTGAAAACACATGTTTGAATCCTGAATTAGTAAAATTTCTAGCTAAGAGTGGTAAAAATTTGTTAAGCTATAACTCTAAACGACTTAGAATTAATTAACATGATTTTTGGAGCAATTTTTGTATTAAAAATTTCCCCAAATTTTGCTTTTAAAAATATTCCATAAAAATGAGTTTTTATTTAAAATTTGGACTTTAAATCACTAATTCAAAATCTATTTAGAATTTTGAAAAGTGCCCTAAATGAAAGTTGTAGAGAATTAAATTTTGAACAACTTTTGTTTTGGGGGCAACTTGTGAAAATGTCTTTTTCATCTTCAAAATTGAATTTGAATCAATTTATAGAATTTAGAAATTTATTTAAAAAAAAGAGGGGCTCCTTACCTTAGCGGGTCGCGGCCACCTTTTCGCCCCGCGAGCCGAAGCCAGCCCGGCCCCGCTCGCCCGCGCCCATCCCGCTCGCGCGCGCTCGCCGCGCCAGCACGACCGGCCGCGTCAGAGCGCGCCCGTCGCGTGTCCGCCGCTCACCGGCAACGGCGTACGGGTGGCGTCCCGCGGGCCCAGCGGTCGCTCGGCCGTCTTCAAGACGTCGCCCGCCAACACCTGCTCCACTCCCCCGCCTTCACTCGCGCTCCATCCACCTCCTCTCCTCCTTCTGAGCCGCAGCGGGAGCTCCACCGCATGCCACCGCTCGCCGGCATCTCCAGCCACCGGTGGGTCACCTTCGCCTGCGCTTCACGCTTCCTAAACCTCGCTAAGATGATTGCCTCACCTCCCGTCCCTCGCGGTGACCGGATTTCACCCACCACCGCACGTCGTCCGCCCGAGCTTGCCGGCGACCACTGCTGCCACTGCTAGGGTGCTTTCCCGTCTCCATTTCTTCCACCTTCGCCTCTGCCTTGCCATAGGGGATCACCGAGAGCCACTCGCCTCACTGGAGACCTCACAACCGGCAAGAATGCCGGCGGCGGAGCTCCTCCCCTGCTGTCGGGTCGCTGACCCGTGGGGCCGCAGGGCCCAGCCGCAGCAGCGTGGCTCCTTCGCCTCGGCCGAGCTGGGCCAATGAGGCCATGGGCCGACGCCCTGCCGGGCCGCCTCCCCTTCCCTTCGCTCGGGCCGCGCAGGCCAAGTGTGGCCGTGGGCCAGCTGATTCCCGCGGGCCGGCCCAGTAGCAATAGGAGGATTCGTTTTCAAATTTTTCCTTTACTATTTGAAAATATAAATGGTTTGGAAAATATTTGGATACTCAAATTTGCTCCAAATCTATTGAAATAAATTTTGTTAGGTTCCTTATCATCAGATCTACTTGGGAAAAATATTGCATGTCAAGTTTAAAATACTTTTCTGTAGGGTTTTTATTTAATCACTGAAACTGCTGTTGTCTTGTTAAATATGCAATAAATCATAGAAAGGTCAGAAAAATATGGTTCCACTTGCAATAATTTTCTTTTGTAATGTACTTTCGAGGAAAAATGTATGCCATACATGTTCTGTAGAAAAATCTTGATGTGTAGTACAAGTGTTTAATATTATTAATAATTGTTATTTTTGCTAGAGAGAAAAAAATGAATAAAACATGTATGTAATAATTTTTCTATGGTGATTGTTTATTGTGTAGAATGTAGGAAAAATACTAAATCTATTGTTTGATACTTTTCATAGTACAAAGTATTTTTATGCTCATTTTTAGCCCCTAGCTTGTTATTTTTGTGTAGGTAGTTCTAGTAATCCAAATACAATAAAATTTTTGTGGAATGCTAGATTAGATGATAGTAGGCTGTTGTAATTTTCTCAGATTTTTCTGTCCTACCAAAAGAGGTGTTGCTGTTCAAACCTAGTTGCAATTAGGGTTTAATTAACCTTGTTAATGCATGACTAGTTAATATGATTTGCTTTGGTGTATCTTTGAAGCATATTAGATTTCTGTTGTGACTTGACATGATAGAGAATGTTGGTAGTAGTATACGAGTATATGTTCTTGGATGATGTTGACGATCCTGTATGTTGTGACTTCGGGAACTGCAAACCTATTCATCCACATCTCATTCGTCATGATCATTACATGTCATTTCTGCAATGCACCGAGACATGAGCATTTATACGTTTGCATCATACAGGATCGCAGGAAGTAACTCCGGTAGCAGTTCCCGAGGAGCCGAAAGAGCAGCCCGAGGAGCAGGAGGTGCCTGAAGCCGATGAGGAGGTCGGTGAGGATCTTCCAGAGTGCCCAGACCACCATCCGAGCTCTTTCGAGAGAGGCAAGCCCCGGAGCATTTTCTCCCCCGATTTGCAAATATTTTATTAATGCTTTACTTCAACTGCTGCATTACGTTTAGGAGTTGTTTGCAACCATTGCTGCATTATACCTTGTTTATCCTGTTCTACCCTATCCTTGTTACCTTGGTATTCACAGTCAAGAAATGCTTAGCTTGCTTAGACCGGTAGAAGTCGGGTGATTTCCTGTCACCTGCGAGCTATAGGTGGTTACCTGGATCTGCTTGAAAAAGTATGTCATCTGAGAATAACTAAGTGTTAATGTGGAATTGAGACCGGACGGAAACTTGCAGGGTTTCGAACTGTAGTGTTTTCCGTCTGTGTTGATTAAGGATCGACCGTTGTTGGGCCTCGAGTCATGTTGAACGCATGCCTTACATTTAGCTTGCCGAATAATGTACCTTTCGACCGCGAAGCTGGGAGATTATTCGGGCCGAGTGGATTGCCCGCAACGCACTGTACTGGAGCAGTAGTGGCAGGATACGGGGACGCGATGATAAGGCCAAAGAGCAGTCGGGCGGCCCCCGGGTACATGTGGTTCCTAGCAAGCTCGCGACTTTACCTGAATGGTTGACTCGGTGACCAATACCTCACTTTAGCGGGTGAGTGAGGTTTGTATGAGGAATAAATTACTAGCTGGTTAATAATCGATTCGAATCGTCATCGTTCACTGGATAGTGAGCACTTGACTTGAGTTACTTCATCGTAGTAATTCTAATGGAACACTTGGATAGTTATATGGTATATGACATGATAGAAGTTGATTACTGATCATTGGTTATCCTTACCTGTTTAATTACATGTTACTCTAGTACAGGTGTAAATGTAGTTGACAGGTTAATAAAGATTTAACTTGATGCGAAGCTTCTGGAAAAGATTCTTGAAATGCTAAAAATGCCTTTTTACAAATGAGTCAGCTACCCCACCTTAAAGCATGTCATGATCCTTGGTGTCTTTTATTTTTGGTTATGTCGGGTAAGTCTAGCTGAGTACCTTCTCGTACTCAGGGCTTTGTTCCCACTTGTTGCAGATGGGCAGATGTATTACGGCTACTGTATCAACTGCCTTTATCCTACGATGGGAGAAACTTAGGACCATGGGCAATGGTCATTCACTATATCTCGTCCGATGTTTTTGTTGGAAATGATTCTGAGCTGGCACTTTATTTTGAACTCTGTGTGAGTGTGTGATTTGAACTAAATGCTTCCGCTACTTTTATTTGAAACTGGTTTGTAATAACTATGTTTAAACTCCAATGTATTTGCGACGTGAACTTTTATGTAACTTGTGATGGTGACCGCTGAACTTATTACGATCTTGGCTGGTATGTAAGTTGGTTTGAAATCCGTCGTGATTTCACGGACTACCGGGTTATATGGGCTTAAGTTTGTGAAATCGTCTGCTCGGTGGATGATTTTCTTACTTAATCTCGTATAATTGGTCGGTTCATTTACAACATAGAGTGGAGAAAACTAAGCTGTTAATTCCTGGGCAATGGGTTCGTCAGGAGTATTACCTTTGAAGCACAACTGGTGCGGTGGTGGCGGTTGGGGCGAAGGTTGTACCGACAGCCGGAGATGGTGCTGGCGGGCCGACGGAGGTTGTAGCGACTACAGGCAGGTCGAGACCCGACGACAGCTGCGATGAGGGCCAGTAAGGGCACCGTTGACCGGCCGACTGGGGAGGAGGACTGCAAGGTTCACGAATGCAGTGAGTAGGCAACAGTGGACGTAGGACAAGTGCGCCGGAATCCTTAGCGAATGAAAGCAGAGCATACAATAAGACGTTGCTAACCTGAAAACAAGGGTTACAACAAGAGGACTGGAGGTGGTGAAGCAGAAAGGAGCAGATTGAGGCAGCTGCGGCTCAGAAAGGCACGGATCTGAACGTTGGTCGGCGGATCTGCAGAGATTTGAGGATGCATTAGGACGGGAAAGGGTGGATTCATTTGGAGAGCGTAGAAAATCTGAGATCCATGAAATGTTGGGTGGTACCTGGGGTGCGTGAAGACGAATCGAAGGTGACGGCGTCGAACAGTGTCAGCGGCGAGCCGTGAACACGGTGGCGGCCATGGCGGAAGCCGGAACCCCGCTACGGACGTGATGCGGGTGGGTCACGGGGTTGACATTGCTCGGCCACGACACCGGGACGAGGGAGCTGGCGGGCTGGGGCTCTGGGGAATGGCCTCGATGACGTGGCGCTGTGTGGCGGGGGAGGGGGGAAACCCTAGCGGGAGGGGAGGAAATGAGACGCGCGGCCGGTGGAAGAAGCCGATCCGGCCTTTTATATAAGCCTAACGGGTTGGTGGGCTATCGAACGGCTTCTTGTGGCCTGCCAAACGGCTGGCCTAGCCAGAATCAGCCGGTGGGCTGCCGAACGGCTTCTTGTAGCCTGCCGAACGCCTGGGCCAGCCAGAATCGGCCCAGCCAGCCGGGAAGGGCAGCCGAACAGCTCGACTCATTTTTCGAAGAAAAGAAAGAAAAGAGTTCGAGCGGCCAAGCGTACATGTTGTCCTGTCCGGTCCTCCCCATGCCATGGAGGGCCATACGCATGGTTGGCAAGTGTGACGTACCGCGCACGTGCACGCACGGAAGCGGAGGTTGGCGCGTCCGCGGATCGTGCGTGATCGTGTGGGGATACTATACACGCCCGATAGGGTGGCATCCGCTATCCGCATATGGGCCTGTTTGGATCCCAAATATTTCCCCAAATTCTACTATACAAAAAGAAGATTCCCCATCACATCAAAATGCCGGCATATGTATGGAGTACTAAATGTAGATGAAATCAAAAACTAATTGCACAGTTTTGTTGTACTTTACGAGACGAACGTTTTGAGCCTAATTAGTCAATGTTTGGATAATTTTTACCAAATAAAAACAAAATGCTACAGTAACACGCAGTGTGCTATAGTGTTTTTTCCGTCCCCGAATCGGGGAAACTAAACACCGCCTATCTCTATCTGGCCGGACCGGACCGAGGATAGGCTGCACCGCTGCAGGTGTAGCAACCAGTGGTAGTCCTAGCAAGCGCGGCAGCTTTTCTTTTCTTGTCTGCGATGGCTCGGACTTGCATCTGCCTGTTCCTCGAGATCATCTACAGCCTTTGCTTTGGCTGTGTTTAGTTACTAAAGTTGGGTGTGCGAAATTTACTGTAGCATAAATGTAACTTTTCGTTTGTATTTGGTAATAATTGTTCAACCGTTGACTAATTAGGATCAAAACGTTCGTCTCGTAAAGTACAACCAAACTGTATAATTAGTTTTTGATTTCGTCTACATTTAGTACTTCATACATATACCGCAAGTTTGATGTGACGGAAATTTTTTTAGTGCCAATTTCAGGAAGTTTGGAGAAACTAAACACAGCCCAATGCAGCCCAATGAAGTACTAGAGGAGTCGCTGCACCTGCACGCGGCCCACGGGAGGAGCACAGCAGCCGGGCCATGCGACAGGAGCCGGACCTCGTTCAATTCCCAAGCTTTGCTATTGCTGAGATTTGCCCTAAAAAAGGGTTGTACCGCGCACGGTGAACACTGCCACCTTGCCTTTTTTTTCTGATGGAATGCGCCTTTGCAGCTTTTCCATTCATTCGTTGCGATGGATGATCTTTTGCTGGATACGGTGGTTCAGGGCGTCAATGTAAGAGGAGTACGTGTATGTACGGTACCAGTGGGTGGTGCCGCGGTGCGGTGTCAATAAAGCTTATTGAGGCATCTAGCACTTAGGCGGCGGATCTAGAATTTCAAAGTTTTATTTTTAAAACGCTTAATTGGAAGATATGGAAAGTTTATAGTCGCGTAAATAAAAAGTACAGATTGTTTAAACTACTGCACGCCATTTTTCTTTGTGGCACATGAATTGACCGCAACTTAGTTGGTTGGGTTACTTGCGGTAAAACCTGACCACCCGGGTAAGGCATGTTTGGATATCGAGAAGATTTTCTCATGTGCTTTTTCTGAGAAATTCATGCACGATTCCCGTAAAATTCATGTATGATTCCATCCATCCATCCTCATTCTGCATTTTAGCCAACAATAGTATACAAGTATATTTGATATGTGGCCATATTAACTTAATTGATATGTGCCAAAATTGTGATTATTAGAATGGATTTCAATTCAAAGGATCCAAAGGGGGCATGGCATATTCTGGAGAACACTTCCCATAGTAAGAGGCTTGTTATGTAACAACATGATACCCATTTGTATGTTTGGATATTTTCATCTTTTTTGCTTTTAGGTGGCCCTTCTTTCACGTGGGGCTTGATTAGGTGGCCAAAGTAGTTGTGACGCAATAACCCTTTTCTTCTCTTATAGTTGATTAGACAATGCGCTTGCCCATTTAAGAAAAGATGACTAAGGTCCAATTTGGATCCCATGTTCTAAAGTTTAGCTCTTGAGACTCCAAATAGATGGTCTAAAGTGTTGTCTAGTTGATCCTAAACGACCATACAAGCGTGCTAAAGTGGTCTAAAGTTTCATTTTTCTCTAGTGAAAAGACAATTTTACCCCTACCTTTTCATCTCATCCCTCGTTCCACCACTAGGGCACATAAGTCTTTTTTTATTGAATTAGATCTGAACTTTGTCCCCTTGTCTATAGTTTATTCGTTAAAGTTTAGTTCACTAAAGTTTAACCCTTAACTTTAGCCGACTAAACTTTAGACCATGGAGTCCAAACGGGACGTAAGCAAGGATGTGAGCCCTAGTTAAGACAAAGTAACTACAAGGATCTTTTGATTGCTTGCTTGCCCTTTTGTGGAAGGCAAGGAAAGCAGTGCTGCCTCCTAGAATATATATGATCTACAAAATTCTTCGCTTTGACCTCTGTAGAACTCTGTTCATCTTAAAACAAACGCACATATTGATCTTGAAGACTTGAATTTTCAAAGCTTGACCAAATATATACGAAATTATACCAATGAATTTCTATGTTTTTGGAGGCGAGTGAAATTGTGGCTTTAGTTTAGAAATGCCAGTATATATTTGTTGAATAGAATGAGGCCCTATTTGGCTGGGCTTCTCCACCGGCTTCAGAAGTCGTTTTCTGCCAAACAGGGTAAAATAAAACGGCTCCACATGTGAACCCTATGAAAACCCGCTCTTACAGAGGTTTGAGGAGGGATGGAGCCAAAAATAGTAGTTTCACTCGGCTTCACATAGTACACCTGGACGCTAGCGAGGACCGAGCCCATTTTACCCGTGCCGAGAAAGAAGCGTGACGAGAGAAAAAAGCTTGTGCGAACCATCGGAGCTCACGCACGCAGGCGGCCGCCGGGGCACAGCCGGGGCGAGGGGCGTGCTGGTCGCTAGGGCAAGGCTGGGCGAGCGAGCCACCAAGGCACGACTGGGGCGATGAAAGCTCTAGTTTGGTTTTGGTGAATTGATGAAACCCTAGGTGCTAACCCATTGCTCTAAGTGATCATGAGATAGGGTAGCACATTCCAAGTGCTGGAGCAAATGGTGAAGATCATGATGATGGTGGTGATAGCCATGGTGATGATCAAGAGCTCAAACTTGGAAAAGAAGAAAGAGAAAAACAAAAAGCTCAAGGCAAAGGTGATATCCATAGGAGCTTTTGTGTTTTGGTGATCAAGGAACCTAGTGGGCGTGATCACAGTTAGTGAAAGTCCTATGTTTGGTGTTGCTAATTAGTGACAATGCCTAAGTACTAATCCCATGCCTAAGTTGTATGTAGCATATGAGGATTAGTACACTCCAAGGTTGGTGGCAAGATGGACATGGTGATCATGATGGCCACACTTGGATTTGGACGCAACCCTACGTGATCAAGGCAAAGGTATATGCTTAAGGGTTGTGTTTTAGTAACCAAGACACCTAGTGGGTGTGGTTACATTATAGGATAGATAGCCGTACTATAAAGAGGGGAATGACGCGGCTATTGAACTCCTAAGTGCCTCTAGATGTGCATTTCATGATCATATGCATTTGGATAGAACTAATATCGCCTCGAAAATTGATTGTGAAAATGCTAACGCACTCACACATGTCGAGATCACTTGGTGGTGTTAGCACATTTGCGATGGCGGTGGAGTTTAAGCGGTAGAGAGGGTTTGGGTCTCTCTCTCCCTCCCGCCGAGCTTGCGAGCGCGGGATTCAGGCGTTTTTGAGAAGTTGAAATGCCTATTTTCACTACGCCGGAAGTCCGAAAAGAAACGGAGGCGAACGGAGGTCACAGAGGTGACCGGACGCTGCACCGGACGCGGTCCTTGCAGGACCGGACGCGTCCGGTCAGTGTCCAGTATCTGCGCGTTTTTCAGTTGTTTGATCGGACGCGAGGCGCGTCCGGTCACAGGCGACCGGACGCGTCCGGTCGTCCAGGGAGCTTACTGGACTCCAACCGGACGCGGGCACTGTGGCGTCCGGTCAATTCTTTAGCGCGTCCGGTCGCTGGTTCGTTGTGCGCGGCTCAGGGTTGACCAGCGCGTCCGGTCAGTTACGGGACCGGTGCGTCCGGTCGTGACCGGCGCGTCCGGTCGTTGTGACCGGCGCGTCCAGTCGGTGCTTCGCGAAACTAGCCATTGCGCGACCGGTGCGTCCGGTCAGTTGGACCAGCGCGTCCGGTCAACGTGACTTCGGCTGTTTCAAGTTTCTAACGGCTATATTCGAAGGGGTACGTCTATAAATACTCGTTGGCTGGCTCAAGGCTCTCTTCTCGGACATTTTGACATACTTGTGAGCACTTTGAGCTAAGCAACTCCCCTCCCACTCATCTCTCTTGCTTCTTTGCATATTCGAAGTGAGATTGAGTGATCCAAGTGCATTTGCATTGTGAGATAGCATCTAGTTGGCACTTGGTGGTTGATTTGCTGCGGGATTCTTGTTTCTCTTGGTGGTTGCCGCCACCTAGACGGTTTGGAGCAGCTTGGAGGCGTTGGCAAGAGTTGGTGATTGTTCTTGGCCACCTCCGGTGATTGTGAGGGGTTTGTGCCTACCTCGGCGAAGCGCCAAAGGCAACATTAGTATATTGCTCGTGTCATTGCAACCTTTTGCCATTTGGTAGGTTCTTGTGGTGCCTTTTGAGAGGCTCGGTGTGTGACCGATTAGCCACCGAACCACGTGGTGAAGAGGGACACAACGGGGACTAGCGTGCCGGCAAGCACGTGAACCTCGGGATAAATCTTCGTGTCATCACTTTCATATTGTGATTGATTGATCCCGGTGTTTGGTTGGCTCAATACTTCGCCCCTCGGTGATACCCTCCTATCTCTCTCTTTGTATTAATTCCTTAGTTATCTTTGCTAGCTAGTTAGCTTTGCTAGAGTAGTTCTTTTGTGTAGCTTGAAGTTGTAGTTGTAATTACCTTCTCGGTTTGACTTGTGCGGTTGAGTGCAAATACTAGAATTGTGAATTGGATAGGTGGCTTGCAAACACCCCATAGGCTAAGCAAAACTCGCATCTCGCTATTTGTTATATTAATAAACTTGTTTAGCTTGTCTTTGTAGAAATTTTTAATAGGCTATTCACCCCCCTCTAGCCATCAAGACCTTTCAAGTGGTATCAGAGCCGTGGTCACCGTTTGTAAGGCTTAACAACCTCGGTGTAAGATGGCTCAAGTTATGTTCAATCATGTTAATGGCAAGCCTCCATTCTTTGATGGCGTCTCTTCCTTTGATCATTGGAAAAGGAAGATGAAGCAATATCTAGGCAATATACATGAGAAGGTATGGGATGTGACCAAAGAAGGATACGTCATTCTTGATGAGGAAAACCTCACTCCCAATGACCGCATCAACAAACAATGCAATACGGCGGCACTTGACACAATCTATCGTGCCATTGATGATAAAGTATTTGAGCAAATCAAAGATCTTGAAAAGGCAAATGAGCTTTGGATAAGGCTTGAAGAAACATATGAAGGCACTTCAACGGTAAAAAGTGCCAAACTATATATGCTTAAGGACAAGTTCTCCACATTCAAGATGAAGGATGATGAATCCATCCCGGAGATGTTCTATAGGCTCCAAGTCATTGTCAATGATCTCAAGGGGCTTGGGGAGAAGGTTGAGGACAAGGACTTCTCACACAAGTTCTTGATGTGCTTACCCAAGAAGTTTGCCACCTTGAGAAGAATGATCTTTAGAGAGGGATTGGACAAGGTCAAACCAACCAATGTGCTTGGAGATATAATGACCGATGCCCAATACAATGATGATGAAGATGAGGTAGAAGAGAAGAAGGAAACCAAGGTCAAGCAAGAGAAGCCCATTGCATTCAAGGCTTCATCCTCTAAGGGCAAAAGCAAGGTTGATGATGATGATGATCCATTTGATGATGAGATCATGGCCCTTCTAGTGCAAAAGATGGGTCGGTTCATGAAGAAGAAAGGCTATGGTGCAAGAAAGAGAAGGGACTTCATAAAGGCAAAGGAGGTGCTTTGCTACAATTGCAATAGCCCCGATCATGTAGTGGCAAAGTGCCCCTATGAAGACAAAAGATATCATGATGGTGAGTTGAAATTGAAGAAGAACAAGAAGGAGAAGAAAGCAAAGAAGAGCTTCACATTCAACAAGAAGAAGAAAGGTAGTGGTTATGTGGTCACTTGGGATAGTGACAACTCCGATAGTGATGATGATGAAAGCTCTAGTGATGATGAGAGGATCACTCGACGAGCCATTGCAAACATCGCCCTCTCCAACAAGCCATCCATCTTCGACACTACATCAACATGCCTTATGGCTAAGCCTACCAAGGTAAAACATGATGATAGTGATGATGATTCTTGTGCTAGTGATGATTGTAGGAGTGATGATGAGGAGGATGAGGACTACTCCAAGGATGATCTATTAGGCATAATAGATCAAATGAGCAAGGGCTATAAGAGGACCACCAAGAAATACAAAATCTTGGAACAAGAGCTCATTGCCAAGAGCAATGAAAATGATGCCTTGATGGAGGAGCTTGTTGCTCTCAAAAAGAGTAAGGAGTGCAAAGGAATTGAACAAGAGCTCAAAGCTCTTAGGAAATCCTTTGATGAGCTAGAGGCTTCTCGTGAGTGTCTAAAGGAAGACCACGAGGATCTTGAAATTGCTCACACTAGGCTTAAGGAAGCCCACTCCACTCTACTTGAGCACATCAAGGAAAAGGACCTTAAGTTGGAGAAGTTCATGAAGGAAGCTAAGGAGGAGCAAGTGATTGTCACTTGTGATATTGGACTAACATGTGATATTATTGATGATTCTTTATTTGTTAGTCCTACTAATGCTTCATGTAGCTCATCATCATCCACCACAACCAACTCTACCTCTACTACTAGTGATTCATCACTTGTGGTTGAGACTCTCAAGAGAGAGGTGGATGATCTCACCCGCGCATTAGGCAACGCCTATGGTGGGGATGCCCGCTTGCTAAAATGCTTGGGTAGCCAAAGGTTCTCTCTTAACAAAGAGGGATTAGGCTATACTCCCAAGAAGGGCAAGGCGGCCTTTGCTACTCCAAAGCCTCGCTTTGTGAAGGGCAATGGTCGTTATTGCAATAGATGCAAGCAAGTTGGGCATCTAGAGATTAATTGCAATAAAATGAACAAGAACAAGAAAAATGCTAATGTACCTTACATTCCTTTTGATTCTTGTTATGTGCTTACCAAGGGAGAGAAAGGTGTGCATGCTAGGTTTGTTGGTACACCAATTGTGGGCCCAAAGAAGAAGGCCATTTGGGTACCAAAGAGCTTAGTGACTAACCTCCAAGGACCCAAGCAAGTATGGGTACCTAAGAAACATTAATTTGTTTTGTAGGTAAATTACAAGGCCGGAGGAAGGCATTGGGTGCTTGATAGTGGGTGCTCTCAACATATGACCGGTGATTCAAGAATGTTCAACTCTCTCAAATCAAATGATAGTGGCATTGATAGCATCACATTTGGTGACAATAGCAAGGGTAATGTAAAGGCTCTTGGAAGAATTGCAATCTCAAATGATCATAGCATTTCCAATGTGCTACTAGTTGAAAAGTTCAATTTCAACTTGTTGTCGGTTGCTCAATTGTGTGATCTCGGTTTCAAGTGCATATTTGGTGTTGATGATGTGGAGATAGTTAGTGTTGATGGCTCTAACTTGATCTTCAAAGGCTTTAGATATGAGAATCTATACTTGGTTGATTTCAATGCTAGTGACACTCAACTTTCAACATGCTTGCTCACCAAATCAAGTATGGGTTGGTTATGGCATAGAAGACTTGGTCATGTTGGCATGAAGCAATTGAACAAGTTAGTAAAGCATGACTTAGTTAGAGGCTTGAAGGATGTCACATTTGAGAAGGATAAGCTATGTAGTGCATGTCAAGCCGGAAAGCAAGTAGGCAACACTCATCCATTGAAGAGCATTATGAGTACTTCCAAGGCATTTGAGTTCTTGCACATGGATCTATTTGGGCCAACTACATACACAAGCATTGGTGGCAACAAGTATGGTTTTGTGATTGTGGATGATTTCACTAGATACACATGGGTATTCTTTCTTGTGGACAAAAGTGATGTATTTGACATATTCAAGAAGTTCATCAAGAGAGTGCAAAATGAGTTTGAAACCACAATCAAGAAAGTGAGAAGTGACAATGGAAGTGAGTTTAGAAACACAAGAGTTGATGAGCTATGTGATGAGCTTGGAATCAAACATCAATTCTCGGCCAAGTATACACCTCAATCAAATGGCTTAGTTGAGAGGAAAAATAGAACCTTAATTGACATGGCAAGATCAATGTTGAATGAATATAATGTGAGTCATTCATTTTGGGCCGAAGCAATCAACACGGCTTGCTTCTATAGCAACCGCCTCTATTGCCACAAGTTTCTAGAGAAGACACCATATGAGATCTTAAATGGAAGAAAGCCCAACATTGCATACTTTCGGGTATTTGGTTGCAAATGCTATATCTTGAAGAAAGGCACTAGATTGAGCAAGTTTGAAAAGAAATGTGATGAAGGCTTCCTACTTGGTTACTCAACTACTAGCAAAGCTTATAGAGTTTGGAATTTGGCTAGTGGTTTACTTGAAGAAGTGCATGATGTTGAGTTTGATGAAACAAATGGCTCTCAAGATGAAGAAGATAACTTGGATGATGTGAGAGGAACTCAATTGAGTAATGCTATGAAAGAGATGGATATTGGTGATATTAGACCAAAACAAGTAATTGATGTGGATGACAACAAAGATCAAGTGTTCCAAAGTCCAATCACTCAAGCTAGTGGTTCTCTAATGCAAAATCAAGCTAGTACATCATCTCAAGTGCAACAAGATCAACAAGTGGCTAGTTCATCATCTCCAACTCATGATCAACATCAACATCCAAGCAATCAAGTCCAAGTGTTTCAACCAACTAACATTGCAAGAGACCATCCACTGGATTCCATCATTGGTGACATACAAAGAGGAGTTCAAACTAGATCAAGATTGGCATCATTTTGTGCTCACTCATCTTTTGTGTCAATGGAAGAACCCAAGGACATTGATAAAGCATTGAGAGATCCGGATTGGGTAAATGCAATGCATGAAGAGCTCAACAACTTCAAGAGAAATGAAGTATGGGAACTAGTTGAAAGGCCTAAGGATCACAATGTCATTGGAACAAGATGGGTCTTTCGCAACAAGCAAGATCAAGATGGGATAGTAGTAAGGAACAAAGCAAGACTAGTGGCTCAAGGTTACACACAAATAGAGGGTCTTGACTTTGGTGAAACTTATGCCCCGGTTGCAAGATTGGAAGCAATTAGGATCTTACTTGCCTATGCTTGTGCTCACAATATCAAGCTATATCAAATGGATGTAAAGAGTGCATTTCTCAATGGGTACATTCAAGAGGAGGTGTATGTGGAGCAACCTCCCAGTTTTGAAGATGACAAGAAACCCAATCATGTCTACAAGTTGAGAAAAGCTTTGTATGGATTGAAGCAAGCACCTCGAGCATGGTATGAAAGATTGAGGGATTTCTTGCTATCCAAAGGATTTGTCATGGGCAAAGTTGATACAACACTATTCACCAAGAAGATTGAGAAAGACTTGTTTGTGTTGCAAATATATGTTGATGATATCATATTCGGTTCAACCAATCAAGATTATTGTGATGAGTTTGGAAAAATGATGGCAAAGGAATTTGAAATGTCAATGATTGGTGAACTTAGTTTCTTTCTTGGACTTCAAATCAAACAAATGAAGGAAGGAACATTTGTGAGTCAAACTAAGTACATCAAAGATATGCTCAAGAAGTTTGGCATGGAAGATACAAAGAGTATTACAACCCCAATGGGAACAAATGGAAGTTTGGATAGTGACAAGAGTGGCAACATGGTGGATCAAAAGCTATATAGATCAATGATTGGTAGTCTACTCTATGTGACGGCATCAAGGCCCGATGTGATGTTTAGTGTATGCATGTGTGCAAGATTTCAAGCCTCACCAAGAGAAAGTCATTTGAAGGCAACAAAAAGAATATTGAGGTACTTAAAGCATACACAAGATGTTGGATTGTGGTATCCCAAAGGTGTGAGCTTTGAGCTAGTTGGATATTCGGACTCCGACTATGCCGGTGACAAAGTGGAAAGAAAGAGCACTTCCGGGACTTGTCAATTGTTGGGAAAATCACTTGTCTCATGGTCATCCAAAAAGCAAAATAGTATTGCACTATCTACCGCCGAAGCCGAATACATCGCCGCGGGTAGTTGTTGTGCACAAATCTTGTGGATGAAGGCTACATTGAAAGATTTTGGAATCAACTTCAAGAATGTGCCATTGCTATGTGACAATGAAAGTGCCGTGAAGCTAACCAACAATCCGGTTCAACATCAAAGAACAAAGCATATTGATGTTCGCCATCACTTTATTAGAGATCATCAACAAAAGGGTGACATTGCTATTGAGAGTGTGGGCACCGAAGATCAATTAGCCGATCTATTCACCAAGCCACTTGATGAGAAGAGATTTCACAAGCTAAAGAATGAGTTGAACATACTTGACTTCTCCAACATGAGTTGATGCACCCCCATGATATGACATGCCTCTCCTTCGAGCCCCAAGGTACAATTGGTTGACATGTCATCCATTCTATACTAAGGACATGTTTAGTGCATCTAGTCATGATTTCTTATGTTCTAGGATCATTCATGAAAATTAAATAAATTTGAAGTTTATATGGTGCCACTATTGTTTCCATGACTTGTATGATCTAGTGGTAGCATATAACTTGTTTAAGTAGCTTGTGATCCTAAGTATTTAATCTAGAAAACTTGTCCAAATATTTGCTTCAACATGGTGCATGATAACCCTTCTAGTGAGGTGTGAAGAAGCTTGCCCTTGGATCAAACCGAAGTATTTTATTTATGCAAGCAATCTAGGTTGAATCATGAACTTGATCCTCACCCCATATTTCAACATGATAATCTATCTAAAGTTTGCTCCTTGTGGTCAATTGGTGCCAAAGGGGGAGAAAATATTGTTCACAAAGATAGAACTCAAAGGGGAAGAAAATGTTGTGGGGGAGAAAATATTGTTCACAAAGATAGAACTCAAAGGGGAAGAAAATGTTGTGGGGGAGAAAATGTTGATTCACAAAGATAGATCCTAAAGGGAGAGAATTGATAAAAGAAGGGGATCAACTAAAATTTTGAGCACACAAGTAGGGGGAGCAAGCTCTTAAGCATGAATGTTGCATTTACATGTGCACGTCATTTGTATGGTGCATAGTTATGCATTCCGTTTTCTCCGATACTTTGCTTGTGTGGTGACTTGCTAGTATTATTTGAATGTTGCATTAAGTACTAGCATGAATAGGAAGTAGTTAGATTTTTCTTGCTTCTTGTTTTTCATAGTGGTACTAGAGCCTTGCTTATAATGTTGATCTCACGAGGTTTCTAGTTATGTTTGTGCTTTTACAAGTGGAATCTAACTACACAAGGTGCTAAGATGGTGTTTATCGCTACTCCGATGGTATCACGCTTCAAAGGTCTATAATCTAAAACACTTAGCACCTATTGGTAGACAATGCTCCTAATCTTTCCTATCTAACATGTATGCTTCCAAAATCCAAACATATAGCATACATGTAGGGGGAGCCAATGCTATCAATTTGAATTCATCATCACATGTCCATAATTCTTACACATGGTAATATACTTGGACAATGTGACATGGGTTCAATCAAAATTTTATTATAACATCTTTGTGAAAGGGTTGTCACCAATTACCAACAAGGGGGAGATTGAAAGTCCTATGTTTGGTGTTGCTAATTAGTGACAATGCCTAAGTACTAATCCCATGCCTAAGTTGTATGTAGCATATGAGGATTAGTACACTCCAAGGTTGGTGGCAAGATGGACATGGTGATCATGATGGCCACACTTGGATTTGGACGCAACCCTACGTGATCAAGGCAAAGGTATATGCTTAAGGGTTGTGTTTTAGTAACCAAGACACCTAGTGGGTGTGGTTACATTATAGGATAGATAGCCGTACTATAAAGAGGGGAATGACGCGGCTATTGAACTCCTAAGTGCCTCTAGATGTGCATTTCATGATCATATGCATTTGGATAGAACTAATATCGCCTCGAAAATTGATTGTGAAAATGCTAACACACTCACACATGTCGAGATCACTTGGTGGTGTTAGCACATTTGCGATGGCGGTGGAGTTTAAGCGGTAGAGAGGGTTTGGGTCTCTCTCTCCCTCCCGCCGAGCTTGCGAGCGCGGGATTCAGGCGTTTTTGAGAAGTTGAAATGCCTATTTTTCACTACACCGGAAGTCCGAAAAGAAACGGAGGCGAACGGAGGTCACAGAGGTGACCGGACGCTGCACCGGACGCGGTCCTTGCAGGACCGGACGCGTCCGGTCAGTGTCCAGTATCTGCGCGTTTTTCAGTTGTTTGATCGGACGCGAGGCGCGTCCGGTCACAGGCGACCGGACGCGTCCGGTCGTCCAGGGAGCTTACTGGACTCCAACCGGACGCGGGCACTGTGGCGTCCGGTCAATTCTTTAGCGCGTCCGGTCGCTGGTTCGTTGTGCGCGGCTCAGGGTTGACCAGCGCGTCCGGTCAGTTACGGGACCGGTGCGTCCGGTCGTGACCGGCGCGTCCGGTCGTTGCGACCGGCGCGTCCGGTCGGTGCTTCGCGAAACTAGCCGTTGCGCGACCGGTGCGTCCGGTCAGTTGGACCAGCGCGTCCGGTCAACGCGACTTCGGCTGTTTCAAGTTTCTAACGGCTATATTCGAAGGGGTACGTCTATAAATACTCGTTGGCCGGCTCAAGGCTCTCTTCTCGGACATTTTGACATACTTGTGAGCACTTTGAGCTAAGCAACTCCCCTCCCACTCATCTCTCTTGCTTCTTTGCATATTCGAAGTGAGATTGAGTGATCCAAGTGCATTTGCATTGTGAGATAGCATCTAGTTGGCACTTGGTGGTTGATTTGCTGCGGGATTCTTGTTTCTCTTGGTGGTTGCCGCCACCTAGACGGTTTGGAGCAGCTTGGAGGCGTTGGCAAGAGTTGGTGATTGTTCTTGGCCACCTCCGGTGATTGTGAGGGGTTTGTGCCTACCTCGGCGAAGCGCCAAAGGCAACATTAGTATATTGCTCGTGTCATTGCAACCTTTTGCCATTTGGTAGGTTCTTGTGGTGCCTTTTGAGAGGCTCGGTGTGTGACCGATTAGCCACCGAACCACGTGGTGAAGAGGGACACAACGGGGACTAGCGTGCCGGCAAGCACGTGAACCTCGGGATAAATCTTCGTGTCATCACTTTCATATTGTGATTGATTGATCCCGGTGTTTGGTTATCTTGGTATTCATTGTTGATCATATTGGTTGGCTCAATACTTCGCCCCTCGGTGATACCCTCCTATCTCTCTCTTTGTATTAATTCCTTAGTTATCTTTGCTAGCTAGTTAGCTTTGCTAGAGTAGTTCTTTTGTGTAGCTTGAAGTTGTAGTTGTAATTACCTTCTCGGTTTGACTTGTGCGGTTGAGTGCAAATACTAGAATTGTGAATTGGATAGGTGGCTTGCAAACACCCCATAGGCTAAGCAAAACTCGCATCTCGCTATTTGTTATATTGATAAACTTGTTTAGCTTGTCTTTGTAGAAATTTTTAATAGGCTATTCACCCCCCTCTAGCCATCAAGACCTTTCAGTTAGGATAGATAGTTGTACTATTAAGAGAGGTGAAACTCGTATCGAAATGCGGTTATCAAAGTGCCACTAGATGTTCTAACTCATTGCATATGCATTTAGATTCTAGTGAGTGCTAACACCCTTGAAAAATATTTGTGAAAATATGCTAACACACGTGCATAAGGTGGTACACTTGGTGGTTGACACATTTGATCAAGGGTAGTGAAGTTAGAGAAGAGGAGGCGCTATTTTCACTGACCGAACTCTGGTTCCGAAGTGACCGGACTCGGAGGGGTGCGTCCGATCGCTTATAGCAGTGAAGGTCTCGGTCTCAGTGTGAGACCAGACGCTAAACAGTGAAAATGACCAAATGCGTAGGACCTGCGTCCGGTCAAGAGGTGACGTACGCTGACGCAAGCGGAAGAGCGAGGCAGTGGTGATCGGACTCACCGGTGCTTCCGATCATGTGTGACCTGACGCGTTCGGTCGAGAAAATCAGGTTCTGGAACCTCTCTGGAAGTGACCTAAGGCCGCGTTGGAGAGCGTCAGGTTAGGGCAGCAGCGCGTCTGGTTGTTGGGTGAAGCAGCAAGGGCGTGCTGGAGCAGGCTTGGCACTGGCGCGTCTGGTCTTCGGGACCATGCGTCCGGTCATTACTTAACCACGCAGAGAAGGCTGGTGACCATTGGGATCACATGGCAGAGGTTAAATCGTGAGGACACGTGGATGGCATTGCGGGATCGGACGCTGGTTGTGTGGCGTCCGGTCACCTTGAGTTGGGCTCCCTGTTTAGCCCAACGGCTCTATTTTGATGGAGCCTCTATAAAAGGTGTTTAGCCGGCTCTTGCTCACTCTCTTGGTCATTTATATTGAGAATACATTCTAGTGAGCATAGCCATCTCTCTCTCACTCATCCTACTTGATTGATTCATCATTTGGTGAGAATTGAGAGCATCCAAGTGCATTGCTTTGAGAGATTGCATCTAGAGGCACTTGGTGATTGTGTTTCGCTACGGATTTTGCTTATTACTCTTGGTGGTTGCCGCCACCTAGATGGCTTGGTGCAGCAAGGATTGTCGAGCAGAGGAAGGTGCTTGTCTCTGGCTCCGATCGTGGTGATTGTGAAGGGTTCTTGACCTTTCCCCGACGGAGAGCCAAAAGGTACTCTAGTGGATTGCTCATGGCTTGTGTGATTGAAAGGTCCTAATATGGCTAGAGTGGGGGTGAATAGCCAATTAAAAATTCTACAAACTCACTAGAGCAAAAGGTTAGTATAATAAATGGCGAAATGCAATTTCGCTCTAGCTCTACAAGGGTTGCAAGCCACTTATCTAACAATTCTAGTCACTATGGTCACTATAACAATCAATGGCTAAGTCACTACGAGCTCTCAAAAGCCAACACTAAAGAGCTCAGCTAGATAAAAAACTACACTAGCAAAGAAAAGATAAGCTCTCAAAACTAGTTACACTAAAGAGCTTGTTACAACTAGTTTGCGGAAATGTAAATGAGAGGTATGTGATCTTTATACCACCGCGTCGAGGTGTGAACCAATCACAATATTATGAAGACCAATCATCGGGAGAAATCTAAAGAATCAATCACAATGGAGACACACAATTTTTCTTCCGAGGTTCACGTGCTTGCCAGCACTCTACGTCCCCGTTGTGTCGACCAACACTTGGTGGTTCGGCGGCTAAGAGGTGTAGCACGAACCTCATCCAACAGGTCAACACCGCAAGAACCTACCCACAAGTGAGGTAACTCAATGAGCAATTTACTAGAGTTGCCTTTGGCGCTCCACCTGTAAAGACACAACACCCCTCACAAATCACCGAGAGGTGGCCAAGAACAAGCACCACTCTTGCCACAACTCCTCTGCTGCCTCCAAGCCATCTAGGTGGCGGCAACCACCAAGAGAAACAAAAATCTCGCAGCCAAAGATCACCCAAGTGCCACTAAGATACAAACTCACAAGCACCATGCACTTGGATCACTCAATCACACTTTGGATTAGCAACCAAGCAAGAAAGATGAGTGGGAGGGAGTATGCTCAGCTCAAGAGGATGTCAAGATGATCAAAATGCCAAGAGAGTTTCCTAGGAGCTAGCCAACACATATTAATAGGGGTCCCAAAAGAATAGAGCCATTAGGCTCACATTCCAGCACACCCCGACTGCACTGGACGCGCAGGTGCCAAAGCACCTGACGCACCTCAGCGTTCGGTCGCAACACGCTCGCTCGCTGGATGATCGCCACGTGTCACTTTTGAATGAGGACCACTGGATCGCCAATGGTTGAAAACTTACAGCGCTTGCTTACACGCCACACCGGATGCGCCTCTCATTTGCACCGGACGCTACAGAGCCAGCATCCAGTCAATTCCAGTAAGGTTCCAGAGAGGGAAAACGCGCACCAAACGCGTCCATTGGGGGGCGATCAGACGCACCCCAGCGTCCGATGACCGCTCAGCCACACCACACACTTATGTTATTCACACCGAACGCTGACGCACTACGTCCGGTGTCATGCGTCCGCTGCCACGCAAAAGTGCACCGGACGCGCCGGTGCAACGCGAACAGCGTCCGCTCGCTGAAGCCCTTCGTGCGTGCCTCTGCCTGAACTGACCAGACGCACAGGTGCCCCTGAGGCTAGCATCCGGTCACTTCTAGTGACCTATTTCGCCTCTGTTTCTTTGCCGAATCCTACCGAGGCTCAGCAGGAGGGAGAGGAAGTCTCCACTTTTCTCTTCCTCTCAAAACTCTGGCAAATGTGCCAACCACCTTGTATATCACCTTGTGCACGTGTATTAGCATATTTTCACAAATATTTTCAAGGGTTATGTTAGCTCTCCACTAAATCCTAATGTGCATGCATATAAGTCATCATCTAGTGGCACTTATGAGACCAAATAGTCAAAGGATTCACCCCTTTATAGTACGGCTATCGATCCTAAACGTGATCACACCCTCTATGTTGTCTTGATCACCAAAACTAAAACCCTAGCAATACCTTTGCCTTGATTTCCATTGGGTTTTGTTTTTCTCTTTCTTCTTTTCCAAATGTGAAGCACTTGATCATCTTTTGGTCACCTCCATCACTATGACCATCATCTAGCTCCATCACTTGGCATGGGACTTATTATTTCATGTCTGCACACTTAGCATAATGATTAGTCCCTAGGTTTCATCAATTATCCCAAACCAAACTAGGACTTTCAGTGATCCTCATCTTGTGTTGGTTGTGCGGCACCCGATTGCGGGTTAGACGTGTGATGCCTATTAGCGCATGAACCTCCAAGTGAGTGAATTGTCACAACGGGGACTAGCTTGCCGGGAAGCAAATGAACCTCGGTGAAAAATCTTGTGTCATCATTGTCTCCGAGGATTTCATTGGTATTCATTGTGACTGCATGCCTGAGATTGGTATTCATTGGTATCTTCACGACCTCACTCTTGTACTTACTTTCCTAGTGTAGCTAAGCTCTTTAGTGTAATTAGTTTTGAGAGCTAGCTTGTGTCTTGTCTAGTCGTTAGTGAGGCTCTTTAGTTAGTCTTTGAGAGCTCACTAACTTAGTGGTAGTGACATAGCCTCTTGTGTGTGAATTAGAGATCATATCAAATAGAATTGTGGATAGGAGGCTTGCCTTTTAGTAGGCTAGCGTAACACTCGCTTCACTTCATAATTGTCTAACCACTTGGCTTAAGTGTTGTTGTAGAAATTTTTATAGGCTATTCATCCCCTCTAGCCATTAGGACCTTTCAGGCGAGCGAGCCGCCAGGGGCACGCTCCTCTAGGGCGTGTGGCCACTTGGGAATGGGGTCGCCAGAGAAGTTGCAGACTCAAAGGTAGTGGACGCAGTCCCTTCATTCCTTGCGTTTGTCTGGAGAAAGGGGAAGAAGATAGGGATTGGGAAAAGAAGGGCATTTAGATCTTTTCATTGGTTTTGTCCACGGTAAGGAGCTTTTTTGCCAAACAGGGTACAAAAAGGCTCCAGCTCCATCGAAAGAGCGGTTCGGGGAGTCGAAGCCGAAAAGGCGACTTCACTGGTGAAGTGGAGCCGTGCCAAACGGGCCTAAGTATCAACCAAAATGCATAAGGTAGCATCTAACCTAGTGGAAAGCTTCCACCTTCGCCTTCTAAGTTATGTCATTCTATCCTTTTTGAAATTTGAGCACCATAAAATTGACTTATTTATTTTTGTTTGGCCGCAACAGAGAGTAACGTGTAAACCAAAAACCCTAAAATGGAATATATTTCATTGTTAATATATTAAAAGATACAAATATTGATAATATTTTATAAATTTAATTAAATTTAGAAAGGAGGGAGTACTGCACATGTGGTATGTGGCAAGGTAGTAGAGTAGTAATACTAGTAGTGGTATATACTCACTGGATACTCTCAAGACGATGGCCTAGTTGTGTTTGCGCGCACGGGCGGTTACTCTGAAAGTGAACCAGCCATATATACCCGAGACCAATGATGCTGGGAATCCAAATTGACAATTAAAACTGATACAGTGATGAAAGAGTTTGTTATTACAGTAGTGCTTGTATTCGTCCGTCCCATGACTTTCGTCCGGACGAGCCTCAGCCACTCATCCACGGACTCATCCCCATCCACTCATTCACGGACCCGTCCCACGTCACCCGCCCGCTCTGCACTGCGCGCCTCTGCTCGCGGGACGACTCTGCTCGCCCGTGCCGCCCCCGCTCGGACGGACTCTGCCTGCGCCGCCTCCGCCCGCGTCGCTCGCCATCGTGGGACGGACTCCGCTCGCCCGCGTCGCTCGCCATCGTGGGACGACCTCCGAGCACTCCATGGCATCGAGCTCCGCGCCTGCGTCGAGCTCCACAAGGACAAGCTCTATTCGTTCAAGCAGCAAGGTGACAATGCGCTGAAAGCACGTGTTGCAAGCGTATGTTTGGTGTGCTTTAGTTATTTTAGAGGTACGTTGCAAGGGTTTCGTATGGATGTTGCAAAACTAGATCAGGATGCTGCATATGTTGCAATGGTTGTATACTTATGTTGCAAACATCTGTCCCAAATGTTTCATCTGTTTTTTCAGACGTATGTTGCAAGTGTGTTTATCTAGAAGTTGCATATGTTTTCATATGTTGTAAATGTTTTATTTGGATGTTGCATACAGTGGCGGAGCTCGTCAGTTTTCACGCCTAGGGCCACTGTCAAAACCTATATATCGCTGGCATTGGGGCAAAATACCGTCCTCACCGAGTACAATACCGATAGATAACAAAACTAGTTCATTGTGCAACTCTACAAACCATAAAAATTGACAATTTGACATAATGAATTAATCATTTAGGGAATTTCTACTGAATGGGAAAGTGTTCGACACTGAAATAGAACTTAAAAGTTTACCAAGCCTCTAACGGAGTTGCTGGTGCCTGGTTGCTACGTGCTGCCGTCTCTCTGCGCTGCGGCTCTGTCCTTTGGCTGACCTCCCCACATGGACGCTCGGCCAGTGTAGGTGCAGCTGCGGGCTATGGGGCCTATGACCAGGCGTCCAGTCCCAGGCCAACAGGCGGCTGGCGGCAGTGGTGCCGAGGAGCCGAGGCTAGGGATGGCGGCATGACGGCCGACGGCGACAGGCGAGAGGACGGCGCGACGGTGGCCTGCGCCCAGCGGTAGGGTTAGGATAGAAGCGCCGCCGAGGGAAAGATGGAGTCCGTGACTCCACTGCCGAATGGGAGTCGGGTCTCGGGGGCCGGGACAGGCACGCGACGCCTCTGCTCCTCTTCCCTTTTTGTTGGGCTGGCTACAAAATTTGGCCCAACTTCTACAGAAAATTGCATATACCATCTGGGTGGATTTGGGCCACGCCTAGGGCCACGGCCCTAGTGGCCCTAGGCCCAAATCCGCCCCTGGTTGCATACGTGTTGCAAAGGTTTTCAAGTGTTTCATGTGCTTTTTTCAAGTGTTTCAGACGCATGTTTCAAATGTTTCATTTGTCTTCAGGCGTATGTTGCAAATGTTTAATCTGGATGTTTCAAAAATAGATAGGGTGTTGCACATGTTGTAATGGCGCCAGTGGCTGGCGGAGAGCGGCCTGCCGCAGGGCTTCTACTCCTACCTCGCGCCTTCCCTGCACGAGCGCGCCTCGCCCTCTCCTCCCCCTCCCCTCCCTTTTCCTTCCCTCCATCTCGTCGTGGTAGTTTGAGCTCGGCAGAAAACCTACGTGACGAGCACGCAAACGCCCGCGAAGGTGGTGGCCCCAGGTGGGCCGATGGCGGCACGGTGCTCGCGTAGTGGCCCGGAGCGAGCTGAGATCCGTACCGTCTGCTCACTGCATGTGGAAAACAAGTTGCCGCGGGCGTCCGTTCGGACTAGTAACGCCTTGTTATTACAGCTGCTCTTGCAATTGGCATTGCAGTAATTCCGCGGAGAGAAGTGGAAAAAAAAGGCATGAGAAACACAAAAGAAAAGAGCATGGTCCATTGACATTTGGCAATGATGGGTTCCTCAAAAAAAAGAAAAACGGCCTTTTTGGCAGGTGAGACACCACATGCCGGAATATGCAGGGGCAGCATCATGGTGTCTCTCCTGTCACTGTTCGTCCCCTTAACGATTTTCGGTTCGTGTTTTAGGGCTGCTTTGCCTGGGCTACCGCCTTGCGGGCCAGGCGATGTTATGGTGGTTGGATTGGTAGATGCCACCGGCGTCGCTGTAGAAGGATCCTGGCGAATTTTCCAGGGATCCTGTGAGATCATGGGCATGTGATAGCTACAAATACGTTGTCTCTCGTCAGCATGTGGACAGCCGATCCGCTTGCCCCGGAAGCAACGACATTTTCGTGACAGATAAAGTTCTTTCTCCGCAACAAACATGACAGATAACCTCATAAGGTTTGGGAATTGGACACCTCTCTTCTGCACGAAAGCATAATATTTTTTTGGCAGCTTGCAAATCAACATATAGAAGCACACGAGAAGGCACAAACATGACTACACATGAGTGTACTGAAAGGTTATTGCATGGGAACCGGCTCTCTACAACAAATACAATATTATTCAGTGATTATATGATTTTGGAGTACTCCAGAAGACAATAAAATGTAAAACAAACGGCCAGATGGCTGGTAGCAAATATTGGACAAAAGCAGCTTCGTTTTCGTACAGCTAGGCGACGGCAAACAAATTGGCCCTGTTCGCTGTTCTTATAAGCCGTACTTTTTCAGCCAACGAACAGTGTCTTTCTATCACAGCAAATCAGTGAACAGTACTTTCAACCATGACTTTTTAACCAAACGAATAGGGTATTGATTGAGTGCTCCATTAGTGCGACTTGTGTATATTTGGGAACAGCCCATGAATATGCTCCGGCATGAAATCGTGCCTCGTCAGGATTCCAACAATTGGAGGTCTCTGCAGTAGAACAGTAAAGGAATTAGCTATCAGATCGAGTTTGCCACAAAGAAAAGGTGAAGGTCATATTGCAGCATGAACTTCATATCATGTCAAAAGAATGGCTAGCACTGAAATATTCTCTCTAGAGCAGGATTCGGAGAATGAGAGCTCACCCCTGGGGTCTTTGGCACAACAAGCAGGTGCCTCAGTCCCAGTGCCCGGAAAAGGACGGCGGCCTTTGCAAGTGACGTGGTCTCAACCACCGTGTACGCGGCGATGTATTTGTAATTGGATGGGGATCGACGTACATGTCCATTTCCTCATCAGTCTCAATCTTCGGACCTTTTCGTGAACCGGGCTTGGGCCCGGTTTAGATGCAAATTTTTTTTTTTGTAAAATAGGCAATGTAGCGTTTTCGTTGTTATTTGGTAAATATTGTCCAATCATGGTCTAATTAGGCTTAAAAGATTCGTCTCGTCCATTTCGTGTAAACTGTGTAATTAGTTTTATTTTTTATCTATATTTAATGCTTCATGCATGTGTCCAAAGATTCGATGTGACGGGGAATTTGAAAAATTTTACAAAATTTTTTGAGAACTAAACAGGGGGCTTGGCAAAATCGAAGGCACCAGACCTTTGCAGCACGAAGCTACCGCTGGTTTTCATCATCTCTTTCATGAAGCCCTTGCTCTGCTTGGTGCAGCCGCAGCAGCAGCAGAAGATCTCTGCATTTGCACCATCAGCCTCCTGTTCGTGCCCAGGGCTGCGCAACTGCACTGCACCGTTGCTGGCTTTGCTGCTTGCTGCTCAGGCGCGCCACAGGGAGAGGGAGCAGCGGCCACCCGATGACCATCTGTGCAGGAGCTCGCCCAGCAACAGCACGGCGTATGCCAGCACGACGAGCTTGAGCAGGTGCGGCAGGTACTGCGAGAGCTCCACGCTCGACGAGTGCAGCACCTGGCAGAGAAGGAAGGAACAGAGACATACACGATCGATCAGAGAAATTAATGAGGAAATTAATTTAGCCGTGAGTGGAGTGGCAGCCGGCGCGGAAGTACGTAACGCACCATGGCGAGTCCGGCGAGGTTCGCTCGCCGTCCCGACGGCGACTTGGCGCCGGCGACGGCGGAGGGCGGCAGCACCAGCGGCTTGCTATTCCGCTTGGCCACGGCGGTGGCCTCGCACGGCGCGGCGCCGCCCTTGCTGCTGGGCCTGGCGGCGGTGGAGCAGTTCCGGAGGCGCTGCACGTCCTTGCTCTGCAGGGGCTTCACGATGAAGTCCTCGGCGCCGGCGTTCAGGCATCTGCTCCGAGCAAGCAGCAAAAAGTCATTAATTAGTCCTACACCATGGCCTTGTTTAGATGCACCTTAAAAATAAGAATTTTTTTATTCTCTCTCTATCACATCAATCTTTAGACTCATGCATGAAATAGTAAATGTAGGTAAAAAAATAACTAATTACACAGTTTAGTTCACGAGATGAATCTTTTGAACCTAGTTGATCCACGATTGGACAATATTTATCAAATAAAACGAAAGTTATACTATTCATCAGTTTGAAATTTTTTGCAAGGTAAACGTGGCCCATGATCGCCTCGCCTGCAGAATCGGATCGATGGTCTGAGATTCCGCATGAATGCGCGACCAGAGACGTGATTTTTGTCTCGTACTGCTGCCGCCCCGCGAGTCATAAACGGGAGAAAGGCCGGTACAGGAGAGGACCGGCTGCACTGACTGACTGGCTACTCCTTCAGTACAGTCAGTCAGTCACGGGCCGAGTGAATGACTGTGCACTAAGACCGAGGCACGGCACCGTGACACATTACGGACGGCGAGCTTGGTAAGGCCTGGGCTTCTAGGGGTGCCGTGACACATTACGGACGGCGAGCTTGGTAAGGCCTGGGCTTCTAGGGGGTGTTTGGTTTAGAGCCACACATTGCCACGCCACAGCTGTGTACGCTACACCACCCAAGGCAGGCGTTTGGTTTTCGCCTAAGCATTTGGCCGCCACAGCTTTATCCGGTGTCGTTTAGCTGCAGAATCTCGTCGTCTAGCATGCATGGAGTGTGGCGACTGTGGCGAATGTTTTGGCCGCCACCGCCACACCACTCTGGCCACAACTGCCACACCACGGTGTGGCCCGCCACTGCATGGCGTGGCGAACTACGGCCCCGAACCAAACATCCCCTTAGACTACCCGCAGCGGTTGCCGGTAAACAATCCTGCAGGATCGATTTACCAGATGAGAGCCTCGCAGCGGCGTCCGCTACCGTCCATTCGGGCACGCTATTGCCTGCGCCGTCCGCCAGAAATAGCGCGGTAGCGGACGTCCGCTACGCTCCACCGTGGCGCTGGGGCCCGACGCTCGCCGCGAGGAGGAGGACCGGCACGCACGGAGCTCCGCCGCCGCTGCAGATGCGAGCTCCGCCTCCGTCGGGCGGGCCTCCTCTGCGTCGTCGCCTCGCCGGTCGCTCCGCCTCATCGTGCCCTGCATTGAACCACGCTAGGAGGTCTAGCGGCCGTCCCCTCGCCAGGCGTCGTACCCGCCGCACGCTGGCCCCTGCTCTGCGCGGAGACGACGAGGAGCAGGCGGAGCTCCGCGTGCCTAGGGAGAGGAGGGGAAGGGGCGGCGGCATGGGAGGGCAGTCGCGCCGGGGAAGCACGGACGGGCGGCGCCATGCCGGTGGCCGTGGCCGTGTCCCTGTGCTCGCCGAGAGAGGGACGCCGCTCGCCGTGGACGCGCTCGCCCAGGCCCGCCGCCACGCCTCGCCTGGCGCTCGCCGAGAGAGGGTCGTGCGCCCGCCATGGATGCTTGGCTGGAGCTCCGCCCCAACTGTTGTTCCTCCGGGCACCTCCTCTCGCGCGCGGGCAAGGGCGGGTGGATGCGGGGGCGGGGGACGAGGAGGCAAGGGCGGGCGGTGCGCAGCATCGGCACCGGCTGCGGGCGAAGGGAACAGGCCGCCGTCAGCAGCACCGGGGAAATTGGGGACGAACTCGAGGGGGAGATTGGAGAAGGTAGGATTAGCTGAACAGTGTAGGGACGTTTCGGTAAATTCGATGTGGCCGTGCCTTGTAAGGAATCTCCACCTTAATATGATGTGTGGGTCCTGCTGGAAGCTGTTGATATAGAGGATGAGATATAGAGGATGGATGAGTGCAGGAGAAAGTGGTATAAAGGAGATAATCTCGTTGATCAGGACGAAATATTCCTTTTCAGAGGATGAATATAGAGTATCACGAGTGCGGACAGTCTTAGGCCCGTCTGCTGCTACTGTATCAGCAGGCATTCAGAGACGGGAGGGACCAAAGCTACTACTAGCTTTTACTACTCTCTTCTTTTTTTTACTCCTATTTAACTGAGCAATAATCAACTCTGCCAGGGGAAATGAAAATGGTGCTGCATGCAAAGAGGAAAACAAATGAGCTAGGTTGGCTGGCTCACCGGCTGATCCTCTGGGGCTCGTCTTCTGACGACATGACGATGACCGGGATCGGCTTCAGAGGGTTCAGTGCCTGCGAAGTTTAGCAGTAATTTGCAGCGTGTGAGAGACTCTGAGACGCATACAGAAAATTCCGCGGTGATTGATCTTGCAGCAGTAGTGTAGTAGTACCTTGACGGCCTTGAGGAGGTCGTAGCCGGTCATCTCAGGCATGCAGTAGTCTGTGAGCACCATGTCGATGGCCTGCTCCTGCAAAGTGTGTCACTAGTTTAATCAACATTTTAATAAGGTGGTAGTAATAATAAACAAAGAACTGAACTGGTGGAGGCACAGAAATTTAAGGTAAAAAAAAGAGGCCTGAAAGAAAGGCTGGGAATTGGGATGGAGGGAGGAACAGGATTCCGTTGGAGTCTGTACTGCAGAGTGCAGGCACCCCCTACTGTCCCTAGTTCCCTACTACACACTCTCCATCCCGTGCTGAGCTTTTACAGGACATGGCTATCAGGCCATATTTAACCACGCCGCTGCCTGTAATGCGGCAGTATAACACTGTCATAACCATTCTATTAGCATTAGTAATTTAGTATTAGGGCAGCAGCAGTAGCAGTAGCACTAAACAAGACGCAGCTTTGTGGATGCAGCAGTGAGTCAGTGACCAGTGAGGCCGTAAGACGGACGGCAGGCAGAGGCAGGGGTTTTTCTTTTGCTTTACCGCCATGAAAAGCGGCGACCTTTTCCTTCCAAAAGAGGGGCGGAGAACAGAACAGAAGCCGTCGCGCGCGCATGCGCAGACGCGTGGGCCGTACGGTACGGCGCGGCCGGGGCGCTGCGTTGGGCCGCCGGGTCGCCGACAGGTGGTGCAGGAGCCCATCCACTCGATCTCCAACTGGTGGAGTGCCCGGCACGGCGGCACGGGAAGGGATGCCGGCCGGGCACCGATGGTCTCTGAAACTGAATAGAGTGAGCATCGAGGGAGGCAGGTGGCTCGGCTGTTGTTACCTTGCCGCCGCCGTCCTTGAGGCCCAGGAACTCCATCGCCTTCTTCGCGCTGTCCACGGCGATGACTGGATGAAACATTACACGAGCTGTTCAGAGTCGAGTGCAATCTAAAACATAGCACAAGTGATGGCACGAACGAACTGAAGGCCATGACAGGAGATGAGAGCCAGAGGCAGATCAGCTCTGTAAATGCACGCACGCATAGTGCTTTCAGAGCTGAGAAACGGAGGAAGCATTCGAGCTCTCGGACGCAAACGAACGAATCAAAGGGTAAGGAAGAAATCGGGAGGAGAGCTCAGAGTCAGAGCTAGGGGTGGCTGACCGTGGAATGAGCCGGCGCAGGAGTTGCTGCTGAGGAGCAGCTGCGCCACACGGCGGTCGACGGGGGAGTCGTCCACCAGCAGCACCCTCATCACGCCCTCCTCCACCGCCACTCCTGCTGCTTCCATCGATCTCCGCCGGCCGCCTCTCGCTCGTCTCTCGTCGCTCCCCGGCCTCGGCTCCTCTGTTTCAGTGTCCCTCTGCTCTTCTGCCCAACCGGCGCGGCGGCAGCGGCAGCGTCGGGCGTCAGCAGCAAAAGCTTCTACTTGTGGCAAGGATGGCACAAGGAAGAGGGTTGCCGGCCGCGTGCTCTTATAAAGCGTGACGCCACAAGGAAGAGAGAGAGACAGAGAGAAGGGGGGTGAGGAAGACGAGGAGGAGCGAGGAGGCAATCCTCTGACGGCTCGCAGGACAGGGCCGGGGAGGGGGAGGTATGGTGTCAGGCAGGCAGGCAGGCCGCTGGCCGCAGCCGCAGGCGTGTGTGATGACTGATGAAGGAGGAGAGCGGAAGAGAGAGGGCGAGAGGGAGACCACTCTGTCTGGAGCGAAAGAAGGAAGACTAATAAGGACCGTATGGTTACAACGTGTTAAAGTTTAACTTCTATCATATTAATGTTGTGGTAAATATATAAAGTATTAAATGTAGACTAATTACATGCATGTCGACATAGATTATGAATAATTTACGAGATGAATCTATTAAGTCTAATTAATCCAAAATTAAAAACTTTTTGTCAAATAAAACGAAAGTGATACAATGTTTGTTAAACTTTAACACCCAAACCAAACAGGCCCTAAAAATTAGCATAGTTAGATATGAAATTGGTCAAATTATTAAATAATGATTTAAAACACTCTTTCAATAACAAGAGCTCCAGCTTTGCCTGGATGTTAACCTGTGGTATAACAGCGTGGTAGGGCCACCTATAATCTATTTTTCTTCTTGTCTCACATATGGCATTGTCGTTGCATCATCAGTCAGAACGAATCTACTTAATTGAAATTTACGCTGAATAAAATTAAGGGGACCCAATTAGGGGGTGCACCTCCATTATAGAGGTCGGGCGAGAGCGAGAGCCATGTTGGACAGTCTCACACGGTCTTAGCCATAGGGGAAATATGATAATTTTTGTTCGGCTAATGGATTTTGCAGCTGAAAAGTCAGCTGAAACTGATTTGTTGTGAGAGAAAAATCATGTCCCATGGCTAATAAGCCAGGTTGATAAGTTCAAGCATACAGGGCTTAATTGTTGGACGATAACAGATTGCGATATACTTAGAAGAGTTTTGAAAATACCTGTTGGGGGATGGCAAACGGCTTGGGACCCCAGTTGTGTAAAGCTGCTTTCGGCCATCGTTTCGCCTGCCGGTATCTCCATTGACGAAGCCATTGGCGGAAGGAAACGTCATGTTCCTCCCATCGGGCAGGGGAGCGCCCAAAAGCTTTCGCCCGCCTATATCGACCGGTCGTCCTCCCATCGGGCAGGGGAGCGCCCAAAAGCTTTCGCTCGTTGTTTCGCCCGCCGGTATCGATCGGTCGTCCTCCCATCGGGCAGGGGAGTGCCCAAAAGCTTTCGCCAGCCAGTATCGATCGGTCGTCCTCCCTTTTGGCAGGGGAGCCCCTAAGAGCTTTCGCCCTCTGTTTCGCTCGCCGGTACCAATTGATCCCAGGGCGGTACCAATATCAAAAGGCGTTCGAAGCATTCGGCGTACCCTAAACTAACCGATTTGGAATAGGACGTTATTTCGCAGGTTTTTCGTCGCTTTCAGTTTCTTTCGAGATCGGCGAGGCCGGGAACAACCCTGGCAGGAGCGGTGGGTCCCGGAGTTGGTGGGCCCATCAAGGGAGAGGCGTCCTTCAACGGAGGCCACAAGCGACTCGGACCAAAAGCACCCACAGGAGGGGGGAATATGCTTGGGGTACCGTAGTAGGTAGGAGGGCATTATTGGACATTATAGTCCTTGTAAAAGATACGACCGTGTATAAATAGAGCTCTACAGGAGCGTTGTAAAGAGAGGTTGAAACCGTTGTTTCCATGATCAATACATTCTTTTTCTTTCGTTCCGCCTCTGTGTTCCTTCCATTCGGAGTCGCGGAGCTTTCGGCATCTTGAGCGGCAACTTGGTGTTCAAAGGCTGAGGCCCAGGACATGTACGCTCATGCACATCTCTGACTCTATGGATGTGTTCAGATTCGAAATATTTGGGGGAAATATTTCTGTAGCACTTTTGTTGTTATTTGGCAAAATTTATCCAACCATGAATTAATTAGGCTCAAAAGATTCATCTCGACCTTTACAGACAAATTGTACAATTAATTATTTTTTACCTATATTTAATGCTCTATGCATATGTCCAAAGATTCGATGTGATGGGTGACAGAGGAAATATTTTTGGAAGTGAACGGGGCATATATACCAATTGGGGCCGTGCTTCATTGATTTGACTAGAAAGGATCCATTGAATTCAGCCGAGATTCCCGCGGCGATCCAAATTTTCTCAACTAAACACAGCCTAGATATAGATACGGCTGTGGGGGTTAGAAAATGCGGCACGTGAATTCGAATTCGATCTGCCTACCATTACAATGAAGTGCTTCGTTGGTGTTAGTTTGTCCCGGTGTAACAACTTGCATTGCAACGTGTCACGTGTGTGTGTTTTGGATAACTAACGTGTGTGGTTGGGTTAACCGGGAAGTGGCTAGGGCTGCTAGTATATATATAGGCATCGCGTGCTATGGTGTGCTATTTCTTTTATGCATGTTGTTAATCTGAAACTTAGAAAATAACCTTGACAAATTCATGGGCGTGTTCCGCCACATCTATGTGTAGAACCTCAAGCGCTAATAAGCAACAAGTGGTAGAAGTTTGTGAATAAATCTGATGCGCATATCTAAGCGACATATCTCTCTCACCTATTTGTTCATTTCGTAGCTTGGTTAGTCTATCCTCCCTGTCTTTGTTAAACATTTTTAAGCTTGACTAGTTTATAGAAAATACTAACAATATTTGTATCACCGTATAAGTTTGTTATGAAATTAGATTCAACGATCTATCTAATAATACTAATTATGTATCATAAATATTAATATTTTCTTATATATATTTGGTAAAAGTGTTGAGTATGTTTGACTCTTCGAGAAGTGAGGACAGTTAAAAAGGGATGCGGGAGTATACGTTTTTCATCCGGATTCTTAATCTCTCTCATAGAATTGCACCACCTTGTATATTCACCATGTTTTTTTGTTGATGAAAAAACAACACTTAGCTTGAGCTATGCAGTTCGCGTTGTATCTCATGTATCATCCATCCAAATTTTAGCTTCCAGATTTCTATCTTTCCTCCTATTAGAGGCAAATAAATCCAACCGAATAGTTGGGGTCATTTGGACATTTGCATTGCATGATATGGATTTCCTTAAGCTTTTTACGACTAAATGTTGACCACTATTTCTTTTTTTATCATACTACATCCACCCGAAAATGAGTCAAATCATCTTATATTGACTAGGTTTATAGAAAATATTATGTATTACCATTTATGTCACTAAATATATATAATATAAAAATATATTTCATGAAAACATCTATTGATACATATCTCATAATAAATATTTGTATTTTACGTATAAATCTGGTCAAATCTGAGGTGATTTGACTGAGTGCAAAGCTAGAGTTGTATGTTTTTGAGATGAAAGGAATATTGTCAAACGCAACAAAATCAGCATATAAAAAATAATTTGATTTTGAATCTATTATTGATAATAGTCGTTACAACTTGCGTAGCAATACCAGCAATGTCAAAAAAATCAATAAAAATGGAAATGGGTATATCCATGTATTTTTTCTCTTAAAAAAGGACGAAGTACTTGCAATTAAATGTTTGTAAGTTTGGCAGTGGAACACTATATGCCACAATTTTTTAAGGTAAATATGAAATTGCATTATTTTTAGTGATGCACATGGGTAGAACCGTAGAAGTCTCTATCTTTTCACGTGGATCTGTCTTAGGTGACATTAAGTTGTTTTTGGCCCTGAAGGGTCGAGATGGCGGACTAGAGGGGGTAAATAGTCCTTTCTAAAAATAATTGCGTCGGCAAACCGAAACAAATGCGGAATTAAAACTATCGGTCTAGCCAAGACTACACCCCTCTATCTAAGTTCACAAGCACCTCACAAAGATCCTAATTATGTAACTAAGGTGCTTTCCTTAGCAAGAGCTCTCCTAAATAATTCTAGAGCAAGGTCACACAAACCTATGCACTAGTACTTTAGCAAAGCCGGGGAGCTCCTACACAATTCTAGTAAGCAAAAGCACGAAGCCACCTATGCTCACTAGCAAAGCTCAATAGCAAGGCAACTAATGCCAAACTAGAGAGCGCAAATTACTTAGCTACACAAACTAAGCAATATGACTAACAAAGTTACACAAACCAAATTAGCCACGCAACGGGAGCTACTTCTATGCTACACAAGCAAGAAGGTAACTAGCTAACTACACAAGCACAAGTATATGAATGTAAATACAAGCTTGTGAATCGAAAGCAAACCACCGAGAAGATGTACACAATGTTGACACGGCGGTTTTTCACCGAGGTTCACTTGGTTGCCACCAAGCTAGTCCCCGTTGTGGCGATACACCCACTTGATGGATCACGAGCTAATTGACTATCAAGAGTCAAACCCTCAGCGGGTGCCGCACATCCACTCTCAAGATGGGGATCCTCCAAGCCACGAGCTTTACTAGAGTTGCTCTTCGCGATCCCCGCGGGGTGAGCACAATCCCCCTCACAAATCCTCCTCCGGAGCCACGCACAATCTCCACGCGTGCTTCAACGGAGTCGCAAGCCACCAAGCCGTCTAGGAGGTGGCAACCTCCAAGAGTAACAAGCACCACCGGCTTGCAACACGATTACCTAGTGCCACTCGATGCAATCCTCTCGATGCAACGCACTAGAATCGCTCTCTCACTCGATCCGATGAACACTATCAAGCATGAGTGAGTTAGAGGGCTTCCAAGCACTACCACATAAGCCACCAAGGCCAAAGTGTGCTCAGCTGTCGGCCAAGGCCGGCCACAACATCTATTTATAGCTCCACAACGAAATAGAGCCGTTACCCCTTCACTGGGTCCTTTTCGGGATGACCGGACGCGGTGGTCAAAACTGACCGGACGCGGTGGTCAGTAGCGTGCTCCAACGGCTAGTTTTCGCGCGTACAAACTTGTATTGACCGGACGCGGTGGTCACTAATGGGACCGGACGCGGTGGTCGCAACGAAACAGCGAACAGAGAGATTCCAGCAAGCTCCCGAAGTGACCGGACGCGTCCGGTCATCACTGACCGGACTCGCTGCAGCGTCCGGTCGTTTTCGCCCACGAAAAACACTGACCGGACGCGGTGGTCGCAGCTGACCGGACGCGGTGGTCGAAGCTGACCGGACGCGGTGGTCACGCGTCCGGTCACAGACCACCCTTCGGTAAAACGGCGATATCTCTTAGCTCTGAACTCCGATTTCGATGATCTTGGACATTTTGGAAAGCTTACTCAGAGGGCTACACAACCCACTAAAGCACTTGATCCAATTCACAATGGATCAAAGCAGTATTCCACTCTAAGAGCCATCCTAGTGTCCGAAGAACACCGAAAAACATTTCTCTCTTCTCTAAGTTGATCAACACCAACTCCAACACTTTCTCCTTTGCAAATGTGCCAACACCACCATGTGTACACCACCATGTGCATATGTGTTAGCTTTTCACAAACATTTTCAAAGGGTTAGCACTCAACTTGCCTCGCCACTCGATCTTAACACGTATGCAAAGTTAGATCGCTCAAGTGGCACTAGATGACCGATATGCAAATAAGTTTGCCCCTCTTGATAGTACGGCCATCTATCCTAAACCCGATCATCAACTTCTCTACACACCTATGACTGGTGAAATAGAAATACCCTAGGTTATACCTTTGCCTTGCGCATTCCACTCCATCTCCTCCGACGTTGATGCAACACATGCATCAAACCTATCACAAATGATATGATCCACTTCATATCATCATATGACCTTGGTCCATCGATCTTGACCTCACTTGCTCTTCACCGTTGCGTCGGTCCATCGGCGCCAAGTCTTGCTCAAGCTTCACCGCCTCACGGTCCATCGCACCAAAGCCTTCGACTTGCCCTTCACACTTGCAACCGGTCCATCGAGCCAAGCCTCATCTTGATCTTCGCCACCTTGGTCACATGACTCCATGTCATGTCTCATATGCAATGAGCTCCTTCATGACACAATCATCTGTGGACTAATTCCCTGTGTATCTCACATAACCACATATTAGTCCACCTAAGGTTGTCACTCAATTACCAAAACCAAACAAGGACTTCTCAATCTCCCCCTTTTTGGTAATTGATGACAATTCTACAAAGATATGGAAATTAAATTCTTTTAGACTTTATGCCACTTATCCAACATTTAAGCTCTATGTTAGAATTTGGATAAGCATCATAAAATCCAACTTGGTAGTGATAACTCTCCCTACATATGTGCTCAAATGGTTTGGTTTCAAGCTTGCACATATGCATAAATATGAAATTTGTGGGAGGGTTAGCACTACTAAGTGATGCTAAGGTGTATAGAATAAACCTTTATAGTTCGATACCATTTGATAGCTCGATACCATTTGAAAATCACAAGTTTGCCATCATCCTTAGCATCATGAGTAGCTAGACATCAAAAATACTAGAAACCCCGTGAGATCAACATTATAAGTAAGGTTCTAGTTTTTCATGATAAACACAAGTCTAGCTATCATCCTATGCATGCTAGTTATCATATCATCATTCAAGTTCTATAACTAGCATACACCACACAAGCATGCATGTTAAATAAAAACTTATGCAATGCTAGCAAGCACATGAATATGCATAAGTCAAATGCAACCAATCAATGTTCATGAGCTTGCTCCCCCTACTTGTGTGCTTCTCTTGTCCAAGAATTTTGATCCTTCTCTTTTCTTCATTGTTGCTCCCTCTTTGTCCATTTCCATGTCCAAACCCCATCTTCTCATGATGTCCCCAAACCCCTCTCTTGGTGCATTGACATATCTTTGTTCCAACTTCTCCCCCTTTGTCATCAATTTCCATAAAGGGTGTATTTCTCATTGATACAAAGGCTTGCATTGGGGTAGATGGTTGAGACTTGAATATTGCGTTGTTGATGGACATCACCGCACATGTTGGAATGGCATTACTTGTATGTTGCTCTTGAGATACCACTTAGGATCTTTGACCTTGATACCATTAGGTGAGGCTCCTCCCCCTATGTCATAGCATGGGTCATTCACTTGATAATCTTGAGCTCTTGTGTGTGAGGGAACTTTCTTCACTTGTAGGATTTTGTCAATATGATCTTTTTTTGAACATTTGCTATCTTTATGAGTACCACTTGTAGGATATCACTTGTAGATCATGATCTAGACACCACTTGTAAATACCAATTGAAGAAATATTTTGAGTCTAGATACCATTTGAAACACCCTAGATATCCATTTGCATTGTTGTCTTGTGCTTGTACCCATATCATTGTCATGAGCTTCTAGTATGACTTGAACTAAGTTGATTTGCCTAAGATTCTAAGTCCGGTTTGATCCAATGACAAGCTTCTTCACTTCTTATACTAAGGGTTATCTTGCCAATGTTGTACTTGTCACTTGTTAGCAATCCAAACTAGATCAAGTACTTGGGTTCACTAGCTCATGAACAAATTCATACACATACCACTAGATCATTTAAACAATTCACGCAATAGTGATAGGCTATGAATTTAAACATTTCATTTGTTATGCATGATCCTAGTAAGCATATACTATATGCACTAATCGCATACTAGTAAGAGATGAAATGATCATGCACATTGCAATGATACCTTTGTTATGTTGGAGTAGAGGATAGTCACATAGATTCCAATTCATTACTCCAATAGCAATATGAAGTCCAATTTATAAGCTTGGTGAAGACCAATCATTATAGAGAAATCCATTCTTCACCCATATGAAATGAGAACCACTAATAATCAAGTGCATTATCTCTTGTTGTGGTTGGCTTGATTTTTCTCTTTGATCAATGCTTGCATGAGAGAAGTACTTATGATACCAATTTTATAACCATGACTAGCTCTCTTTTGGGTGTTGCTTGCTTTTCTTGATTAACCCTATTGATTGCTTCAATTAAGCATCTCAAATGTCCCTTGAATTCATCACTTCCATGTTAGCCTTCCAAGCCGGTGCTCGGTTTACCCACCCATGGGCGGCAAGCCCCCTCAGCAGGGAGAAGTGACCTCTCTCCAAAGAACCATCCTTGACACTTACTTGAATTGCCTTTGATTGATTGATCTATGGACTTAACTTTATGAGTAACCTTGAATTATTTTTTAAGTCCTTTTCTTTCTACCAAATGATCTCCAATTATTACTAGAACTTGAACCTCATCTTCATCTTGAGTTTGATCTTCATTTTCAAATTTGAGTACCAAATTTGTACACTAAGTACATTCCACAATCAATGCCCTTGTACTCATTTCTTGTCATGCTTCTAGATCAATTCAAAACCAAACTTAGGTGCCTCAGACACTTATAAATATGTTTTCAACTTGAGGACCTTTCACTTAAAGTGACTCTAGATCAATCCAATAATTGTCACTTTTCTGGCAGATTCTGTACCCTTCAAAGAATAATTCATATCTCCCAATATACAGATCCAAATGCCATAAAATTTGGTGGAGATGTGATTCACTAAGTCATCTAGCAGCTGTAAAAATTTGAGATTCATTTGACATCTAGATTGCTACCAGATTTTAAATCTTCCACCACTGCTACATGCTGAAAACTGCTGCACTATAGCTGACAAGATGTACTCCAAAGCCGAAGCATCTCTTATCCAATTCTCATGAAATTTGTACAGCATCTTATAACATAAGTCTAGAGCATGCATACCAAAATTCATACCAATCCAAGTAGATTTGATCATCCAAACTCAGACTTGATCACTGCTAGCTCAGATTTTCGACTTTGGACAGATTTCAATACATTGAGCAATACTTCATCCAATTGAATCAAACTTGAAACTAACTTGTTTGAATACTTTCACAAGACATATATCCATCCAATCCACTTACTAAATGTCATCTCATGAATTTATCCAACACAAATCAATTCAAACTTGATTACTTAAGCATTTAATCCATTCAAACATCTCATAGCAAGCAACATTGCATATATATCCAATTCAATCAACTCATATGCACCCAAATAAAATGATCAACTAGAGATATACCTTGGTTATCACATGATCATCCTTTTAGCAAGCTCCAACTTAAATATTTGCAAGCCATCAAATATATCCAATAAATCACCACAATCTTTAACATTGCACTTGTATGTTATAGCACTTGGACTTCACTTATTTTGACTTGGCATTGGAATTAGATATGCATTGAGCTTCATAACTTGACTCAATATATGATGAACAAAATGAAACCAATTGAATCAAGCCTCCAATGCCGATGGTACCTACAAATAATCATCCACTCTTTGATGGTACCCAAACAAGTTTGGGTCCTCTCAAGTTAGGTGCAACATACTTAGGCAAAGCCTTAGTATGGGTAGCGGGATGTTTTGCAATAGCAACAATAGAGGTACCATTTACATCCTTTCTAAGCACATTAGTATCATTAATTGAAATATGCTTAGAAGTGTTACCTAGGGGACATGAATGTGCCATGTGTCCCCTTTCCCGGCATGAATAGCATCTTCTCTTTGATTGAGCCTTTTCTTCATTGCTCATGTGATGCTTTTCATTGCCTTGCCTCTCATGAGTTACTTGAGCCTTCCTCTCAAGCTTGGTAGGACACCCCGAGGCGAAGTGTCCTATATCTTCACACTTGAAGCACTTGATGTGAGCCAAATTTCTCTTCTTATCTTGAATCTTGCTCATCATCTTGGCATCTTGGATTTGCATTGGATATCTTCCTCTTCCACCCCTTCTTGTTTTCTTCTTCTTCATCATCAAGTCACCATCATCATCCTTGTGGTTGATCTTGACTTGAGATTGGGGTGTGGTTTCTTGCTCAACTTGTGGCTTTGGTTGAGGCTCTTTTTGTTGCTTCACTAGTTTCTTGGTTGGGCACGTTGAGGTGAGATGACCCCAAGTGCGACACTTGAAGCACTTGATATGCTTGAGCCTCTCTTCTTCTTTCTTCAACTTGAGATTTTCTTCATTAGGGCAACCAATTGCAAGATGTCCCATTTCATGGCATTTAAAGCACATAAAATAAGAGAGCTTCTCTTGTTCTTGCTTCTTTATCTCTCTTTCATATCTTCTCTTCCCCCATCTTTTGCCTTTGATATTGCTCTTGTTGAAGCCAATGCCGCTCATGTCACCGTAGCTTCTTTTGTTGTTCAACATGTGCTCAAAGGTGACTTTTGAGTTGTAGCACCTCTCTAACTTGTTGTTCAATTTCTTCACTTCATTTTTGAGCTCATTGTTCTCCTTCAAAAGGTTAGTCTCACAAGACATAGAAGTAGAACAAGCATATATAGGTGAAGAACATGGCATGTCTAATAAGTCATCACAAGAGGTGGATACATGCTTCTTGCCTACATCACAAGGGTTAGTAACATTTTGCAATTGATCATTTGATCCATGTGATGAGCTCTCATTATTTTTAATTTTCTTTAAAAACATCTTAATGAGAGAAGCATGTTCTTGTACCAAATTATCATGAGCAACACTAAGTTCCTCATGAGACAATTTTAGCTCCTCATGTGAACAAGTAGTAACATAAAGTAGATGCTTTTGTTGTTCACATGTGGTTTTTAGAAATGAGTTTTCATTTTCCAATTTCATGGTTTTAGTTTTCTCATTTTCTAAAGACATGTTCATGCTAGCAAGTCTACTAACAAGCTCATCATATGAATCAACATGATCAATCACATTATCATTTGATACCTTTGTGTCACCTAGTGACATGAAGCAATGTGATGTAGTGGATGGGCTTGTAGTAGCATCATCAAGGCCCGAGCATGAACCAACGTTGTCACCATCAAGTGTGCTTGGGGTAGAAACATCACTTGCAACACTTGATGCATCATCACCATTCTTGTCAAGTGAACTTGTGGTAGATCGATCATCATCATCACTTGACCATGAGGTGGAGCAATCCTCCACAACCATCGTGTTGTGGTCATGCTCAACATCATCATGTGCAACCTCCTTGGGCTTGACATCATCGTCATCATCGGTGATAGCTCCATACTTTTCATTGATATAGGCCCATATCTCATGAGCGGATTTGAGGTCCATGATCTTACCAAAGATGCTATCATCCAAAGATCTATACATGATGTTAGTAGCTTGGATGTCAAGATCTAGGCATTTCTCTTGTGCTTGAGTTAGATTATCTTCATCCAACACATGAGAAAAGCCTACATCTACCATCCACCACATTTGAGGGCAAATAAACTTAAAATTGCATATCATCCAATTTTTCCACCGTGCAAAGTGTGTGCCATCAAACATGTGAGGACAATCAACATCTAGTCCGTATTCCGCCATCCTCTCGGGTCGGTGAAGACCACAAATGAGAGACCGGGCTCCGATACCAATTGAAGGGTCGAGATGGCGGACTAGAGGGGGGTGAATAGTCCTTTCTAAAAATAATTGCGTCGGCAAACCGAAACAAATGCGGAATTAAAACTATCGGTCTAGCCAAGACTACACCCCTCTATCTAAGTTCACAAGCACCTCACAAAGATCCTAATTATGTAACTAAGGTGCTTTCCTTAGCAAGAGCTCTCCTAAATAATTCTAGAGCAAGGTCACACAAACCTATGCACTAGTACTTTAGCAAAGCCGGGGAGCTCCTACACAATTCTAGTAGGCAAAAGCACGAAGCCACCTATGCTCACTAGCAAAGCTCAATAGCAAGGCAACTAATGCCAAACTAGAGAGCGCAAATTACTTAGCTACACAAACTAAGTAATATGACTAACAAGGTTACACAAATCAAATTAGCCACGCAACGGGAGCTACTTCTATGCTACACAAGCAAGAAGGTAACTAGCTAACTACACAAGCAAACTAGTTACAAGAGCAACTACACAAGCATAAGTATATGAATGTAAATACAAGCTTGTGAATCGAAAGCAAACCACCGAGAAGATGTACACAATATTGACACGGCGGTTTTTCACCGAGGTTCACTTGGTTGCCACCAAGCTAGTCCCCGTTGTGGCGATACACCCACTTGATGGATCACGAGCTAATTGACTATCAAGAGTCAAACCCTCAGCGGGTGCCGCACATCCACTCTCAAGATGGGGATCCTCCAAGCCACGAGCTTTACTAGAGTTGCTCTTCGCGATCTCCGCGGGGTGAGCACAATCCCCCTCACAAATCCTCCTCTGAAGCCACGCACAATCTCCACGCGTGCTTCAACGGAGTCGCAAGCCACCAAGCCGTCTAGGAGGTGGCAACCTCCAAGAGTAACAAGCACCACCGGCTTGCAACACGATTACCTAGTGCCACTCGATGCAATCCTCTCGATGCAACGCACTAGAATCGTTCTCTCACTCGATCCGATGAACACTATCAAGCATGAGTGAGTTAGAGGGCTTCCAAGCACTACCACATAAGCCACCAAGGCCAAAGTGTGCTCAGCTGTCGGCCAAGGCTGGCCACAACATCTATTTATAGCTCCACAACGAAATAGAGCCGTTACCCCTTCACTGGGTCCTTTTCGGGATGACCGGACGCGGTGGTCAAAACTGACCGGACGCGGTGGTCAGTAGCGTGCTCCAACGGCTAGTTTTCGCGCGTACAAACTTGTATTGACCGGACGCGGTGGTCACTAATGGGACCGGACACGGTGGTCGCAACGAAACAGCGAACAGAGAGATTCCAGCAAGCTCCCGAAGTGACCAGACGCGTCCGGTCATCACTGACCGGACTCGCTGCAGCGTCCGGTCGTTTTCGCCCACGAAAAACACTGACCGGACGCGGTGGTCGCAGCTGACCGGACGCGGTGGTCGAAGCTGACCGGACGCGGTGGTCACGCGTCCGGTCACAGACCACCCTTCGGTAAAACGGCGATATCTCTTAGCTCCGAACTCCGATTTCGATGATCTTGGATATTTTGGAAAGCTTACTCAGAGGGCTACACAACCCACTAAAGCACTTGATCCAATTCACAATGGATCAAAGCAGTATTCCACTCTAAGAGCCATCCTAGTGTCCGAAGAACACCGAAAAACATTTCTCTCTTCTCTAAGTTGATCAACACCAACTCCAACACCTTCTCCTTTGCAAATGTGCCAACACCACCATGTGTACACCACCATGTGCATATGTGTTAGCTTTTCACAAACATTTTCAAAGGGTTAGACACTCAACTTGCCTCGCCACTCGATCTTAACACGTATGCAAAGTTAGATCGCTCAAGTGGCACTAGATGACCGATATGCAAATAAGTTTGCCCCTCTTGATAGTACGGCCATCTATCCTAAACCCGATCATCAACTTCTCTACACACCTATGACCGGTGAAATAGAAATACCCTAGGTTATACCTTTGCCTTGCGCATTCCACTCCATCTCCTCCGACGTTGATGCAACACATGCATCAAACCTATCACAAATGATATGATCCACTTCATATCATCATATGACCTTGGTCCATCGATCTTGACCTCACTTGCTCTTCACCGTTGCGTCGGTCCATCGGCGCCAAGTCTTGCTCAAGCTTCACCGCCTCACGGTCCATCGCACCAAAGCCTTCGACTTGCCCTTCACACTTGCAACCGGTCCATCGAGCCAAGCCTCATTTTGATCTTCGCCACCTTGGTCACATGACTCCATGTCATGTCTCATATGCAATGAGCTCCTTCATGACACAATCATCTGTGGACTAATTCCCTGTGTATCTCACATAACCACATATTAGTCCACCTAAGGTTGTCACTCAATTACCAAAACCAAACAAGGACTTCTCATGGCCCCCTACCGTCAACTGAATTTTTCTCATGCACTTACACTGTCTTCTAACTATATTTACATTGGCTTATTATTATATTTACAATGATTTCTTTAATGTAATTTATTGAACACAATGGTGTAATCTGGGGATAATACAAATATATGCCAAATTTTTTAGAAAAAATACAAATTATTTTTATGGAATGCATATATTAGAGAAATATATGTTGATTTTTTCACAAATTGTTCACAAATTTCAAAAAATACAAAGTATTCCCAAATTATGGTGGGACCCACTCTCCCACCCTTATCCCTACCCTTCCCTTCCCTTCGGTTCCCTTACGTGACTCCGTGAGCCGCATAGAACCGATTCTGCCGTAGCGGCCTTCCCAGCTCCGGTGTGGTGGCGCCCCTCTTCCTCCCCACACGGGGTGACTGCGCGGCGATGCCCCTGCTTCTTCCTGACCCGGCGCGGCGGCGGTACGGCGCCCCTGCCTTGCCTTCCCTGCCCAGCCGCCAGCGGCGGCTCTGCTCCTTCCTGGGCCGGCGTGGCGGCACCCCTACATCTCCTGTCCCGCCCTGGCGCCAACCTGCTAGCCGTTCGCGTAAGATCAGATGGCCCAAAAATCAGTTGATGGGAATGGCCAAATCAACTGGTTGAGCTTTAGCAATTATGTTCCACATACATGTACGACTTGTAGACAGCATGTCAGCATGTAGTGCCATCTAGGTTATGTGTCAGACCGTGAATACGAAGTTAAAACAGTCCATTCATTAACAACGGAGATACGCGTCCTGTTCACTTATGCTGAAATTAGGCTTATGCCGATTTATTGTGAAAGAAAAATATTATTTATTTACTAAAAAGTAGTTCAAGCGAACATGTATACGTACATCAGCAATAACACTGTTTTATACTGGAGCGTATCAGCACACAGACAGAGCCGAGGCCAGCCGTTTTGGATTGTTTCCCCTTGTTGGTACCCCCGCGGCTGCATGCCTTCCCACTTGTAGTCTTCTGCCGTCTTTTTTTTGTTTTTTAGTCTTTTTTTTTTGAAAGATTCTCTCAAATATGCCCCTTGCGGAAAGATTTCAAAAAAAAATAGACCCTTATCTTGGCGCCAAAGTCGTCGGCGCCAAGATATAACGGCATGGCGCCAGGGTCATTGATGCCAAGACCCTGCCGTCGTGGCGCTGACGTGGCAGGGAGCTTGGCGCCATCGTCATTGGCGTCATGCCTTGGCACCATAGATCTTGGCACCAAGAGCCCACGTTTTAGCCAGCCCCCTCTTTCTCCCCGAGTCATTCTCGTTTTCTTTCTCCTTCTCTTCGGGTTTTTCCTTTGTACACTTCGGTCAACCTCTTCAATCGATCTATTGGACCGTGAAAAGTTAGATTTTATCCGTCGATCTTTGAGACCTAGGTATCCTCTCACCATTCCTTATTTATTTCAAATCGATTTAGTAAAATAAAGTCATATTCTTAACCTATGAACTTCACATGTTATTTGTTCATGTACTTTTTAAAATTCGTATGTATTGTACAACCGTAAGATGTCTAGGCGTGAAAAAGCTAGAAAATAAAGGTATGTGTAGATCTTTTTCATCATATATTAAACCCTTAGTTTTAAGGTTTATTGGTATTTGTTTTGTTATATTAGAACAGAATTTGTTGAATCATAGCTATGGACGGATGACCGAAAGTCCGTACGTCCCAAATCCGCTCCCTAGCGGTGTGCCAATACCCATGTGCTTCTGTGGCGATCCTTGCAAGATAGATATTTCCGAAGATGAGGTAACATATAAGCAGAGATATTGGATGTGTTCTAATTTTGTATGGAAGCCTACAGAGCGTCAGCGCCGCAGTACATTTATTATGAGAATTGCTTTTGTTTATTAATTAATTTGTGTCATATTAAGTTTTGCATATTAATTAGATTTGAAACAATTGCATTTGTTGCAGACCCCTCCACCATTATGTGATTTTGAGCAGTGGATCGACACTGAGATCAAGGAGACTGACATGCGGCTTCTACAAGGCCTGAAGGAGTGGGATGCGGAGCGCCTGGAGATATTAGAGAAGAGACGCAGAGAGGAGGCAGCAGCAAAGGAGCACAAGGAAGTGGAGGAAAGAAGGCGTGTTGCTGCGTGTAGGGAGGAGAGAGAGAAGAAGCTTGAGCGCGTGCGCCGAGCGAAGGCAGCGATGGAGGAGAATCTCGATGCCCAGAAAAAGGAAAAGTGATCTCATTGTACTCAGTAGTATGCTAGTTGTATAGTTTAATTATAAACAATGTGGTCGATGTAGTATGCAATGTGTTTAATCTAATGTACTTTAGGTAAATCATGTACCTAGGGCATGTTCTGTGTTATTTATTTCGTCGTCATGTACTTCATATGCACTTTAAGTTTTTGGACCTTGCATAATGTTGTCATATATCAGCTTTAATGTTACTGAGTTACTGAAACTAGTTCTCGAAGTGCACATAAAACATAAGGAAGTACTGGATTTCACAATTCAACACGCATAACATAGGACATGGCATGTCAGAACTTGTACCAAACTAGGGCACATATGTCCTGGACTAAACCTAACATGCCTTAGGTAATTAGAGCGAACACTTACTTGTGCAAGTCAACACCGGTCGACACTGAAGATGGTGGACAACGCTGCCTTGCTCCAAACTGGCGTGCAACTCGATGTGGAAGGTGGTATTCGACAGCATAGAAGCAGATAAGAGGGCACCTCACCCTGTAGAGCTCGCTGTCGCTGTCACACATGTTGCTCACCACAAAAGGAAGTGCAGCCTCGTCCGCGTACGGCTCCCAAGTCACCTGCAACGTGTCCAAACAAGAAGTTAGATAGCTTAATAAATAATTTCTTTCGAACCAACATGTATAATAATTTATACTTACACTAGAGGCCATTAGCCTGTCTAGCTCGTCCGTGTACTCTTTGTACGCCCACTCCATCCTCGCATGAGGAACTGTCACCAGGTCCCACAGGTACGCCCACGTTAGTTGTACACGTGCGTTTTGCACTAGAAACCAGTCGCGAGGAGCCAGCACCACGGGACGAGCAACTGGAAGCCGCGACCACATCCACAGCTGGAGTAGGTACACACACCCACCAAGTGAGGCTGACTTTGAAGACCGCCGACACGCCTCGCAAAGCTGACGATAAAGGAAAGCCAACACAGCAGAGCCCCAGCTGTAGTGACCCGTCTGGTCCCAGTCTGTGAGGCAGTGGATCCACATCTATGACGCAGTGTCCCCCGTTCCATCGGGGAAGAGAACAGAGCCAAACAAGTGTAGGATCCACGCCCTACTGTAGTTCTGAACTGTCTGCTCTACCCCCGGAGGACACTGTGCGAACTCAGCCCGAAGCCAGGAGAGAAGAACACCCTTGCGATCTCATATGGCTCTGAATCATTCATAATTTCAACACTATTGGAGGCACGGATTTCATCTCCAATCTGGACTTGAGCATCAGCAGGAGGAGCGCCCTTATTATCGGGAACGTCTCCTGCAACATAGCCACAAATAAGAGGAGATGATAAGAAGAGTGGATAAAAAGAAGAGACTTAAGTTACAAAGATAAAATGATACCTAATTGATACTTACTCGGATGATTCTGTGTCAAAGGGATCTCCTGAGGAGGATGTGCCACATCATTGGGGACAGATTGCGCATCGGGAACGGTAGGCGAAACCTCCGCATCCACATCACATTCCAGGACGGGAGGTTCAAAGTATGCCTGCTCACTCATTGGCGGGGACAACCCAAGAGGGATGGGATCAATAAGCACCCGATGCACAACCACGTCTAAACTTTGGAACTGGCTTTTCATAGCCGATCTCACATAGTTGTCCCACTGATCTGCATACCCTATTGGGATTATCTTCCTTAGCATGTTGGGAGGGAAACCTAGGTGAAGTACACCCTCAACTATGATGTCATCATCTCTATGGCAATATACCTCCTCACGAGCCCTTGCAGTCAACTCACTAAATGATGGCTTCTCATTGAATAGCACAGGCACACTTTGCATGTCAACAAACTCAACATATCCATAGCGATCTCGTTCCATGGTTCCTCCATGATATATGCTCACTAGGTTGTCCATCTAGTTCCAAAACATAACGAAGCACAATTGCTTTACTCCAATATAAATGAAACATACTAAGTACTAGGTCTCTAATACATAAAAAGTAAATACTAAGTACTACTAACTACTAAGTATTCATAACTAATAACTACTACTAACTGCACAGTACTACTAACTAACTATGTCAAGTAACTATCTATGTAACTAACTATATAACTATTTAACTAACTAAATAATCAAGTACCTATATAAAGTATCCATCAATCTATATATCTATCTAAACATCTTTCTTCAAATCTTAATCTATAATACACTAACTAACTAGCTACCTACCTACCTAACTAACTAACTATTGTTAAGTAAGAACAACAAAGTATTTTACCTTGTAGGAGAAGCGGAGATGCCGGCGCTTGGCAATGGAGGGACGGGCAGCAACGCGCGGCCTCACCGGCGGCGGAGGGCGGCCGGGCGGCGGCGGCTGGCCAGGCGTGCGGGCGGCGGAGATGGAAGAAAGAAAGAGAAGAAGGAAGATAGGAAGAAGAAAGAAGAAAGGAAACGGTTTTACAGGGGGGCGTGGCGCCAAGATCCATGGCGCCATGCATGGCGCCAAGATCCATGGCGCCATGCACCCTTACTACGTTGCCACGTCAGCGCCACGACGGCAGGATCTTGGTGTCAGTGACCCTGACGCCATGCCGTTATATCTTGGCGTCGACGACTATGGCGTCAAGATAAAGGTTCATTTTTTAAAATCTTTCCGCAAGAGGCATATTTGAGAGAATCTTTCGAAAAAAAAGCTTAAAAAAGACGGTAGTCTTCTGCTACTGCGAGAATCTGAAATCGACAATACACTGCCTCTGTCGCATTCATTTGGCTCTGACAGTGTACCGCGTCCTGTGCGCTGAACCGGATTTGCATGCGATACATGAACCGGAATAGCACGACCAAAATTTGATGATACGAGATAGTGTCAGTAAGTACCATACACGCACACACGAAAAGGTGCTGGATAGGAGTATTCACGACAACACGATTCATGGGGCTTCATTTAAAGCCTGTTTGGATACGGAACATATGTACGAAGACGTGGATCTTTTCCAATCTACGAAAGTAAGCTAATGTCCAACAGTTTAGGTTCCATGCATGCAAACTCTCGTACAATATCATTGTAACTAATGACGTTTCAGCTCTATAAACACCGCTATTTTTTTTTGAGACCCATCACATACACGAGCGCACACTTACCCCTATTAACGCACGCGCACACACCCTACTCTTATGAGCACTTTAGTTTAGCTCTGAAATATTTTACAACATTTGATCATGACCAAAGGCAAATATTCATTCCTTACTTCGAGGAGTATAATATATGCCTATACATCATGTTCTTTACTTAATAAATAATTAAATAGTTATTAAATCATTAAGTTTATTTTGAGTTTGCAATGAATATATGAATGTTGATTTAGCCATGAGTATGTTAACTGATTTAGTGAATGTTAAGTAATTAACGTGAACATATGTTCTTCTAGAGCACGTACCGTGGCCCTATTTGGTATAGCATTTCTGTGAGGAGCTTTTCTTCTAATCTTGATTTTCTATAAGCTAGATTTTAGAAGAAGCGTCATGTGAAAAAGATACATGTGTTTAGGCCGGGAGAGCCTGACGAAGATGAGGAGAGAGGCATGAGGCTCCGATGAGGATGAGGCGCGGCTCCGGGAGGAGGAAGAGGAGGGAGGCCATCCATCTCGGTGGCAAGCCCTTCTTTCAGAGCCGGTCATCAGCGGTAGCTTTGGCTCAGGCTCGTCGATACCGAGCTTGTGCAGCACTTTTGACGGTGGCCGACAAGGTTGCGCTGCTTATTAGGTTGCAGTACATGTGCAGATGGGCCAATCTAGATCCGGCGACCGATGGCCAAGCCTGTGTTGGCCATGTCCCTTCAACCTCGAACGAGCAAGTAGGGAGACACAAACACTCGAGCGAGCGAAGGCAGCATCACTCGATCGAAGAGGAAGAGGAAGGAGGTGTGAGCGCTGACAAGGAGAAGGAAGAGGGTGGCACAGTCGCCAGCGGCAAGTACGAGGACGAGGTGGTTGGGTATCTATGGAATTTTCTCCAAGGCTCACACTCAACTGATTTCCGGTTTCATGTGTAAAGGGTTCGGCGAAAGCGCGGGGAACAAAGCAGAATCGAATTATTTGGGGTGGTTCACTGATTTTCTTTCGTACGCATGTGAGAACCGAGGCCTCGTTTAGTTCGGTGAATTGGAGAGAAAAACACTGTATCAGAATTCCTGTAGCATTTCGTTTGTATTTGGTAAAAAATATCCAAATTTTGACTAACTAGGCTTAAAATGTTCATCTCGCAAAGTACAACAAAACTGTGCAATTAGTTTTTGATTTCATCAACATTTAGTACTCCATGCATTTGCCGACATTTTGATGTGACAGGAAATCTTCTTTTTGCATAGTAAAATTTGGGGAGAATTGGGGGAACTAAAGGGCCGACTCCAAACATGATCGATACATGTATTTGAGTAATGCAATTTTCTCCAAAGAGGCCTATACATGTATTTGAGTATTTGTGTTATGTTATTTTTCTTAGTTATATACCTCCGTGTAATTTTTTATACTTCTCTATAAAATTTGCTGAATTAAGTAGCCTCTCCTATAGTCCATTATAGATTTTTATATCTTTTATTAGACGACAAATGCCGTTATCATAGTTTGCTATTTACATCATTGTACAATGCTAGGTTGTCAGTTTGGAATGGATCCAGATTCTCCTAGAAATATTTCAGATCCAGATTCTCTTCAGAAACGTTTCTCTGTTTAAATAAGAATCACTAGGTAAGAATCGATGAAACGTTTGGCTATTGATCTAGATTCTCCTTAAAATAAACTAGAATCACTGCGAAACACCTGTTTGGGTGATTCTCATTTCTAATAAAAAACGAGAAACGATTCTATGAGAATCCGAAATGTTTTTGTCACCTATTTAGGTGTTTGGCAGCCATTCGGGTGATTCACCTAAGAATACGAAATGTTTCTGTCGTCCGAACGGACCGTAACGGCGGCATTATAGCAGGAGTACAAACACGGGCGAGAGTGAGATCGTATCGTCAGTAGCGTAGTACGCTCGATCGACAAAAGCCTGCGCCTCTCCAACGCGTAGTACGTCTCGCAACAGGGCAAGATCGGTGTTCAAACTGTACTGTACATCTCATAACTCGCAAACCTTCAAAGCATCGCGTGCAGCCATGCTGGGCCGGGGGCGGCTACAACAACCATGTCGATCGCGTGTCGTCAGCTACTTAACAGTATCTTCGGCGCATCGACAACGGCCCCGATCGAGGCCTGCTGTTCATGCACGGCGCCGTACGACGCTTGCGACGGACACAGAGAGAGAGGCCTCCCCAGCAGCAGTGATGAAAACGAAAATGATAATTTCTGATTTTCGAAAGTCATTTTTGAGTTTTTTCCGATTTTCAGGCATAAACGAAAATGGTAGCGATAATCAAAAAAATAAAAATAAAAACGATAAAATTATTCGGAAATGAAAGCGAAAACGATTTTGCCCTCTTCCGATCGTTTTCGAAGATTACCGTATTTAGTCGGTAATTTACCGTGAGTAGTTACCGATTCAAAGTATTTCAAGTCTAGTTGGCCCACATCTAAGCATCTCATCTGCACACATAAATATATAAAACAAATATCTTTTTTGGAAAGGAACTATACGACAAATATTTCATCTGTATAGGAACGAGAAGGCAATCAGTCAATCGTGTACTGCACCTTAATTCTAGCTAGTCACCATGAACACGAACGAAATCTATGTTTTAGCTTGTTTGAGACCAAATATGGTGTGAATTGTGGTTTTTACTTGTGGTCTTGTTAATTGTGGCTTTATTTATTACTATTGTCATGTGAGATAGGTCGAGTTTTATGGCTCTTCTCATGTTCTATAGTTTGGTGTGTTTATCGTTTTCTAGAATATCGTTCTCATGGATTCCGATCATTATCGATATATTTTCCGATCGACTACTATCGTTTTCGAATTACCGGAATATCGGTATCGTATTCATTTCCGATAATATCGTATCAATTTCATTTTTAAGAAAAAAAATATAAAAATAAAAATGATTTAACCTCCTATCGATCGTTTGCGACCGTTTTCATCCTGCTCCCAAGGCCGGCGTCCGGCGGCCACGCGAATCATTCGAGGGATAGGAGCAGTGCGACGGCGACGCCCGGAAGAAGGAGGATGTAACACCCCGGGTGTTATAGTGTTAATTAATCTGCCATGTCATCATAATGCATTGCAAAGCATCCCTGTTAGGTTAAACTTGTTATGCATCAACTAAAACGAGTTTACTTATCTAGGTTGAATGTGTTTCTCAGTGGTGTGCTCCGAACCCGAAAACCCTAATTTCGAATGCCACCGCAAATACTTAGTCCATGCCCTGCGTAATTTGAGGTGTGCGACTGTGTTGCACACTAGTGTCAAGTGTAGGGTATGAGCTCAAGTGCAACATCCAAAATGAAGCTCCAAATTTGAGTTTGAATTGGAGTCCCAAAACTTGTCACGAGTTTTCTGATTCAAATTTAAATTCAAATCTAGGAAGAAATGTAAAAGAATTTCAAAAGCTAATTGGTCAACCAAGAGTGGCATTTGGTCAACCATGTCATGTTGGTCCAAATTATGCCCTTGGGTGAGGTTTTGATCACTAAGTAATCACCAATCAAAGTAGCAACAAATTTCAATTTAAAATTCCTCCGAAAACCCTAAATTTCAAAACCCTGTTTTACCCCTTTTGAAATAATTCAAAATCTAAGCAAAATTTGGGAAAAAGTTCAAAACCAAGTTTGTAGAACTTTTCAAGGGCTACAACTTTGGTGTTTTGAGTTTTCAAAGTTTTAGTGTAAAATGTGGAGCAATTTTGAAAATAAACAAATTTCAGATTTAATTCATTTTTGTCCCCAAACTAAGATTTCAAAATGGAGGCAGAATTTGAAAAAGTGTTCAATACAAAACTTGTAGAGCTTGAAATTCTGAAGATTTCATAGATTGGAAGTTTTTCAAGTTGTTACATGAATTTGAGAGTAATTTGAGAAAACAATTTGAAAATTCAAAGTTTGGGGGGGGTGAAGCTACAGTGACCGGCCAATCACCGCCGACCACCGCACGGTATGGGCGCCGGCGAGACGCCGGGCGGCTTCGGCCGGCTTCCAGGCGAGTCCTCGATCGCCAGCGCGACGTCGCGCGTCTTCCAGCACAGTCACCACCACCGTTCCCTATATATACGTCGAGCTCACAGGGGCGATTTTCATTTTCCCTGTTTTCGCCACCGCCGCCACCGCAGCTCCGCCGCTCGTTGCTGCCGCCGTCGAGCCACCTCCAGCCACGCCAACCGCACCATTAGCTCCGCCTCATCCTCGCGCACCTCGTGAACCACCCGAGCGAGCTTAACTCCGCCTAGATCGCCACAGCCGCCCGCTCCCGTGCCCAACTCCGGTCGGAACACCGCCATCGTCGCCTTCCCGTGGCCAGGCCACTCCGGCTTCTCTCCGTCCTCCCCGAGACCGCCATCGTCACCGCTGTGAGCTCCTGATCGTTTTCCTCGCACTAATTTAACCGCTACCGTGTTGTACCACCGAGTCGCCGGTCACCGTGGTTGTCGAGCCGCCACCGTCGTCGGTGAGCTGTCGCCGGAGCTCGAGACGAGCTGCAAGTTAGCAAAACGGGTTCGCTAGGTCGCGTAGAGGCTGTCGGATCGCTCGGTTGGTCGACCGAGGCTTCGGTCATCGGCCGGTCACCGCGGGCGAGCGCGCGGGCACGCGGGAGCGAGCGGGCGAGCGGGAGGAGGAAGATGACAGGTGGGGACGCGGTGTCAGCGAGAGAGAGAGAGAGCCAGCGCGCGGGGCAGGCCGCTGCTGGGCCGCGCTGCTGGGCCGAGCGCGAGCGCGAGCGCGGGGGGCGCGCGAGCGGGCCGCTCGGCTGGGCCGGACCGGAGGGAAGAGGAGATCGGCCCGGTTCGGATTTTTCGTTTTTGTTTTTTTTTTCAAATAAATGAATAGTGTTGCTATTTGTTTATTTTATTAAAAATTGTGTAGAGTTCCAAAATTTACGAAAATTTTTGTGTAAGCTTTTCAATGTATAAACTATCTAGGAAAAATGTTAAATCATGAATTTGAATACTTTGAGCAGTAGAATTAATTAGTTTCATTAAAGATTAAATGCAACTTCCAGTAATTTTAATAATTAATTTATTTATCCAAAAATTATAAAATTTATTATAACACTGTTGTAATTCATTCTTAACCCATAGAAAAAGTTTGAGCTTGATTAGGTAAAATTTGATCAACTCCTAATTATGCCCTAATTAGTTAAATAGAAAATAAATGTTAATTTGAGAACTTTAAGTGTTGTGTGCCTTTTAATTGAGTGATGTCCTTAGATCACTACCCTTTTGTGATCTTTGGCACCTTAATTTCATGATTGAGCTCGTTAGTAACTTGTTAGGTTAAAAGCTGGTATCGCTGGAATCGTCGCTTCTAGTTAGTAGGTTTTCTGTTTGCGACTGTACCGTAGAAGTAAGTTGTACTCCAGTCGTAACTCGTAGCATGTTATCATCAAGCATCATGTTTATCATCGAACATCATGTTAAAGCATGTTATGTATTCGTGTAGTCTCCGCTTTCGAAGAAGCCGAAGTCGTCGATCAAGCTTCCGGAGAAGAGCGATCGTCGGTGGGTTTCGGACCAGACAGTGGAGTCCTCGAGTCTGAGTCAGTCGTCGTGTGCGAACAAGGCAAGCCCCGGTGCATTTAAACCCTACCTTGAATTTTACAAATGTTTTATTATTTATATTATGGTTTACTGCATTAAGTAATTAGGAGTTGAGTGATAACCTAATTGCTGCATTATCATCCTTGATTATTGGAATATCAACCTTGATACCTGTTTTTATTGAAAATGAGTAGTATGCTTCGCTATGCTTAGAAGTTAAGCTTTTAAAAGAAATGTTTACATAGCCATGACGGCATATCGAATGAATATTGAAATATGAGAATGAACTTGAAAGATCGGGCGGGTGGTTTGGCCACTGCTAACATGCATTGGGAAAGGAGTCTCAATGTATTGTTTCCGCCTTGTCAGTTAAGGCCCGTTCGTTGTAAGCCTGTTGTGTTCGAGACTTTGCAACTAACCTCATGCCTTGGGTAAGCCCAAAATGTTGGTGATTCCATTACGAGAACGTCTAACCTCGCACTGGGAGTGGAGAGATGGCGAGAGTAGCGTGTACCCTCGGGGCTAGAATCGGGCCGGGTTCGAGGAGTACTGTACTCTCGGGTGGCGATGGACACGTTCTGGTTTTGGGAGATCTAAATGAGGGTTGATATATGCAGATTCGGTTCTACATATGTCGTGATGTTAGGGATCCCCAGCTGGGTATAATCGGTTCGAATCGTCGTTGCTCCTCGGTTATGGAGACTCGATCGCCTGACTTGCATCGTAGTTAAGAACTGGAATTGAAAGAAAGAATGAGAAAGGTTTTGATGATAATCACTTTGATCTAGATTAGGATCACCTAGAATTGGTTAATGAACCATCAATGGTAAAAGTAAAATATTGAAGATAAGGACTTACCTTAGTAAGCTTTTCTGCAAAAGAAAATTTGATTCTTGATTACCCGTACCTTGATTCCCTAAAGCTAGCATGCCCTTGGAGTCTTTGTCTTAGTCGGGTAAGTCTTGTTGAGTACTCTCGTACTCAGGGTTTGTTAACCCCTTGTTGCAGGTGCGGTTCATGAACAAGTCTGCTTCGAGCCTTGTTGCATGACCGTCGTGGTTGAAGACAGTGACGACGAGTAGATTGTGTGGCCTTTGGGCAAGGCATCTCGCTTGTGTGATGTAATAAAGTTACTACCGATACTTCTCTACTACTGGTTTGTAATAATGTTACCTAAGGTTTTAAGTTGAAAACTGGTTTGTAACCTAAGTTATTGTAAGACTTCCGCTACTTTACTCTGTTGAATATTTTGAATAAACTGTTGTATTATTGCAATACTCCTGTGATTGGATCCTGTTCGGAGGAAAGCAGGCCTTTTAAGTTATGGTGAACATAAGTACGACTGTCAGAGGTCATTATGACAATGAAGTGTACTTGTGGGCCATCGTAATTAGGAGGTTCTGTGACAGCTGGTACCAGAGCATAATCACTCGGGTTATTGTAGTAGTACCTTGTAAAACTTCAAAATGATTTGGGTCAACAAACTTAATATTGATATTTTGGTCCAAATTGCTTTTGCTTATCTTAATCAATTCTATAGTTTCCTTAGCTCATATTTGAAAGCTTTGTAGGGAAGTATCATGTATAGTGCCCTATGTTATAAAGATTGCTTGTGTTACTTAAATCTTTCTGTTAGGTCGTAAGTACGATGCATGCATCATGTTTAATTAACCTGCTTAAGTTACCTTCCCTTTTAAAGTGGTTTGGGTTAAGTAAGGTTCAATCCTATTCATGCTAACCTTCAGATCCCCTATATGTTCTCATCGTCCTAATTCTGTCTTGCTTTAGGATGGCACGTGTGAAGACGACTCCTCGCAAGAAAACGGGTCCGCAAGGAGTGCCGCGTCATCAGTTGGCAGCCAGAGTTGATGGAGCAAGCAGTAGCCGTAATCCGAACCCGGATTCGGAATCAGAGGTTGCAAGGCTTACATCAGAAGTGGAGCGACTGAAGCGCAACATGCGTTTTTGGAAACAGTTCCAGAAGGAGTCTTTGGAAAAGGAGACAGAAGCCAGGGCTCGTGTTCGTGAGTTGGAGCTTTACGTGACACACCTGGAGCAGTACAACATAGTTCTGCATGAGGAAGTACATAGGCTAAATGATCTGATGAATCCCAATCATCAGCCCCAGGCAGTGGAAGATGATGTTGGTGCCGTGGTTGTTCCTGATGGAGAGGACAATGAAGAAGATCCAGAAGAAGATGAAACCGTGATGGAAAGTGGGGATGATGCAAGTCATGTCACTGGTGCAAGTGCTCCAGAGAATGAGGAGTGAAGGGTCGACATGGATGGTTGTGTAATATAGTAGTCTTTCCTGCTTTCTAAAAACCTTAGTGGGTGGTTTCTTGCTTGTGAGCAAGTTTGTAATGAAATAATGTAAGATAAGTTTGTGTTTGTATACAAGTTCTGTCCTAACTGCTTTCTAATTCAATAAAGCAATGTAAATAAACATGGTTTGTGTACAACAGATGGACGGTACTGGAACTTCCCAGGAAGGGGACCATAATCCGAATCCCCCACCGTTTCCACCTACCTTGGCAGAAGCTATTGCCGCACTAGTTAATGCTACTACCCTGTTGGCTCAGAATCAGAATCAGAATGGGAATCAGGGTCGTCGAGGCCGTAACAATGGAGGGGAAACCACTTATGTGGATTTCACCGATACCCGTCCACCAGTGTTTTCAAAGGCAGATGAACCGCTAGAGGCAGATGACTGGCTCCGTACCATGGAGCAGAAGTTTGAACTTTTACAGTGCACAGAGCACCAGAAGCCTGTGTTTGCAGCACAACAACTCAGAGGTGCCGCAGGGGCGTGGTGGGCGAATCTAGTCGCCGCACAGCCTGCTGGCCACCGTGTCACTTGGCAGGAGTTTCGTGAAGCCTTTAGAGCACATTATATCCCAGATGGTGTCATGGCCATGAAGCTAGAGGAGTTTCTCTCACTGAAGCAAGGAAACCAGACAGTTCTACAATATGTGGGCAAATTTAATCATCTGTCCCAGTATGCAGCTGAATATGTGAATACCGATGCAAAGAAGAAGAGTTGTTTCATGAGAGGTTTGAGTACCAGAATCCAGGAAGCACTAGTCACCTGCTATAATGCTACTTACCATGAGATAGTCAATGTGGCTATTGCGTCAGAAGAGAAGTCCCGACTGCACAAGGAGTCGAAGAAAAAGAAGCCAGTGTTTTCAAGTCCGTCTGGCGGCATTAAGAAACGCCAGAAGTTTGTTTATCACCCTCAGAACCACTTCCGTCCAACTTATCGTCCACCGCAGTACCAAGCTCAGTCGCAGACGTTTTTCCGTCCTGCCGCAATTCCGCAATATCCACAGCAGCCGAATGCCCCTGGTATTCGGAACCAGACTCCAGTAACCCATAACTTTCCCTGCTACAACTGTGGAAAGCCAGGCCACTTTTCCAAGGATTGCCCGTATCCAAGGCAGTACAATCCTAATTATCCCAGAGCTCCCGTACCACAACAGCAACAACCTCAGAGTAAGAACAATAATCTGAATGTTCAGAAGGGTAAGGGTGAGAAGAAGAAGACCGGACGTGTATTCTACACTCAAGCAAGTGCAATCCCAGAGGGAGAACCTGTTATGATGGGTATGTTCCCTGTTGCTAATCATCCAGCAGTACTGTTATTTGATTCAGGTGCATCGCATACATTCATAAATCGCACCTTTGTTGTTAAGTATGACATTCCAATTATGGGAACACAAGAGGATTTCTTTATCCAGTCGCCCGGGGGACGACTGTGTACTAAGGAGATGGTACGTGACGTACCTATAGAGTTAGGTGGGCATATATTCCCTACCTCAATGATAATATTACAGAAACAGGATATAGATGTAATCCTGGGTATGAATTGGATGTACCAAAGAGGAGCCCTTATAGATGCACTGCACAGAACTATAAGGTTGAACCTGCCAGATAATAAATCTCATCTTCTTATCCAACTTCCTATCCCGAAGAGAACAGTTGAAAGTATATGTGCAACTTCAGTACATGAGATTTGTGATATAGCGGTAGTCTGTGAATTTCCGGATGTGTTTCCAGATGATCTACCAGGTCTGCCACCAGACAGAGATGTAGAGTTTGTGATTGAGTTAAAACCGGGTACTGCCCCAATATCCCGGAGAGCTTACAGAATGCCACCCAATGAATTGGCAGAACTTAAGGATCAATTGCAAGAGTTACGTGACAAAGGTTTTATCAGACCCAGTTCCTCACCATGGGGATGTCCAGCTCTTTTTGTCAAGAAGAGGGATCAGACTTTAAGGATGTGTGTTGACTATCGACCGCTGAATGAAGTAACCATTAAGAATAAATATCCGTTGCCTCGCATTGATCTACTCTTTGATCAGCTTGCGGGGGCAAAGGTATTTTCCAAGATTGATCTTCGATCAGGGTACCATCAAATCAAGATTCGACCTGAAGATATTCCAAAGACTGTATTCACCACCAGATATGGACTGTATGAGTACCTAGTTATGTCTTTTGGTCTCACTAATGCACCGGCACATTTCATGTATCTGATGAATTCAGTTTTCATGCCGGAACTTGACAAGTTTGTGGTTGTTTTTATTGATGATATTCTGGTATACTCCAAAAGTGAAGAAGAGCATGTTGAGCATCTCAGAGTTGTTCTGACTCGTCTGAGAGATCACCAACTGTATGCCAAGTTCAGTAAATGTGAGTTTTGGTTAAGAGAAGTGCAATTCTTAGGACATGTGTTGTCAGCCGAAGGAGTAGCAGTAGATCCTGGCAAAGTAGAAGATATTCTGAATTGGAAACCACCAATCTCAGTTCATGAAGTCCGAAGTTTTCTGGGAATGGCGGGTTATTACCGTCGATTCATACCTGACTTTTCAAAGGTAGCCAAGCCAATCACAGAGTTGTTGAAGAATCAAACTAAGTTCATATGGTCTCCAGAATGTGAAAAAGCTTTTAGAATTTTAAAAAAATCATTGACAACTGCTCCAGTTTTGGCACAACCAGATATAGAAAAGCCATTTGATGTTTACTGTGATGCCTCAGGTATTGGCCTTGGTTGCGTATTGATGCAAGAAGGCAGAGTCATTGCTTATGCCTCGAGACAGTTGAAGCGCCATGAAGAACATTATCCGACACATGATCTTGAACTAGCAGCTGTGGTTCATGCATTAAAAATCTGGCATCATTACTTGTTAGGTAATACTTGCCACATGTATACAGATCACAAGAGCTTAAAGTATATCTTTACTCAGTCAGAATTAAATATGAGGCAAAGAAGGTGGCTTGAGTTAATAAAGGACTATGATTTAGAAGTACACTATCACCCTGGAAAAGCGAATGTAGTTGCTGATGCACTCAGTAGAAAGAATCATTACCATTGTACGACTGTGCAGCCAATGGATTACAGTTTGTGTTATGAATTGGAAAGGTTGAATATTGAAATAGTTCCACAAGGTCAGTTGACTAATGTCACAGTGGAATCAACAATCAAAGATCAGATTGTGTCTGCTCAGAGAACAAATTCCGGAATCACTCACATCAAAGAAAAAGTTAGAACTGGTCAACAGACAGATTTCAGTATTGATGAGGCAGATGTGTTATGGTTTAAGAACCGGCTAGTGGTCCCAAAGGTTCCAGAGTTACGTCGGCTCATTCTTGATGAAGCACATAGGACAAGGTTTTCTATTCATCCAGGGAGTAATAAGATGTATCAAGATTTGAAACAACAATTCTGGTGGACCAAAATGAAAATTGAGATCGCCAAATATGTTGCCAGATGTGACACTTGTTGTAAAGTGAAGGCAGTACACCTGAAGTCGGCAGGAATGTTACAACCCTTGCCCATTCCATCCTGGAAATGGGAAGATATCAGTATGGATTTCATTACTGGGTTACCTAAGACCTCAAGAGGCTTTGATTCAATTTGGGTCATTGTGGACCGACTGACAAAGTCATCTCATTTTATTCCAGTTAAGGTGGACTATTCTGCTATAACTTATGCAAGAATTTATATTGCACGAATCCTGAGCCTTCATGGGGTACCAAAGACCATTGTATCAGATAGAGGTACGCAGTTTGTTAACAAATTTTGGAGACACCTACATGAGTCCCTAGGTACAGAACTTTTGCACAGTACCGCTTATCATCCACAGACAAGTGGTCAGACTGAAAGGGTCAATCAAATTCTAGAAGATATGTTAAGGTCATGTGTACTTAATTATTCAGACACTTGGGATGAGTGGTTACCGTTAGCAGAATTCTCTTACAATAATAGTTATCAAGAGAGTATCAAAATGGCACCGTTTGAGGCATTGTATGGCCGCAGGTGCAGAACTCCATTGAATTGGTCAGAACCGGGAGAAAGATGGTTTTTCGGTGTTGATCTTGTGAAACAAACAGAAGAAAAAGTTCGACAGATCCAGAATAATTTAAAAGTTGCTCAGTCCAGACAAAAGAGTTATGCTGATAAAAGGCGTAGACCTTTGGTATTCCGAGTAGGGGATTATGTTTATCTAAAAGTATCACCCATGAAAGGAGTTAGCAGATTTGGAGTCAGAGGCAAACTCGCACCACGTTATATTGGTCCTTTTCAAATCATTCAACAATGTGGAAAGGTGGCATATAAGTTAAAGTTGCCTGAACAACTGTCAGCAGTGCACAATGTATTTCATGTATCACAAATGAAGAAGTGTCTACAAGTACATGATCAAGTGGTTGATGTTGAGGGAGTTGAACTTGAACCGGATTTGACATATTCTGAATATCCTGTCCGAGTTTTGGATCAAAAAGATCGTGTTACCCGTAGTAGAACAACAAAATGGTACAGAATACAGTGGAATCAACATTCAGAAGAGGAAGCCACCTGGGAATCGGAGGATTACCTGTTGGAGAATTTCCCGGAGTTCTTTCCTTCTATCTAGGTAGCAATTTCCTCTTTAAACTGTAACCTATCCTTTTAAAATCTTTATAATGCAGAAAACCCCTACCTGTTTTGTAGACAAGTCTTGGACGTGTTTGCTTGACACGTTTCCTTTTCCATTACTTAACTCAAGGCTTTAAATCTCGGGACGAGATTTCTTTAAGGGGGAAGGGCTGTAACACCCCGGGTGTTATAGTGTTAATTAATCTGCCATGTCATCATAATGCATTGCAAAGCATCCCTGTTAGGTTAAACTTGTTATGCATCAACTAAAACGAGTTTACTTATCTAGGTTGAATGTGTTTCTCAGTGGTGTGCTCCGAACCCGAAAACCCTAATTTCGAATGCCACCGCAAATACTTAGTCCATGCCCTGCGTAATTTGAGGTGTGCGACTGTGTTGCACACTAGTGTCAAGTGTAGGGTATGAGCTCAAGTGCAACATCCAAAATGAAGCTCCAAATTTGAGTTTGAATTGGAGTCCCAAAACTTGTCACGAGTTTTCTGATTCAAATTTAAATTCAAATCTAGGAAGAAATGTAAAAGAATTTCAAAAGCTAATTGGTCAACCAAGAGTGGCATTTGGTCAACCATGTCATGTTGGTCCAAATTATGCCCTTGGGTGAGGTTTTGATCACTAAGTAATCACCAATCAAAGTAGCAACAAATTTCAATTTAAAATTCCTCCGAAAACCCTAAATTTCAAAACCCTGTTTTACCCCTTTTGAAATAATTCAAAATCTAAGCAAAATTTGGGAAAAAGTTCAAAACCAAGTTTGTAGAACTTTTCAAGGGCTACAACTTTGGTGTTTTGAGTTTTCAAAGTTTTAGTGTAAAATGTGGAGCAATTTTGAAAATAAACAAATTTCAGATTTAATTCATTTTTGTCCCCAAACTAAGATTTCAAAATGGAGGCAGAATTTGAAAAAGTGTTCAATACAAAACTTGTAGAGCTTGAAATTCTGAAGATTTCATAGATTGGAAGTTTTTCAAGTTGTTACATGAATTTGAGAGTAATTTGAGAAAACAATTTGAAAATTCAAAGTTTGGGGGGGGTGAAGCTACAGTGACCGGCCAATCACCGCCGACCACCGCACGGTATGGGCGCCGGCGAGACGCCGGGCGGCTTCGGCCGGCTTCCAGGCGAGTCCTCGATCGCCAGCGCGACGTCGCGCGTCTTCCAGCACAGTCACCACCACCGTTCCCTATATATACGTCGAGCTCACAGGGGCGATTTTCATTTTCCCTGTTTTCGCCACCGCCGCCACCGCAGCTCCGCCGCTCGTTGCTGCCGCCGTCGAGCCACCTCCAGCCACGCCAACCGCACCATTAGCTCCGCCTCATCCTCGCGCACCTCGTGAACCACCCGAGCGAGCTTAACTCCGCCTAGATCGCCACAGCCGCCCGCTCCCGTGCCCAACTCCGGTCGGAACACCGCCATCGTCGCCTTCCCGTGGCCAGGCCACTCCGGCTTCTCTCCGTCCTCCCCGAGACCGCCATCGTCACCGCTGTGAGCTCCTGATCGTTTTCCTCGCACTAATTTAACCGCTACCGTGTTGTACCACCGAGTCGCCGGTCACCGTGGTTGTCGAGCCGCCACCGTCGTCGGTGAGCTGTCGCCGGAGCTCGAGACGAGCTGCAAGTTAGCAAAACGGGTTCGCTAGGTCGCGTAGAGGCTGTCGGATCGCTCGGTTGGTCGACCGAGGCTTCGGTCATCGGCCGGTCACCGCGGGCGAGCGCGCGGGCACGCGGGAGCGAGCGGGCGAGCGGGAGGAGGAAGATGACAGGTGGGGACGCGGTGTCAGCGAGAGAGAGAGAGAGCCAGCGCGCGGGGCAGGCCGCTGCTGGGCCGCGCTGCTGGGCCGAGCGCGAGCGCGAGCGCGGGGGCGCGCGAGCGGGCCGCTCGGCTGGGCCGGACCGGAGGGAAGAGGAGATCGGCCCGGTTCGGATTTTTCGTTTTTGTTTTTTTTTCAAATAAATGAATAGTGTTGCTATTTGTTTATTTTATTAAAAATTGTGTAGAGTTCCAAAATTTACGAAAATTTTTGTGTAAGCTTTTCAATGTATAAACTATCTAGGAAAAATGTTAAATCATGAATTTGAATACTTTGAGCAGTAGAATTAATTAGTTTCATTAAAGATTAAATGCAACTTCCAGTAATTTTAATAATTAATTTATTTATCCAAAAATTATAAAATTTATTATAACACTGTTGTAATTCATTCTTAACCCATAGAAAAAGTTTGAGCTTGATTAGGTAAAATTTGATCAACTCCTAATTATGCCCTAATTAGTTAAATAGAAAATAAATGTTAATTTGAGAACTTTAAGTGTTGTGTGCCTTTTAATTGAGTGATGTCCTTAGATCACTACCCTTTTGTGATCTTTGGCACCTTAATTTCATGATTGAGCTCGTTAGTAACTTGTTAGGTTAAAAGCTGGTATCGCTGGAATCGTCGCTTCTAGTTAGTAGGTTTTCTGTTTGCGACTGTACCGTAGAAGTAAGTTGTACTCCAGTCGTAACTCGTAGCATGTTATCATCAAGCATCATGTTTATCATCGAACATCATGTTAAAGCATGTTATGTATTCGTGTAGTCTCCGCTTTCGAAGAAGCCGAAGTCGTCGATCAAGCTTCCGGAGAAGAGCGATCGTCGGTGGGTTTCGGACCAGACAGTGGAGTCCTCGAGTCTGAGTCAGTCGTCGTGTGCGAACAAGGCAAGCCCCGGTGCATTTAAACCCTACCTTGAATTTTACAAATGTTTTATTATTTATATTATGGTTTACTGCATTAAGTAATTAGGAGTTGAGTGATAACCTAATTGCTGCATTATCATCCTTGATTATTGGAATATCAACCTTGATACCTGTTTTTATTGAAAATGAGTAGTATGCTTCGCTATGCTTAGAAGTTAAGCTTTTAAAAGAAATGTTTACATAGCCATGACGGCATATCGAATGAATATTGAAATATGAGAATGAACTTGAAAGATCGGGCGGGTGGTTTGGCCACTGCTAACATGCATTGGGAAAGGAGTCTCAATGTATTGTTTCCGCCTTGTCAGTTAAGGCCCGTTCGTTGTAAGCCTGTTGTGTTCGAGACTTTGCAACTAACCTCATGCCTTGGGTAAGCCCAAAATGTTGGTGATTCCATTACGAGAACGTCTAACCTCGCACTGGGAGTGGAGAGATGGCGAGAGTAGCGTGTACCCTCGGGGCTAGAATCGGGCCGGGTTCGAGGAGTACTGTACTCTCGGGTGGCGATGGACACGTTCTGGTTTTGGGAGATCTAAATGAGGGTTGATATATGCAGATTCGGTTCTACATATGTCGTGATGTTAGGGATCCCCAGCTGGGTATAATCGGTTCGAATCGTCGTTGCTCCTCGGTTATGGAGACTCGATCGCCTGACTTGCATCGTAGTTAAGAACTGGAATTGAAAGAAAGAATGAGAAAGGTTTTGATGATAATCACTTTGATCTAGATTAGGATCACCTAGAATTGGTTAATGAACCATCAATGGTAAAAGTAAAATATTGAAGATAAGGACTTACCTTAGTAAGCTTTTCTGCAAAAGAAAATTTGATTCTTGATTACCCGTACCTTGATTCCCTAAAGCTAGCATGCCCTTGGAGTCTTTGTCTTAGTCGGGTAAGTCTTGTTGAGTACTCTCGTACTCAGGGTTTGTTAACCCCTTGTTGCAGGTGCGGTTCATGAACAAGTCTGCTTCGAGCCTTGTTGCATGACCGTCGTGGTTGAAGACAGTGACGACGAGTAGATTGTGTGGCCTTTGGGCAAGGCATCTCGCTTGTGTGATGTAATAAAGTTACTACCGATACTTCTCTACTACTGGTTTGTAATAATGTTACCTAAGGTTTTAAGTTGAAAACTGGTTTGTAACCTAAGTTATTGTAAGACTTCCGCTACTTTACTCTGTTGAATATTTTGAATAAACTGTTGTATTATTGCAATACTCCTGTGATTGGATCCTGTTCGGAGGAAAGCAGGCCTTTTAAGTTATGGTGAACATAAGTACGACTGTCAGAGGTCATTATGACAATGAAGTGTACTTGTGGGCCATCGTAATTAGGAGGTTCTGTGACAGAGGAGCTCTCAGCTCTGCCATTTTTTGGCTGCGAGCGCGTGGACGCTTGCGAGGAAGGGCGATCCGAGGGCAGCTGCCTGCCCTACCCGGGCGGTACGCGTGCCGTGAATACTAACCCTGTACATGGGCCGGTTTGTAACCAACCCAACCCGTGAACCAGGCCAGAGCAAACCGCACTCAAAGCCCATGTCCGGGTTGGTTTTGTACGGTTCCAAACCGCTTAGCCCGTCAGTTAGTTATCTTCTTCCTCCTGCCGCTGTTCACTCATCTGGTTCATCTTTTTCTTGGTGCGGTAGACCTTCCAGAGCTTGCCGAGCACCATGTTGACCCACTCGACGGACTTCTTGCGCTGCAGGTCCGTCTCCTCGAGGAAGAGGGAGAAGCTCGGGGTGGGCACCTGCGGCCAGAAGCCGTTGACCTTGAGCTCGCGCTCGGCACGGCGGCGCTTGCGCAGCATCCAGAGCTTGTCGAAGGCGGCGCCGACGAAGAAGAAGAGGGCGAAGAGGCCGACGACGGAGCGGCTGACGGGGGGCGCCAGGAGCGGGTGGATGATGTCGAGCTGGCGCGGAGCTTGGAGACGAGCGGGTCCTCCCCTCCTTGGTAGGTCCCCGCGGCCGTGACTGAGAAGGGCGCCGCGGCGGCGGAGGAGGAGGTGGAGGTGGAGGGGGCGGGGGCCTCGGGCGGGAGCCTGGTGGCAGGGACTGGCGCCTAGCGCTTGTGGGGAACGGCGACAGCTCAGGGGACGGGAAGGCGTTGGCATCGAGGAGACCTTGTCGACTAGGCACAAACCGTGAAAGCCGTGGAAACCGGCGTAACCAAACCGCGTATGTTTGACATGAGACGGGCTGGGTCGGGTTTACCCACGAAACCGCAAAACCCGGCCATGTACAGGCTGAGTGAATACAGTCACACAGCGCGTATCAGAGGATCCCCGGCCAGCCCAGGCCTTGTTTAGTTCCCCCGATTCTCCCCCAAATTCCACTATGCAAAAAGAAGATTCCCCGTCACATCAAAATATCGGCAAATGCATGGAGTACTAAATGTTTATAAATTAAAAAACTAATTGCACAGTTTTGTTGTACTTTGCGAGACGAACATTTTAAACCTGGTTAGTCAAAATTTGGATAATTTTTACCAAATACAAACGAAATGCTACAGGAATTCTGATACAGTGTTTTTCTTCCCTATTCGCCGAACTAAACGAGGGCCCAGGCGAAGTCGGAAAATGGATACAGATTGCACGTCCGGCGCACACATTCTTGTTGATCATCTGCATCATGTGGACCAGCGTACGACCGGGGGGAGCGTACAACATCTTTCAATTTTGATTTTTTTTATATAAAGGAAAACAATCCGGCGTCTCTATAGAATCCTTCAATTTTACTATTTGCTGATGGACACATTAATATTGTTTCCGTTAGAGAATACTTTTAACTGTGGCATTAGCTAGTTGACAATAGTTATTAAAATAATAATTTCCTGATGAAGAAGTTAAAAGTAACCATTATACACTGGATATTCTACCCCAATCTTTAATAGTTATAAAAATTCTTGAATCTGGCATTTGAAGTTTGATGAAGACTAACTTTACTCCCTCTGTCCCTGAAATAAAGTCATTCCAGCTTTTCAAAAAGTCAATAATTTTTAATTTTAACCAAATATATTTAACAAAATATTAATATTTATGATACATAATTAGTATCATTAGGTAATAATAAACTTATTTGGAGATATGAATATTGCACATATTTTCAATTTTCTACAAATCTAGTTAAAGTTGAGAAAGTTTGACCAGCACGAATTCCCATAGCGACTCTTTTTTAGGGACGGAGGGAGTATATTAAAATTATAGAGCTCGAACAATGGATCTACAACTTTGTAGTTTACAAGTTTTTTATTTGAAATTATTTAGAATCCCAAAAGTTCTTTTTTACATTCTTAGATTCTAAAATGCAAAAATTAGAATTTTCAAATAACCTTGGATGGTATATACAAAAGTTGAAATTATCAATGCGAAATATAACTTTATAGTTAACAATTTTTTATCTGAATTTTCATGACCTGGATGGTATTCATTTTATTTTGTTATATTTCAAAAATTAAAGTTTAGAATTTTCAAAATATTAAGACTATCTTCATCCGACTTCATATGCAACTTTATATTTTTTTTATGACTATTAATGGTTGGGGTACAATAGCCATGAGCATAATGATCACTTTTAAATTCTCTCTCCCCTCTAATCCTGAAAACTATTTATTTTAATAGCCATAGTATCTAAGAGCTAATTGCTAATGAAACCATTAAATTTCTGTTAGGATATGGGACTCAAATCGAATGAGAAGAGTACAAACTAAGTTGCATAAAATCGAACTGATATATTAGCCATGTAATTGCAATGGTAACCTTGATAGTTAAATATATTGTTGATCAAGTTATATTACGAAAATGTAAAACATATATAGTTTAACAAGCTATTCTAAAGCTTATTTCGAATAGTTTTTTAAAGACACTAAAGGGGTGAAACTTATGTGTATAAAGTAATTGAAATGTCTATAGAAAAATACAAAAATTGTCGATGCCAACAAGTTGAACAACGAGAGACAGTAACTGTAAAAGTTTATGAAAATAAGCTTAGGGGCGCAACGCTCAGGGCGACCCTGCATAGCGACTCTGGCCCCACTGTTGCCATCCCCCGCGACGCCTCAGTCCCCCGCCGAGCCTAGGGTGCGTTGGCCCAAGGCGCGGAACAGGTGCTCGCCTAGGGGTGCTCGCGCGCCTTGCCCAGGTGCTCACACAGACTACCAAGCAGGTCCTCGCCTAGAGGCGCACCGGCGAACTCCATGCGCCGCAGCGGCAGAGAGCTCCGTGATTCGTCCAAGCAGTATGGTGACATTGCGCGCTGAAAACGCATGTTGCAAAAGTATGTTTCAAGTGTTTCAGATGTTTCATCTAGATGTTGCAAGTGTTTCATGTGAAATGTTGCGAAAGTAGATCGGGATGTTGCATATGTTGTAATGGTTGTACATGTAGGTTGCAAACTTTTGTTCCTAATGTTTCAGTTGTTTTTCCAGACGTATGTTGAAAGTGTGTTTATCTGAATGTTTCACGTGTTTCACACATATGTTGCACGTATGTTTATCTGGATGTTGCATATATTTTGCAATGGCTTTTTCAAGCGCTTTTCAAGTGTTTCAGACATATGTTGCAAGTGTTTGACTGTTTTCGGATGTTTGTTGCAAAATGTTTCATTTTGATGTTTCAAAAGTAGATCGGGCTTTGCATCTCCCTCCTTGCCTTCTGCTGTCTCGTCCCAGTGTCTCCTCCTCTTCTCGATGTTGGTGATGCTCGGGTGGCGTGGGTGGGGCGAGTCGTTCGAGCGGTGCAGAATCCGAGCGAGTGGGACGTGCGGAACGGAGCAGAGACAGGGCGTGGGGAGCGGCATCCGAACGCGGGCCTAGTCCCGAACGTTGTTCCGTTATTATTTTGCAAAAGAAAAAGAAAAGGACGTCTCTTTCCTCACTCTCACTGATGTCAAAGTGGATCCAGGGCCGAGCCCTTAAAACTAGGAGGTCATAGCGCTACTCAGACTAGGGTCATGTTTGATAAGCAAAATTCTTAATCCACAGGAATAGAAAAAAAAACATGATTAGGGTTTCCTAACAAAACTAAAATAAAATAAGAAGTACCTAGAACTCCAAGGCATCCAACAGATTTTTATATCCTAGACTAGAGGTTTAATCTTTTGCTCCAAACAAGGTTGGACGCATCTATTTTTTGTTTGTTTTATTTTAAATATAAAGAAGGCCTAGCTAGAAAGCAAGTCACTATATCATGAGTTGATGACGTGTGCAAAAAGAGAGAGAGAAAAAAAGAGGTCCTTTAGAGCTTTATGTTGATATTGTTCTCGCACAAGGGGACTTTGATGTATAGATGGCGCATGCATGCGTGTCGAGCCTGCATCAGGGCATCATCATAATGAAGGCGCCGGGGCACGTACAAAAGGTGAGAGACCGCAGCATCAAGATTCAAGGCCTCCGATCGCTTTGAGATCTCGCCATTTGACCTGACCTGAGCGAAAAGCTTCGCAATAGATCTCCTCTAGCTGATAGATCTTTTGACCCGCCGGTCGGCTGGCCGCGAATGTGAATCTCAAGATGGCAACGGGTATATACCCGACGGGTAGTACCCACCCGTACCCGTACCCGCACCCGTAAAATTTTACCCGTCGGGTTACCCGTACCCGCATGCGGGTAAAAAAATAGTTCCATACCCGTACCCGCCGGGTAATTCTCACCCGACGGGTAACCCGTACCCGATAGCATACCCGAAAATTACCTAAAAATATCAAATAGTCACATACAAAAATAAATCATTCTAAGCTTCCAACAAGTTATAAACATGTTAACAAACATTATTAGCATCACTACAACAAAGACAATCTACTAGAAATATAGTGGATGTCTCAATGAGCCAAATTCATGACTTATATGCACTAAAATAACTCAGGTTGACTAGTTATTTTTGCGGGTATGTCTTACCCGCGGGTATGCGGGTATGGGTAGTATACACCCGCACCCGTACCCGCATACCCGATGGGTATAGGATTTTGTCCAATAACGTACCCACGGGTAGAAAATTCATTCCATACCCGTCTCTTTATCGGGTAATACCCGTCGGGTACTCGGGTTTCGGGTACCCGTTGCCATCTCTATGTGAATCTAAGGCCCTCCACACTGTATCGCTTAAGTGATGCCTAAAGGAAGAGAGAGAAAATTCTGGCGTCACTCTTCCCACTGCAGCAAACGAAGCCAACTTCCAGCTGTTAAACAATAGGGTTTATTACTCAGGGCCATGCGCCCTTGCCATGTTGTTGGTGGCTATGCCAGGTTGTTGGCTAGCTTGTAGGTCAAGTAGATGGATAGATAATTCTGTTGTGTTTCTGTCGTAATTCAACCAATATATGTGCCACGTCAGGGGTTGTTCCTGACTACTTAACACAAAGCCGAGAGACCTGGGAGGTCATCTCGTTAACCCTAGTTAGTTTTTACACGTTATCTAGAGCTAGCTTCCTTACGGAACTCATCAATGGCGCTCCCTTCATCCTCCGCGCAGTCTGCTGCCGCTTTTCTCGGTCTCATGTTCATCCCTGTGACCGAGAAGCTGACTCGCAACAACTTCCAATCATGGAAGTCCCAGGTCGTCTCGGCGATCAAGGGAGCCCAAGCCGCAAAGTTCATTCAGCCGGGAGTCCAACCTCCATCGGAGTTTCTGGCCTCCAAGACCGGCAACGACAAGGAGCCACCAGTACTCAATCATGAGTATGAGAACTGGGTGGCCAAAGATCAGTAGGTTCTGAGCCACCTGTTGAGTTCGCTCTCCAAGGATATCCTCGGCCAAATATCCACCGAGGTGATGGCGTTGGCGGCATGGGCCACCATAGAGGGCATGTTCGCGTCCCAGTCGAGGGCGCGGGTCATCACCACACGGATGGCACTAGCCACCGGCTCCAAGGGTTCCTCCTCCATCAGCGAGTATTTCGCTAAGATGAAGGGGCTTGCCGATGACTTGGCGTTGGCAGGCAAGAAGATCGAAGACGAGGAGCTAGTCTCCTATATCCTGACCGGTTTGGATCTTGACTACGATCCGGTCGTGTCGGCGGTGGCGGCGCGCGTCGAACCCTTCACTGTCAGCGAGCTGTACACACAACTCATCAGCCATGAGCAGCGCATGGACCTGCGCAACAACGGAGGACATCAATCCTCCGCGAACGTGGCGGCCAAGGTGTAAGGTCCTAGATGGCTAGAGGGGGGTGAATAGCCTATAAAAAATCCTACACAAGCCACTAAGCAAACTTGTTAGAATAACTAACAGCGCAAAGCGAGTTTTGCTTAGCCTACGGTTGTGATGCAAGTCTCCTATCCACAAGTCTAGTAGATTATGATCTCTAGTTCACACAAGGGCTATGTCACTAATCTTACACTAGTGAGCAAGCTAATAACACTACTAGCAAAGCTACTACTAGAGCTACACAAGATAAACTAGTAAAATAAATGCGGAAGAGAGGATTGTGAATCTTATACCGACGGTGGAGTGAAGATGTTGCCAATCACCAAGATGATATACAATCAAACAATATTGACAACAAGACAATATGAAGACCAATCACCGGGAGACAAGTGACACAATATTTTTGTTCACCCGGTGTTCACTTGTGCACCGACAAGCTACGTCACCGGTTGTGTCGACCAACACTTAGATGGTTCCTCGATGTGACCCTCAAGTCACTTGCCCCTCAAGGCACGCCCCGCAAGGCACCACAAGACACCACTCTTAAGTGAGGTAACTCAATGATACGCGCAATCCACTAGAGTTGCTTTTGGTGCTCTGCCGAGAAAAGCACAAGAACCTCTTACAATCAACCGGAGGTGGCCAAGAACAATCTCCTTCTCTTGCCAACGCCTCCAACAATCTCCAAGCCGGCTAGGAGCGGAACTCTCCAAGAGTAACAAGAAATCCACCAGCTAAACCACCAACAAGTGCCACTAGATGCCCTCAAGCTATGCAATGCACTTTGGGATCACTCAATCTCACTTTTGATTTGCAATCAAGCAAGAGAGAAGAGTGGGAGGAGAAGCTCTAGCTCAAAGGATGCACAAGAATGTTAGAAATCATGAGATACCTCCCCAAGGGCCGGCCAACAAGTATTTATAAGCATCCCATCCGAATAGAGCCGTTATACCCCTTCACTGAGTCTTTTTCGGGATGACCGGACGCGCCGGTCATAACTGACCGGACGCGCTCAACCGCGTCCGATCCTCCAATGGTCACTGACCCCAACGGTCAAACCAACGACCGGACGCGCCTAGGGCAACGACCGGATGCGCCTGTCAAATGACCGGACGCGCCCATCAAACGATCGGACACGCCGATCGCGTTGTTCTGCGCGCCCGCGAAGCAACGACCGGACGCACCCCTCGCAATGACCGGACGCGACAGTGCCCGCGTTCGGTTAGAGTCCAGTAAGCTCCCTCAATGATCGGACGCGTCCGATCGCGTGTGATTGGACGCGCCCCGCGTCTGATCGTCCTTGCGAACCGTAGTTCCTTCTGGGCACCTGACCGGACGCGCCGGTCCCGCGAGTGACCGGACGCGCCGGTTGCAAACCCTAGCACCCGCGCGCCTAACTGCTGACCGAACGCGTCCGGTCATACCATGACCGCGTCCGGTGCAGCGTCCGGTCACCTCTGTGACATCCGTTCGCCTCTGTTTCTTTTCTGACTTCCGGCGTAGTGGAAAATAGGCATTTCATCTCCTCGAAAACGCCTGAATCCCACGCTCGCAAGCTCGGCGGGAGGGAGAGAGAGACCCAAACCCTCTCTACCGCTTAAACTTCAACGCCTTCGTAAATGTGCCAACACCAACAAGTGATCATCACCTTGTGTACGTGTGTTAGCATTTTCATAAACATTTTCGAAGGTTTACCAGTTAGCTCACTAGGCCCTACATGCAATGCACTTCATGAATTCACCTAGTGGCACCCGTGCATCGAATAACCGATAAGACTTCCCCTCTTAATAGTTCGGCTATCGATCCTAAACCACTCACACCCTCTATGGTGTCTTGAGTGCAAAACAAAATGGCCCTATGGTTATACCTTTACCTTGAGCCCATTTTGTTTTTCCAAAAGATATGATCCACTTCATATCACCACATGACCATCTCGATCCATCGACCTTGACGTCACTTGCTATTCACCGTTGCATCGGTCCGTCGGCGCCAAGTCTTGCTCAAGCTTCACCATCGCATGGTCCTTCGCTTCGAAGCCTCGACTTGCCCTTCACCTTCACAACCGGTCCATCGAGCCAAGCATCACCTCGGTCTTCATCATCTTGGTCACATGAGTCAATATCATGTCTCATATTCAATGACCACCTTTATCTAAATCATCCACTTAGATATAAAGGTTAGTCCTAGGTTTCATCAATTAGCTAAAACCAAACTAGGGACTTTCACAAGGGTGGTCGCGGTGGCAGCAACTCGTCGCGCGGTCGCGGCGGTGGAGGCCGCAACGGTGGTGGCCGTGGAGGCCGTGGTGGCTTCGGTCGCGGCGGCGGCGGCTGTGGCCAGGGGTCGTCGTTCTAGCAGGGCGTCTTCTGCTAGCTCTGCGGCAAAGAGGGGCACGCCGTGGTGCGCTGCTTCAAACATTTTGATGCCTCCTTCACAAGACCTACATAGAAGAGTGCAGTTGCAGCTACTAGTTTGTATGGTGTGGATACGAACTGGTACATGGACTCCGGTGCGACTGATCACATCACCGGGGAGCTAGAGAAGTTGACCGTCCGTGACAAGTACAACGGCAGCGATCAGGTGCATGTGGCCAATGGATCAGGTATGGAGATAGATCACATTGGTCATAGTGTACTGCATTCCCCTACTGGTAACATCTACAAAACATTCTTCATGTACCTAAGGCTCGCAAGAGTCTAGTGTCTGTTAATCATTTAGCACGTGACAACAATGTTTACCTTGAATTTCATCCAAATCATTTTTCCATCAAGGAACAGCAGACGAAGAGAACCCTCCTCAGCGGTAGATGTGAACGGGGGCTCTATCCTTTGAAGTCTTCGAATAAACAAGTGCTTGGTGTTGTCAAGCCGTCCAGCTCCTTGTGGCATTCTAGGCTAGGTCATGCTTCCACTCAAGTTGTCCAGCAAGTCATTAGCCGCCACAAGCTTCCATTTCTTAGAGAGTCAAATAATCATGTCTGCGATGCATGTCAGCAAGGCAAAATTCATCAATTGCCTTATGCTCTTTCTAGTAGTGTTTCATTGAGTCCCTTGGACCTTGTGTTTTATTATGTGTGGGGGCCGGCATCTACTTCTGTCGGACGGCATGCTTACTATGTAAGCTTTATTGATGATTATAGTAAGTTTGTTTGGATCTACCTTTTGCGTCAAAAGTCTGAGGTGTTTCAATGCTTTTGTGATTTTTAAAACCTTGTTGAACGCCAGTTTAACTGAAAAATTCGTGCTATTTAGACTGATTGGGGAGGGGAATATCAAGCCTTGAATCCCTTCTTCAAGCGCATAGGTATAAAACATCAAGTTTCTTGCCCCCACGCACATCAACAAAATGGTTCCGCCGAACGTAAACATAGACATATAGTAGAGATGGGACTCACACTCCTTGCTCATGCCTGTGTTCCTTTGAAATTTTGGGATGAAGCATTCCTTACGGCGGTTTTCCTTGTAAATCGTCTTCCATCCAAGGTGGTTAATAATGAAACACCCTTTGAATGTTTGCATGGTCAGCAACCTGATTATAGTTTCTTGCGCACGTTTGGTTGCGCTGTTTGGCCAAATCTTAGACCTTACAATTCTCGCAAATTGCAATTTTGTTCAAAGAGGTGTGTATTTTTAGGGTACAACAACATGCACAAAGGATTCAAGTGGTTGGATCTAGCAGAAGGGCGTGTTTGCATCTCTTGCGATGTTGTCTTTGATGAGGGTGTGTTCCCTTTTGCTCAGCTTCACCCTAATGCTGGTGCCCGCCTCTGTGTCGAAATTTCTCCCTTACCAAATGCCTTATTAAGCCCTCCTACTAGTGGCCTTGGGGATGCAGTATTATGTGATCTAAGTGTGTCTTCTCCTGTACCTGCTAACCCCTTGATGAGTTCTACTCGAAGTCCTGATGATGTAGGTGAAAATGAGGAAGAAAACAATGCAGATTTGGGCGAAGACAGATGTTATTTCGTGTGCCCTAGCCCTGGAGATAGCCGAGGCGTGCGAGTCGAGGTGGATTCGGTGGCGCCAGCAGACTCACCCTCTGCACCCGACAAATTTTCATCGGGATCGGGGGGAAACCTCCGCGCGCCAGGAGCGGTCGCCGTGTCGTCTTCTGCGGGGGCTGACGCAGACTCGCGTGCCAGCGGATCTTCTGCGCCAGTTGTGGAGCTCTCCCCCTCGGTCACAGGCGCTCTGATGCCACAACCTCCGAGCCATGGGGAGAGATCTTGGTCTTTGGATCATCTACGCCTGGTGCTCCTGATGACGTCCCTGCTGATACTTCCCCACAGCGACCATTACACGTCTGCGACAAGGCATCAGCAAGCCCAAGGTATACACTGACGGCACCGTTCGTTGGTGCAACCTTGCTACTTCCTCTGGTTGTAAATGGGTCTACTAGATCAAGAGGAAGGTAGATGGCACCATCGACAGATACAAAGCTCGTTTGGTAGCAAAGGGTTATAAACAAAGATATTGTATTAATTATGAGGACATGTTTAGTCTAGTGGTCAAAGCTACAACCATCCGACTTATCTTGTCTATTGCAGTCTCGAAAGGGTGGACACTTCGATAGATGTTCAAAATGCATTCCTCCATGGTGTACTAGAAGAAGAGGTCTATATGCATCAGCCGCCTGGGTATGCGGATAAGGTACATCCTAATTATGATTGCAAATTGGATAAAGCCCTTTACGACCTAAAACAGGCACCGCGAGCTTGGTATGCTAGGCTTTGCGGCAAGTTGGAAAAGTTGGGATTTATACCATCAAAGGCCGATACTTCATTATTCTATTACAACAAAGGTCGACATACTTTGTTTGTTCTGGTGTATGTAGATGATATTATAGTGGCCAGTTTATCACAGGCAGCAACAGATGCACTACTTAAGGATTTGCAATGTGACTTTGCCCTCAAGGATCTCAGTGACCTTCATTACTTCCTTGGAATAGAGGTTAAGCGGTTGGAGGACGGGTTAGTACTCTCACAGCAGAGGTATGCTACTGAAATCCTCGCCAAGGCTGGCATGAAAAATTGTAAGCCTATTTATACACCCTTATCTACCTCCTAGAAACTCAGCATTGCTGAGGGTGATAAGCTCGGGCCTGAGGATTCTACCAGATACCGTAGCATGGTAGGAGCACTGCAGTATCTCACACTCACTCGCCCGGATTTATCTTTTGCAATGAACAAAGTGTGCCAATTCTTGCATGCTCCAACTGCGGTGCACTGGAGCGCTGTGAAGAGGATACTGAGATATGTGCATGGATCGTGCGGTCTTGGTCCAAAAATCAGAAAGTCCAAGTCAATGATGGTGAGTGCCTTTTCTGATGCAGACTGAGCCGGTTGTGTTGATGATAGACGATCCACCGGTGGCTTTGTTGTGTTCTTGGGAAACAATCTGATCTCATGGTGTGCTCGAAAGCAAGCACGGTGTCATGTTCTAGCACTGAGGCAGAATACAAGGCACTAGCAAATGCGACGGCACAGATGATGTGGGTGCAAAAGTTGTTAACCGAGCTTCGGGTTCATCATCCTCCGGCAGCCCGGTTATGGTGTGACAATCTTGGTGCTAAGTATCTTTCGGCGAACCCAATCTTCCATGCCCGGACAAAGAACATTGAAATTGACTTTCATTTTGTGCGTGAGCATGTTGCTCAGAACTGCTTGATGTTCGATTTATCAACACAGGTGATCAGTTAGCAGATGGGTTCACGAAGCCAATCTCCGCAGCCAAGCTAAAACAATTCAGGTTCAATCTCAACCTTGTAGGTGGCTGAGATTGAGCGGGGGTGTTAGACGATAGGGTTTGTTACTCAGGGCCATGCGCCCTCGCCATGTTGTTGGCTAGCTTGTAGGTCAAGTAGATGGATAGATAATTCTGTTGTGTTTCTGTTGTAACTCAACCAATGTATGTGCCACGTCAGGGGCTGTTCCTGACTACTTAACACGAAGCCGAGAGACCTGGGAGGTCATCTCGTTAACCCTAGTAGTTTTTACACCAGCGACTCCAGAAAAATGAGTGACGCAACTACTTTCCCCGGTGCCCAAACCATAAAGTAGTATTTCTTTGTCTGCAGCATGGACTCAACGATGTACTCCTCGTGCCTGGCGCAGTCCTGCAAACATGGGTAATCTATTTTTTAATTTCGTCTTTCTTTGCTCCATGGGTCCCATGAAAAGATGCTGAGTGTTGTCCACCAATGTGCAGCTTGTCAAGAGCGATGCCAAAACAAGAGGTGGGACCCAGAGTTTTTCTTGGCACCACTATACTATTGTGGAGGGTCTAAGGGGCTATTTGGTGTGCAGCCACAGCACGCCAAACGAGTTGGTGATGTGTGGTGAGGAGAGTAGCCGCCATAGCTCAGCGAAAACTAACACAGAAAAGTTACGTGGCTGCCTCAATGTAAGTTCAAACCAAACATTAGCCAAAGCAGTATGGCAGGAGCGAGCGTCGCGAGTGACGGGCGGCAACCAAACACCCCCTAAGGCAGCCATTATACGCCCACAGTAGCAGTGCCCCCATGCCCCGTTGTTGTTGCTGCTTGCACATCAGTACATCACACCATATCTCGTGGCTGGCTTTACTAGAAAGAAAACGAACATGGGTGGCAGCCAGGCGTGGCCTACTACCAGCTGGCTGATCAATTAGTAAGTAAGGGCGTGTTTAGATGGCAAAATATTTGGGAAAAATTCATATAGCACTTTCGTTGTTATTTGGTAAAATTTGTCTAACTATGGACTAACTAGGCTCAAAAGATTCGTCTTGACATTTACATACAAACTGTGTAATTAGTTATTTTTTTACCTATATTTAATGCTCCATGCATACGTCTAGAGATTTGATGTGATGGGCACTGTGCAAAAAAAATTTGGGGTCTTTTAGGATCTAAACGTGCCTAAGTAGGAGGAGTACGAGCCGGTCATCAAAGCGATGGCACGCATGCATACACTGTACTGTACCACAGGGATCAGTGGGAGGGGTTTGGAATGCATGGGTGGCCCTGCAGTGCGGTGCACTGCAGCCAAATTAAGATCTGGGCTGGCTCCAAGACTGGCGGTACAGAAGAAACAAGAATATGGGCGGATTCTCCAAACAAAAAGGCGTCGCCAAAACCAAAAGGGGAGATAGATAGCGCTATTAGCCGGCTGAAGATCGTATCGTTCTCTTGGCCGGACCATATTATAATTCGTAGCATCGGGGCAGGGTTTCTATCAGGAAATCCCGAGAAAACGATCACGCGTAGTACGTGAAATCCCGCGCAAGGATTCTTTCGGGTCGGTCTCGAGAGAGAGAGGTGGCCAGGCCCGTGGGCCGGGTAGGGCAAAGGAAGAGAGGCAAAGGATAGGTAGCATAGCGCTAGTAGTAGTACTGTATATAGCAGCAGCAGCAGTAATGAAACGCCGGCCTCTCTGGGGCCTGTTTTAGATGCATTTTAAATTCCAAATTTTTATGCTCTCTCTATTACATCGAATCTTTGACACATGCATAGAGTATTAAATATAGATAAAAAATAACTAATTGTATAGTTTGGTTGTAAATCACGAGACGAATATTTTGAGCCTAATTAGTCTATAATTGGATACTAATTGTCCAATACAAACGAAAGTGCTACAGTAGCCAAATTCTTTAAAAAAAATTTGCATCTCAACACCCCCTGACTCATGGGTTGGGTGTATGCACAGCGTTCTCGATCCTCGTACTCTTCTTCCCTGCCTTCTTCACTGGCTCGAATACTGTGTAGTAGTATAGTATGCGGATCGATCGAAGAGTGGATGCATGGTCGTGGTCCGATCAGGCCGCGTCGGGTCGTCCTCTTCTGTGCTCGCGGAACGTGGACGGTGGACACGTCGTCACGGGCCGGTCTCGTGGATTCGTCCCTTGTCGTCTCGCTCTCGCTTGACCGCCACACCAGCGACACCCAGCCTTGTCTAGTTCCCCCAATTCTCTCCAAATTTTACTATGTAAAAAAAAGATTTATCGTCACATCAAAATATCGGTAAATGCATGGAGTACTAAATGTTGATGAAATCAAAAACTAATTGCACAGTTTTGTTGTACTTTGCGAGACGAACATTTTAAGCCTAGTTAGTCAAAATTTGGATAATTTTTACCAAATACAAACGAAATGCTACAGGAATTCTGATACAGTGTTTTTCTCCCTAATTCACGGAACTAAACGAGGCCCCACCCACCGCCGCCTAGGTTTCATTTCTCTTTCACGTCCACCGGCCTGGTACGCTCCTTGTTGGCCTGGTACGCTCCATCTTGTTACTACTGTGCCAGATTTTTTTTTTTTTTTTTGCATCTAAGGCCCTGTTTAGTTCGTAAAATTGTTTACAAAAAATCACTGTGGTAGACTGTAGCATTTTCGTTGTTATTTGGTAATTAGTGTCCAATCATAGACTAACTAGGCTTAAAAGATTCGTCTCGTGATTTATAGCTAAACTGTATAATTAGTTTTATTTTTTATCTATATTTAATGTTTATGTCTAAAAATTGATGTGACAGAGAATCTAAAAATTTTTGAGAAATTTTTTAGGAACTAAATAGGCCCTAAACACCCCCTAGTCTACTACTGCTCGTACGGGTTCGTCTCGAAGTTTGATCTCCATACGTCAGCTGCGGTCCTGCGGTGCGTACCGTCTCCTCTTTGTCACGATCACGACTCACGACCAGCCCTTTTAGTTCGCAAAATATTTTGCAAAATGTAACGGTAGCACTGCTGTACCACTTTCGTTGTTATTTGATAATTATTGTCCGATCATGGTCTAATTAGGCTTAAAAGATTTGTCTCGTGATTTACAACTAAACTGTATAATTAGTTTTATTTTTTATTTATATTTAATATTTAATGCATGTGTTTAAAGATTCGATGTGACAGGAATGTGAAATATTTTGGGAAAGCGCCGTGCGACCGCCGGGCAGTGCCCGTGCTGATGCTGCCATTGCATGGTGCGCGCAAGCGGCCGAAGGAACAAGCCTGCCGGACGACCAACCCTGCCAGCGTACGTACGTACCCGCTCGCCGCAGAGGAACCCAAGGCCGGTCGCTTGACCCGACCGTACGTCTCTCTCCCACGGCGCGCGGCGCATGGGTTTCATCAGTCGCCCCATCCGAAGGAAGCACGGCTCACCCCATAAACCTCGGGCCGCGTACACGTACGTCCGGGTGTACGTCGCGGGCACCGCCCGTGCGTTCCACGACCGCCAGGCGCCAGACTAGCGACGAGCGGCGCCGGATCCCCTGGCCCTGCCGTCCGGTCCGATCCGATCCGATCCTCCCGAGTCCCCGCACGCCACGCGCGCATTGAAGCGCCGAAAACGGGGGTGAGGTGAGGGGCATTGACTCCCCGGGATCCTGCGGGTACAAGGACAAAGAGATCCGCGCGACCAGCGTACGAGCGGATCGCGTGGGGACACGACGATACTCGACAGTCGATACGCTGTTTTAAGGGGTATATCCGCTAGTATCTCTCTCTGGCCGGACCGGACCGAGGATAGGCTGCACCGCCGCAGGAGTAGCAACCAGTAGGCAAGCGCGGCGGGTACCAAATTTCCCTCTTAAATTCTACGGAGTACTATGCAAAAAGAAGATTCTCATCGTATCAAAATATCAGCACATGTATGGAGTACAAAATGTAGATGAAATTAAAAACTAATTGCACAGTTTTGTTGTACTTTACGAGACGAACGTTTTAAGCCTAATTAGTCAATGTTTGGACAATTATTATCAAATAAAAACAAAATGCTACAGTACTGCACATTACTGTGCAGTAACTCGGCGCACGCCGAATCCGGCGAACTAAACACGGCCCTTGTCTGCTATGGCCTGACGGGCTCGGACTTGCAAACCTGTTCCCCGAGATCATCTGGACATCTGCAGTCTCTCCCCAGCCTTTTGATGCCTCTCCCGGCAGCTTTTGCTTCCAGTTCCAGTGACCGGGGGTGTGAACAATGAAGTGGAGTAGCAGCTGCACCTGCACGGCCCACGGGAGGAGGAGCACAGCAGCCGGCCGGGCCATGCGGCAGGAGCAGGACGCCAGGACCTCGTTCCCAAGCTCGATGGGTTGCTATTGCTGAGATTTGCCCTAAAAAAGGTTGTACCGGGCACGGTGAACACGATGTGCTTTTGCGTTTACTAATAACCACGTCTTGATAGAGATGGACCACTTAATCTCAGGATCGATCAGGTACCTTGCCTTTTTTTTTATTTCCTGATGGTAGTATAACTAATGCGCCTTTGCAGCTTTTCCATTCATTCATTGTGATGGATCGAATCTTTTGCTGGATGGATACGGTGGTTCAGGGCGTCAATGTAAGAGGAGTACGTGTATGTACGGTACCAGTGGGCGGTGCCGCCGTGCGGTGTCATGTGTCAATGAATAGCACTTAAGCGGCGGATCCAGAATTTCAAAATTTCTTTAAAAAACACTTAGGGCCCTTTGGAACAAAGGATTCACAAAAGATAGGGATAGAAAAAATATAGGAATGAAATGTCCTAACACTTCAAATCCTTTAGGGTTTGGAAGCAATGTAGGAAAAGCATAGGAAAGAAAACAATGAGGTTGGAGCTCATGTTTTGTTTCCTCCAAAATTCCATCACAATGGGCCTGTCGGTACCAACAGTACGGGGGTACCACAGCTATCGCCAAAACACTAACAAAAACCGAAACCAGTAGGAAAGATAGCCCGCTCGACGGGGCGCCTCGACCGCGTCCCGGCTCCGACTCGTACGAGGCCCGCCCGACGGGGTGCCTCGACCGCGTCCCGGCTCCGACTCGTACGAGGCCCGCTCGACGGGGTGCCTCGACCGCGCCCCGGCTCCGACTCGTACGAGGCCCGCTCGACGGGGCGCCTCGACCGCGTCCCGGCTCCGACTCGTACGAGGCCCGCTCGACGGGGTGCCTCGACCGCGCCCCGGCTCCGACTCGTACGAGGCCCGCTCGACGGGGCGCCTCGACCGCGCTCCGGCCCCTCGATGCCCTTTCTTTACCTACCCAGGACAAAAGCCATAGCATTCAATGCGGTTACCTACTACCACCGACCGACATGGCTACGGCATGGGTCAACGCAGGAACAATACCCACGTCAAGTCTCACTGTTTTACCGCCCATCCCGTGATGGGAGGTGAAAGCCGTCACTGTGTCCACCATACCGCGCACTATTCACCATCAGTCACCCTCGAGGGAGGATAAGACAAGGTCCGTCCCCCGCGATACCGGGGATTCGGCCTTATCCATCCGACCTCGACCCAGCCTCGACCCGGCCCCAACGCTCGACTTAGCTCGAAGGACGGTATGGCCTGGCACTCTGGGTCATTTCACCCTCTTGTCCCGTACCGCGTCAGGATACCCAGGGATGGCCGGCCATCCTGAAGCCACGTCGCTACAGTCAACTCAACAGGAATCGACGAAACATCGCCTCAAGCCTCCCCTCGACTTGGCCACCTCTCGCCCTATAAAAAGGCAGGCCAGGGCGAACCAAAGGGGGGAAGAACAAGAAACATCACGGACAGACGAAACAACCAACCACCCGACCGAGCAACGAAAGCAAGAGATCAACATCTCAAGCAACCACCTTTCTCCTTTTTCTCTTTGAGACTTGGGCTCGACACCCTCTCTCGCCTGCTTGTAACCCCTACACGAGCACCCCGGTGCAAGGAAATATAAACCTCTCTTCCCCGCTGGACGTAGGGCCTTCTTTTGCCCGAACCAGGATAAACCCCCATGTGTTCTCCTTGCATCACCATCCAGGAAAGAGTCACGCAGCATTTACTCGTTGGTTTAGGACCCCCTTGGTCCGAACACCGACAGTTGGCGCGCCAGGTAGGGGTACGCTGCGTGCAAACCTCGCTTTGTCGCCGTTCTTCCTGGATGGCTAACCCCGAACGCCCGATCCCGTTGGGTACGGTGATCTGGTTTGGGAGTTTGGAGTTCATGTCGCTCGGCTCTGGCTACAACATGGTCCTACTCCCACCCAGGCACCCAACCGACGAAGATTACGAGCTCTCCCAGCCCGGGGGAGCAGTCAACCGGCACCGTCACTCCAGGCGGTCGCGGGCCGCCCGGCGACGGCGAGCCCAGCACAACTACCGTCTCTACCTGACGGAGGGCGATGGGATCCCCCGGTCCGACACCCCCCAGACAGGCGCTAGCCCAGATCTCCTTTTGGAAGATTTGGGAAGGATGAGCCTGGTCGAGGGTCGCGTGCCAACGAGGAATCCCGCCGCTCCCCCGTCCGGTGAGACACCACTGTCCATAGCATCTATTTCGCCACGAACAGTGACGTCCCCATCACCATTCCCGTTTGGACTAGACTCGGTCGCCCGGGTGTATGCATCCTCCGTGAGCACTCGCATGAGCGCTTATGAGGAACTCCCCGGACACCATCTACGCTCCACTCTGGACCTCGTTGCGTCCACACCGGTTTCTGATTATCGGGACTCTACGGAGACACCGGAAACAGAACCCCGTGTGACTGCTTCTCCACGTCACCACCTCGGTGATGGTTGGCATCGGCCACACATTCCCCCATCATATTACTACTTTGGCGCACCTGACTCCGACTCGGCCGACGACACCTATGATCCGACTCGTGAGTGCTTCAACATCGACGTTGAAAGCACCTCGGAATCAGAGGACGAAGAGCCGGTCGAGGAAAGGCACACGCCCCCTCATGTCGAGCTTCCTGCCGAGCGAAACGAGCCCCAGTTCCTTGCGGATCAAGGAACGCAGCTCGGACAGATTCGCGAGTTGCAGGACCAGCTTGACGAGGAACGCGAAAACCTGGATCTCCTCCAGCAAACCCTCGAGCGTGAGCGTGCGGAACACGCATTTGGCGGGAGAGCTCATGAGAGGGCTCGCGACGTCAACCGTCGCATCGACGAGGACCGGGCGGTCGACCCCCCGGTTTTCGCTCGAGCCAGCCAAAACGTTGTCGCCGCTGCCATGCTCCTGCGCAACATGCCCGAGCCGTCAAACCCTGACGCCCGTCGGGCTCGAGACGAAATCCGAGGGCTCCTCGAGACTGCCGCCATGCAGCAGGCCGAGAGCTCTGCCTCGAGGCGGCGCGAAGCAGCCTCGGAGCGGACCCTCGAGCCTTCCCGACAGGAGAGAGAAGCCTCGGTTCATCCCGAGCCTGCCCGGCGAAACCGGGTAGCACCTGCCCCTGAGCTCATCGCCAACGACCGCGAGCCTCGAGACACCCGTGGCAACATCGTCGAGCGTCGCACACGCAAACACGGTGACGGTGTAGCTCGAGGCTACCACGTCCACAGGGGCGGACGCTACGACAGCTCGGAAGACCGTAGCCCTTCACCCGAACCTCCAGGCCCTCGGGTGTTCAGTAGGGCTATCCGTGAGACGGTGCCCCCCGGCTCGGTTCCGTCCCCCCACGACTCTCACCAAGTATAACGGCGAGACCAAACCCGAACTTTGGCTCGCCGATTTCCGCTTGGCGTGTCAGTTGGGCGGGGCCACCGATGACCGGGCCATCATTCGGCAACTCCCCCTGTTCCTCTCCGACACCGCCCGAGCCTGGCTCGAGGATCTCCCACCTTGGCAGATCCACGACTGGGACGATCTCGTGAGGGTGTTCGAGGGAAATTTCAAGGGAACCTACATGCGCCCCGGCAACTCGTGGGACCTCCGGAGCTGCAAGCAGAAACCAGATGAGTCCCTCCGGGACTACATCCGGCGCTTCTCCCGGCAGCGCACCGAGCTCCCCAACATCACCGACTCCGACGTGATTACGACCTTCCTCTCCGGTACCACCTGTAAGGAGTTGGTCCGGGAGTTGGGCCGTAACACCCCGCTCACTGCCAACGGATTGATGGACATCGTCACCAACTTCGCCTCCGGCGAGGAGGCGGTTGGTGCGATCTTTGGCGGCGAGCCGGCAAGGGAGGAGCAGAAGGTCGACGACCCCGCGAGTTCCACCCGGGGCCCCAAGAGAAACAACCGCAAGAAGAAGAAAGGCCAGCAGGGCAAGCTCGAGGCCCCGACCGACGAGCTCGTCGCAGCTACCGAGCACAAGAAACCTCGAGGCCCCCCCGGCGGGGGCGTCTTCGACAAAATGCTCAAAGAGCCGTGTCCCTACCACAAAGGACTCACTAACCATAACCTCGAGGATTGTCACATGCTGCGCAGGTACTTCGGGGGTGCCGGCGCCAAGAAGGACGACAAGGGGGAGGACCCTAAGGGTGACGACAAGGACGGGGAATTTCCCGAGATCCGCGACTGCTATATGATCTACGGAGGACCCTCGACCTGCCTCTCCGCGCGTCAGCGCAAGCGAGAGCGGCGCGAGGTCTTCTCCGTACAGTCGGCAGTACCCCGCTTCCTTGATTGGTCTGCGGTGGCCATTACTTTCGACCGTGATGACCACCCAGACTACGTCCCCAACCCGGGGGTCTATCCACTCGTCGTTGACACCGTCATCGCCAACGCACGCCTCACCAAAGTGCTCATGGACGGCGGAAGCAGCCTCAACATTATCTATTCTCAGACCCTCGACCTCTTGGGGGTCGACAGAGCGCGCCTCCAGCCTAGCGTCGGGGGCTTCCACGGAGTCGTGCCAGGGAAACGGGCGGAACCCCTCGGGCGGGTCGATCTGCCTGTTTGCTTTGGCACGCCGGCGAACTTCCGAAAGGAAACTCTCACTTTCGAAGTGGTCGGGTTCCGTAGAACGTACCACGCTATCCTGGGACGCCCATGCTACGCCAAGTTCATGGCGATCCCGAACTACACCTACCTCAAGCTCAAAATGCCTGGCCCAAACGGTGTCATCACTGTAGGGCCCTCGTTTGAACATGCCTACGAGTGCGACGTCGAGTGCGTCGAGCACGGCGAGGCTGTTTTTGGGTCAGCGATCTTGGCCGCAGACCTCGACGGTCTAGCCAATGCGATCCCCGACCCAAAACGCCATGCCGGCAGCTTCGAGTCCGCCGAGGACGTCAAGCTCGTACCCCTCGACCCCGCTGATCCCAAGGGGAGGGCGCTGAGCGTCAGCGCCACCCTCGATCCTAAATAGGAAGCAGTGCTCGTCGACTTTCTCCGCGCGAACGTCGACATCTTTGCGTGGAGTCCCTCGGATATGCCGGGCATACCCAGGGAAGTCGCCGAGCATGCCTTGGAGATCCGGGCCGGAGCCAAACCGGTGAAGCAACGCCTGCGCCGCTTCGACGAGGAGAAGCGCAGGATCATCGGCAAGGAGATTCACAAACTGCTGGAGGCCGGGTTCATCAAGGAGGTTCATCATCCCGAGTGGCTAGCTAATCCTGTCTTAGTTAGAAAAAAGAGTGGGAAATGGAGGATGTGCGTAGACTATACTGGTTTAAATAAAGCATGTCCGAAAGTTCCCTTTCCTTTGCCACGCATTGATCAAATCGTTGATTCCACCGCGGGATGTGAAACTCTCTCATTCTTAGATGCATATTCCGGTTACCACCAAATCAAAATGAAGGAGTCCGACCAGCTCGCGACTTCGTTCGTCACCCCATTCGGCATGTATTGCTACGTTACGATGCCCTTCGGTCTCCGGAACGCGGGGGCAACGTACCAGCGATGCATGCAACATGTTTTTGGGGGGCACATTGGGTCGACCGTCGAGGCTTACGTCGACGACATCGTGGTCAAAACCCAACGTGCCGGCGACCTGGTCAGCGACCTCGACGTTGCATTCAAGTGCCTCAGAGCAAAAAACATCAAACTCAATCCAGAGAAATGTGTCTTCGGCGTCCCACGAGGTATGCTTTTAGGGTTTATCGTATCTAAACGTGGCATCGAGGCCAACCCTGAAAAAATCTCTGCAATCACCAAAATGGGCCCGATCCGAGATCTCAAGGGCGTGCAGAGAGTCACAGGTTGCTTGGCGGCACTCAGCCGTTTCATTTCGCGCCTCGGCGAAAAAGCACTCCCTCTGTACCGTCTCTTGAGGAAATCGGACCATTTTTCCTGGAACCTCGAGGCTGAGGAGGCTCTCACAAAACTGAAAGCCACCCTCTCTAGCTCACCGATCCTCGTCCCTCCGACCCCGGGGGAACCACTCCTACTCTATGTCGCAGCGACATCACAGGTTGTCAGTGCTGCCCTGGTTGTCGAACGGGCCGAGGAGGCACACACCTTGCTCGTCCAGAGGCCGGTCTATTTCGTTAGCGAGGTGCTCTCAGAAACAAAGTGTCGGTACCCACAGATCCAGAAACTGCTGTATGCTGTCATCTTGACACGGCGCAAGCTCCGACACTACTTCGAGGGTCACCCGGTTACTGTGGTTTCTTCTTTCCCCTTGGGAGAGATAGCCCAGAACCGGGAAGCCTCGGGTAGGATTGCCAAATGGGCGGTCGAGCTTATGGGCGAGGCATTGTCCTATGCGCCGCGAAAAGCTATCAAGTCACAGGCGTTGGCAGATTTTCTGGCCGAGTGGACTGACACACAACTCCCTCCTGCACAGCTCCAAGCGGAGCTGTGGACCATGTACTTCGATGGGTCATTAACGAAAATGGGAGCAGGCGCGGGCTTGCTCTTCATCTCACCCCTCGGGGTTCACATGCGCTACGTCATCCGGCTTCATTTCCCTGCGTCTAACAACGTCGCCGAATACGAGGCACTCGTCACGGGGTTGAGAATCGCCATCGAGCTCGGGGTCCGACACCTCGACGTCCGAGGCGACTCTCAACTCGTGATTGATCAGGTGATGAAGAACTCGAGCTGCCGCGACCCCAAGATGGAGGCCTACTGCCAGGAAGTACGGCGCCTCGAGGACAGGTTTCACGGCCTCGAGCTCAACCACATCGCACGCAGGTATAATGAGGCCGCTGATGAATTGGCAAAAATCGCGTCCGGTCGAGCCACGGTTCCACCGGACGTCTTCGCGAAAGACCTTCAGCGCCCATCCGTCGACCTCAGGCCAGACGGGGAGGTCGATGAGGCGTCGATCGACTTTCCACCTAAGGCAGAAGCCCCCTCGACCGGGGCTGAAGCCATGCAGGTGGGAGACTCGACGTCACCGCCTGACCTCGAGCCTGATTGGCGCGTCCCGTACCTCGACTACCTCATCCATGGGGACCTCCCCTCGGATAGGACTGAGGCTCGACGGATCACACGTCGGGCCAAAACTTTTGTAATCATGAGCGACAGCAGGGAGCTCTACCGTCGTAGCCCTACCGGTATCCTCCAACGTTGCATCACGAAAGAGCAAGGCAGAAATCTGCTCGGCGATCTTCACTCGGGGGCTTGCGGTCACCACGCTGCGCCTCGAACCCTTGTCGGAAACGCCTTTCGACAAGGATTCTATTGGCCGACCGCGGTCTCCGACACTGTCAAGCTAGTACGCTCCTGCGAGGGTTGTCAGTACTATGCGAGACAGACTCATCTTCCGGCACATGCCCTACAGACTATCCCCATCACATGGCCGTTCGCCGTTTGGGGGCTCGACCTTGTCGGACCACTGAAAAGGACGACCGGCGGCTTCACCCACTTGCTCGTCGCAATCGACAAATTCTCCAAGTGGATCGAGGCCCGCCCTATCACCAGCATCAGGTCCGAACAAGCTGTACTCTTCTTCACTAACATTGTTCATCGCTTCGGGGTCCCCAACTGTATCATCACGGACAACGGCACCCAGTTCACTGGCAAGAAGTTTTTGGATTTCTGTGACAACCACCACATCCATGTGCTCTGGTCGGCCGTAGCTCATCCAAAAACAAACGGGCAAGTGGAACGTGCCAACGGCATGGTTCTACAAGGCCTTAAGCCCAGAATCTTTGACAAACTAAACAAACATGGCAAAAGATGGGCTGCCGAGCTACCCTCGGTCCTGTGGAGCCTAAGAACAACGCCGAGTCGAGCCACGGGGTTCACTCCGTTCTTCTTAGTCTACGGGTCTGAGGCTATGCTACCAACCGATATAGAATACGGGTCCCCAAGATTGAAGGCATACAACGAAGTACACAACGACGCCACAAGACAGGACGCCCTCGACCAGCTCGAGGAAGCCCGAGATGTGGCTCTGTTGCATTCTGCCAGGTACCAGCAGGGTCTCCGACGCTACCACGACAGATACGTCCGCAAGCGTGACCTCAACGTTGGTGACTTGGTGCTACGGCGGAACCAGAACACCAAGGGACGACACAAGCTCACACCACCATGGGAAGGGCCGTACATCATCGCAGAAGTGCTAAAGCCGGGCACCTACAAGCTATCCAACGAGAAGGGCGAAATCCTCACCAACGCTTGGAACATCGAACAGCTACGTCGCTTCTTTCCTTAAAAAGCCTCGAGGCTCTGTATTTCCTTTTTCGTCAATAAAGAATACAGCGATGTTTAAAATTTCTCGTTTCGTAATAAGGAAGGATCGACCCTGCACTCACAGAGTCGACCCTCCCTCGGGGGCTGGCAAGGGGGGAACCCCCGGTCCCCGAAAAACCGAAAAAACTTGTGCTCTTTTTTAAATTTAAGAACCGTTTCTTAGATCGACTTCGCTGAAAGAGCACCCTAAGGTTCGAAAGGGCTCTCGAGCCTGGAGCATCACCTACGCCTCCGAGGCTACGGTACCTCCACTCGACCCTTGCGCCTTTTAGAGGTACGCCTTCACGCTGAGAAGATCTAAACAACGGTTCCTAAAATTAAAAAAGAACGTACCCCCTGTCGCTTAGATCAGGCTCTCACACGATTTACTAGGCCGCAACATCACCCTGAAGCTCGAGGGCAGTCGAGCCGCGAGATCACTTACGCCTCCGGGCTACGGTACCTCCACTCGCTCCCTTACGCCGAAGGATGCAGCTGCGCGCTAAGTAAATCACACGAGAACGCGATCTGAGCGATAAAGGGAAGAAAAGCTCGAGTAAAACTAAATCAACCACGAGCCGGTTTATGTTTCGAGTCTTTTAGGCCTCCGCGGCCACCGCGATCAAAATTCGAAATACTAACTTATTACATGGGCCTTCATGCCCAGATTTGGCTCACAGGCCTTCGTCGTCGGCAGGAGGAACCACCTCGGCTTCAAAAAGCGAGGCCAGACGACTCCCAGGCTCTTCGGCGGCTTCGATCAGCTCCACGCAGGCGTCCTCGTTCTCCTCGTCCGTCCGATCGGGGTCTGTGATGAAGCCCTCGGCAACGAGCCTCATATCAAACACAAACCCCGAACGGACGACGGCCAGTGCCCTCTTCACGCCGTGATGGAGGCCGTTCCGTATCTTCTCCCGGGCAAGGCGGCCCAGCGCCACCATCCGTCGGACGAAGGAGTTCCCCGGAACATCTTCCCCGGTGTCGGTGTCGGGCTCGACCCCTAGGCCATCACACACAGTGGTGATCACACCCTGGAGAAGTTGGGTCCTCCGGACCTCGGCTTCAAAGAGGCTCTGGAAGGAGTTGGCGCACGATTGGGCCTCTCGGTTCTCTCTCTCCAGCTCTGAAACACGACAAACAAATTAGTGCCCAACGCGGGGCCTTCAACGTCGTGACTATAACAACCACACTTACCCTCGACGTGGGTCTGCAGGCCCACGACCTCGTCGCGGAGCCCCCCACATGTTCGCTCGAGCCCCAGGAAGGCGTTGTCCTTGTCACGGATGGCCGCCTTTAGCGCCTCGACCTCCTGCCGAGCAGACTCGAGAGCTGCGTCCTTCTTTTGGACGGCTCCCTGCAGCGTCGTGACCTTGGCATGGAAGGCGTCGCGCTGAAGACTGACCTGGGAGACATCCTCCTCAAGCTCCTTCACCCGCGCAGACAAGGGCTCGAGGTCCCTGCGCGCCTGGGTAGCCTCCTCCCGAGCCTTGTCCAGGCTTGTGCGCATCACGGCCTCGGCCGCCCATGCCTGCGCCGCCTCTTCCTTCAATGTGGCGTAAGCGACGCGCAGTTCAGCCATCTCGGCGTTCCGATCGGATAGCCGTTTCTGGGCCTCCTCGACCAGAACCCGTTGCTGGGACAGCGCGCCCCACACGCCACTCTCGTCCCGGATGAAGAGTGACTTGCGGCGGGAGTACTCCTTCAGCTCCTGAACGCAATTCGAAAAGGTCACAAATCCGAAGAAAAAACAGCCTATCAAGCGAGCCGACGGGTCGATCATACCTCGGTGGCATCCCCCATACTCCGCACAGCGCCGGACGCCACTCGAAGCAACCGGTCGAGATGCTGGCGGACGCCCTCGAGGTACTCCCATCGGTGCACTTCGTCTTTGTCGCTAAGGACAAAGACGGGCTCGGCGTCGGGGTTCGTAGCGTCCCTGAACTCAAGGGACGGCCCCCCCCACTTCGGCAGCTCCGCCTCGACCCGCGCTATCGCCAGCGCGGCGATGTCGGGCCACGAGGAGGACGACCCGGCCGGGGCGTCTCCCGGTCCCGCGGAAGGACCGGCCTCGCCCGCGGTATCCGCCTCTCCAACGGCCGTCGAGACACCGGCCTGGTCCGCGACCTCACCCCCCTCGACCCCCATCGTTTGTTTTCCCTTGTCCAGGGAGATGTTGTCGAGGGGAGCGTGAGGGCGGGCACTTACGACCGCCGGCGCCACCGGAGCCGGCGCCTCGACCGACGACGGCTCCGGTACCCTCGCCTCGACCGTCGGCACCGCCGGAGCCGGCGTCTCTTCTTCGGGTGCTCCGGCCACGTCAAGAGTCGCCGCCTTTGCCGATTCGGCCCCCTCGACGGCGGGCTCCGGGCCGGTAACCGCCGCGGCGTCGGCCGACCCTTGCTGATGTCGCAGACGCCCTTTCGCTGCCTCGACCTGACGGACCCAGGCCGCGTCCTGCTCCGCCGTCCGGTTGAGGACAACGGCGCTGGCTCGCAGCGACTTCACAGGGGTAGGCCCCATTAGCTCCGCCTTCCGCTTCAGCCTGCGAAGTGAGAAGAATTGTCAGCCGACGGACTTTGGGAAAGGCAGGACAACCAAGTTGAGATACTTACCCGGAAATCGGCACCAAGTACCTCGACCCTGCGCGGCTCGAGCCTCCCGGGACGGCCGCTGGTGGCCCCACGGCGGCCTCACCAGCAGGCCGAGCGCTCCTGGGAGCCCCGGCCAACACACCGCCCTGCGCCCTTTGTGCTCCCGAGGCCAGCTGGCCTCGGGTCCTTACTCCTACCGGCGCCGCCGCTGATGACGACGCCGGTACCACCGTCTCCGCCCCTGCCGGAGCTTGCGAGGCCCCGGCTGGTGCGGACGTCCCCGATGACCCCTCTCGCCGGGTCCGGGGTAAAATGACCCCTCCCCTCGAGGGGCCAGATCCCTTCTCCACCTTCTTCCCCTCGACCTCCTCGACCACGACGACCGAGGAGGACCTCCCCCCGATGGGCTCCAGCAGGGGGCGAATGTCGGGGAGATCCCCAAGCCTGGTCGCAATCTCATACCGCGACAGGGCATCTTCATCTTCATCGCTGCTGCCGTCGTCCTCCCCCGAGACTGTCTCGGAAGGCGACGGTGACAGGGGCACTCCGTCGATGGCTTGCTGGCGCCGGCGCTTCTTCAACGCCTCCGCCTTCTTGGCCTTGCGGATCGCCCGCTTCTTGGCCGTCTCCTTGGCCTGCTTCTTCTGAGAGGCATGCAGGCGTCGAGCCTCCCGGGCGGGCCGGTCCTCCGGGACTGGTGGGCGCGTTTCCCGCAACGCCGACAAATCCTACACACCGGCCTCGACCACATCAGCGAAATCCACGAAAAAACAAGAATAGCAATGCCTCAGCCCCGGGATACGTACCACGGATTCGCACCCTTCGGTAGGCCTCATGGGAACCTGATTGGCCTCCTCCGCCTTGAAGTTCCCGACCATCCGGCGAGCCCGCCGGAGAACCTCCTCAAGGGTGAGGGATTCGTGGGACATCCGGGTGCCCTCCAGGTTCGCCTCCGGAGTCATCTGGTCCAGGCGGAGACGACGCTGGCACAGCGGCATCACTCTGCGGCGGTGGAAGCCCGCTGCCACCGCCGCAGCCGTCAGGCCCCGAAGGCGAAGCTGCTGCAGCGCCGCCAGCAGCGGATCCAAGCGCGTCTTCTCGGCCTCGGGCACTCCGTACGACCAATGCTCTTCTCGAGCAGTCAGCACGCGGCCGGTGTACCTCGGCAACTGATTTTCATCGTTGCGGAGGTAGAACCAACCCTCGTGCCACCCACTGTTCGAGGAGATGAGTCGGGCCGGGATGTATAGATCCGTCCGACCCGATCTCACCTGCAGCACGCAGCTCCCCACTCGGGCCGCGGACAGGACGCCTTTCTCCCCTGCCCTCTTGGCGAAGAGCTCGGCCTTGAAAAGGTGAAGCCACAAGTTCCACTGTGGCTCCACCCCAAGGTAGCCTTCGCAGACCGCCGCAAAGATGGCGGCCTGCGCTACGGCGTTGGGGGAAAGGTGGTGAAGCTCCACCCGGTAGTAGTGGAGGAGCGCACGCATGAAGACCGACGCCGGCACGCCGAACCCCCGCTCATGAAAGCTGACGAAGCTCACCACGTACCCTTCGGGGGGCACTGGCTCCTGGTGAGCGGGGGGCGGTGCCACCCACTCCGGCCGCGCCGAGTTCGTCCTCGGCCGCAACAGCCCGTCCTCGACCAACTCCTCCAACCTCCTCTCCGTCACCGAGGAGGCGGCCCAGTCGTCGGCGGGAAGGATCTGGCTCTTTCCTGCCATCGATGTCGTCGGAAGGGGATGGGAGAAAAGGATGCGGAGGCTGCGGCAAGACAGGCGGAGAACGCGATGTGGCAGGGGATGTCTAGGGCAAAGGATTGCAGGGATGCAAGTAACCGGTGGGGAACGGAGACCCCAAGGCCTTAGCTTTATATGCTCGGACGGAAGCCCAACGGCCGCGCGAAAAGTAAGGAGCAGTTTCTCGCGATAAAACCGCTCGCCTAACCGTTTCCTTATATCTCGCAGGAACTGAGCACATGGCCGCTCCCCACGTCGTAACCGTACGCCGATAACGCGCCGGTCTCGCCTCCCGAAAAAACGCGCCCGGACAACGAAATATCTCCAGGTATGTCTTAAATGGGTGCGAAGCCTCCCGCAATAAGTCTCGAGGGAGCGAAAGCTGGCCCTCGAACGGGGTTCGACAGCTGCCCCTCGAGCAACAGAGTTAGGGACGACCCAGGGTCCGCCCGTACATGGCCAAGGGCTCGAGCCGCGCTCTCGAGGCACCCCAGGACGTATTCGAGGCCGAAGGAGAAGGTTGTGGTAGGAATCCCTCCGGGGGAGGCATCGAGCCCTCGAATCCTGTCGAAGGGAATCGAGATCCACACGACCACTTCTTGGCATTTTTGAGGACGCCTCCGGGCCACTAGCCGACCCCTAACGAACGGGGCACGGGTTCTCACTCGAATTCCCCCGCTAGCAGCTCACCGGAGATCGTCGTAACTCGGGCCCAAACGAGGGTAGTGCGACATTCTCCACCCCTCCTCCTTTTTTCAAAAAAGGAGCGTGAGGGTCGCGAAAGACGGCCGGGACTCTGATCGACCTCGTGCGTGCGAGGCTCGGGGTCCCGACCGCAAAAATGGGTGCGAAGCCCGCAATAAGTCTCGAGGGAGCGAAAGCTGGCCCTCGAACGGGGTTCGACAGCTGCCCTCGAGCAACAGAGTTAGGGACGACCCAGGGTGCGCCCGTACATGGCCAAGGGCTCGAGCCGCGCTCTCGAGGCACCCCAGGACGTATTCGAGGCCGAAGGAGAAGGTTGTGGTAGGAATCCCTCCGGGGGAGGCATCGAGCCCTCGAATCCTGTCGAAGGGAATCGAGATCCACACGACCACTTCTTGGCATTTTTGAGGACGCCTCCGGGCCACTAGCCGACCCCTAACGAACGGGGCACGGGTTCTCACTCGAATTCCCCCGCTAGCAGCTCACCGGAGATCGTCGTAACTCGGGCCCAAACGAGGGTAGTGCGACATTCTCCACCCCTCCTCCTTTTTTCGAAAAAGGAGCGTGAGGGTCGCGAAAGACGGCCGGGACTCTGATCGACCTCGTGCGTGCGAGGCTCGGGGTCCCGACCGCAAAAATGGGTGCGAAGCCCGCAATAAGTCTCGAGGGAGCGAAAGCTGGCCCTCGAAACGGGGTTCGACAGCTGCCCTCGAGCAACAGAGTTAGGGACGACCCAGGGTGCGCCCGTACATGGCCAAGGGCTCGAGCCGCGCTCTCGAGGCACCCCAGGACGTATTCGAGGCCGAAGGAGAAGGTTGTGGTAGGAATCCCTCCGGGGGAGGCATCGAGCCCTCGAATCCTGTCGAAGGGAATCGAGATCCACACGACCACTTCTTGGCATTTTTGAGGACGCCTCCGGGCCACTAGCCGACCCCTAACGAACGGGGCACGGGTTCTCACTCGGATTCCCCCGCTAGCAGCTCACCGGAGATCGTCGTAACTCGGGCCCAAACGAGGGTAGTGCGACATTCTCCACCCCTCCTCCTTTTTTCGAAAAAGGAGCGTGAGGGTCGCGAAAGACGGCCGGGACTCTGATCGACCTCGTGCGTGCGAGGCTCGGGGTCCCGACCGCAAAAATGGGTGCGAAGCCCGCAATAAGTCTCGAGGGAGCGAAAGCTGGCCCTCGAACGGGGTTCGACAGCTGCCCTCGAGCAACAGAGTTAGGGACGACCCAGGGTGCGCCCGTACATGGCCGAGGGCTCGAGCCACGCTCTCGAGGCACCCCAGGACGTATTCGAGGCCGAAGGAGAAGCTCGTGGTAGGAATCCCTCCGGGGGAGGCATCGAGCCCTCGAATCCTGTCGAAGGGAATCGAGATCCACACGACCACTTCTTGGCATTTTTGAGGGCGCCTCCGGGCCACTAGCCGACCCCTAACGAACGGGGCACGGGTTCTCACTCGAATTCCTCCGCTAGCAGCTCACCAGAGATCGTCATAACTCGGGCCCAAACGAGGGTAGTACGACATTCTACACCCCTCCTCCTTTTTTCGAAAAAGGAGCGCGAGGGTCGCACAGCAAAAGACGGCCGGGACCCTAATCAACCTCGCGCGCACGAGGCTCGGGGGCTTGACCGTAACAAAATGTCCCCCAATCGAACGGAAACAAGACCTCGGAGGAGTCTCCATACTCCACCGAGGCCTCGGGGGCTACACCCGGCGGGTGCGCTCGCGCGCCCCCACCGGAAAAATCACGACGCTACGACTCCAGTTCTGACTAACCTCTGGGAGAGTGATCACACACTCACCCAAAGGCTCGGGGGCTACTGTCGGTACCAACAGTACGGGGGTACCACAGCTATCGCCAAAACACTAACAAAAACTGAAACCAGTAGGAAAGATAGCCCGCTCGACGGGGCGCCTCGACCGCGTCCCGGCTCCGACTCGTACGAGGCCCGCCCGACGGGGTGCCTCGACCGCGTCCCGGCTCCGACTCGTACGAGGCCCGCTCGACGGGGTGCCTCGACCGCGCCCCGGCTCCGACTCGTACGAGGCCCGCTCGACGGGGCGCCTCGACCGCGTCCCGGCTCTGACTCGTACGAGGCCCGCTCGACGGGGTGCCTCGACCGCGCCCCGGCTCCGACTCGTACGAGGCCCGCTCGACGGGGCGCCTCGACCGCGCTCCGGCCCCTCGATGCCCTTTCTTTACCTACCCAGGACAAAAGCCATAGCATTCAATGCGGTTACCTACTACCACCGACCGACATGGCTACGGCATGGGTCAACGCAGGAACAATACCCACGTCAAGTCTCACTGTTTTACCGCCCATCCCGTGATGGGAGGTGAAAGCCGTCACTGTGTCCACCATACCGCGCACTATTCACCATCAGTCACCCTCGAGGGAGGATAAGACAAGGTCCGTCCCCCGCGATACCGGGGATTCGGCCTTATCCATCCGACCTCGACCCAGCCTCGACCCGGCCCCAACGCTCGACTTAGCTCGAAGGACGGTATGGCCTGGCACTCTGGGTCATTTCACCCTCTTGTCCCGTACCGCGTCAGGATACCCAGGGATGGCCGGCCATCCCGAAGCCACGTCGCTACAGTCAACTCAACAGGAATCGACGAAACATCGCCTCAAGCCTCCCCTCGACTTGGCCACCTCTCGCCCTATAAAAAGGCAGGCCAGGGCGAACCAAAGGGGGGAAGAACAAGAAACATCACGGACAGACGAAACAACCAACCACCCGACCGAGCAACGAAAGCAAGAGATCAACATCTCAAGCAACCACCTTTCTCCTTTTTCTCTTTGAGACTTGGGCTCGACACCCTCTCTCGCCTGCTTGTAACCCCTACACGAGCACCCCGGTGCAAGGAAATATAAACCTCTCTTCCCCGCTGGACGTAGGGCCTTCTTTTGCCCGAACCAGGATAAACCCCCGTGTGTTCTCCTTGCATCACCATCCAGGAAAGAGTCACGCAGCATTTACTCGTTGGTTTAGGACCCCCTTGGTCCGAACACCGACAGGGCCAATCCATAGGAATTGTTGAGAAAGATTGCTTTGTTCAAAGGGCCTTATAGAAATTATTCCCATAGGATTTAGATCCTTCAAATTTCCTATACTTTTCCTCCATACCAAAGGCGAGGCCTTATTTGAAAGATGAGAAATTTTACTGTGCTTGGGAATAATGAGAGTCTTTCGTTCATCTAGATCTAATGGTTAAAAAATGTAAAGGAACCTAATGAGAGGAACTTAAGTTGTGGGCCAAAACTGAAATTTAGTGGACCAGGAACTGATTTCTGTATTTATCCAAAGGGTATAATGGTATTTTGATCGGTAGAACCTAACGATGCCGTTGGGCACCGCAGATTATCCATCCCGGTGGATAATGTTGAATGGGAGCCATGAATAATCTACGGTCATCATGTTCTCACGCCGCCATGGAGCGGCAGGGCCATCCTCACCAGCGAAGACGTGTCTACCGGCAGTGCGATGCTGATGTCGTCATCGACTCCGACGAGGGAGCATCCGTCCCGCGCGCGCCGCCAGCTGCTTCCCTGCTTGAGACGGTTGGCAGAGCGAGCCTGGACAGGCAGCTGCCACGGTGCGACCCATGCAGGCAGGCGATGGTGAGCCTGGACACAACAGACGCCGGCACCAGTGCGCCTCGTGCAGGCTAGCGTCGGCGGCGGCGAGCCGGCGAACTGTCTCCGGCGCTGATGCATGTGTGCGTTGCGTATATTAGTGAAATGACTAAACTATCCTTAATTATATTTAATTAATTACTTTTACATCAGACGGCTGCAAAAAAAAATTAAGAGGAACTACCGGTTCCTCCCAAGCACAGTAAAACATCTCTTGAAAGATAGGAAAAGTTTATAGTAGCGTAAATAAAAAGTATAGATTGTTTAAACTATTAATTGATGTTGCACATCATTTTTCTTTGTGGAACGTGAATTGACCCTAACTCGGTTGGGTTACTTACGGTAAAACCTGACCACTCGGGTAAGACCTGTTTGGATGCGGGGAAAATTTTCTACTTCTGTGCTTTTTCTATGAAATTCATGCACGACTCTCATAAAACTCCTGTACGATTCCATCCATCCATCCGCATTCTGCATTTTAGCAAACAATAGTATACAAGTATGTTTGATATGTGGCTATATTAACTTAATTGATATGTGCTAAAATTGTAACTATTAGAATGGATTTCAATTCCAATGATCCAAAGGGAGCATGACATGTTTCAAAAAAAAAAAGAGGGAGCATGGCATATTCTGGAGAACACTTCCCATAGTAAGAGGCTTCGTTGTGTAACAACATGATACCCATTTGTATGTTTGGATATTTTCATCTTTTTGCTTTTATAGGTGGCCCTTCTTTCACGTGGGGCTTGATTAGGTGGCCAATGCAGTTGTGACGCAATAACCCTTTTCTTCTCTTATAGTTGATTAGACAATGCTCTTGCCCATTTTAAAAAAGATGACTAAGGTCCAATTTGGATCCCATGATTTAAAGTTTAGCTAAACTTTAGCTCTTGAGACTCCGAACATCTGGTCTAAATTGTTGTGTAGCTGACCCTAAACGACCACACAAGTGTGCCAAAGTGGTCTAAAGTTTAGTTTTCTCTGGTGAAAAGACAATTTTACCCCTGCCTTACCATCTCATCCCTTGTTCCTCCACTAGGGCACATAAGTCTTTTTTATTGAATTAGATCTAAACTTTGTCCCCTTGTCTATAGTTTATTCGTTAAAGTTTAGTTCAGTAAAGTTTAACCCTTAACTTTAGCCAACAAAACTTTAGGCCATGGAGTCCAAACAGGATGTAAGCAAGGAGGTTAGCCCTAGTTAAAGAAACTACAAGGATCTTTTGATTGCTTGCTTGCCCTTTCTTAGAAGGCGAGGACAGCAGGGTGCCTCCTGGAATATATATGATACACAAAATTCTTCGCTTTGACCTCTACTAGAGTAGTTGTAGAACTCTGTTCATGTTAAAACAAACGCACATATTGATCTTGAAGAGTCAAATTTTAAAGCTTGACCAAATATATACGAAATTATACTAATATCTATGACACATAATAAGTATAGGGTTCAAAATTTTGATGAAATTATGTCCGAAATTCACGAATTTCTATGTTTTTAGAGGCAAGTTAAATTGTGGTTTTCGTTTAGAAATACCAGTATTTAGTTGTTGAATATAATATGTGTCAACCAAAATGCATAAGTAGCGTCTAACCTAGTGGAAAGCTTCTACCTTCGCCTTCTAAGTTATGTATTCTTTCTTCTTTCTTTTTTTGAAATTTGAGCACCATAAAATTAACTTATTTAATTTTCTTTGACCGCAACTGATAATAACGTGTAAACCAAAAACCCTAAAGTGGAATATATTTCATTTTAAATATATTAAAAGATACAAATATTGATAATATTTTATAAATTTACTTTAATTTAGAAAATTTTGATTCTTTGAAAAATAAAATGTGCACTTATTATTCTAGAAAGGAGGGAGTACTGCACATGTGGCTACGTGACAAAGGTTGTAGAGTACTCCCTCCGTTTAGGAAAGAATGTCATTCTAGCACAGTGTCATAATTTTGCATCTTAAGTTTGATCAATTATATATAAAAAAGTATCAATATTTATGATATCAAATAAATATCATTAGATTAATTACGAAATGTATTTTTATAATAAATTATTTTGGAGCCGTAAATGTGAATAGTATTTACTAGAAATTTGATTAAACGTGAACTATTTTTTCTGGCACGCAACACGTAATTGTATTCTTTTCTGTATAGAGGGAGTAATAATACAACTAGTAGTATATACTTACTGGACACTCTCAAGAGTCAAGACGATGGCCTAGTTCTGTTTGCGCACATGGGCTGTTACTCTGAAAGTGAACCAGCCTTCCCCCAGACCAATGGTGCAGGGAACAGAGCCACAGACCGAACTAGAGCTCAAAAGTCTCTACAAACACAGAACTACTACAGTGATGAAAGAGTTTGTTGTTTGGTTTGGGCCGTTAAAGTTCAGCCGGATAATTTTAGTTCTATTTAGTCACTTTTTATCCAAATATTATGACTAAATTGGACTAAATAGACATTTAGCCTATTAGTCACTAAGGGGTTGCTAAATGGTACTAAAACCCAAGTTGCCTCACCTTTTAGTCACTTTGGATCTAAACACCCTGACTAAAAGGGACTAAAAGACCTTTTAGTTTCTTTTAGTCCACCAAACCAAACAGGAGTGGCTACAGACGGGCGGAGCTACGTTGCCTACTGTGGGTGTGGCCGCACCCACATGGAACTCAGAAATCAACGCTTACCTCTAAACTTTCACCTCTTTTGCACCCCCAAGAGCGGGGCCATGCACCCAGGCCAATCAAACAAAGTCCATTAGCTAGTTAACCAGCGCGACACACTATAAGTACTCCACCAAAAAAACATAATACTAGTAGCTCATTGTGCCACCAATCATCAGGAAAATTGTAAATGGGAACACAATAGGAGTACAAGAGACAACACTACAGCAGCAGAGCGCTAAAAAAAATCTACTGCCTTTGCTAGCCAGCGCATTGGCAAGCTACGGCCACCGCCCAACGACTGTCCACCTCGGCAAGATGGCAGCTCATCTCCAGTCTCCAACTCTCCGTCATTCCATCAAACCGTGAATCCTTGTTCGTGTTGCTTTACTTGTGTCCTTCCTCAACGTTGGTAACAAATAAAAGCAAGGTAAGGAAACTAAAAGATTACCACTTTGTATTTAATTATTGGTTCTAAAAGTGTGTTCATTGCACATAATTAAGTAACATTATTTCTCAAACATCGTACATTCAATTTCTGTATGAATCTAGTCATGTCGGTATTTTTATGTCTGTACATTGTCAAAAAACAATTGACGAAAAAATTTTGTTGTCAATAGACTAAATTTTATACTTTTTTCATCAACATCGTTAATATACTAATTTTTGTATAGGTTTTTTCGTCGATAGATTAATTTTGTTAAAACAGTAGTATATGAATATATATGGCATGAAGAAAGTGCCGCCCCCCTTAATTTTTCTCTAGCTCCGCCCGCGGCGGGGAGGGCAAGAGGAAAAGAAAAGAAAAGAAAAGAAAAGAAAAGAGCATGGTCCATTGACAATGATGGGTTCCTCAACCAAAAAAAAAAACCCGCCCTTTTTGGCAGGTGAGAGTGGTAACATGCCGGAATATACAGGGGCAGCATCATGGTGTCTCTCCTGTCACTGTTCGTCCCCTTTCGATTTTCGGTTCGTGTTTTAGGGCTGCTTTGCCTGGGCTACCGCCTTGCGGGCCAGGCGATGTTATGGTGGTTGGATTGGTAGATGCCACAGGCGATGTTACTCGACATCTCTCTTCTGCACGAAAGCATAGTATTTTTTGTTGCAATTCAACATGGTCTTTGTTTGCAGGTTGCAAACCAACATATTGATATGAGCTACAGGAGAACAAAATGAAACGTTAGGATAAGTTCCTTCTCCCTGTAGGAGGATGGGAAGCACAGAGAAAGCAGAAACATGTCTACATGAGTGTACTGAAAGATTATTGCATAGGAACCGGCTCTTTACAACAAATACAACATTATTCACCGATTATATGATTTTGGAGTGCTCCAGAAGACAATAAAATGGAAAAGAAAAGGCCAGATGGCTGATAGCAAACATTGGACAAAAGCAGCTTCGTGTTTTTTTTACAGCTAGCTACAAGGCGACGGCAAACAAAATATGGTACTGATTGAGTGCTCCATTAGTGCGACTTGTGTATGTTTGGGAACAACCCATGAATATGCTCCGGCATGAAATCGTGCCTCGTCAGGATTCCAACAATTGGAGGTCTCTGCAGTAGAACAATAAAGGAATTAGCTATCAGACGAGTTTGTCACAAAGAAAAAGGTGAAGGTTATATTGCAGCATGAACTTCATATCATGTCAAAAGAATGGCCAGCACTGAAATATTTGATCTCCAGAGGAAGTTTCAGAGAATGAGAGCTCACCCCTGGGGTCTTCGGCACAACGAGCAGGTGCCTTAGTCCCAGTGCCCGGAAAAGGACGGCGGCCTTCGCAAGTGACATGGTCTCAACCACCGTGTACGGCGATGTATTTGTAATTGGATGGAGATCGACGTACATGTCCATTTCCTCATCAGTGAAATCCAGGTCCTCAATCTTCAGACCTTTTCCTGAACCGGGCTTGGCAAAATCGAAGGCACCAAATCTTTGCAGCACGAAACTACCGCTAGTTTTCATCTTCTCTTTCATGAAGCCCTTGCCTTTCAGCAAGACCAGCAGATGGGACCTAAGCACAAGCCCAACAAGTTCTGGAGCCTCTGATAGAGGTGGCTCATCGACCACTGGAAATCCGTTGTGGCCTGTGATCCTCAACGCCTGGACAATATTCCCCACTCTCTCGACGCCTGAAAAGGAGATCAGTGGCCCAGACACAACATCGCCAGCAACCAAGTGCCTCATGTATGGTTCGGCATGAGCTTCCAGGAATGGCAAACCTTTCATCACTACAATCTGATCATAAACCCCTTTGTTAAAGCTGTCCGCTATAGTCTTTGATATCAGAAGAACGAGCATGACTAACGGGAGCATAAGGAGGTCATTGGTGAGCTCCAGTAGTATCACACAGACTGAGACAGTCATCCTCATTGTTCCACCGAGGAAAGATGCCGCACCAAGAAGTGCGAATAGTCCAGGATCAAGGTCCGATATTGGGCCAAGAAGGGTCCCCACTATGCGCCCGTACGTGGCCCCAGCAAGTATAACAGGGATAAAGAGACCAGATGGAACAGCAATACCGTATGTCACAAGGCCAAGGCAGTAAATAGCAGTGAAGAATACAAAAAGAGTGGACATGTGGAACTCATTCTCGGTGCCACTGCTGAATAGATTGCGGATGGCATCATCATTTGTGCTGAAGAATAATGATGCAAGACCATTGTAATAGCCCGGTGGGCACTGAAAATTCTTAAAGTTTCCAGAGCGGCCGATGGTAGGGCATTCCTCCACAGCATCAGCAGGGCACGGAGTGCATGGAGCAAGCCAAGGTAGCCCATAGGAGCATGCTGATGTGATAATCGATATTATGACGGTAAGAAGAATCTTGTACGGAGCACCTTTCCTGCAGGTGGACAGCCAAAGACACAATGTATATGAGATTGCACCTTGAAGGAAAATTATATAAGTGACTAAACACACATGATGAATCCATACTCATTGATAAAACTATAGGCTCGGAGAATCCTATCCAAGAGAAAGTTGAACAGGCCTCCGAAAACCCCACCAATTATTCCAAGGACAATAATTGCAATGATATCCTGGGTACTGTAACTTGGGACGGTTGAGCTAAGATCAAACATAATCAACCCTCCTTGACCAAAGAGACCACACTTTCCACTACGACAGAGCTCGATCAGGCCCCTCAACACAACAGCAACAACAGCAGTTGTAAAGAATGTTCTCCACAGGAGAGCACTTCGCCACCTGAAACATGAAGTAGAGACCCATTCAGTCAAATGGAAAGAAAATGCAGCAAAACAAAAATGCCAGCATCACCCATCTGATGCAGTTGCATATAGATAGATTCTCCTATCAGCATACTGAAGAAATCATATTATAGTTCTTGTCCAATAGATTTATCACTCGAATTGATATTTTGGAAGTCAGATACCTATGGGATATGGCTACTACATTAGTGATGAAGGTCTGCATTTTCAGGTTGGGAACAAGGTTATTACAAATCCAAATGCATATGGAAAGGTGGAAGCACATGTTAAATATTAATTAACAATCGCGACAAGGGAAATCCGGAAATAGTTCCTACCATGATGCTGCTTCCTCAAGAGCAAAGAGCACACCACCAACAGGCGCACGGAATGCTGCTGCAACTCCAGCAGCAGCGCCACAAGTAATCAGATCCCGCCTATCTCTATCATTCTTAAAGTATCTGAGCCAGTTACATGTCAGATGGTACTTGCGTGACCCCCCTTGACCAAGTAAGTTGGCAATGCATGCTCCTGTATGTACCATGGGACCTTCCTTTCCAAGCACAAATCCAGCTGAAACTCCAAGTATTGAACCAAATATCTGCAGAACAAGAGAAGAAAGTTTTCAGAAAAAGATTGCTGAACTCTGAACCAGCAATTAGAAAAACCAGGAGTCCTGATAGCATTATGTGTCATCCACAAAACAAGCTGCTTATAGATCATGCATGATTCTGAATAAGTTACTGGACATAAACACATAAGCTGCTCTAATTGAAAATTTGTGCCTAAGCATGTAGGCATCATAAATGGATAAACTAGGGAAAGTAACAGTCTAACAGACTCCCTTCGGCAACACATATCCAAAGAAACACTAATAATGACACGCTTGTGAATTTGCAGCAGGTTATTGAAAAGAAAAGAGAACGAAATAAAAAATAATGAGCAAGGCAGTACGACTGTCCCCTAAACAACAGTTTGGTTGTCAATGCATCTTCAGGATTTCCTAGTAAGCTGGAAAAATGTTTCAGGGGTTTCTACAACAATTATCAATGACACGTCAGTACATGGCATGCAAATGCTAGAAAAGAAGGGCCTTTTTGTTTGAGCTCTGGCTGTTGTTTTTTTGCTATTGGCTTTTGTATTAAATTATGAGCTTCTAAGCACACCAAAAGCCAGAAAAGCTTTCCTCAGAAGCTAGTTTTCTAGCTTTTCAAAATCTAGCTTAACACCTGGGCTGTTTGTTCAGCTTCTGGCTTCCTGATTTTGGCTGCCAAAAGCCAGATAAAAGCTGAAACAAACAGGGCCTAGTAATCCAATCAGGTAAGGTGGCACAACAAGTTAATACTTAAACACAAGCTCAATGGGTAATAAGAAATCAAACAGGATTTCCCTGTAAAAAAGAAATACTAAGTATTGTATTCTGAATTATACTTTACCTTCACAAACAGTGTACTTGGAGCTAATATAGCATAAGCATCAACTCCATTAAGGTATGCTTTAACTTCAGGGATACCAGACCCAGCAGCAGCAGGTGCTATGTAAGCGCAGATCGCTGCAGCAGTAGCTGCTAAGACTAGATTGCAACCTCCATATGCCAGAAATGCTGTGAAGTACCTGCACTGGAAGCAACAACCATTGACACTTCATATTATTCAACTGATGTAAGTCAGTAAAACCTTATGCAAGTTAGTCACTGTGTTTTATTACTTAATCTATGACAACGAAATGGTCTGGTAAAATAGCAAAAACATCTGACTGAAGCTTTACCTATGCTTGAGCATTAGATCACTTGTAAGCAACAGTTTGAACCCAGCAATATTTTCAACTGCAAGGTTATTGAAGAAGCCAACAAGTCCAGTACACAAGCCAATAAGAAGAACTAAGGACCATTTCAGAACAATATACTGGAATATCTGCTTCTTCTTTCTTGATCTCCAATCTTGCTTGAAAAGGTCATTTTCCACAATCCTGAAACATGCAATTAAAAATTTGATGGTAAGTCAGGAAGTAACATAGCAAGCTTGCTCAATTGTGCATACTGTCTATTTCTAAGGAGTATTATAGTCAGTAATTTACATCTGACAGATACTATTATCATTGAGATTACACTAAAGAATTTTGCAGTCAGCATCTTCTCAGTTTGTTGGTTGGTATCCTATTTTTGGCGTGCTACAAGTACAACCCCTTTAAGAAGATATAACTGCATCAGTATTTATTCATACTACAAGATAGAAGCACGTTGCTTCATGTGTGTTGTTCTATTTGTTGAAACTCAAACGGCATCAGATCAGTGCATGGTTCAGATCCCAAATAATTATGGCTTCTCTCTTATTCTAGATTTGATACTTTATAATAAGTGTTAATTAAACTATGTGCATAATGTCAACAAAGGAATATCCTGGCATCCGACCATTAAAAAACTCCATGGAATTCACTGATTAGCCTCCCTCACCCCCTATTCAGTAAGTACAAGAAATGATCAGAACATGACATTGTCTATGCAGTATTGCTGTATAGTGTATGAATTATTTACAAAATTCAATGGCAAAAAGGCGAACGAATGATAACACTTTGTTGAACAATAATCAAAAGCAGGATAACTTTTTCGTCTTCCAAATGCACCAGAAGATCCTAGCTTTCTGGTAAGCCATGCCAAACAATAAACTAATAACAGAATAACAGGATATTCCTCTTCCCGTCCTTTTGGGGGGGAAAAACCAACTATTCTTCGTCGCAATCACCACGAGAAAACAGTAAAGACCAAACATCTTCGCCGAATCAGCACAGGAAGCTCTCGGGAAGTTGACAATATCAACCAACGGAGCCACGGAGGGGGAGACAGAGAGGGGCGGTTTGTGTGGAGGGCGTACTCGTAGTCGAGGCTCTCGATGGGGCAGACGTTGGCGCCGACGATGGCAATCTGGGAGGTGGTGTTCATGGTGCGCTTCCGCAGCAGCGGCTCCCGGGGCCCGTCGTCGTCGTACCGGTCGTCGTACCGCAGCAGGGCCTCCGACGACCGGTCCTGCCCCGCCCCCGCGCCGCGCCACGGGCCGTCCGTGCTCTCGATGTCGTAGTTGAAGCTGCCATGCGCCTCCGGCTGCGCGGCCGGCGGCGAGTGGTGGCCGTCCATTATTGCCGTCCGCTTGGGGTAGTGGCGTCGCTCACGCTGCCGCGGCCTCCTCCCGCGCTTCTGCCTGCACTTTATGAGACAAAATGGAAAGGAAGTACTTAAAATTCATGAAAAAAAGGCTGCGCCTATTCATGTCGAGCTGGATCTATCAAATTGAATCGTAATACAGAGTAATTTTCTTCTGAAATTGCCCTTTCTGTTGGTATGTATTCCTAGCACCAGTAAGAGGCTGTTTAGTTGGCAAAAATTTTGGCGAAACGCTACTGTAGCAGTTTCGTTGTTATTTGGCAAATGTTGTCCAATCATAGTCTAATTAGGCTTAAAAGATTTGTCTCGTCCATTTCGTCTAAACTGTGTAATTAGTTTTATTTTTTATCTATATTTAATGTTCATGCATGCGTTCAAAGATTCGATGTGACGGAGAATCTGAAAATTTTGGCAAAATTTTTAGCATCTAAACGTGCCTAAAGCTTAACTCATAATGCAACTGTCAACTGACCTAGTAGGAATTAAGAAACCAGCTGGATCGGCGTGAAAATCTTGTGGCCTACTGCCATCCCTTCGTACACGCCAGAAGAACGGGGAATCTGGAAGTCGGTCTGGGAAATTCAGCGACGCGACAATCAGAGCGCACTACGCGGGGTCGGCTCCGGGTTCCGGCCTACAGCGTGCCGCCACTTGTCACGGCAGACGGGACCGACTGGCATGGAATTTTGCTTCCTGTGGTCGCAAAGCGGCGGGACACTTTTCTTCAGTTTCGGGGCTAGGAGAAGAGGCCGTGAGCTTTCGCGTGCCCCACATGGTGATACTCCTCCCCCGGTTCACCAGCTTTGTTTCCTTGTCACTTTCATCTCGTTCGATTTCCATCACATTTTTTTTATCCATCAACAGGTTCTCTCTAGAAGTCTCAGCTCCAGCCTCCAGCTTTACTTGCACGTGAGAAACCAGAACCGTCGCAGACGGAACTGGTGCTTGGTTAGTGGTGCGTCGTCTATCATTGTGGGACAACCTAGCCATGACGGACCGGATGGGATCTTTACTTTCGAGCTTTCATTTTTCATGCGGGCTGTGTGGCCATCCTATGCATACGAGGGGAAGGGGGTGCTCCTGCCTCCGAGCCGGCCCAGCAATTGACCGATCAAACTGCGTTCACGCTGCCTTGTCTTGTCGTGATGGGCGATGGCAGCGGCCATTGTTCAGTGTGGATGCCTTTCCATTCCGAATGGATGATTAAGAAGAGCAGAGACGTGACCACGTGTATATAATGCACACGTCTTTATCCAGTCCTAACAATTCTACGTTTTCAGTATTACGTAGGCACAGACGCACAGGAAGGAACCTACCGATATTCCACCAATCCATCCGTAAGCAAGAACAGGATCAGTTCCGTTCTGGATCCTGACACAAATCATGGCAGCTTCCCAGCGCTGCAGTGTCATCTCATCCACCAAATAAAAATAAAAAAAGAGTCGAAACGCAACTCCACAACCACCCTCCTCCCTATCCAATGATCTTGACCACGTGTAAAGGCAAGGGATTCCCGCTCCCGCGGGAAAACCGAGTCCACGTGGTGCAGCAGCAGCATCGCTCGCCAGCCAGTGCCATTTCCCTCACGGCTCATCGGTTGCTACTTTTTAGCCTGATGCTTTCCGGCAAAATAAATTAGGGCCGGTTTAGTTGAAATTTTTTTGCAAAATGATACTGTAGCATGTTTCATTGTTATTTAGTAATTAGTATCCAATCATGGTCTAATTAGGCTAAAAGATTCGTCTCGTCCATTTCGTCTAAACTGTGTAATTAGTTTTATTTTTTATTTATATTTAATGCTTCATGCATGTGTCCAAATATTTAATGTGACAGAGAATCTGAAAAATTTTGTAAAATTTTCTGAAAACTAAACAGGGCCTTAATCTGGGCGCTCAGAAAGGGGCTAACTAAACTATACTAATCGGTCATCAATCGGCTAATCTTCTCCTCCTCCCCCACAAGTGGACTAGAGGACAAGAGAATAGAGCTGCCGCAGGAAAAGGAGCACCTCCGAACTCCGATCCTAGTTTATGCTAAAAAAAATCTCTACTGGCTACTGCATGCGCTCGATGACGGCAGCTTGCTTCTTCCATCTCCATCGATCTCTCTACGAGCTTCGGGCGGGTCCAAGTCAGATCAGACCTGCAGCAAGGTGGGGAAGGCGCACGAGCTCCCCACTGTTTCGATATCAGATCACACGAACGCCATGAGGCGACGGGAAATTAGCGCAACCAAGAACCAACCCAGTTGTTGTTATCGCATTAACGTTCCATGGCTAACTTCCTCGATGACGATGGTGCTCTGAAATGTCAACTGGGCGGGCCAGTCAGTGCATGACTGCCAGTACTCTGTAGGCACGTCGGATCCAACTTGCCGGCCTATTTGCGTGCTGGCACCTGGCAATTCTAATCGCGGAAAATGGAAGAGCAAGTTGAACAGATGTGCTATTCTTGTTGTGTAGGCTATTTTTAAAATTTTTACTGAAAAATTAAGCTTCAACAGATTTGTTATCTTGTTTTGTAAAATAGCAAACGGGCTACAAACCATCTTCGCTCGCCATCCGCCGAAATTGCTTGCCACATCCGTGCCCGCCCCGCGCATGCGACTATTTGACGCGCTATCCACTAGGAGTAGGTTTCATATTTGCATGGCAGTACAGAAGACTAAAATAGCTAGGCTGTTGTATACTTCTATTTTTAAGAAGCTTTCTATTTTACATAATAGCTAAATATTGAATTTGGCTGGTAAATTTTGGCACAGCCCTGCGCAGACAAAATGCAAGCCGATCGACACGAGTGACTGCGCAGAGGCTTCGGGGCCGCAAATTAAAGGACGAGTACAGGTCGAGCGCGTACCTAGCTATCCCGGCTGGACGGACGAACTGATCCGGCCGCCACGAGCATGGATCACCTGCCTGGCGGTCGGTCCTCTCCTCTCCGCGACCGAGATCCTCTTCCTGATCGGGCGGGGAACTCCACGCGCTCGCTCGGCCGGCAGTTGGCCGCTTCGCCCCCGTCGAGCCCGTTCGCCGCCTAGTGTTCAGCCGTGGGCTGGAGGTCGACGAAGGCCGAGAGACCCGCACGGCGGACACCAGGTCGAGGTGGGTGGGTGTGCGTGACCTGGCCGCGGCCCGGTGCAGGTGGACAACTGGAGAAGCTTCAAATCCAATCCAAGGGTGGGCAGAGAAAAGGGAAGGGGAAGGGGAGTAGAGAAGAGGATGATGGGCGGTGCGAGAGATGATGGGGTGGAGGCCGCACGCCGCGCTCGCTCGCTTTAAATGAAGTCGATCGATGCCGCGCCGGGCGCACGCCAACCGTGCAGTCGATCGAGATCGTCCCGCCTCGTCGTCTCGTGTGGGCTCTCTCGGCCTTCGCGGTTGGTCGCACCCGCTCGACGCTCGTCATGCATCCTGATGCTCGGGACTCGGGAGCCCAGCCCGACACGTGGGACGCTCCGGCTCACCTTGCCAAGCGCCGGGCGGCGCCATGACAGCCACAGCACACCTGATTGCTTCTTCCCTGTTCTTATCCCACGGGAGTCGAAGGAAAAGGGGCTCTTGTCGCTGTTGATCTTCTGACCGTATTTTTTTTGTTTGCAAATATGTCCGTGCCCGGTAGCAGAAAGTAGAACTTCATTGTGCGGTCGCATATGTTACTTCTATAGGATCGGATAGCAGTAGATCAGTGGGGTGGATCTTTGTATTTTAGTTAGGAACATCAAGATTCTAGTGAAACAACTACGGGATCCGAGAGGGAGAGAGGGAGAAAGGGGAGTGAGGTGGTGCAAACCGTCTGTAGGAAGGTTGGAGTTCGATCCGGAAGCCATCACGAACGTTGATGGTGGCTGCGCACGGGCAGCGACGGTCGGAGAAGGGGAGCGCGATGCAGTGACGGCGGCGGTGCTTCCCGTCGCTCACAGCGCGACCCTCGAGATCGGTTAGGGTTGTAGGTGGGGAAAGGCGGCTCAGGTGAACCTCGTAACTCGAGTCCCGGCTCCCCACCTTCTTTATATAGCGCTGCGCGACGAGGGCCCACCAGCCATTGTTGGGCTGGGCGCCCCCGATCAGGGCGCGGATCAAAGGCCTAATGAACCGTTGGACTCATTAGAGGAGAGATCAACCTAACATTCTCCCCTTTAATCTCACTTATACTTTAACCTTTCATCTTTAACTTCAATGCTTTTAACTTTACTCGTTTCATCACAAATAAGTGCATAGAGCATGTTTCATCGTCACGGTCAATCGCCGATAGATTTGACAGCTACAATGCACATCTCTGATCGGAAACAATTACCTTAACTTTTGGGCCCTTTATTATAGTCCAGGAGTCATAGGCTTTCACTTAAACCCATGCCGGCTACATGTTCCCTGAACACGTTGGGTGGTAAGCCTTTTGTAAGCGGATCCGCGAGCATCTTTTCAGTGCTTATATGCTCAAGATTTATAATTTGATCCTGGACTTTATCCTTCACAACATAATACTTTATGTCAATGTGTTTGGCAGCACCACTTGACCTATTGTTGTGAGCGTACTGTACTGCTGGATTATTATCGCAGTATAACTTTAGTGGCTTATGTATGCTGTCGACCACCTTCAAATCGGGTATGAACTTCTTTAGCCAGTTCACCTGCCCCGTTGCCTCATAACACGCTACAAACTCGGCATACATTATGGACGATGTAGTGACGGTTTGTTTTGAGCTTTTCCATGAAATTGCTCCTCCTGTGAGAGTGAACACATATCCTGACGTAGATTTTCTATCATCTCCCGCATAATCAGAATCCGAATACCCCACTATCTGGAGATAATCTGATTTTCTATACGTCAACATGAGGCCTTTCGTACCTTGCAAATATCGCAAGACTTTCTTTACCAGTTTCCAGTGTTCAATTCCTGGATTACTTTGAAATCTGCCAAGCAACCCGGTAACAAAAGCTAAGTCAGGGCGCGTGCACACTTGAGTATATTGTAGGCTTCCGACAGCAGAAGCATATGGAACCACTTTCATTTGATCAAGCTCGTATTGGTTCTTTGGACATTGAAAATCCCCATATCTGTCGCCCTTGACCATGGGTGCAGGTGATGCACTACATTTATGCATACTGAATTTCTTTAAAACCTTTTCTATGTATGCCTTTTGTGATAGTCCTAATACCCCTTTACTTCTATCTCGGTGAATCTCTATGCCTAAAACAAAAGACGCTTCACCAAGATCTTTCATATCAAATTTTGAAGATAAAAACTTCTTTGTCTCCAGTAGTAGATGAACATCACTACTAGCAAGTAAGATATCATCTACGTACAGGATTAGGAAGATATACCTTCCATTCTTAAACTTTGCATAAACACAATTATCCTCAATATTTTCTTTAAACCCAAAATTCTTTATTGTTCTGTCAAACTTCAAATACCACTGTCTTGAAGCTTGCTTTAACCCATAAATCGATTTCTTTAAGCGGCATCCCATTCGTTCTTTTCCTTCCATGACAAAACCTTTTGGTTGAGCCATGTAAACATTTTCCTCCAGATCCCCATTCAGGAATGTCGTTTTTACATCCATCTGATGTAACTCTAAATCGTAGTGTGCCACTAATGCCATTATAATTCTGAAGGAATCTTTACATGAGACTGGAGAAAACGTCTCATTGTAATCAATCCCTTCTCTTTGTGTGAAACCTTTTGCCACAAGTCACGCTTTAAACCTTTCAATATTCCCTTGGGAGTCACGTTTTGTCTTATAGACCCATTTACAGCCTACTGTCTTGGCTCCTTTAGGAATAGGTTCTAAGTCCCAAACTTTATTGGTACTCATTGACTTTATTTCATCTTCCATGGCCTCAAGCCACTTGGATGAATTATCGCTTCTCATGGCTTCTTCAAATGAAGTGGGATCACCCTTCATTTGAAATTCTTCAGTGTTATACACCTCATAATCATCAGATATAGCTGATCTTCTAGCTCTTTGGGACCTTCTCGGGGCCTCCACATTTGGCACATTTTCAGTTTGGGGCTGTTGTCGCTCCCCTTCATCTGTGGCATCAGTTTGTATAGGTTCCTGAAGGACAGGTTCCTCATCATTATTTACTGTCACCACAGGAGAACTGACAACAGGTGTTGGCACTACAGTATCTGGCACTGTTGGTGCAACAAGAACAGGTAGTTCAAAGAATGGTTCCTGAATCATCGGAGTGGGCACATATACCCATTTCTCCTCAAGAACAATTTCTCGAGCCACCATGCTCCCCCTCATCATTTCATCCTCTAAGATAACAGCGTGTCTCGTTTCTATAAATTTTGTGTATCTATCTGAACAGTAGAAACGAAAACCTTTTGACTTTTCAGGATAGCCAATAAAATGGCAGCTAACTGTTTTGGGATCTAGCTTCCCAATATTTGGGTTAAACACTTTTGCCTCAGCAGGACTCCCCCACACACGTAAGTGTTTTAGTGAGGGCTCTCTTCCTGTCCACAATTCATATGGTGTTTTGGGCACTGCTTTGCTTGGTACTCTATTTAGAATATGAATGGCGGTTTTTAACGCCTCCATCCATAGACTTAATGGCAAGTCAAAGTAACTCATCATACTACGCACCATATCCATTAAGGTACGGTTTCGCCTTTCAGCTACTCTATTCTGCTGAGGTTCGCCCGGTGTAGAATACTGGGCTACTATGCCATTCTCCTGTAGAAACCTTGCAAAGGGTCCAGGAGCTTGGCCATATGGGGTATGTCGACCGTAGTACTCCCCACCACGATCAGACCGAACCACTTTAATCTTTAAATTATGCTGATTTTCGACTTCAGCCTTAAATATTTTAAATTTATCCAACGCTTCATTTCTTTCTTTAATTGGATAAATGTAACCATAACGGGAGTAGTCATCTGTGAATGTTATGAACGAATCAAAACCATCCACACTTTTCACAGGAAAAGGACCACAGATGTCTGTGTGAATTATCTGTAGAATTCCTGTGCTTCGTTTAGCATCCTTTTTAATTTGCTTTGTGTATTTTCCTTTAATGCATTCTCTGCACTGTTCAAAATCTGAGAACTCTAATGGAGGAAGAATATCATTCTTAACTAGTCTCTCTATTCCCCCCTCGAAATATGGCCTAAACGACAGTGCCATAATTTTGACGACGCATCTTGAGTTCTCTTTCGTTTTCTATTCACGTTCACAAACGAGAATACGTTATCATTCGCATCACATACGGAATTCACATTTTCACGAAGTGATAACAAATAAAGATCTTGCTTTTGAAAAGCAAGGCCAACACATTCATTATTACATAATATTTCACATTTGTCATCTCCAAAATGACAATCAAATCCATCGTTGTCCAAACATGACACACTAATCAAGTTTCTTTGTAATGACGGAACAAATAAAACATCTTTTAACAAAAGAATGAATCCATCAGCAAGCTCTAAGGAGACATTGCCAACAGCTTCGACGTCTGCTTGGACTCCATTTGCGACTTTAACGTGCCTTTCGCTTCTTTGCGTAGTTCTCGTCGAACGGAATCCCTGTAAAGAATTTGCAACATGGACAGTTGCTCCTGAGTCAATCCACCAAGTAGATTTCGAATATTGTACATACAGGGATTCATTTATAAACGTAATCATGTTCTCACCTTGCTTTGCCATGATCATCTTTAGGAATTCGGGACAATCTTTCTTATAATGTCCTGTCTTCTTGCAGTGAAGACACTGATCTTTGTTCACTGTGAATTTGTTCTGCTGAGGCTGATGCTGCATGGGAGCTTTGCCCTTTGGCTTTGAGGGAGAGTTGGCATTGGCATTGAAATTCTTTCTTTTGTTGTCTTTAACAAAATTGAGAGTACCACCATTGGCGGCTTTTATCCTCTCTTCCTCCTGTGCACACATTGCCATACAACGTTCTAGATCCCATTTCTCGGGCTGAATGTTGTAGTTGACAACAAATGTGTCAAACTCTTTTGGTAAAGAAGCAAAAATCAAATGGACAAGAAACTCTTCCGTAAGAGCTAGATCCATTGGTTTTAGCTTGTTGTTCAAATGGTTCATTTTTGATATGTGCTCTCTTATGCCATTGCCATGACCACCTCCAATGTATTTTTCTGTCACCAGCTGCTTTATCAGCTGAGTAGCATATGTCTTTGAAGAGCCATAGAACTGACTCTTTATCCTTTCCAAGTACTCTATGACAGTGTCACACTCTTGGATTGAGCCCATTATGGTAGGCTCAATTGTGTTCTTTATGACAGCAACACATTTTTTGTTGGCATTGACCCACTTTTGCTTTTGTAGGTCATATGCCATCTGTATGGGAGCATGGTCCCTCTCTTTTTTCTGCCATTCAGCATCAGACTCATTAGCCTCCCTCACCGGTGCCTCAGGTTCACTGGGGCATGGTGTGGTGACCACCCAGTCTACCTCAGCCAAAACAATGGCGAGGTCAATTTTCTTTTTCCATTCATTGTAGTTGTCACCTTTGAGGGGTGGGATATCTTTGATAAACCCCATCAAAGAGTAACCTACTGAAAATATAAGTCATATAAAATGAGAACATAATTATAACATGAATAATTGCATGCTTTAATTCCAACGTTGGTCAAAATTAAAACATACAAAATCATCATATTTTTTACACTAATTCTAGATCACTGTTGGGCAGAAATATAATTAATGCATGATAAAATCATTATAACATCATAATACTGCTATTAATAAACGTTGGTTAGAATAATAACAATATTATGATCATATTTTAAATTTATCCATTTTTCAAAATTAAATTCTCCCGTTGGTTCGAATTTAATAATGAAATAACATCTTTAAGTACGCAGCAGAAAAACATAAATATTCCCATAATTATTTTTCTAGAAACATGAAAATACTGTACTGTTCTCCGAAAATTTATCGTTGGACAAAATTTATACGGAGATCTAACGTCAAAATTCAAATCAAAACATTCAAAAAAGCATTAACATTGTTTCTGGAAAAATAAAAAATGAGAAAAACTATTTCTCTTTACATTTTGGCCCAGCCGTTTTTGTGGCCCAAAACAGCAGTGCGCACTGGCGCGGGCCTCAGTCCAGCGTGTGTTTTGGCCTAGTTAGCCGTCGATCACTCGCGGCCCAGTCGGAAAAGCCGGCCCGCAGCCCAAGCTCACCCTCACGTGCAGCGCGCTTTGCGCAGCGGCAGCGGCAGCCTAGTTGGCCCATTCGCTTGCTCACGCGGCGGCTTAACCGCGCCCAGGCCGCAACCTGGGCCTGGGCCGGGAAAGCTCACCCCCGTCTGGGCTCAATTCGGTCCGATTGATCTGAACCGCTAATGTCGATCGGACGGCTCCCCTTCATCCTCGCGGGAACAAAAACCCCAGAGTCGGTCGCCACACCCTGGAACCCTAGTTCATTTTCACTTTCTCCCTCCCACGTTCTTTCACCAGCACAGCGGCGAGTGAGAATAGCCGCTGACCATGGCGGCTATAAGGGAAAGAGAAGAACCATGGCGTGGCGGCACCACCGTCGGGCCCCTGGGCGGTGCGCGCGTCCGCCTGAGGATGGGCGCGCTGCCGTCCAGCGGCCTCGCGACGGTGCCTAGCTTGTCTGTGCCCACGCGCGCGCGACGTAACGAGGCGTCGGCGAGCGGTGAATCCGGTTAACTTTCCGCGCTTCGGCGGTGGTGACAGCGTGAAGATTACCCAGGTAGGTTCTCCGCCTCCGCCGTCCTTTCTTTTCTTTGACCCTTTTAGGGTTTCACTGTTAGGGTTAGGGTTATTCGAGTTCTATCCGATCCGAAAACCGAACCGGTGTTTCTATGTTTCTTTTCTTTTCCCCAAATACTGGATCTACATGCTATGTAGGCGTCTGATACCATTGTTACGTCTATAGGATCGGATAGCAGTAGATCAGTGGGGTGGATCTTTGTATTTCAGTTAGGAACATCAAGATTCTAGTGAAACAACTACGGGATCCGAGAGGGAGAGAGGGAGAAAGGGGAGTGAGGTGGTGCAAACCGTCTGTAGGAAGGTTGGAGTTCGATCCGGAAGCCATCACGAACGTTGATGGTGGCTGCGCACGGGCAGCGACGGTCGGAGAAGGGGAGCGCGATGCAGTGACGGCGGCGGTGCTTCCCGTCGCTCACAGCGCGACCCTCGAGATCGGTTAGGGTTGTAGGTGGGGAAAGGCGGCTCAGGTGAACCTCGTAACTCGAGCCCCGGCTCCCCACCTTCTTTATATAGCGCTGCGCGACGGGGGCCCACCAGCCATTGTTGGGCTGGGCGCCCCCGATCAGGACGCGGATCAAAGGCCTAATGAGCCGTTGGGCTCATTAGAGGAGAGATCAACCTAACAGCATAGACAATTTGTATAGTTATATATATATATATATATATATATATATATATATATATATATATATATATATATATATATATATATAACAAATGTGTCATCTATTTCTATTTCCATACGTCTGGGAAGTTGTAATTAGACTCCGTAATATGGTCAAACGTACGATGTTCTAACTCATATGCCTGTATCTTGTAAGTTGAGATTGTGAAATAATTATTAAGAGAAATCTAGATATACTGTTTTTATATATAAAACGAATGTGTCATCTATTTCTATTTCCATACGTCTGGGAAGTTGTAATTAGACTCCGTAATATGGTCAAACGTACGATGTTCTAACTCATATGCCTGTATCTTGTAAGTTGAGATTGTGAAATAATTATTAAGAGAAATCTAGATATACTGTTTTTCTGCTATGTTTAAACTGCTAGCTAGATAAGTAACTTTGTAATTTGATACGGAATAGATAGAATGTTTGGAAAGCAAGTGATATATTGGATTTGATTTTTTGTTTTGTTTTGTTTTGAAATAATCTTTGGATTTGGGTTGGGGACATGAGAGGTGGGACAACGAAACTAATGTGTGTCGAAAGTTTTCCTTCTAGTTTTTACGTGAGGGATAGTAGAGATGTTCGGATTTGGGATAGAGCCTATTTCCATACTTTGTAACCTAGGATGAAGAGTGGGACACTATTCTGTACCAAAGGTGTATTATGATGGTATGATATGATTAAAATGTATGAAATTGCAATTTTATCCTTATTTATGTTGCCTTTATTTGGTTTTTGACCTTTGTAATAAGCGTACAATGGTTATTTGATATTCATTTCCCTATGATAAACCCCATCACATACCAAACAAAAAGGATTGGGATTTGGGATAAGAAATGACTTGTATTCTATCCTATACCTGCATCTTCTTATCCCTTTCACCTCCATTACCCCCTTACACGTTGGACATCCCAACGCCACTAGCTCTCAATAGTTAACGTTTCAAAAGTTTTTATTTACTAAGATTTTGACTAAGACTTCAACTACATATTTCTTTCTAACCAGATAAACGGCAAGGTTGAATATCTCTTCTATAAATTTAGCTACATATAGACTAGCTAAGCTAGCAGATTGATATTTTTTCCCCTTGGACGGAGTATACTCCCCACGTATTGGCTGGGCAGCTTCTGATTCTACGTGCAATCATGTGATCCCGATGCGACGCGCGGCAGCAGCGTGCACCCCGGGGAGGCTTCAACTGTCCCAGGGGCCCTGACAGCGACGGGTGATCTGATCGCAAGAGTTGCGGACCGGGATCATGCAGCATCTGTCATAACACGATGCATGTTTGCCTGGATGCCTGTCTTACGAGGTAACCACCCCAGGCGCACCAATCAGCACGTTCTAGTTCTAGCTAAACTACCGGCCGAATACCGTAGGTGATAAACGTGGGAGCTACTGTTAAACAATGCCTCTAGCTAGCTGCCATGTTGGCGTCCGAGTTCAGGCTGATATACCACTAGTATATTACAGTCTCAACGACTTACAGTTTCAGCAATTCACACGCTAGCTGTTACTATGTGACAGTGACCTGCTAGCTTACTAAATCTTTTACCCTGTTCGTTTCGCTGAAATTTAGTTAATACTGATGCTTACGCTGATTTGTTGTGAGAGGAAAACATTGTTCGTTCGCTGAAAAATATGAGTTGTGTATTGAATACTGATTGATACAGTATATTCCAGGGTGGATCCTGAAGCGTGGAACTACTGAAGGCGTACATACGTGCTCCTTCTTCAGATCCGCATCGTCTCTTCTATTTCTTGTCTCTGCTGACGATGATCCTGACACGAGATCCACGAATCGAGCTGGTTAATCTCACTCCATATTGTCAATTGTCATATGTCCGCTAGACCGATCGAGACCGTACCAGGCGGCAGGCGCGAGGCGTTCGTTACGAATGGCCATGTGCTCGTGCTTGGCTCCGAAGCACGCAGATACATTCCATGTGATCGCGATCGGCAGTTCGGCACATGTGCGTGCGTACGCTCCTACGATCATCCTTACCTGATAGGCCAGTGTCTCACGAAACGTGCCTAGGATGATTCGGCTGTTGTTGCATTGGAAGCTATCTACCGTCAAGTGTGCACCAACTTGGTACGTACTAGTGCGTACTATACACATGTTCTTAATTTGTTTTTCCCCCCTTTCAACTGTTGTGTGGATGACACACAAATTCGTGACAGAGACTTTTCACTGGAGATCACTGAAAATGCAATTCAGTTCATTGGTGAGCCTCACCGTCCGTTTCATCCCTGCTACGTACAACGGCCGCAGCTAGCGCTGCAGGAAGTTCAATTATCATGCGTTGCCGACGAATGCAAGAGATAACATATATCGTGATCTCGTCGTGTCCTAGGCCGGCAAGAGGCGGCCGGCATAAAGCTGATATATATTAACTATTAAGAGATAACAAATCCATTGGATATGTTATAGATTTCACTCACAAGTCTCCACCCCGTGTATTCAAACAATTATCGTTTTACTTTATATTTTATTGTTAATTATATATTAAAATTGTAAGACGTGTCTTGATGTTGTGGTGCACCATGCATGTAAGGCAGTACCACTGTTGGGACAAGCGTCCCGAATAGGGTTGAGAGTAGAAGGCTCCCCGGAGAAGGCTAGGTGGAGAAGGTCGGTGGGAGAAGGTCCCACGGAGAAGGCCTGCGGGAGAAGACCGGTGGGAGAAGGCTCCCGGCGAAGGCTTGGCCGGAGAAGGCTCTTGGCGGAGAACGGCGGGAGAAGGCCGACGGGAGAAGGCCGGCGACGAAGGCCATGCAGGAGGACGCCGGCGACAAAGGCCTGGCCGGAGAAGGCCGGCGACGAAGGCCCGGGCTGGAGGAGACCGGCGATGAAGGCCCGGACCGGAGGAGGCCGGCGGCGAAGGCCCGGACCAGAGGAGGCCGGCGACGAAGGCCCGGCCAGAGGAGGCCGATGACGAAGGCCCCGCCGGAGGAGGCCATCGACGAAGGCCTGGCCGGAGAAGGCCGGCGACGAAGGCCCGGCTAGAGAAGGCTGTCGACGAAGGCCTAGCCGGAGAAGGCCGGCGACGAAGGCCTGGCTAGAGCAGGCCGGTGACGAAGGTCTGGCCGGAGAAGGTTGTCGACGAAGGCCTGATGATTGTTTTGTATAAGGGCTAGATGGCTCCATGACAGAGGTTCTATGAAGAAGGCTCTACAACAATGGTCTAATGTGGAGGTTACACAAAGAAGGTCCGCCGATGAAGGCTCCAATACGTGAGGGGGGAGAGTGAGACGACGGCTAGGGTTTGTGAAAAAAATAGTGGGAGAGGAGAGAGCCCCCTTGCCCTCATGATCATGGCATTATATAGGCAAGCGGAAATTTACAAGTGACCCCTTGGTGGGGGTTGGTTTTACATGCCGCTCCAATGGCACTAGTTGGGCCTCTCCTAGGGGACTTGGCCCATTTGAATATGGCATGTCCCAACAACCACATAAGTCTCCAACGGAGACTCAAATAGCTCTCAAGGCAGTGATGATCAGAGACTTGGCCATTTTGTCGCTCAGCTTGATAGAGAGTACTGGATAGTCTGATGACAGGAAAATGAGGAGCAAGAGACTTGGAGAAAAACTAATGGCTAGTTCAACAGCTAGTAGCACGGGTTGGTCCGACGACATATCTTTTGAAGGCAGCGGATCATCCGGTCATAGTTTTCACTTTCTCTTGAGGGGGGATACAGCTATATATATGAGGTTGCCTAACTTGTATGTGTGTGTTGAAGTGTTAAGGTCGTCAATCACAAGTTAGAGCAAGTGTTTCTGCACTCCATCAACCCTCTCAAGACATCCAAGATCACATCCAAGGCTAGGATATGCACCATAGTGCATCCTTGTGGTGTTTAAACCTTAAACCTTGAGAGTTTTAAGTGATTGGCTTGTGTTGCACTTGAGGTCTTTGTGACCTTTTGGTGAAGATGTGGTGGCCTTTGAGGTGGTGACCCTCCATTCTTCATGTGGAACACGTCATATCGGTGTGGGGGGTGAGAAACCCCCTCCCTTGTGTGGAAGAAATCCATAGTGTATTAGTGTACACGACGTCATGGTCATGGTGTCCGGAAGAGCCAGGAGATAGTGTTGAGACTATGTGACTTGCGTACTAACCTTTTGTCAGGGAGATGCCTTATGTAGCAGTGAATCCAACATTGTGATTAAGAGAGACTTGGTGACCTAAAGTGCACCTGGGTGTCATCGTGAACTAAAGGTTGCGTTTTGATAACCGATCTACGAGATACGTCGCCGCTATCCTACAATTTGTCCTCCCTATCCATAGCTCTTTACTTATCATGTGTTATTAAAATGTGCATACTGATAAGTTTACCGCATCTATATGCAATGTACATGCATATAGTTATCATAATTTGTCGCAAAAAAATATAGTTATCATACTAAAGAGTTTGATTTGCAATGTATATAGTTGTCATAATTCATCACAAAAATATGCATGGTTGTCTTAATTCATATTTGTGAGTTTGATTATGTGTTCTTTGCTGCTCTCCTATGGCGAATGTGTTGGTTCAGGGACAAGATCCATGTAGGAATATTTTGTTTGTTTTCTCCATGTAATTTACAATTTGGCATTCTATCTGGCATATATTTTCCACCAAAAAGCACCTAGAGCTGATATAATTAGATGTTTGCCACTATAAATGTTGACTTCACATTACTATTTATCCTATCAGTTCAATCCAGACCTGCTTGTTTTTTTTCTTGACTTTTCACCGTCGCCGTGTCCATGCGTTGCAGTGGAAGCTAAAGCCGGTTCAGGTCATGCGTGCCCTGCAAGTCGCACCTTGTGTGGTCATCCTACACGTCGCACGCTAGTGTGGCCGCCGGTCATTAGAGTCGTAGAGACGCAGAGGAAGCTAGATCGGAAAAAGTCGACTTAACCCCTTCAATTATTGCCTTATTGGTGGCTGTCTACTTCACAATCTCATCTATAAAACCAGTTATTCTACCCTTAAACTATTGAAAATCGTCTAAATAACAACATGAGGTGGTTTTATTCGTCGACGTGGCATATTAAAAAGTCTATATAAACGCGTAACATATCAATGGTTGACTGGATGACATCACTCAACTATAAAACGTGATATTATAGCCTTCAAAGTATGTAGTAACGTTCTGATGATCTTCTAATGATCTTGTAGTTGTAGAGCCATTTAGATATCGTATCCGTATCCCACCACACTGACCTGAGTACCCATGCTTGCACGTAGGCCTATGTGTTGCCTCCACCTCCCTAATCTTTCTAGGTTGACCCACCATCCAACGAGCAGCATGTGGCATCTTGTTTCCTGCTCCACCTCTCGGCACTCGTCGACGACATTGAGCTCAAGCACCACAACTGCACCCTTGTCATCTGGCCCTTGTCATCTGGCCCTCTCATATCCTCCATCTTGGTTGTGCTTCAGTTTTTTAGGTAGCCATAGGAGGAGAAAATGAGAGGAGGCGAGGATTTGGGAGGGGCCGGATGACAAGGGCGCAGGAGCAGTGCATGAGTTCAATGCCCTTGAGGAGTGCTGTGAGGTGGAGCAGGCGACGGTGTGGTGCTTATCGTGCGATGGCGCACGTAAGCCTAGAAAGAGTGGGAAGTGGGAGATAGTCGATGGGCTTGCATGCAAGCATGGCTGCTTAGGCCAGTGTGGTGGAATTCAGTGTCTAAATGGTCATCCGTGTGGTCATTTGAACATTATTAGATCTTTAAACGTTACAATATCAGGTTTTATATTTGAAGGTTATATTGTCAAACCATTGATATTTTAAGGAGTTATGTAGACTTTTTAATATGTCATATTAAAAAAATACTTTTTAAACCGTGTTAGTAAATTATCTAGATGGTTTTCAATAGTTTAAGTTGTACAATACATGGTTTTATAGGTAAGAGGGTGGAGTACAGTAGGTCAAAGGCTTAAGTAGAGTTTTTTCGCGTCGAATCGTCGATAGGTAGGGTGTTTGACTGTTTGTCCTGTAACCAATGCTGGAGCCAGTGCTAGCGCCGATCGGTGCTTGTCTTCAATTGGTCTGACAACTGTCCAAGAAGCAGAGGTGCTGGTGTGACTTCGATGTTTTCGAGAAAAGGTGCACGAAATCAGATTGTGCAAATGTTGAAGAGGTGCAATTTTAGAGAAAGCCAAGTGAATGCATATGACCTTAGATGGAACCCAATGTGTGTCAATTTTTATGTTTCAAAATTGGACAACAGCGGCATATTTACAATGCATCTTGTATTTCTCAGGATGTTAAGTTGACAATCTAGCTAATGGATGCTGACAAAGTAATCTTCCTGATCCAAAAGAATAGAACATGTCAATCAGACAATAGCAGGATGTTACTATGTTTGTTTTTGTTCAATTTCCATTTTCCACTGTCTTGTTGCTTTTGTTCATGCCACACCGAACTGACATCTGCCTAGCGCAAATATGTGTATATTGAATATATTACATTCTATATTGCAAAGCTCATATTCGAAAGGCTATATGGAAAGCCGTGGCAAAAGTCCAATTGTCTTGGGGGAATTTAACTTTCACCATTACACATAAACGCCACATATATCTAGATATCATTTTTTACGGTCTGTCTTTACAAATTTGCTACTCGAGAGAAGTTTAATCAAAGCTTTTGCTATTTCTCATACGTGGCATACGACGTCCACCTGCCACGCTGGAGTCCAATCAGCAAGTGAATACGAAATGACCTCACAACCCCTACCCTGCTCCTTGCCTCCTCCGTTGCGACGACACTGCAGCATCTGAGGAGCCGCGCGACGCAGAGGACTCGAGGAGTACGTCGCCGTCTGCTCCCGCATCATCGACGCCGCCTCCTCCAGCGACGACCGCCGCATGCTCTGCTCTGCGCTCGCGCACCACGCCAACGCCCGCGCGCGGCTCGGGGATGACACCGCCGGGCTCGCCGACTGCAACGCCGCGCCTGCGGTCGACCCGGCTCACCCCGGCGCTCTGCTGACGCGCTCCTCTAGTCCTCTGCGGCCGACTCTTCCGCGCGGCAGCGCTCGCCTCAGGCGGTCACCAGCAACATCAGCATGTTGACGTCGCTGAGGCGAGCACTGGTTACACCGTTCGTGCCGCTGCGGGTGCTCCGGCGACCCCCGGTCCCAGGCATGGCCGAGCCGAGCGCGAACGCCTGTGCGCCCTCCCCGCAACGCGCGGCCAAGCAATGTCTATGCTGAACAGTGAATTTCCCATTGTCTCGCCGGGACGCTGCCGCCTGGCCGCCGAATCCTCTTCCGGCCACTCTCGCCGGGCTTTCCCCACGGCCGGTACTGCGCGCTGTCACCTCCATGGCTCCATCCATCCTCTCTCTCTTCCAACCCGCCCCTGAAACTCATTGGAATTTCTCGCTTCTTGCAGCCTCCGGTGGCCAAACGCCAGGATGACGCCCGCGGACGCGGTACCCGCATCTCTGCTAGAGTGCGATGCCCAGGGGGCGGACGACTCCCCCGACGAGACGCGGCTCTCGCTGGAGACGGCGGCGCCCTCCGCGGAGGCGGGCGAGGGTGACCCAGACGCCGCTCCCTACGTCGGGCAGCGGTTCCCGACCCACGACGCGGCGTACGAGTTCTACAGCGGGTTCGCGCGGCGGTGCGGGTTCTCGATCCGGCGGCACTGGACGGAGGGGAAGGACGGCGTGGGCAGGGGGCTGACAAGGCGGTACTTCGTGTGCCACCGCGCGGGGTCCGCGCCGGCGAAGCCGCTCGCCGGTGCTCCCAGGCCGCAGCGGAACAGGAGCTCCTCGCGGTGCGGGTGCCAGGCGTATATGCGCATAGGCAAGGGCTTGGACGCCGGAGGTCCGCTGCCGCAGTGGCGAGTCATGGCGTTCTCCAACCACCACAACCACGCGCTCCTGGGGCAGAGCAAGGTGCGCCTCCTGCCGGCGTACCGCTTTATCTCCGGCGCCGACAGGGACCGGATCCTGATGTTTGCCAAGTCCGGGATCACTGTGCAGCAGATGATGAGGATAATGGAGCTTGAGAAGTGCATCAAGTCCGGGATCACTAAAGATGCGAACAATCATGTGGAGAACATTGCCTGGACGTATGTGGATTCAGTTCAGTCTTATGAGCTATTTGGTGATGCTGTTGTGCTTGACACCACTCCTCGGTTATCTTCACTCGACATGGTGCTCGGGATATGGGTTGGTTTGAACAATTATGGAAGGCCTTTCTTCTTTGCTTGTGTGCTTCTAAGGGAAGAGAATCAGATATCGTTTGCATGGGCATTGCAGGTAACCGTTCATCAGGGTTAAAACTCACTTTGCCACTTTGCCACTGTTCTCTTAGGCAGCATTTCTTGTTGGCAGGTGTTTCTCAACTTCATGAACAGGAAATCTCCTCTGACGATTCTCACAGATCAAAATGTGTGTCTCAAGGAAGCAATTGAAAAGGAACTACCTAGCACAAAGCATGTCCTCTGCAAATGGCTAATAGCAGCCAGGTTCCCATCTTGGTTTGGTGCAAATCTAGGAGAGCGTTACAAGGACTGGAAAAATGAATTTGATAGGCTATGAAACATGGAGAGCACAGTGGCATTTGATGTTGGGTGGAATGACATGGTGAACTGCTATGGACTTCATGGAAATAAGCATATTGCTAGTCTGTTTGCATCAAGAAAACTCTGGGCCTTGCCATATTTGAGAGGGCGTTTTACTGCAGGGCTGATTAGTTCCCCAGCTGTTTCAAAGTCAACAAATGCCTTCATTCGGCGATTCTTGAGTGCTCAAACACACCTTGCAAACTTCGTTGAGCAAGTGAGCATCTGTTGCCAAATACCAAGTTTTTGGTTTGATGTGGATCACCATGGTTTTCAGATATTTGTAAAAGAAAAATGCAATCCCCTTTACTATGGCTTCAGTTAAAGCTGGACTAACGAGCCAGCTCGGCTCGTTTGGCTCGGCTCGTTCTGGCTCGTTAAGATAACGAGCCAGAAGGCCGGCTCGGCTCGGCTCGTTTACGAGCTCGAGCTGGCTCGTTTGGCTCGCGAGCCAGCCCTATTAAAACATCAAAAATGTAATATGTGTATTATCTAAAGTTTGATAATGATAATAATATAAAACTAGTCTATTCATAAGTCTTAATAAATCATACAAAAATAATATGTCATATTATATTATAATACTATACACCATACATTGTCTATGGTTCATACTCCATACCATATATGATGCATCCATTATCCATACATTCATTTAAAATAAAAAGAGTCAAATTAATCTAAAATTTATATAGTCAAAGTCCAATCATCAACAAATTATAAAATGTAAGACATAAAGTTATATAACACTAATAAAAGTTTAAGGCCAATAACTTTGGCTCGTTAGGCTCGCGAGCTTGCTCGAGCTGGCTCGTTAAGACACGAGCTAGGATGCTTGCTCAGCTCGTTTGAGAAATTAAACGAGCCGAGCGAACTATCGAGCTGCGAGCTTTTCGTCCAGCTTTAGCTTCAGTCCAGTATAGCCATACTTGTATATGCTAACATAAATTTCTTGTTTGAGCTTTCACCTTGCTTTGTGTGAACTAAAAGCAGTAATGTGTTACTCTGCTAATTCTTTCATCAGGTTTCAATTATTGTTACCTACAGACCAAGCTGGTGAACAAGAAATGATACAGCAAAATTTGCAGAACATACGCCTGAAGACAGCATCTCCAATTGAAGGCCATGCTGCTGCAGTTTTCACCCCATATGCCTTCTCTAAGCTACAAGATGAGCTTGTTGCATCTGCTCAATATGCATCCTTCCACTTGGAGGGGAGTATTTTTCTTGTCCGTCACCATACCAAAGAGGCAGGTGGGTGCAGTGTCACATGGAACCAAAGGGAGGAGCTCATTTCTTGCTGCTGCCAGATGTTCAAGTCCGTAGGGCGTAGGGATCCTCTGTCGGCATGCCCTTCGCGTGCTCACAGTCACAGCACTGAACTATTTCCAGATCCCAGACCTGTACCTTCCTGTCCGGTGGCGCAGGAATCAGCCACCGCCTTCCAACTCCTTGAATGGAGCTCCTCATCACCCTCAGGGCGTAGCATCTGAGAGAGTGGCAGCATTGCAATCCATGGTCTCAGCGCTGGTGAGTGAAGCAACCAAATCTCATGAGCGGATGGATCTTGCAACGCAGGAGGTGTATCTCCTACTGTCCAGGATAAAGCAGCAACCAGTCTCGATGCATGTTTCAGGTGAAAGTGTTAGTAGGCTGCAGTAACTAGTTAACTACACCATTGCATTTTGTGCAGTTAGGAGTAGATAAGTAGCAGTAATAAGTAGCAACAAAGCAATAGCACCGTGCAATTGATTGATGTGGTCTCTGTTCTTTGACACACATTATTCGTAGTTTGTGGTTGAAATCCATTTACACTGATTTGAGCTTCAGACAATAGTAAGCATGTGTCACCGATCCATCAGCTATGAGGGTGGATTGGTGTGGTCTTTGTACATTTGGCTCTCATGATTAAGTAACTGAAAGATTATTTGAATCATAAGCCGTCTTAGCTCAGTCGGTAGAGCGCACGGCTTTTAACCGTGTGGTCGTGGGTTCGAATCCCACAGACGGCGATTTTTTATATATTTTCATTTTTTAATGTTTTATTTTAGCTGCTTCTTTTTTTGTCACATTTTCGTTTTTTAATGTTTTATTTTACTTGCTTCCCTTCTTCATCATCACAATGTCTTGTTTTTTATGTTTTAATAATGTTTTATTTTAGTTGCTTCTTTTTTTCTCTCTTTTTAAAATTTCAGTGCTTTTATGTTTCAAATCGGTCTTGTTTTTTATGTTTTATTTTAGTTGCTTTTTTTGTCTCTTTTAAAAATTTCAGTGCTTTTATGTTTCCAATCGCTTCTTCATCTTCACTATGTCTTTTTCTATGTTTTCAGTTGCTTCTTCATCCTCACTATGTCTTTTTCTATGTTTTCAGTTGCTTCTTCATATTCACTAAAATTTTCGTGAACATTTTAGACTTGAACATGAAAGCACATGACCTTTTTGTGCAATAATCTCAGTTGCCATTTCAACGTTCAACATGAAAGTGCATGATCTTTTGTGCAACAAATTCATAAACTGAAGTTGTGGATGCAAATTACATCTCCCGTCTCCCTGTTGAACTACAAGTCTCTACAGCAAACAGGGATGCATGATTTCCGTTTGCAAAAAAAAAAAGAGATATGTTAACAGTCTTTGTTTTCTGTTCGAGAGAAAACAAATAGTCCCACTAAAGAATACTACAATAATCGTGTAATAGTAGTATGCTAGCACACACACTAGTGAAGTTCCAGTTCAGAAACAATACAAACAGAAAAACAAAAAGAAACTGCAGTATATCTTAAGTTCTTAACACCGCAAATTTCGACTAAATCCTAACAAATCACGCAGGAAGCAAGATATCTGCCGCCGCCAATCCGATGGTGCACTCGGGGCTGGATTTGAACCCAACGGCGGGGAACGACTTCCTGATTGGCCCGATGTGGACAGTGACCTCTCCGCCGGCCACCTGGACGCCGGTGATGGGCACCCAGACGAACAGCACGCGGACGCGAACGCCCTCGAGCCCCGTGACCGTCCCGGGGGACACGGTGCCGGAGAGCTCGATGTCGTAGCCGACGCGGTAGCCCCCCACCTCTACCACGCAACCGTCGTCGAGGAAGAGCTCGAAGGTGCCGTCGTCGTGGAGGAGGTACCGCCGGGCCGTCTCCGGGAGCAGCGCGCGCGGGAGGCCGAACCGGTCCATGAGCTCCGGCACCGTCGGCGGGTCGTACGGAGCCGCGGCCGAGGCGAAGGCAGCAAGGCTGGCGCTGAGGCCAAGGAGGAGAAGGGCGGAGGCTGCGGCCTCCATGTAGCGGACTGACGGTGCCGTGGTGGTTCTTGCCTTCTTGGTTTTGGGGGTTGGTTGGTTCTTTGCCTTCTTGGATGGATGGGAAAGGTCCAACGGAGCACTTTTTTTATTGAGTTTTAGAGGGAATAACAACCGAACAAAGATGAGGAATCTTGACATATTCCATTTGGTTGACTGATGATGATTGAGAAATGAAAAGACACGACGAGTAACTTGCTCCTTTCGATGCTAGATTATACTTCCAACTAGTCAAATCAAGATTAAGAAGTCAAGATCGAGATAAGAAATAGTCCCTCTAGTGACAAGACACTTTGAATCAGTAGCGGAGCCAGAAATTATCGATAGGGGGGCGGTCGAAGAGTTCCAACCATAAAATAACTGAGTGTAGCTTATTTGTTTGGATTTTTGCACCGTGGATGGGCTCATCCAAAGATAAAATATAAATTTGTGTGATTTTGTTGTCCAAAAGTCATCAAAAAATATATGACAAAGCTTTTATTATATTTTTCTAATATAGATTATTAAATTATATATTACATATAAAATGCTTGCTGTGATGTTGGGGGGGGGGGGGGCATGGCCCCTGCCTGCCCCTGGCTCCATCAGTGCTTTGAATCATGTTTAACTTTTGAAATTACGATCCTAATACTTCAAACTACATGATACCCACATCTACATCCATTGGATTATCCAAAGTTTGAAATAGGGTTGTTATAAAAAAAGTTTTAAAATAGGGCTATCTAAGTTAATTGTTGAACCGAAGTCTTTATCATCTTTTTTGCAAAAATCTAAAGTATTACTCCATTCGTTCTAAACTATTAGACGTTTTAGCATTTCTATATACATTATTTTTGCTATGCACTTAGATATACATTAATAAAAATAATGTATTAATAAAAGTTAAGACGTCTTATAATTTAGAACGGAGAAAGTATTATTATTTCTAGTAGTATGGGGGCATCTTTTCCGTTGTTTTAGCTAGAAATTATTATTGCAAGCCACTAGTCATAAAATACTATTCTATTTGTTTGTATATTGTGTGCGACGTCTGTGTTCTAGTTAGGTGCCTTTGTGCCTTTGAGTATGCGTGCATTTTGCAAGCTGAATCGTTCCAGATTCTCAGCTAGAACCAGAGATACTTTCAAACGGTGAAAGAATAAAAAAACATTTCAACGTAGAAACATTTCCGTTTTCTTCCTAGGAACACGAATGGCCCTAGGTTTGTTTCACCAGATTCAGTTTTGTTTACTGGTCTGTTTTGTCTTAGGAATCAGAATCCAATCTACTAGTAAAACGATTTTTTTAAAGTGATTCTGATCCATCACCCAAAATATTTCAAAGAAAATTTGAATCTAAAATGTTTCTACAAGAATCCGAAGTCCTGCTATATACATCCAAAGTTGTAGCATCCTTCGGGCTGTTTTGGGGCTAGCAATGATATTTATTTGGGGATCCTCCCCCCGTTTGACCTCTAAAAAAAAAGGTTGTAGCATGTATTTCTGTAATCATGTTTTTTTAACAAAAGTAGCAATAAAATGATTATGCCATTATATTTAGAGATATTTTATATGTGCACGGTGACAATGTTGCATGAGGTGTTCTCCCAACTCTTGTCTGTTTATGTGGTGGAATCTGCAAACAACTTTTGTATTGCGTTCAACAAAATGACTGGGTGAAAAGTCCCAACAAAGAATTGGAGAGGCTAGCGTCCGGACGTCCGACCCCAAGACGCGTCCGGACGTAGCTTAGGGCCATCCGGTTCGACGACCAGAAACAACGCCCGCGTGTGCACCTAACAGAAGGGCGAGCACGCGCTCGCGTCCTCAACTGTGGCCTATCCCATCCGCGCCCCTAACCGCCACCGTGCTGCCATCTCAGGCGGGCCCCCTCGGCAGCCCCGTCGAGGCCCCTCCGCAGGCCCCTGTCGCGCCGTGCAGTGCAGCGTCCCATCCCCAGCCACACTGCCTTCTTCACATCCCTAGACGACTGCTCCTCCATCGAGGTCCGCACCAAGTCCCGTCGCGCCCCCATCTGCCAACCACTAGCGCTATTGCAATATGTGCAACACTAGATTTACCTTTACAACATCTAGAGGAAACACTTGCAATATACGTTCGAAACAGCTGAAACATTTTTGATATACACTTGCAACATATGTCTGAAACACCCGAAAACACTTGAAACATATGCTTGTAACATGCGTGTATAGCCATAGCAACACATGCAACATCTAGATCTATTTTTGCAACATCCAAAACACTTACGACATATGTCTCAAACACATGAAACACTTGAAACATACGCTTGCAACATGCGTATAGGGTTTAGGGTTTTCTGGTCGTCAAACCGGATGGCCCTAAGCTGCGTCCGGATGCGTCTTGGGGCCGGACGTCCGGACGCTAGCCTCTCCGATTCTTTGTTGGGACTTTTTCACCCAGTAATGTACTTATTGCTTGTTGCAAGTGTATATTACAAGCGTATGTTTTAAATGTTTTAGGTATTTCAGACATATGTTTCACGTGCTTCATATGGATCCTCTACTGCCACCGGGCGTCGTCCCTGTCGTCGGTGGCCGCAGAGGATCCATATGAAGCACGTGAAACATACATCTGAAACACCTGAAACACTTAAAACATACGCTTGCAATATGCTTTTCAGTGTAACATGTACTTATTGCTTGGACGAATGGAGGCTCTTGTCAGCACGCAGAGCTCGACGCCGGTGCAGAGCTTGATGCCGTGGAGTGACGCGGAGGCCGCTAGTGTGGAGCTCATTGGCGGCATGGAGGCGCAGAGCTCGCTTGCAATGGAAGCAGTTGGGCGAGCACGACGAAGAAGGGAGCCATGCGAAAGGCAGTGAGCACGGTGAAGAGGGAGGAAGGAGGGGTGGCGGCGCTCGGGTGCAGTGAGCGCGGTGGACGCTCTGGCGGCACGATCGCAGTGGAGCACGCTGCGGCGGTGCAGAGACCTTGGCGAGTGGAGAGTTAGTTCTGTTCGTAATCATCAGCTGAATGATTTCTCAATAAGAAAGGCGAGCACAATGGGGAACACCTGTTGGGCCGTTCTTTTTTTTCCAACTCCTATTGGGCCGTTTAGGTTGACGTTATGGCCCACCAACTGAAGCGTCCGCACGATCGGTACCGACAAAGAGTTGCTAAAAAAAAGCACTACCGACAAAGAATTGTTGTACATGGTACTCCGTTCCCATTTCTACGCACTGGTTCTCCCAAACTGAGAAAAAAAACGCGGAACGTTCTCACTTTTTCTACCAGTAACTGGTAAGTGCACTAGTGAATCCTGAACTCTTCAGCTGCTGGTAGTCTGCTACTCTGCTACTGCCCGTGACCGTGAGGCAGTGACAGTGAAGCTAAGTTTTTTTTTAAGTTCTTCGCCATTACATTACATGATTCAACGATGATGATGATCGTGGACACGTGGTCAGTGATGAGCTAGCTCCTGTACGCGCCCGCGAGGTAGGCGAGGCAGCCGACGAGGGGCGCGTTGGTGTACGTCGTCGGTTCCGACCGCGCGTAGTCGGCGCGGTCGTCCGGGAACTCGTCGTGCTCGTCGGGCCCGCCGACGACGGCGCCCGTGTGCACGTTCGGGTTGGCGCCGCTGGAATAGAAGTAGCTCTGGAACCCCTCCTGGCACCCGATGTGGGCCGGGTGGGCGGCCACCGACGGCAGGGACGACGCCCGGTGGTGGATCCTCTGCGGCCACCTCGCGCCGAAGTTCACCATGTAGGACATGCCCTTGGGGTTGACACCCAAGATGTAGTCCACCTGAAACAACATCGCCAATGTAGATCTACCTGCTGAACTAAAATCGTTACAGTTACAGTGTTTCGTTGCCGTGGCCGTGATCTACCTGCTGCTTGGCGAGAGCCCTGAGGGACCTGGCGGTGACGGGGAGGCTCTGGCAGGAGAAGGTGTGCTTGGTGACGGCCATGTACTTGGCGTAGGTGGTGAGCAGGAAGCTGGCCGAGGTGACGTACTGCAGGTTGGCGTACCCCGACTTGTGCATCAGGCCGCCGAGCGTGTACTGCGTCGTGGAGGAAGGGGAGTCGCGCAGGATCCTGCAGAAGAAGTCCTCGGCTTGCTGCCTGAACGGCTCGAGCCTCTTGTCGCCGTTCACCAGAGCTCTCTGCATGCAGGGTTGCAGGTGCAGGCAGTCAGGCACGCCGCACGCACACACAGACATGAACACGATCCAGAACGATCGCAGCAGCCAATTGCTCCCTAGTCGCTAGCTTGAGTGTGATTTGTTCGTGCCACGTACCCGTGACAGTAGCACGCGCGCTCCGGCGAGCTTGTTGTCCCAGCTGAACATGTCGACGCTGTCGTTGTCCCCCAAGGAGTAGAGGTAGCCGAGGTACGAGGAGTTCTTGGTCGCCCAGAGCAGCCACGCCGACCCCCACAAGAGCTCGTCCTGCATGCAAAGGGGAAACAAACAACGCTCGAATTAGTCGATCAATCAATGATCACTTGTTGATCCCGGAGGCTGGTTCGATTTGATTCGGGACCTTGTAGCCGGAGTACGACTGGTAGTAGGCGCCGATGTCACCGCCCACGAAGTCGCTGTACTTCCCCTGGTGCCGCACGGCGAGCTCCATCACGTCCCGCGCCGCGGCGAGCAGCCTCCTGGAGTAGGCCCGGTCGGCGGCCCTGAACACCATGCTGGCCGCGGCGAGCGCGGCCGCCGTCTCGCCGGCGACGTCGGATCCCGGCGCCGACGCGGACACCGCGTACACGGTCCTCGGCGTGTCCATGTCCTCGGGCCGCTCCCAGCACCGGTGGTCCGCGTCGGGGTCGCCCACGCCGACGTAGAGCGTGCCCGGGGTCTGCGTCGCGGCCTTGAGGAGGTAGTCCGCGCCCCACCGCACGGCGGCGCGCGCGTCGTGCACGCGCGCCTTCATCTTCCCGCCGTGCTCCAGGACGCCCCACGACAGCATCGTCGTCGTGAAGGCCATCGCCCATCGGGAAGCCGAACTTGGCATTGTCGCCGCCGTCGTAGTACCCGCCGGTGAGGTCGACCTGCCGCGCACGTTTCACGGTTTCAGAGATAACAAGAAAGGTCAACGTAAGTCCAAGCCCCACTGAACCAGGTCAAAGCGTTGACCACGTTCAAACAAACACGTCTTCTACAACACAGGAAGTACTGCATTGGATTAGTGTGCAGGCCCACGTACGTTTGCGGCCGAGCCGTCGGAGAGGCCGGAGTTGGACCGCCACGTGACGGCCTGGTCCGGCGGCAGCTGGCCGGACTTCTGCCCCTGGAAGAAGAGTATCGCCTTCGCGAGCGCGTCGGCGTAATCGGGGTGTCCGCCGGCAGCGACATGGCTGGAGCGGGCAAGGAAGCAGACAGCGACGGCGAGAAGCACTAGAGCCTGTGGCGATGATGATGATGGTGATGGCATCGTTCTCGATCGTGCTGCCAATGCAGCTCGATTCGACAAGGCAGAGCTCATCATCATCTTCTCCGCCGCGCGCGCAACGCTCCCGGCCGAGTCTATAGTGCATCGCGACGCGCGGGGATTTTATACGGCGAGGTTGCTGCATGGCGGGGGCTTTGTTTATGTTATCTTTATATCTCAGTCGAGCTCGATCTTGCTCCGAGAAGCGCGCGAGTCAGAGCCGCTGATTACTAGGATGGCAATAGCATGAATACAGGATCCAAGATTGGTCCTAATAATCCATGGCTGCTCATGATGGTGTGGCGCGCATTGCTAAATCCTAACTCCATTATCAGTGTTTGGAGTATTGCTCTGAAGGTAATCATATTGCAAGGGAAGGAACTCTTCAGAACAATATAAACTGCATGCAGCTGCTGGCTGCTGCTGTGATTGGGTCTTTCAAGGAATGTGAGACTACTAGTAGTAGAACTTAAATGACGATCTCGTTCAGCGGGACCTTCTCTCGGTTTGTGTTTCTTGATCGGAATTGTGGCTTGGAGCTTGCGATCTCTCCGGCGGGGGTTGCTTGAGTGTGACTTAAAGGAGCAGCTAGGACAGTGTGTTAACAACCCAACTAGGATTGCCACAAGTAACTTGATTCCAGAAGCAGGAATCCGATACAAGAGTCTTACCAGGAAGAAGAACAGTAACACTAAGTACAGGTAAAGGTAAAGGTAAAGGTAAGTTCTGATGATTTCGTTGATGCCCTCTCCAGCCGAAACTCCTGCGCTCTTGTAGGAGATGTCCACTGCTCCAGGCCAATCCTCGACCAGGCCAAGGCCAAAGCCCAAGCCCATATCATGGCCCATCCATGAGTGATCCCTGACATTCCCCCCTCCTTGAGTTTCGGCTTGCCCCCAAGCCGACGGAGAATTTCAGTACCACCAGGATCCCATGGCATTTGCAAGCCCATAATGTTGAATAGCAATCCATCATCACAACAGACCTGGATATCTGACACCCCTTCCACCTCAGCCAGATTGCCCTTGCCATTTCCACTGAGATCCATACAAAACTTGGGTTTTCCAACAAACGTGAATAGTCCCCAGTAACGCTCAAAGCGTCCAGGCAGGACACTCTTTAATAGATTAGGAGGAACAACACCCTGGCACATGTTATCAGGACACAACAATTTCAGAACTGTGCATTCCTTGACGTGCATCCTTGAGTATGTCGTAACCATGCACCCCCAGCAAAAGTAATGTTGGCATGGAAGTTCTATGAAGTCAACACATGCGTACTCCCTTAAACAGATCATACAAAAGGCCGTCGGATGGACCTTTGCATGTACCAGAGTTTGGCATCTGAGGATTACCATTGCCTTCGGCTAGGGAGTGTTGTGCAGCACCTGCTGAAGACAGACGCAAGGAGAAAAGTAGAAGTACATTGTTGATGACTGGTGAACTTGCAACCGTGTCCTCATCTCCTGACAAGTGCAAGATGAATGTAACCTCCTGCAGCGATATGAATTATATGACCGTTGCCACCACTATGGACTGCAGCAACAAGAGCTTCTGGTTTCGCAGGCCTTTCAGCATCAGATTTACCGAAGTCAACAACATCAACATAGCAAGGACTGCAAACTATATCAACACTAGCCATTTGTTCAGACATTTCCAGATATATCTTGGCGGCTTCAGAGATCCAGCATATAGCCATCAAGTATTTCCAAGACTTTACAAGTTCAGCAAGCACACACCTGACTGTTCGTTGAATTGTTACATACCATGGGGGCTTCCAGAGTAACAGAGTTCCTCTCAACCATGTTGAACGACGACCATGGTAGAGGACGCAGCCCAGCATCACAGCTCACCGAGGAAGTCTCATCAGATTTCTGCTGCAATGAGACAATTAGCTTCTGGAATGACACCCAAACAACTCCTAGACTGCACTCAAGTGATGGCCAAAGAATTAGCCATTGATTAATGCCAAAGCTCTTAGATACACCTTCAGGTTTGTTAGAGCCAGGGGTGGTAATAGAGGCATGACAGGACAGGCAGCATGACGTTGTGGTGTGGCGTATCCAGGTGATGATGCATGACTGATGAAACAAGTGCAAGCACACTGGCAGTATAGGAGGTATAAACTCTCTGCTCGTTGCGCAATCCCTGCTCCCCGGTTTCATTGGCACTGCAGGTAGCAAGAGTAACTCCAATAGCAAAAGCTCCCCTTCTGGATGATACGGCGCTGATGGCACCATTGTTTCCATCCCCCCTTTGGCATCTCAGCAGAAACAGGAACATATGCTACTGACACAAGGACACGGGCGGTCTGGTAGAGGTTCAGCGTCGAACACCTGATGGGCAAGGTGCTGCAAACCCCATCCTCTGCATTTGAGGAAGCTGATGCTACGGTGGGCGGTGGCGTGAGGAATGGAGCAGGCCTAACCGTGGTCGGCATGGTGGAGCACAGGCAGCCGCGGTCAAGGTGCACGCAGAGCTGGGTCTTGTTGGCGTTGTAGAACTTGAGGCGAACGCCGGCGTAATTGGCCTTGCGGACACGTCGGGGCTGTGGACGAGGGCGCGGAAGCCGCCATGGCAGAGCACGATGCAGTGGACCTGGATGCCGTGATTGTTGGGGCTGAAGTCGACGCCCCTCGCCTAGTTGGATGGATCATGGCCGCGCAGCGCGTCGAGGCCCGCAACGAGGTGCACACTGAGGAGAAGACGAGGGTGTTAGCCGAATTGGCCCAACGGCCAACTCGGACCCTTTCACCATGCCCGGATCGAGGGCATCCAATCCAACGAGGTTGGTGGGCTCCCGTCGCACAGTGCCATATAAGAGGGAGTGGGGGCCATGGGCTCAAGCCACGAGGTTCACTGCCACAGTAGCTCACCCACTCCGAACCCTAGCCGATCTAGACGGCGGCGCTGCCAGCGACGGGAAGCCCACTGCCGGCGTCACTTCACCACCACTGCGTCACCGGACTCTAGTTTCTCCGCCTAGCCCTAAGGTATGGTTCTTTCTTCATCTCCCATCACTTTCTCTCCTCTCGGTTAGATCTACGATGTTCTACGGGTTTATCCCAAATGAAAAGAAATGTACCCGCTAGATCTACCCTAGATGATCCACAATATTTTCACATTGGTACCGGAGCCTACCTAGTGAGTGGATCTAGGTCGGGAAAGAAGAAAAGGATTCGTTTCGGATCTATAAAACCCTAGTAAGGAAAAAAAGGCAAAGAACAGTGAAACCGATTTTGAATCGGTCAAGGAATCCTAACCCTAACCCTAAAGATGAAGGGAGCAGAAAGGGATGGAGGGGAAGGGGACCTACCTGGATCCTTTTCCCCGCCACCAACACCGCCGTCGTGCGGGGAGGATCCCGATGCCGCGCGAGACGGAAACCAGCGCCGCCGCGTGGGAAAAGAAAAGCCGAAGCCGCGTTGTCGCCTCGCCGGCGTGCGGTAAGGAAGAAGAGCCGCCGTTCGTCACGGCGCGTGGGCTCGAGCCGCAAAGGGCACCACCGTGGTGCCGCTCGATGGCGCCGCGCGCGGCTCCGGCCGCACGCGCGCTCCGGCGAGCGGTGCCGCAGCGGCGCCACCTCTCGTCTCCGGCGTCGGGCTATTGCGGTGGCTGGCTGCTAGCGGACGAGAGCAAGAGGAATGAGAAAGAAGGGGAGCAGCTGGACTACTCCGGCGGCGTTCTTCTCCCGCGGCTGCGCTGCTCAGACAGAGAAGGGGAGGAGAAGAATGCGCCTTAGGGTTCGGGGAAGCGGCGCCGGCTCCGGTTTTGTTCCCGCGAGGATCAAGGGGAGCCGTCCGATCGAGATGTGCGGCTCAAAACACTCGCGGGCCAAAAATGGCCCGGGCGGGTGGCGTCTTTCCCGGCCCAGGCCCAGGTTACGGCCTGGGCGCGGGGAGCGCAGTCACAAGCGGCTGGGCCAATCCGATGCGGCAGGGCGCTGTGCGCCATTTGGGCCGACTTGCTGGGCCACAGAGAACAGCTCGCGCGAGCTGGGCCGCGGGCCTGCGTGTGAACGCGCTGAACAGCTAACTGGGCCGAGTAGCAACAGCTTCAGTGTTGGGCCGTGGGCCGCCGGTGTTTCAGTTCTGGACCGTGGGCCGCACAGCAATGGCTCGGGCCAAAATGAAAGAGAAAAGTTTAAGTTTTTCTTTTTCTAGTAGCTTTTTGTCTATATATTTAATATAGTTTTTTATCTCTAAAACTTTTGCACCAACGGGTTTCAATTTTTAGAGAGCAGATATATACTCAAAAATGCTTCTGGAAAGATAGACTACTTTTTACATGTTTCCATTGCAAAGCCGCAAAGTTAAAGTTTATTGTCTTCTCATTAAATCCGAACCAACGGGAGAATTTAATTTGAAGAGCAGTTATAGTCATTTAGTAAATGATGAAAAGTTTATTCTCTAATTAAAATTAGAGGAATAGTCGATTTATGGTTAAGATAAATTATAATATTGTTATTTTCTGACCAACGTTGATGATAACAATATTATAAGTTTATTTAAGAGTTTAAGATTAAAGAAAATTATGATGTTGTTATTTTCTGACCAACGTTGATGATAACAATATTATAATTCTACGAGTTTTATGTTTAAAGTTTAAATCTCTGATAAATTTTGCATCAAAGTGACCAATTTTCAGAGAATGGATAAGAAACAAGAGATGCTCCAGAGCGAGCAGAATGTAATGTATTTTCATGTTTCCGCTGCAATAGTGATGATGATCTTCAAAATTAAATTCGAACCAACGGGAGAATTTAATTTTGAAGAGAGTTATAAGATAATAGAGTTTTCATATGTTAATTTCATTTCTGCCCAACGGTGATGTGGAATTAATGTAGAAGAATATTGTTTTATTCTATTTCTGCCCAACGGTGATATAGAATAGAAATGAAAGATTTTAAAGCTTAATGCGCATGTTTTTAACCAGACCAATGTAGGGTTAATTTCATGCTCATTATTGTTGATTAATGTTTTTAGACAAAGAACTTCATGCCTTTATTCTTGAAGGGTGAAAAGGAAATAAGCTGGGTACTTGTGACTCAGAAGATGAAAAGTACAATTTTTTACAGAAAGAAGGTCATTGTATAAGGGATTGCGTTCTCTTTAAAGAATGGCTTCAACAGAAAAAAAATTATAGGATATTGATCCAAGAAAGAGAGCATTAAGAATTTATTTTAAAAGATGCCTTTTATGTACTCTTAAAAAAAACAGTTTTTATCATCATGATATGAAATGTAATAAGTGACATGCATGTTTAATTTGACCAACGTCGGATTAAGCATGTGTGTTAAAAAGTATTTGGATTTATTTCTAAATTTGATGATTGAATATGAGCCAATATTGACATTTATGTCCCTTCAAGAAAATTATCTCGCATGGCGGGAAAAAGTTTATGATAGTACCCGCATGATGGGAAAAATTTGAGAAAATACCCGCATGGCAGGGTGAATATGGCATAGTACTTGTATTAATTAATCCTGCATGGCGGGAGAAGTTTGACATAGTACTTATCCTGCACGGCAGAAGAAAGTTGTGATGACTCATGTGCTTGACAGTGCTCTTCTATTGTGTCATAGTAATTAAGCACTCAACGAGTTTAAGGAGAACATAAAGTTATAGACGAACCTCGAGATAAGAATGACATGCAAGTGTGACTTGCGAAAGTATTAATGATAAAAGACCCTGTTGAGTTTTTGAAGTGAAATGAGAAAAAGTACTCCCATACGAATTAAGAAATAATTTCATTTGTATGATGTAATCATGTGGGTGAGGTAAGTAATCAAAGTTTCCTCATTCACAAGAGTTCTGAATAGTTTTCGAAATTGTGGTAGAAAAATTCGTACCACATTTCGAGGGAGAGAAAGGTGAGATCAATTAAGAAAGACAATTAAGAAAGATACTTCCCCATAATTCAGACAATGCGATGCATACTAAAGTGATCTATAAAAGATGAATGTGATCGTCGGGGGAGTAAGACGGTCATAATATCGATACCCCTAAACTAAAGAAATAGCTTTTATAGTTCCAATATAAAGATAGCATAGTCGGTCAGTATTCATACTGGACGCATTCAGAGTTATTAAGACGGTGCTAAACGCGCCATATGAGTTTCAGCAGATTAAACCCAAAATAAGAAAGTTTAAAGATGGGACAATCTGGGGGAGCATGGTACAAAGAAACCTAACTCCACAAGGAGGATGAATAATATAAATAAGGATCTTGTTACATAGGACCTTGTAGAATCAATTGTCTTTTGGCAATAAAGATCAAGAAATGCTAGTAGCTAAGGCTCTAGAAAGTCTCAAAGAATAAGAAAATTAGATATTTCTGATGACTATAAAGTCTATGTTAGTGAAATTCAAATGGAGGGTAATCCCACCTCATTTGAAGAAGCCATGAGAGACGTTCACTCGTCTAAGTGGCAAGAAGCAAAGAAAGATAAAATGAAATTGATGATACCAATAATATTTTAGGATTCAGAATAAATTTCTAAGGAGCCAAAACAGTAGGCTATAATGGGTCTACAAGACTAAATGTGACTTCAAAGGGAATATGTAAAGATGTAGAGCGCGACTTGAATCAAAAGTTTTACGCAAACCGAATGAATAGATTACAATGAGTGCTAGTGGCACATTATGATCTGAGTTACATCAGATAAAAGTAAAGACGATATTTCCCAAACGGAATTTGTATGAAAATGATTACGTGGCACAACCTAGAGGTTTTGTCATGGAAAGAAAAGAACGTAAGGGATGTCACCTGTAGGAATCTCTTATGGACTAGAGTAAATCTCTAGACAATGGTATTTAAAGTTGAAGAGTCAATTGAAAATTTTGGGTTAAAGAGAATGAGAGGACAATTGCATTTGTACAAAGTTATAGAATGAAAAATTTATTTTCTAATCATGTATATGTGGATGACATCTTACTTGTTAGTAGTGATGTCAATCTACTGCATGAGAAGAAAAAGCTCTTGTCCTCAAGGTTCAATAAGAAAGTTCTTGGTGAAATGTCTTTCGTTATAAGAATTGAAACTCACCGAGATAGAAGAAAAGGGGTATTAGAAATATCGCATAGGCATGCTAAGAAAAGTTTCTAAAGAAATAAAGTACCTATGCGGGCAAACATACGCCTGTTCCTATGGTCAAGGGTAATATTTTGAGAACTTTATGTTCCAAGAAGCAATGTGAGATTGTTATAGAAGGACGTCCTATATGCTTCAGCTGTTGGAAGCTTAATGAGTACACAGATAAGATATTACCCTGACATAGTTCATATATCCGGGTTATTTTGGCAAAAGTCCAGTCCAGATATAGATCACTGGAATGGAGTTAAGAATGTCGGCCTCATGCTAAGAAAGAAAGAACAAGTACTCTCAAGTAGTTGTGGGTACAAATGTTAAATTTTAGCGAGATATTTAGTGAAAGCCACATAGTAGCTAACACTCGCAGTTGGAGTTTTATCGTGGAAAAGCTCCAAAGAAATAGTTTTTAGCATCGTCAGTGATGCAAAGTTATAGTATAGCGTGATATAAGGCTGCGGGACAGGCAAAATTATTAAGAAACTTGTACCCGGAATTGATAATGGTTGTCAACAGCAACAACCATTTAGTAGTTTGCTCCTAAGACAACGGGTCAAGTGTGCTGCCAAACACATTGACATTAAAGTTATACGTTGTAAAGGAGAAAGTCCGGAATCATACTAAAAGGTATTGAACATATAAGTAACAAGAAAGTGCTTGTAGATCCGCTTACTAAAGGCTTACCACCCAGTGTGTTCAGAGAACACACAGTCGACATGGGTTTATGGTATAGCCTATGATTTCCGGACAATAAAGGGCCCAAAGTTAAAGAATCTGTTTCAGATCAGAGATGTGTATTGTAGCTGTTAAATCTATCGGCGACTGACCGTGACGATGAGGCATGCTCTATACACTGATTTGTGATGGAACAAATAAAAGTAAAAGCAATTAAAGTCAAAGTTTAAAGTTAAATGATAAGTTGAGAACAAAGGAGAGAATGTTAGAATAGATCTCAACCGAATTGGTCCAACGGCCAACTCGGACCCTTTGACCATGCCCTGATCGGGGGCATCCAATCCAACGAGGTTGGTGGGCCCCCGTCGCACAGTGCCATATAAGAGGGAGTGGGGGCCACGGGCTCAAGCCACGAGGTTCACCGCCACAGTAGCTCACCCACTCCGAACCCTAGCCGATCTAGAGGGCGGCGCTGCCAGTGACGGGAAGCCCACTGCCGGCGTCACTTCACCACCACTGCGTCACCGGACTCTAGCTTCTCCGCCTAGCCCTAAGGTATGGTTCTTTCTTCGTCTCCCATTACTTTCTCTTCTCTCGGTTAGATCTACAATGTTCTACTGGTTTATCCCAAATGGAAAGAAATGTACCCGATCTACGATGTTCTACGGGTTTATCCCAAATAGAAAGAAATGTACCCGCTAGATCTACCCTAGATGATCCACAGTATTTTCACAGAGGGTCGGCGGAGTTTGCGGCGGCGACGACGCTGGAGTTGTCGCGGTTGGTGGCGACGTCGTAGGCGTACTCGGGGTCATCGAGTACGGAGGCCTCGCAGGCGCGCTTGTCGGCGAGGTGCACGCGGAGGAGAGGCGGCACCGATTGGAGTCCGCGCAGGCGTGGAGCAACTGGAAGTCGGCGGCGGGGAGCCTGCGCTGGGTCCACTGGGTCGTGCCGCCGCGTGTTCGGCTTTAGCCCAACTAGATGTTAACAACCCAACTAGGATTGCCAGTTGCCACAGGTAACTTGATTCCAGAAGCAGGAATCGGATACAGTCTTACAAGGAAGAAAAACAGTAACACTAGGTGAAGATAAGTTCTGATGATTTCGTTGATGCCATATCCAGCCGAAACTCCTGCGCTCTTGTAGGAGGTGTCCACTGCTCTAGGCCAATCCTCAACCGGGACAAGGCCAAGGCCCAAGCCCATATGACGGCCCATCCATGAGTAATCCCTGACACAGTGGTGGAATCAGGGCATGTTAGCTGCAGTTACTACTTATGGGTGGACAGAAGTGGCTGCTCCTGCTCTCGAGTATACAGTATGGCTGAATGCTATCTAACGAGGTTACGAGGGGAACATGAAACTGCGTATGTGAAATGGGATGCGACATACAGAAAGAGAGTTTAGGGCCCGTTCACTTCCCAAAATATTTCCTCTGTTATCCATCACATCGAATCTTTGGACACATGCATGAAACATTAAATGTAGGTAAAAAAATAACTAATTGTACAGTTTGTCTGTAAAGGTCGAGATGAATCTTTTGAATCTAATTAATTCATGGTTGGATAAATTTTACCAAATAACAATAAAAGTGCTACAATAATTTTTTCCCAAATATTTCGGATCTGAACACAGCCTTAGACATGCGTAGGAATGCAAGCCGAGGACCCAGGAGAACGAACAGCTACCATGTCGGATGATCAGGGAACGGAATTGCATACACTGACGAGGAATCAGGATCCTGGACTGCATTATCTTGACGAGTTATCCGACGAAAAAAAAACAAAAAAGAGAATACGAACACACAAAAAAGAAGTTTTAAAAGGAGAACGAGCAAGAAACGTGGACGGTAGGATTCGAACCTACGCGGGCGAAACCCACATGATTTCTAGTCATGCCCAATAACCACTCTGGCACGTCCACCAGATCTGTCATAAAGGTTCTTTACAATTTATATATGTCTAAATTATGAGTACAGGCGATAGACTAGTGGCCAGTTGCATAGTGCACGGAGCAGCCAGCAGGCGAAGTCGATTCGGAGGTATGCTGCCTTTGTGCACATCCGGCGACACGTGCACGGGTTGCTGCGGCGCTGGCGCGCTGCCTCTCTGGTACAGGTTCCCTCTCGTTTGGACTGTAACTATGGCTTGATCGTGCATTCGTGCTCCGGCCACCGGGGCAACCGAGCAAGGGATCCGATTTCGTTGGTCCACTCAATGAACATTCTTTTTATATCTCGCGCGTCAATAATAGATTTTTTTAAAAAAAATTATTCCATATACTCTAATAGTTAATCATAATTTTACTTATTATGTATAAAAATTCTACAAGAAAACAACAATATTTTGTATTTAGAGAGCCACATAGCTTCTCCAAAAGTGGGGAGCAAGAAAGGTGGTTCTAGAGTGCGTAAAGATAGGGAGTGGTACAGAGAGTTTATTAAAGCATGCTTCTTGTTTGTTTTCTAAATTTTATGATAGCTGGCAAATATGTTCATGCGTTACAACTTGATATATAGTTTGTCGTCCGACACTTATGCCAATGATAAAGAGGTAACTTTTTGTTAGATTTAATTGAACTTAGCCCAACCTTAAATCAAATAAATCCCAAGAACCATAATAAATGCTAGAGGTATAAACGATGATCACGTATGAAAAATTGAGATGATATTGACTTAACTTAAATAGATGAGTTTTGTGTGCACTTGTGAGTTTAAAGGTGGAAGACGAGCCTACCCCCTCATGTGCCTTGTGGCGTGAATGGACCTATATCATGAGTGCAGCGCCAACAAAGGTTTTAAAGCTCTAAACTTAAAGAGGACATGGGAGAGTGAGAGACAGAACCAACACAAAGGTTTTGCAGCTCCAAACTTAAAGAGGACAATGGAGCGAGAGAGGGAACCGATGAAAATTTTGCGGATCCAAATTCTAAAAGGACGTGTAAGAGAGTGAGAGACAGAAGAGCTCCAAACTCAATGAGGACGATGAAGAGAGTAGAGACCGATGGACATAGAAGAGAGTGAGAGATGGTACAAAGAAATTTTTTATCTTTTAAATGTTAGGTATATATATAAATATAGAAAAGGCACCTAGAAAGTTTCTTAGACATGCCCTTGCAATCTTTCATATACACAAAAAAATCCTTATTGCTTATGAGTTACTTCCTTGTTCCAAATTGTAGAACATTTTGACTTTTCTAGATACACATGTTTTATTGTGTATCTATACATAGTGTAAATCTAAAACGCATAGCAAAAGCTATGTATCTAGAAAAATCAAAACATCTTACAATTTAGAATGGAGAGGGTACAAGTTTGTGAATATTTAAAATTGCTATGATATGCTATTACGATTTTTCGGATGCACAACAATTACTTACGAGTTACTTCCTCCATACTAAAATAAGTGTATTTTTAACATTTAAATTTTATCCTATAATAAATACACTTCTACATAATGGACTATCTATATTTTACAGGTTTTACTACCTCAATTATTAAAGTGCATTATTACATGATGGAACAATTTTTGACAAGGTACTATCACTCCATCGTAAATTAAATCAACCTCTAGAGTGTCCTAAGTCAAGCTATTTTAAAATTAATTAAATTTATATAAACATGGATTTTTATGACACTAAATTATTACAAGATCCGCTATGGATTATATTTTTTAATGTACTTATTTGGTGTCTAGATGTTATTATTTTTTCCTATAAAATTGGTAAAATTTAAGAAGTTGATGCTATGAATTAACTTATTATGAGATGGTGAAAGTATGTATATTTATAATTTTATAGCACTATTATTTTTTTAAAAAATATTTGTAAATAAAAGTGTATGTATTTACTATTTATTACGAACTTGACTAAGGACGTGTTTAGTTCCCCATTTCACCCAAAAAATTTTGGATTTTGGCCCATCATTTTGCAGTATGAAACTAAACATCATGCAAAATTTTTGGCAAAACAGTATCTATTCTTCATTTTGGATTTTGGCCTCAAGAGGACAAAAAAAAAGCCAAAAAACTCTCACTCATCTTATGAAAAATTTGACATTTTAGATAAAACTAAACACAACTATAAATATTTTGATATTTTGTATTTCATCATTATAAAATAGTTAACATTTTACATTTTGCATTACATGAGTAAATAACACAGCCTGACAAAACGACAAACACAAAACCGCTTCCTCCGTAGAGAACGCGTTTCTTACTTCGGAATCGGCCGTTCTCCTCTCTGGCCTCTGGGCTCTTCTGTTCCCTTTCGTCACTCTCCTCGCCGTCGTGTTCCCCTCTGAGTCTCGCGGCTTCTTCTCGCGGGCACCACCGGCCGCTACCTTTGCCACCGCAGCCCCAGCGCTGTCCATGGATCCCCCGCCGCTCTCCTCGTTGCAGGAGGAGGGGGAGGAGGAGCCCACCGTCGAGGACTCGTCCGCCTTCTCCGCCGCCGCCGTCCCGCCTCGCCCCGCCACGCAGTAAGGCACCCGTCACCCGTCACCCGCCCCCTTTCCCCACAATACACACACTCTTCTCCCGCACCTCCTAATTCCCCTTTCGGAACCGCGATGCCCTAATTCGGTGCCCTTGCAGCAGCCACTCGCTCCACAAGTACGCGCCGCTGGACTGGTCCGCCTACTTCGACGAGGAGCGCCGCGTAGCCATCCCCGACACCGACGACGTGGGTTTTGGCCTTAGCCGGAGTTCTCTCGGGTGCTTCTGTTACGCGATGCGATCTAAATGTTGGATCCTCCTCTTCTCTTATATATATTTTTTATCTAATTATTATAGGTTTTCAATGTGTACACGGCCGGATCGGAGGGGCCCGTCGTGTTCTGCCTGCACGGAGGTGGCTACTCAGGGTATGTCTGGCGCCGAGGTTTATCTACGAATAGTCTACACGTTTTGCTGGTGAATTGTGCAAATGCCCATGTGTTGGGACTTGCAGGAAATGCTTAGCATGGGCACTGAGGTTGATTGGGATGGGTTCAATCTAAACTCTAAATAGTCTTTAGTCTTGCACTGTAAACGTATTGGTGAGGAACTGGGGATGGAGCATAAAAGAACTTTTAACCAACAGCTGCTATCTGTGAAATTCAAAGTTGTGGGGGCACAGTTAGTGCATATTAATGAGCTTAAGGGCTGTGCTTGAATAAACCAGTGTGAAATGCTTATTTTGTGAAATTAAGAGTTGCGAGTGCATCTTGCTGGATTTCCAAAGCAATCCTTCTGGAATCTTTTTTCCCACTGTGTGTTATTGAAAACGTAGAAATCACATTTTCTGCTGCAGTCATGAAACATTTTGTCGAATTTCATTGTTGATTAATGATTAACCCACAGTAGGGCAGCAATCAAATGTTTTCTTCCTGACAATGTTCACAATTGATCTTTATTCTTGGTAAGGTTGTAAATAGCTAGCTGTAGCTGTGTTTGACATGCCTCTATAGGTGTTGTAGTATATATTGGTGCCTTTCCGCTAGAAACATGATTTGAAACCTTGCTTGGTAGGGAAGCATGTGAAGACAATTTTTTTCCCGATAATCTTGTAACACCTGCTTTAAGTGACTTGCCTTCTTATGAAATGTTGCCATACCAAACTTTTCTATTGGAAAAAGATGTGCTTACTTTGCTGCAATTATTCTTTGATCTGCCTTAGGCTTGCTTGGTAGGGAAGCATGTGAAGACAAATTTTCCCCTGGATAATCTTGTAACGCCTGCTTTAAATGACTTGCCTTCTTATGCAATGCTGCCTTAGCAAACTTGTCTATTGGCAAAAGAGTGCTTACTTTGCTGCAATTATTCTTTGATCTGCCTTAGGCTTTCATTTGCTCTAGCAGCAAGTCGAATGAAGGACAAAGCTCGTGTTGTTGCCATGGATCTACGGGGGCATGGGAAATCAACAACTAATGATGATCTGGATTTGTCCATCGAAGTATGCCCATCATGTTTCCAGACTTCTTTTCTATAATCATATTGGTTACACTCTCATGCTTATTTAGTTAATTGGTGGCTGCACTTCTGTTACATAAGTTTTGTGATTTGCTCATTCCTGGACACATTTCAGTCTTTAAAGTGTTTTTGTTTGCCTCTGCAGACTCTTACGAATGATGTCATAGCTGTTATACATACAATGTATGGAGATTTGCCACCAGTAATTATACTCGTTGGGCATAGGTGAGTCAGCAGCATGCATTTTCCCTTTTGTTTTCTCTGTTGCACCCGCATTATCTGAATCAGTCTACAAATGGTTAACTAACCCTAGATGAGGCTTTCCAAAGACAATATAAACAGAGGAGCGAATTACCCAAATAGACCCTGAAAAGTTATTTTTATCGTTTTGAAACTTCCACTGAAACACCATGCTCTTAATCGGTTCCAGCTTAATATATGTTATCGCTTTGCTTTATAGAATTCCTCCTTTTATCTTTTAAATTCAGCCCGCCTGTTTGTATAGAATATTTCTGTTTCTATCTATAGCTTAAATCATTGAAAAACCTTACTAATAGAATGGTTGAACTTCCTTTTTAGCATGGGTGGTTCAGTGGCTGTACATGTGGCTTCAAGAAAAGAAATTCGAAATCTTCATGGGCTTGTTGTCGTTGATGTTGTTGAGGTTAGTAAGAGTTTTTCCTTATTGTCATCTTACTTTGTGGTTGTACAATCTTAATCATTATTACTGATTCTCGCATATCTTTATTCTAAACAGGGAACAGCAATGGCTTCACTGGTTCATATGCAGAAGATCTTAGCAAATCGGGCACATCATTTTCCTAGCATTGAAAAAGCAGTATGTTGATTTCGACCTACATTGTTTCTGACACCTGAAATCAGCTTTAAATATGTGTAATTATCCATTGTCCTCAGTATCTTAAGAGATATCTTGTTCATCATTTTAAGCTGAAATGAGTAACTTTCAGTCACATATGTATTTGAGTTGTGTATGTACGACATGGACACAAACATGCAGAGGCTGAAAATAAAATGGAAGAACAACTATACAATGAAACTAACTTCAATTTTGAATCAGTGTCATGCGTATTAAACCATGCAATTATAACCATTCTTGCTAAGGCAGCAGTTGATATTGTTAAAATTATTTCCCCACCTTATTTCTTGTTCAATCAATTTTGGAATTATGCAGATTGAGTGGAGTGTGAAAGGTGGACCATTAAGGAACGTTGAGTCTGCTCGTGTGTCCATTCCATCTACCTTGAAATACGATGAGTCGCGAGAATGGTGAGCAGTACTGAGTAGTGTATGTTTTTAGTATTGTATCTCACAGGTCTATTCGCATAAAGAATCATGCTGGCCTGTTGGCCACCATTGCAAATGTAGTATTGTTATTATTTTCAAAACTAATTATGCAGTCATACTTTGTTTCAGCTATACATATCGCACTCCTCTTGAGCAAACAGAAAAGTACTGGAAAGGATGGTATGCTTTCAATCTGATGTTTCCTTTTAAAAAAAAGAAAATCTGTCATTTACTCATGTTTTGTAAAATCGTTTTGTCTTCTGATGCCCATTTTTACTAATTCTCTTCTGTGATTAGTTGATACTGAAGTGCATGTGTTTCTTTGTTAGGTATGAAGGTCTTTCAGACAAGTTCCTATCTTGCCCAGTGCAAAAGATCCTGTTGTTAGCTGGTACCGACAGACTAGACAGGTTTGTTATGTTTGAGTATGAGGAATTATCTATTTTCTAGTCCATGTTTATGATGTTTGCTCAACATTTAATTTCATCACCTTTTGCTAGTGACTTAACTAATGTTCTGCTGCTTGTCAGTTGCAACAGATTGGGCTTGCAAAGTCAACTTGTAGCATATTTTATGAATTTTGGTCTATCAGCTGTTGATTATTACTGATAAACTATAAATCAAAAGGTAGCAAAAATCAATTGCTTGTCATGATTATGGTTCGCAAAATGTGGAAATTCTTGCCAGGCTTTGTTGCTAGAGCTTTTGAATGACAAATCGGATGGGTGCTAATCAATTTATCAAAATGCTGCTTTTATTGAAGTGAAACCTTTTGTAAAATTGTTTGTCATGTTCTGAAATGTCTCTTTCATTGGATGTGGAATCCTATTGTCGTTATAGTTAAGTGTTCTGAAACATCAAACTCCTTCAATCTCTCAACGATACACTATTGAAGATAAGTTGTGTAATGTATTGGTTATTTGGTTTTTATTTTGCAGAGCTTTAACAATTGGTCAAATGCAAGGAAAGTTTCAAATGGTGGTGGTTCGGCACACTGGACATGCCATACAGGTTGGTTCTTAGTATGTTTGAGTTATGTTAATATATGAGTCCCTTGCATAATTCTTTCAAGGATAGGAGCTTTTGTACCATTCCTCTAGATTCGTTCAGTTCAGTGGTTATTTCTAGAGCCTGTGATGATCCTGCTCTGCCTGAATGCTCTAGGGCTACTTTAAAATTTTCACTAATTTGCCTACACATAGCAATAGCAGGAACTAGCAATGAAAGGTTCATTCTCCGAGTGCTGATTATTGGTCTGTGAACTTCTTTTCTTTTGGAAGCATTGGTTTAGGAATATAGTTTTAGCCAACGAATTACTAATCTTTACCAGTTTTGACACATCATCAAATCGTTATTCATTATTTCAGGAAGATGTACCTGAAGAGTTTGCATCGCACATACTGAATTTCATATCCCGCAACAGAATAGGGCCGAACGGTGTCGAGGTCAGTAATGATCTTACCTTTATTTATTTGAAATATATATGCAATTTCTCCCCCTTTTCGTTCTCCTTGCCTTGACCTAATATTTGGCACTTCACTTTTCTCAGATACCTGGGCTTATTAAAAAGTGGCAGCACTAGACATAACATACAAGTTACTGTTCTAGCATTGGCAGTGTTTAGGAAAATGATGGGTAGATCTGCCTATCCGAGTTCTCTTCCTGTCGAAGAGGGAAAAAGGTTCAAGATGATCATGCAAGCGTGAACAATCAATCATTGGTTTCATCATCTGGTGGCAAACTCCCCCATATCGCATGAGTTACTTTGTTTATGACATCACTCTGCGACCTGCCGGTGTCTTTTGTACGAGGGTTCTTGTATGTCTGTATGTAAAGCTGAGTGCATTGTAATGGTTTCCGTGAGGTTATTATACTCCTATCAAGCAGGATAAGCTCTTTATGATAGCTCCATCTGCTGGCTTCGACAAGCTTAGTGGGAATCAATGGAAGTAGCCTGCTTTGAGAAGCAATTTTCAAAAGCCACACAAATTATCTTTGCAACAGAGCCGAGACGTGCAAAAACCCAAATAACTATGCCCGTGCAAGGGATGATCTTTGTGAAAGGTGTACCAAATCCAAACATACTGTAGTATTTAGCAGCTGAAGACGGAGAAAAAGCCCAAAAATAAAACGTCTGTCAAGCACTGTGCCTAAACATTTCAAATTAATCCTACATGGTTAGCAATTCGGCTGTGAAGTACAGTACTAATCCGGTGTAGAAACCCAAACATTTTTATTTGCGCCTTAGTGGGACAGCAAGGTCTGGTTTCCGGCATTTCTGCTTCGTGAAACCAACACACCCATAACATCAAATTTTGACTCTATTTCTTCAAATAGGACTTTCTCGTCCAAGATCCAGCCCCTACTTTCCAAGTGCACTCCAACCGAACTCTCGTATTTGCCTTTCTACCTATTTGCCTTTCTATATTTCACTCATCTATATATTTTATATACATGTCTTGTAACTTGCAAGTTAAACTTTAGTAGAGAAATGTGGTTACAAATAGGAAAAAAAATGACATATGACACATGCACCACACATAACAAAAATAAAGCAACCTAAGAATAATGAAAAGAATAACATAAGTAAAAAACACAAGACATTCAAATATCAACCTCTTGCGCGTGCTCTCATTCTTTTCCTTCCTCGATGCCCCGCTATTCTCTCCCTCCGCTCACTCAATCCTCTTCGTCCCTTCTGCAGCTTGGGTGGTGGGGTGGTTCAAGCAGGAGCCACAAGCGGACGGATGTGGCAAGGGCAAGCCTAGACAGATCTATTGCGAATCTGTGAGCCAGCACGAGTGGATCTAATACGAGGGTGACATGACGCAAGTAGGACCAGGCGACGGAGGTGATAATTGGTAGGATCTTAGTAGGATTTCGGTGACGGTATTCTCTATGTTCTTCCCTTCATGGCCCGACAACATAGGAGTTCCCTATGACAGAAATGTCTAATGTGGAAGGCTTGATGGTTGCTCATGGCTAGATCAGGGGCTCCTACACGTGGGGGTTGAGGAGAGAGAAATGAGAGGTCTTGTCCATCTGGGCTTGAATGAGGAGCTAGTTGGAGGTTTGTTTCCGCCTGTTCAACCCTTAAAAGAGAGGTAGAGATAGGACAAGGAATTGGTATTGCTCTTAGGGTTCGCTGGATTTCCTTACCTCATATAGTGAGGCGAGCCAAATCAACTTGTCTAAGCTAGAAAGAAAAACCTTGCTTGCATGAGAGGTAGGCGAACAAAGTAACCAAACGCGCTACCTATTCTAGTTTCTTAGTCAATGTGGCATGAGGAGCACGAACAAGGGATCCAAGCATGCCTTAACGTATCTACAACACTTGACTAGGTTATATGCCAATATTTTTTCAAAGGAAAGGGAGAATTATATATTAAAACTCAGCAAATACATCCTACGTGTTGTTTGGTTGGTTCAACAATAACGCAAATGTAAATAAAATTAGTTCAATTGTATCTCCCATTGGTAATGTCCGCAGCTTTAATTCATTTACTTTTGCGTTACCAACGGTAGAACCAAACAGCTTCCTAGAATTACACATAAAAAAAACCTAAGATAAAATACATTCAGATAAGTTTAACGAGTTACTACATCTTCTTTAATAACAAAACAGAACAAGTTAATTAGTTCCAAAATTTCATATTTAAAAACAAAAGGAGTATTGCTAACAACAGATTTCAGCTGCCAAATAAATTATTATTAAATAATTGACGATGTCAAAGCACATTTAAGCTGGTATAGATCAATTGGATATCGTTAAACATTCTCACAGAACGCGTAGAAAACAATATCCTGCTAAATGGTGTAGGCATCGCTTAAAAGATATAGCTCATCCAAAAGGCTGATATTTAAAGCTTTACCTCAATGTACAAAGTAAAGTTTCACTATCTAAGGAACTATTTTACAGCACTTCTCATGCCACATGAGTTAAGATGAAGGGGGAAAAAAGTAAACACCAGAGTGTTATCCCTACTTTAACCTGTTCTATCTTCACAAAACTTTGGAGATACAGTCACAGCCGGAGTTTCAAGACTAAATATGGCCAGAGCCAAGCATGGGATCCCCCTCAGTTAGTCCTTGAACAAAAAGCGGAACATCAAGTCAAAAGGCTATCATAGGATCATGTCACGACTTGCTTGCATCTCTATATGCTCCTGGTCACCTATGGCAAAAGTATCGGCGACTGGAAAATAAACCAGAATAACGATACCGACCATGGCAGCAAGCATCAACACAAGGAAGGAAACAAACACAAGAGCCTCATGGACTAATTCACCAGGCCAAGGAAGAATTGATAACCCAAGAAGTGTCGCTCGGGGAAGTAATATTCCGGTGGCAAAAATGAGCATATATATCCTTCGCCGGAGTCCCTTGTTGATCACCAAAGACAGCATCTGACGTCCGACAAACATGACATAGACAGTCAAAATGATGTAAAACGCCCCAAGAAATACGCTGCTCAACAGTGGATACGTGCATGTAATGTCGCCGTTGTGGATTGCAGAGGCAGAATACCAGTACTTTGAAACCTTTGATCGCTGACCGTCATCTGAGGAAACACGACCACCAACGAAAACAACACAAGCTTCCCAGATCAAAGAAGGCGAGCAGAGAATGAATACTGCATGTATAGTCTTCCGGTTCCATTTCCTATTCAAGGTACCAAGCTCTTGCTTCTGCAAAGCTGCGCTAAGAAGGAAAGAGAGCAAGAGGAACAATCCTGGTTCCGCAAACCCCAGATTTGAGATGATGTAGAATTTGCACACGTTCACTTGCCATGCCCGGTTAGAGATTAGCCTCCCCTCCCCGTTCACAAAGGTGAGCCTGAGTACCTCGCCAATACCCCACCAGAATGCAACCAGCATCAATGTTATCCGAGTCAGCCATGGCCCGTTGAAGTAGCTAAGCCGCTGGTAGCCTCTTCTTTTGATCCACAGTTGGAAGTACACTGAGCGGCAGAGGCAGATTAGGCCCAAGATGGAGACTATGGAGATGAGAGCAATGGTCACCACACCAATGATATTGGTGAAATATGTGATCAGGTGCATTACATAAAGCACCACAACTCCCGACCACCAAGCATTCTCACTTTTATTATCAACACATAGGCTGTTCTCACATCCTAGAAACCGAACAAAACACTAAGAAAGGAAACCTGCAAGGGGAAGGGAGCAAGGCATTTATCAACAGATGGACCACATACAAAAGTAGGTGCTAGCAACACATCTATTTATTTGCAACAGTAGATGAAACATAATACTTGTCAACGGTAGACTTCAAATGGGCAACAATAACAAATGAAGCTTCCAATCTAGTACTTCATGCTTATCTTTGACATGGCTTTGTTCACCAAACATTGGATGCGTTCAGCGTCACAAGCCTGTTACAAGTAACTCCCTTTTGAATTGTCTAATAAAGCTATGTCTCACTTTCCATCTGAAATTTTCGGTGACTTCTATGGATGGAACTCTCTCCAGATCCACCAACTATTGCGTTATGATTAGGTGATCATTGCCCATTACCTAATTACATATATAACACCAACACGACAGGGAAAAAGAAAAGACGATCGCGAAGACTCCAACAAGCAAAACTATCCAGATTGATGCAGGATCAGCTGACCTTTTTTTTTTTTGGCGAACAGGTCGTAACCTGTGTTTCCAGCTGACCTATTCAGAGAGGTAAATCTACTGCGTTATCTATAAACTACCTAAGGGTCTTGGCCATATAGAAGCAAAATTCTCGAAAATTACTGTAGAACTAACAACAAGGTTCTAATATAAGGCACACAATCTATCCCCGCCCACCCAATTCCTTAGCAGAACCAAACGATCGCAGAATAGAATCCCTAACCGCACGACTCGAAGAATTTCAACTAATAATGCTAACACATTGAATCCTAGGTCATCAGTTTAATAACGATGCATCAAAATTGCTTCGGAAGAGCAAACGAAGTCGGGAGGTATTTTCATCAGAAAAAAAAAGAAGTTGGGAGGTAATTTACCAAACGAATTTGCGAGATTGAGCAGCCGAGGAAGCGTCGGTTGAACCGGCGGCAGAACAATGCACCGGAGCGCCGAGGCGGGGCAGCGGGATACCAGCGGCGCGCTAGCGAACCCCCCGGCGCCGGCGTGTCGGCCGTCGGCCACGGCGATCGGCGACAGAGCGCGCGCCGCGTGGGTGCACTATCTCGTGCCGCCGCTGGGATCGGTCTGTGTCCTCCACCCGCAAGGCTCGCTGGTCTGTCGTCGTGAGAATCAGAATTGGAACGGAAAAGTAGAGAGGAGGAAGGGGGAGAGGTGGTTGGTCCAGAGAGGACAGTTGCTCACAGCTGTATTTTATTTTATTTTATTTTATTTTATTTTATTTTATTTTATTTTATTTTATTTTATTTTATTTTATATTATTTTATTTTATTTTATTTTATTTTCCTATTATTGGTTTTCTAGAGATACGGTTCAGCTGTATTTATTTTATTTTATTTTATTTTATTTTCTTATTGTTGAGATACGGTTCAATCTCGTTCAGAGAAATCCTGCTTAGTAAATCTTTCGCCGTTGTTATACTTAAGCATATAATCTGTTGAGATCTCTAGTACAGTACATCCCATTAAAGTACGGCATTCTTTTCTTTCTGTCTCTGTAAATATAGACGGGTCTAGCATCGACACTACAAAACTCTGCCATTAGCGGCATTGCACTTTGGTATCCCATTGACGACGCTATGAGTTGCTACCCTCTTCTTCTACTGCTCTGTAAGGGCGTCCAAAAAAAAAAAAGCAACGCGTCTAAATCGGCCGTTTGCTACCTAGAAACAGTTAAAAAAGCACAGTAAAAAAAATGAAAAAAAGCTAGAGTCAAATACTAGAAAAAACTTAGAAAAACATGCGAGCTGGGCTCTTGTGCTCTCGCTTGCGACTTAAATTTTTTTGATTCTCTCTCTATCTAGTTGGCTAACTGACGCTCCGAGCTAGGCCGTGTTTAGTTCGGCCGATTTGGTGGCGGCCGAATTACTGTTGCGCACTGTTGTGCACTGTAGCATTTTGTTTTTTAGTACAAAAAATTGTCTAAAAATTAATTAATTAGGCTCAAAATGTTCGTCTCGTAAAGAATAACAAAACTGTATAATTAGTTTTTGATTTCATCTACATTTAGTACTCCATACATGTGCCGATATTTTGATGTGATGAGAAATCTTCTTTTTGCATAGTAGAATTTGGGGAGAAATTTGGCATCTAAACAGGGCCCTAGCAACATGTCAATCGTTGGGGACGTCGTAAGAGTGATCGCATTGAATAGACCACACAATGATTAAACATCATTTACTATTTGGCTGATAGTGTTTAAATCTAGAACCAGCTCCATGAGTGGGACCCATGTTGACCAAAAAAAAGACCGTTGTGTTCTGCACTGCCAGCTGTGCCTGAATTTTGTAGTTTTTAATCATTAAGATCCGACTCCAGGAGAGCTACTGCTCCATAGAAACAACTCTACAGTGTAAATGGCCTACTCCTATAGCAATATTTATTGTATAGAACTAACTTGGATACGTCCATTGTGAACGTCCTAAGAGCATGGCTAATGATTTAGCCGGCTGTTGGCTGAATACACTTGTCATGTCATTTACAGCCAACAAAAACAGTCAGCACATATAATAGGTTGGCTAAGAGGCTGGCTGTGTTTAGATCCATTGAAAAGTGCACTATGCAAAAAAAAAGATTTCCCGTCACATCAAACTTGCGATACATGTATAGAGTATTAAATGTGGATAAAATTAAAAACTAATTGCACAGTTTGGTTGTACTTTGCGAGACGAACGTTTTGAGCCTAATTAGTCAATGGTTGGACAATTATTACCAAATACAAACGAAATGCTACAGTGTATTTTGGCACTCAACTGTAAGCATTTAATATTTGCTTGTAGATTCCATTGCTTGTAGATTCCATCAGCTGTGATTAATATTTCTGTGGCTATCAATGAAACAACAATGATATGAAGGGGCGTGTAGAATAGCTGGCGCAGAGGATCAGGAGAAGGGACGAGGCCCATGGAAAACGCCGACTGATGCGCTCGCTGTGGGCTGTAAGCCGGTGATTTCTTCCTCGGTTTCTGCATTCAGCCCGGCGCTTCACCGTTCTCTCTCATCTTTTGTCTTCCTTCCAGCTCAGACTTTGTTAACGTGGAGAACCTCCCAGCCGGCTGGCTAGACCTTGTTATACTCGCTCTAAGGGCGTTCCCAACGGTCCTCAAATCACTAGCTGTCCTGAAATTCTATTGGGCACAGAGAAGGAGCACCGAGCTAGCACTGTCTCAGTTGCTAGTCTCACAGACACTACGAGGAAGTTCTCTCTCTCCATTGCTCTACCCTACGTATCTGTGCTCTCTACTTCTCTTTTTTTTTTATTGTTTTCAGCTCTCAAGTAGACCTGCGATTTGTTTGTCCGTTGGGGACGTCCTAAGTGTACCATGATATACATTGTTCAAAATAAGGCGTTGTTTGTGGAAGGATCAAGATGCCAAGAAGAAGAGGTAAATTGGACTTTTCTAAAAATTAATTGCAAGAATTACATCATATAAGCCAAACTTCACCCCTAGTGCCTACTAGTGTTCCTCGTAATTCTACCGGTAAAAGTTTTGCACCCTAAGTTCCAATCCTAGACTAGCATGACAATTCTAGGAAAGTAAACAAGCAATGAAAGTAATGCACGAAAGTAAATGCTTGAAAGTAAGGGTTAGGAACACGACGATGTTTTGCCGAGGTATCGGAGAGTCGCCACTCCCCACTAGTCCTAGTTGGAGCACCCGCGCAAGGGTGTAGCCCCCCCTTGATCCGCGCAAGGATCAAGTGCTCTCTACGGGTTGATTCTTTGACACTCCGTCGTGGCGAATCACCCAAAATCGCTCACAACATGAGTTGGGTCACCCACAAACTCGTCGGATGATCACCAAACTTCCAATCACCACCAAACCGTCTAGGTGATGACGATCACCAAGAGTAACAAGCTAGAACTCTCACTTGACCACAACAAGTCTAATGAGAAGTTGGATGCACACTTGCTACACTCTTGTCACTAGTGAGGAATCTCAAACTTTGATTCTCAAAACACTATCCTCACTGGGGCTCTTGCACTCCCTTGCACTCCAAAGGTGTTTGTCAGCTGAACAAATGAGCAAGATACCTCTAAAAGAGGTGGAGGGGATGTATTTATACACCCCACAGACAAATCCAACCGTTACCTACCGAATCAGCAAAACGCGTACTGACCGGACGCGCTGGTCGACATGACCGGACGCGCCGGTCGAGTGTAACGGTCGGAAACCTAAAGTCAGCGCTGAGTGACCGGACGCGCCGGTCAGAGATGACCGGACGCGCCGATCAGAGATGACCGGACGCGCCGATCAGGGATGACCGGACGCGTCCGATCATGCAAGAACCTTACTGGATTTTGATCTGACGCTCGACCGCGTCCGATCATAGATGACCGGACGCGTCAGGTCAGCTTGGGACCTTACTGGAACATGACCGGACGCGTCCGATCACTTCACAGCCGCGTCCGATCACATTGTTTACCCTCTAGAACACGTGTCAGACTGACCACCATGTCCGGTCCTCTCAAGGACCGGTCCGGTCAGTCAGTTAATGACGCAGTGACTTGTTAGTACTGACCGGACGCGTCCGGTCATGACAGACACCGCGTCCGGTCACAGGTAAACTGCTCAAACGACTTCTAAACGCGATGCAACTTGAACCAAGTTGCTTCCAACTGAATTTTGAGCTTTTATAGAGCTACCTAGTGCTAAGTTTGACAAGTGTGCACCACACCTAAACAAAAGACTCACCTAGGTCAAGCTACTCGCTCATGCCCCTCTTTATAGTACGGTCAAAGGAAGAAACAAAGATCCTAACGACTATTCCGGATGTAACTCAACACCTTGACATCCGAAACTAACCGTCCTTAATCCTGTAGTTGATCCTTTGAAAACCGAAACGATTTCCATCAAGGGACATGAATACCATAGTGCCCAAAGCAGTTATCAACTCCATGACCTAACTTATCACTGTTTCTACAAAACACACGTTAGTCATGGTAATAATGTGTTATCATCAATTTCCAAAACCAACACCGGGGCCTAGATGCTTTCAATCTCCCCCTTTTTAGTGATTGATGACAACACTTAGATTCAGAAGATATAAGTTAAGGTTTTCGATCATGCTTGGTTCACATAAGCATAAAGCTATAAGCACAAGGGGTTAGTAATTGCTTATGTGTTCCAAGCCAACTGAGTGTACTCATAAGATAAAACATGACGAGTTAGTACACATAAAACATAGCTCATATGAAATCGGAGTAAGGCACGGAAGCACAACCTTATGAGCTAAACACAAATAAGTGACATGATAATTATGACAGAAAGTTTCACAAATTCATAGTCACACAATGCAGGGCAAGAAAATAAACATGATACATGAAAGTAGCACACATGGAAAAACAAAATCCTCTATCAACACTCCCTCTGAATCTACGCTCTCCCCCTTTAGCATCAAACACCAAAAAGAAAACTAAGGATCTGACGGGGGAACAGAAGCTGTCATGTCGGGTGCCGAGGAGCGTGGAGTGATCACAAACTGTGAAGTATCCTCCTTAGACTCTGAACTATCAGACTGACCCTCTATAGATAGACGTGGCAGTGAAGCGGTCTGGGTCTAGAGAACAGGTGCAGGAACTGAAGGTGTAGTCGCAACAATAGGAGTAGTCACTGTCGCCTAAGCCTGAAAGACACCAAGAGTAGGAGGATCTGTCGAAGCAACTGAGGATGGCACAGTCTCTGTAGTCCCGGCCCCTGTCACTGGAGGAAAAGCAGTCTCTGAAGCTGACATCCCTGTAGTGGTCTCAACAGTGGTGTACGAGGGTGACGGTTGTCCAGTCAGCTCACTGTAGGTGGCACTCAAGTCAGTGAAAGGAGTACCTGAGAGGAGATGAGGTCTAGGCTGAGCTGGTGGAGTGAATCCCGTCTGTATAGGAGTGTAGCTCGGGGACTGAAATGTCTGAGGCACCTGCTGTTGGGGTGAGGTAAACTGAAAGCTCGGCTGGCCCTAACTCTGAGGTCCACTGGACTGTAGTGCTGGAGTCAGAACAGACGGTGGTGGAGGTACCCCAACAGTGACTAGGTATCGTAGGAGCTCTAGGTACTGCTGCTGGGTGGCTGCCTGCTGCCTCTGCATCTCGAACTGCTGTCTCTGGAACTCTAGCTGCTGCCTCTGGAACTCGTCCTGACGAGCCTGAATCTGAGCAAATGCTGCAGCTGTGTCCTGAGCCTATCTCTGCATCTGAATCTCCTATCTCTCCTGGGCCTGGGTCAGTCTCTCAAGAATAGCCACCATGGCTGGCTCTGAGCGGGAGGCTGAGCCAGAACCACCGGCCTTATGGTCATGAGGTCGAGGAGAGCGGTACCAGGGGATGGGCTGGTAGTCCTCATCTGTGCTGTCAGTAGCAATATCCTCGGCTGGATCAGCTGGCTAAGCATCTAGATCTGCTAGCTCTGCCTCAGCAAGACCCTCAACAGTCTTGTCCTGCTCAGCAGCTGTCTCTGGTACCTCTAGCCTCTGACGCTGTCCTGGGCTAGGTGCCTGCTCTCTGGTAACTGATGCCCACAACTGTCGGATGTCATACTCTGGAAAAGCTATAGTGGTATCAGAAATCTCTGCTCGAATCTCTGCATGCAGTTCACATGCAGATCTGATAATGAAGCATATCCAATGTGCATACGGAAGTTGTCTGTGACCCTTGAATCCCTCTGCCAAGGTGTCCTCCATCTCACATAGCATCAGATCCCAAAGGTCGAACGGTGTCTGTGAGATGAGGTGATGTATTACCCATAGCTACATGTGAGTCAATCCCTCTTTGTATCCAAGCCTCGGAAGTAGTGTCCTCCTCACAATAGCATCAAGGACTCTGGCTAGCGGTGTCAGGCTGGTAGGTGTACGTCGAGACCCCTCACCAAAAGGCTCATGGAAATAGGGTCTGATCATATCTGTAGGGGGACTGTCCCACCATGAGGGAGTCTCGGAGGTGCAGTCTGTCCAAAACACAGCTGGTGTATCTTTGTCTCTGAAGCTGGGAGTCTGAGGATCTCCCATACCCTGGTGTTGTATAATCTGCGGTCATGGCCTCTGAATGCAAAGTGAATGAACTCATGTGCTGGGTCAATCCAAAGTAAAGAATAAAACTCTCTAACCCAGGTCCCGCAGTATGCTCCAGTCCATCCAAGAAGATCTGACAATCCAGGTAGAAAGGACAAATGCGGACGAAGCTGCTCACTAACCACCTCAACTAAGGCCTCCAGTCGACAGACCCTCTGAGGTCTGAAAGCAATCCTGCTGTCGACATAGGCTCTATAGAAGTCCTCGTGCAGAGGAGTGTAGAAACCCTCTGAAGCCCGGGGATCCCGTTGAGGTGGAAACCACCGAGTGACCTCAACGAACCTGAGGGCCTAGACCTGTCTAGCTGTAGCTCCCTTGAGGTCAAAGTGCTCAACTGGGGGGTGACCTCAAACCCTAGGAGGTGGACGACCTTCACGACGCTGACCCTCTGGCCTGGGAGTCACCTAAGCTCGCGCACGTCCTGAGCTATGACGTTGTGGAGTCTAAACTGTTTGCTCCTCTGTCTCCTCTAGGTCCTCTGTAGGCTGCTCTGCAGGTGCATCCACTGTCTCCTCTGTGGCCTCAGTGCCAAGCTGTCGACCTTCAAGGTGAAAACGACTCTCGCCAATATGAATATCACTACTCCTGCCACCTCTCTCTGCTGCCTCTGCTACATCTGCAACTGCCTGAGCTACCTCTGCCTCTGTAAGTGTTCTCTTTCTCTTCTTGGCAGCAATCTTCACTCGCTTGCCACGAGCTACCTCTGTCCTCCTGGGAGGACTCTCGTCCCCGTCACTAGGTGCACCACCAGTATTCTTGCAGCGAACCATACTGACAAACTGCTATATCTGAGAAAAACTGGAAGGTAACAGATGATGAACTGACACTCGTGAGGCTTGGCCTCAATCCGTATCCACAGGCTTGGCCTCGGATTCACAACTGATCACCTGACACACACAGCACCAACAGGACGAACTGAAACGATAGAATAGATGGATCTACTATAAGCAACATATATTATCTAAAAGATGAGTAAGATCCTAATGAGAGCAAGCATATTAGAAGAGATATGAAAGGACCGCGATAGCTACCTCGGAAGCGCGAAGATCCGATGAACGGAAGATGATCTTGACACGCTAGGGTTACTTGGAATCGACGATCGAAACCCTGGAGTACCGAGAGATCAACAATTGTATTAGTAATTTGCCAGAAAAACAACGGCAAACCCTAATCCAAGGCAGAGATGTCACCTTGCGGAGACGGAGATGATCATAGAGACGGAAACTCTCGGAGAGCAAAGCTAGGGTTAGGGTTCCTAGGGTAAGGTCTGCGCGACAGCAAGAGCGCACTCCGAGCAGTGGCGTGCGCGCACAGCAGAGGGCACGGGCACGCGGCGGTGGTGCTGCGGCTCCGGTGGTGCACGGAACGGCGGCGCAGGGTGGCTGCGGTGGCGCGGTGGCGTTGGGCTGCGAGCAGCGGGCTCACGGGCACAGAGACATAGCGCGGAGGCACGGCGCAGGCGCGGATGGCGCGGCTGCGGGCGCGGGAGCAAGGGCATGGGTGCAGCGGCTTGGCTAGATGGCGGCGCTCGGGATCTCGGCGAGGTTGACGGCGGATTGAGATGGAAAAGAAAAACGAGCGAGATCCGAACATACGGTTAAAAAGGGTGAGATCCACTTTTCACGTGATGATCGGACGCGGTGGTCGCATGACCAGACGCGATGGAGGCAGCGTCCGGTCATAGTCCAGTAAGCTCCTGGAATGACCGGACGTGTCCGATTATGCACGATCGGACGCTGACAGAGTCTGGTCATACTTTGCCTGGAAAACTAAAACGAATGACCGGACGCGGTGATGGTGGCCGGGACCGGACGCGGTGGTCAGCAACTGCGCGTCCGGTGCAGTGTCCGGTTAGAGATTTTGAAAAAATTCTTCAGGAATGACCGAACACGCTGGTGGACGCCGGGACCAGACGCGGTGGTCAGGAACGACGCGTCCGGTGCAGCGTCTGGTGCAGCGTCCGATCGCTGTTTAACGCCTTTCTTCAATTCGATCTTCGACGCGACTTCTCCCAATCAAGTTCCAATTCAAAGAGACTCAAATAAACACCAATTAGAACCTGATGTGAGTGACCTCACTCAAACCCTCAAGTTTTCATAGTATTTTGCCTTAGGCTAGTATTATTTTTAAGAAAATATTCAATAAACACCCGAGGAGCAACGTATGGCCATGCAATAGAGTGTATGAACCCTTGGGAGCTTCAAATGCTCTCTCTATTCATGGACGAACACATAGGTTACTCAAAGCTAAACCGAAAAGAAACGACAAAGCAATAACCATGCATATGCAATGCAAAGCAAGAAAGGGTAGACTAGGTTGCTTGTCAAGTTTGATCCACGGTTAGGCTTTTTCACTCCTCCAAAGAAGGGTTATCATAACCGTGTTAGACAAGTTCTAGATGCATTGCGGGTAATTAAACATGACATATAAACAATGCAATGCAGGGGACAACACAAGCTCATTTTTTAAAGTTACTAGAGTCAAGCACATTTAGTTCACTTCTCAACCTACAAAAGGTAGCCTCATCTAAAGGTTTAGTAAAGATATTGTTGATGCAAAAGTAGATCTGCAAACACAAAGGGCTAATACCCGAAATTGATATCCAAAGCGTGCCAGTCGATTTGACCTGTTAATCGACAAGGATGAAGATACGAGCACTTTGGTCCTGACAACAGCGATACGCCCGGAAGTCACGGCCAAGAGGTACTCACGCGGAATTCGAGGATCGCCGAAGATTGCACTGGAGCAATGCAGCTCGCCGAATCGATGAGAACTCGTAAAAAAGAAAAATATGCAAATTGACGAAGTCGTCGAAAGTAGATGTAAATAAGAATAAAAGCTGTTTTTGATGTATTGATTGATCTCCCTTTTTACATTGTCCTTCACCCTATATTTATATCTTGATCTACAGAAACATGACCAAATACGACTAGGACACTAAATCCAAATCTATGGAAACACATGACTTTGATACAACTCAGACTCTAATAAACGTATATAAGGAAATTAATTCCTATCTTATTCCATAGTCTGCCTCAGTCACGATGGTATTCTCATCGACCTCCTTTTTATCGGCACAATCCCTGTTCCATCGGCACAATCCCTGTTCCATCGGCAGCAGCCTTCAAGTTCCTTCCATCGGTACATCCCCTGTTTCATCGGCAGCAGTCTTCAAACCATCTTTCATCGGCATCGGCAATAATACCCTTAACCTTATTGGCAACATTTCAATTTGAACCCATACGCCGCTACCACTCATAAGCAAACTCATTTTCATCAGCTATCAATCTACACAATAATCTTTCCTCTGCTGATTAGCCCTTCCTGACCATCTTGACACGTGCTAAAAAACGATGTCAACACATGCCCCCCAATTTCAGAGTATAAGATATTGATGCTCCGAAATTTACTCCAGATAATGCCTGCTATTACCTATTTTTCAACCTATTCTCTAAGCATAACATGATCTGTTACCAGATTTAATCAAATCTAGATCTAATCCATGTATCTCAGTAAATATCGCACATTTTCCAACTGTTTTTTGCCTCAATTACGGTTGAGATACCAAAATAACAATCCATCAGCAAGATCTTATCACAGCAACATCACCATTTTAGAACTGAAAGATCCTGTATCAAAATATCCTTCAAGTCATGACTACTTGCCATGCCATCAAATCTTCTGTACAATCCCTTGATTGTCGTGCGAACAGTTACCATATCTATCTGAACCACCTCGATCCATCCGCGTACGGCATAGAGATAAATCAAGAATACCCCTACCCCAAATGACCTATAAATAGATTTCTCCAAACTGCTCATCTTCTACCTTCAAATTGCAACCTTTGGCATTCTCTCTCCGGTGGCAACCCTAACTGCGCATCCTCAACCCACCAGAGCTCCTTCCATCGTCATTTCCAATCTCCAGCTCGTGCCCTCATCCTTCTCGAAACAATGGCGGTCAACTTCAACGTCCCTGCGGTTCGTTTTTTTATTACTTTTACTTCGACCCTTCTGGCCCCTTGCGAATTCTTACAGTTGGTATTTTTTCTACTTCTTCCATTCTCTTGATCTTCCAAACTCAGGAACTACGTAACACACTGGTTATTCCAACCAACCAACCTCCCCTCCATTGCCTAGGTCCAATGGGTGATCCAGATCCAACCGACCTGATCAATGCAGAGGCTAATCGTATTCCCTTCAAAGCTCAAATTTTCTCTTTGAATCTATGGAAAGATACATTTTGATCTTGGCCCAAACCTACCAAAGGGTGGAAAAACTGGTACTTGAGAGTCAACAGATCAATGCAAGTGTTCTGGGCAGAACGGAAGATAGATCAATGTATCAGGCTATCCATTGCTGATATGCAAAGGAATGAATCCATGATGATAGCTGCTGCTTATTTTTGGTCAGATACCACAAATACCTTCATGTTCGGTCATCGCCCATGTGCCCCTACTCTTGCCGATGTATATATGCTCACCGGCTTGGATATCTCAACTGTCGATGAAGGCCACATTTTTGGCAGAAAAACTGAGTATAGAGTAAATACACGCAACATTGGCGGCTGGACAGGATACATCCAAGAGTACCAAAAAATTGGTACTGTCAATCAAAGGGAACACGCCATATTCCTGAACATGTGGCTGGAGAAGTTTATCTTCTGTGGTCGATCGATAGGACCAACTAACGCCTTCCTCCCAGCAGCGGAACTCTTGGCCAACGGTGTCAGATTCCCACTTGGCCGATACCTCCTGAGCTCAACTTACCACCTTCTCCACCAAGCGTCTCAGAAGCTTCTACTTGGTGAACCCATCGGCAATCTAGGAGGCCCGTGGTGGTTTATCAATATGTGGTTAAACGCTCACATGCATAAGCGTCTACAATGGGATTTCTTTGCCCAAGAATTCCCACGAGAGATCACCGAAGATTACATCCTTGGAGATGATGAATCGGCAACACGCCCTCCTCTCAACTTCGGCGAAGCCATAATTGTCCTTCCTGGAACAGAGTCCAATGAAGATCAAATTGGCAGGTTTTTTCAGAATTTCTACCATGGTCTCCCTCGTGATCTCAGAGCTTGGGTACCCTATATCGATGAGGATAACAAGTTCCCTCTTCTTTTCAATTTTGCCGATAGTGATCTGAACCAAGATAATGATCTTATGATGGCTATTATTACCCCCAGAGCAATCCTAGTAAACACATTTGGGAGCGGGAAGAATTCCCATATCACTTATGAATTCTACAATCCATCGGCAGTGTCTCGCCAATTAGCCTTTGGGCAACTGTCAATCAAGCTATGCTTTGCCGATGTGATTAAGCCCAGAGAAATTATTACAGCTGGAACTGAATGGAGTAGAGTAGTAAGACTTGCTCCTGATGCTGATATTTCAAATGTTGATCTCTCCGCCTGGTCACCAGCGTCTTTCATCACAGAGTCATATAAGCAATGGTGGCAACAGTGGAAAGAACAGTTGTTTTCAACATCCGTTCATACATATCGGCACATGATCGATCCCGACTATGCTGTTCCTGACGATGCAGTAAGTTCCTTTTAACTTTCGTCTCTCTCCTTCCTTTTATATGTATATTGGTAACTAATCTTCCCTGAAACAGGCCGATGATCCAGTTTCATCAATAAGCAAAAGTGGAAGACCCTTCAACCTCCACCCTATTTCTCCAGTCTCAATAATTGGCTACAACGCCCCTACCTTAGAGGCCTTAACCTTCCAGAGGACTCGTGCCAAAACTATCACCTCCAGACCAAGACTAGCAACATCCAGGGCCACTCCAATGGCTGCTGCTTCAAGCCTAATCAAGGTTTTTAAGGTAATAACCTTGCTTACTTTGTTTTTCTGTTGATGCACACTATATTAACATATAATTATCAGGATGTGAGAGCTGCAGCTGGATTGTCATCAGCAACTCTTCCAATATCAAGAACCACGACCTCTACTCCTCCTTCAGAGGTATTCTCTTATCTTTACATTTTTTCTGTTAAATATCCAATCTTATACTCGTTTTTGCAGCAACAAACGGGCACATTGGCAAGCACACCAAGCATGCAAGCTCCCCAATCAACACATGTCGATGCCCCCCCAGCCAATTGTCACTGAGGCCCAAACAAAGCGCAAAGCTTTAACCGATGCTGAAGCTCAACAAAAGTGACAGAAATCTACACCAGCCCATTCATCCGCTCTAACACCTGTCAATCGACCCACTGATATAATTGAACAAGCTGCTTCTTCTGTATAAGATACACCATCAGCCATTATACCCCAAGGGCCGACTACTGATGAGGTCGTAGAAGACATTCCATCGACATCCTCTGTTGATCCTTCGCATTATCTTTTTTAAGCCGCTCCCTCAAGCCAAGCTCAAGAAATTGCCCTAAAGCAGGTAAACCGATTAACTGTTTGTTTTATAATATCCCCAGACACCACAAATAGGATTCCTAACTCTCTTTATTTCATAGGAACAAGATTCTCCCGATAGCTTGTTTTCTTTTGCTATCGACGTCTCCGATAATGACGGAGAAGAGACGAGTTCTTCCCTGGCATTGGAAACAATATCGGCAGATACCTATGGCAAACTAGAAGTTCTCTTGAATCTGCTGCAACAAGATACTGCTCAACTAGTGATCGATTCAGACCCTGCAAGGACCATCTTCAAAACAATCCATGGTCAAGTCCCTGCTGATGTTGAAGAAATCATCTTCCTAGTAGTCCATCTGGAGAGCAAACAACTTCAATATCAAAAGGCTGTTCATCGTATTGCCGATAGAGCAGCTCAGGCTCAACTTAAGAAAGAAATGCTGCAGCTGAAGCAAACTGCCGATGAGAAGCACAAAAGCATCAGCAACTTGCAAGCCTCCGGTGCTGATCTTAAACAGAAAATTTTAGACCTATCGGCAAAAAGGGCAGCTCTGCTAGCCGAACTGGAAAAGGTTGAAACAGCCCTAACTCAAGCCAAGCAAGAAGAAGACTAGCTTCCTGATGCTATCAAGGCCCTTCAGCAAGAACGAGACGTCCAAGCTCGCAAGGCCTTGGTCCTCAAGAAGAAACTCAAGCCTATGGAAGGAAGTGCCGATGAAGATGCTAAGGAATTAAAAGAAACCGATGAAATTCGCCTGCGTGCGATATCGGCTATCCAAGCTTTGTTAAATTAGCGCATCGGCAATGATTGATACTTTGTTTTGACTCTAGCCGATAGAATTGTTATCGGCAATTACTCTTTTATGCATCCATCCAGACACTAGGGTAATATTTCTTTAAATATTTTCCATTTAATGCTCTGGGAAATACAACTCCTTCAAGAGTTTCAAGAATATATGCATTACCAGGAATAGATTGATTTATCCGATATGGACCTTTCCAATTAGGTGACCATTTGCCAAACTTAGAACTTTTAGTCCCAATCGGTAAAATCAACTTTCAAACCAATTCTCCATCGACAAATTCCTTTACCTTCACCTTCTTGTAATACCATCTAGCTACTCTTTTCTTATTCTCCTCGATGCTAACTAAAGCTTTTAACCGATGACCTGCTACATCTTCCAACTCATCCTTCATAAGGATATCATAATCATCGGCTGTCAATTGATCTTGAGAGCGTATTCGCCTAGAACCAATTTTAATCTCCCAAGGTAAGACTGCATCGTGTCCATACACCAACTGATAAGGTGTTACCTTGGTTGCACCATAACACGCCATCTGATATGACCACAAAGCTTCATTTAATAATGTATGCCACTTCTTAGGATACTCTCTAATCTTGCGCTTAATGAGCTTGATAATTCCTTTATTAGATGCTTCAGCCTGACCATTAGCCTGGGCATAATACGGTGAAGAATTCAAAACTTTAATCCCCATTCCTATAGCAAACTCATCAAATTCACCCGATGTAAACATAGTGCCCTGATCGGTAGTGATGGTTTGAGGGATGCCAAATCGGTAAACAATATGCTCCTTCACAAAATCAATCATATTAGCCGATGTCACCTTTTTTAAAGGAATTGCTTCAACCCACTTTGTGAAATAATCGGTAGCAACCAGAATAAACTTATGCCCTTTACTCGATGGTGGATAAATCTGACCGATGAGATCAATAGCCCAACCCCGGAATGGCCAAGGCTTAATTATAGGGTTCATAGCCGATGCGGGTGCCCTTTGAATATTACCAAATTTCTGACATTCCTGACATCCTTTAAAATATTTAAAACAATCTTCAAGAATAGTCGGCCAATAATATCCATTTCTTCTGATCATCCATTTCATCTTGAAGGCTGACTGATGAGCCCCATATACTCCTTCATGAATTTCACCCATCAGGCCTTTTGATTCCTCTATGCTAACACACCTGAGTAAAACTCCATCTATGGTACGGTAATACAATTCATCATTGAGGAGTACATACTTGGTAGCTTGGAACCTTATACGTCTTTTAACCTTTTTAGATGGATTCTTTAAATAATCAATAATTTTCTTCCTCCAGTCATCGGTATCAGCTGCTGATATTAATACTTCTTGAACAGGTTGATATCCTGAAGCATGCTGAGCCAATTGGTTAGCCTCTTCATTATGCATCCAAGAAATATATTTCAGATGAAAACTCCTGAACCCTTTTAATAATCTCAAACACTTTTCATGATATGAAATTAGAATTTCACTTCGGCATTCATAAATCACAGTCAACTGATTTATAACTAACATAGAATCACTAAAGATCTCAACAGCATCAGCATGTACTTCCTTGAGCAATTCTAACCCTTTTATCAGGGCTTGGTACTCAGCTTGATTGTTTGTCGATGTAGCAACAATCGGCAATAAGAACTCATACTTCTTCCCCTGAGGGGAAATTAATACGATACCAATGCCTGCCCCTCCACCACAAGTAGACCCATCAAAGAAAAGTGTCCATGGAGCAATTTCCAGAGAATCCACCGTGTTGCAATGTTGAGTAACGAAATCGGCCATAACCTGTCCTTTAACTGCCTTAGCCGATTCATAACATAGGTCAAATTCTGATAGTGCTAAAATTCATTTACCAATCCTACCATTTAGTATCAGCATTGACAGCATATACTTGACCACGTCATCTTTGCATATGACAGTACATTCAGCCGATAGTAAATAATGTCTTAGCTTAATACAAGAAAAGTATAAACATAGACATAATTTCTCAATGGCCGAATACCTGGTTTCAGCATCTATTAACCGTCTGCTCAAATAATAGATAACACGCTCCTTTCCTTCAAATTCTTGAATAAGAGCCAAACCGATAACAGTATCTTCAGTTGATAAATACAATCTGAAAGGTTTTCCATGTTGGGGTGAAACTAACACTGGAGGATTTGTTAAATAACTCTTAATTTCATCTAAGGCTAACTGTTGTTCATCCCCCCATTTAAATTCCTGATCGGCTTTCAATTTCAATAATGGACTAAAAGCCTTGATCTTACCCGACAAATTAGATATGAATTTTCTGATGAAATTAATCTTACCGATCAAGGATTGTAATTCAGTTTTATCGGTAGGAGCAACAATCTTGTTAATTGCCTCAATAGATTTTCTACTAATTTCAATACCCCACTGATGCACCATAAAACCCAAGAATTATCCTGCCGATACACCAAATGCACATTTATTAGGATTCATCTTTAATCCATGTTTTCTTGTGCACTCCAATATCTTCTGTAGATCGGTTAGATGCTTTGTGATGTCTCCAGACTTAATCACTATGTCATCAATGTAGATTTCCACCAACGTGCCGATATATTCATGGAAAATAAAGTTCATAGCTCTTTGATAAGTAGCACCGGCATTTTTCAAACCAAATGTCATAACTATCCACTCAAATAATCCCACATGTCCTGGACATCTAAAAGTAGTCTTAGAAATATATTCTTCAGCCATGAATATTTGATTATAACCTGCATTACCATCCATGAAACTGATAATCTGATGCTCTACTGCAGCATCAATCAACAAATCAGCAATCGGCATTGGGTAACCATCCATCGGTGTGGCTTTATTGAGATTCCTGAAATCAATACAAACACGAAGTTTTCCATTTTTCTTGTATACAGGAACCACATTAGAAATCCACTATGCATATCGATACTGCTGAATAAACTTTGCCTCAATTAATTTAGTTATTTCGGCCTTAATATCAGGAAGTATATTAGGATTGCAGCGGCGTGCTGGCTGCTGATGTGGCCGAAATCCAGATTTAATAGGCAACCGATGTTCAACTATAGATCGGTCTAACCCAGACATTTTAGTATAATCCCAAGCAAAACAATCTTTATATTCCTTTAATAAATCAACTAGTTGCTGTTTACACTTGAAATTTAACTTAGCGCTAATAAAAGTGGGCCTTGGCCCATCGCCTTCACCAATATCTACTTCTATTAAATCATCTGCCGATGTAAATCCTTGACCTAATTTTCCATCATCGGCAAATCTATCCATTAAAACTCTTCTTCAGAACCGACTGCTTGGATCGGTAGAATTTCGTAATCGGCAACCTTGAGGAACTCTTTTTCCCAAGCTTCTCCTGATATGCACCTAGTTCGCTCATAAGTGTCTGATTCTGCCGATGCGATGATATAAGAAGAATCACCAGGAACAACTTCAATTTTGTCTCCAACCTATTGTATAAGACACTGATGCATTGTAGAAGGAACACAATAATTAGCATGAATCCAATCCCTTCCTAAAAGTAGATTATATGCACCCTTGCCATTAATAACAAAGAAAGTTGTCTGTAAGGTTTTACTGCCGATGGTCAATTCAACACACACTGCCCCTTTAGCTGGTGATACATTGCCTTCAAAGTCCTTTAGCATCATATCAGTCTTAGTTAAGTCTTGATCTCCCTTACCAAGCTTTTGATACATCACATAAGGCATAATATTAATTGCAGCTCCTCCATCAATAAGTATCTTAGATACAGGCTGCCCATCAACTCTGCCTTTTACAAACAAAGCCTTGAGGTGTTGTCTCTCATCATCGACAGACTTCTCAAAAATATCCATCATTGGATCTAGTGTTAATTGAGCTATTTGGTCAGAGAAAAAACTTCTTCGCTATCAGATAGAGCCAAAAATTCCATCAGCAACATAAACACCATATTGACATCTGCCGATAGGCCTTTATTTTTGTGCCTTATCTGGCACTGCTGATTACCAGATTTTTCATTGGAGGGACTTCCTTCTTGGTAAAAGTCTTTTTGACGCTCTCGCTGCATTTTCCTTTTCTGTGTCTTTGTCAAACCCTCTGGACACTATTGAGGAAGTTTAGTTTTCCACACTGGCTGATAGGTCCTGGTTGTCTCCACACGACGTATATTAGGATCCCTGTAAAATATTTCTTCATCAGGAACTCTTGCATTTGTCATCTCTTCAAGTTCCTCTTGGTTTCTCGGAAAATATGCAACGTGTTTACCAAGCCTTTCATGTACACTGAGCCTGCCCCCCAGCCGATCATATACTGATGCTCTCCTTCTGATCGCCTCATTAATGGACAAACCTTGATTACTAGATTGAAATCTTCTTATAGGACGATTAACTCCATAATAACCATTGCACTCTGGGCAATCTTCAACAGTAGGTAACTTAATACCTTCCTCCCAACAATGAATAAAAAATGGATAATTCCAGTGATCCTTATGCCGATTCCACTCTTCTTGACGTCTTTCTTCTTGCTGTTGTCCATATCGGTCCCTTCGCTGACGCCAGCCTTCCTGTTGTTTTTGTTGAGTAATCATGATGCCAGATCGAGGAGGCTTTCCAGAACTGCCACCTTCTGTCAATAGCCCCTTGCCTTTTGCATCATCGGTAGTTATCCGATGTTGGGGATCTACTGATGCATTCTTTTTAGCAGCTTCCGATGTCAACACCTTAATTTTACCTTCAGTATCCAACATATTTGCTGGAAAAGGATGTTGATCAATTTTCATCGGCTTCTGAATCTTGGAATTGCCAAATTTTATTCTCCCAGACTCAATAGCTAACTGTAATTGTTGTCTAAATACTTTGCACTCATTTGTACTGTGTGAAGTTGCATTATGCCATTTACAATACAGCATATGCTTCAACTCTTCTGCCGATGGGATCACATGATTAGGTGACAACTTAATCTGGCCCTCCTGAAGCAAAAGATCAAATATCTTATCGGCTTTGGTGACGTCAAAAGTAAACTTCTCTGGCTCTTTGTGACCAAAGGGACAAGATATCGACTTTTTATTCTTAACCCACTTAGTCAAACTGATAACTGGTTCTTCATCCGAATTAGAATCTTCTACTTCTTCGACAAATGAAACTTTCTTATTCCAATTCCTTTTAGGTTCAAAAACCCTAGTGTCTTGATCAGAAATTCTTTGCACTAGATGACTTAGGCTTTCGAACTCCTAAGAAGCATATCTGTCCTTAAGGTGTGGCAACAATCCCTGAAAGACCAAATCGGCAAGCTGCCGATCATCCAACACCAGGCTATAACATTTGTTCTTTACATCTTGTAGCCTTTGCACAAAGCCTTCTACCGATTCATCATTGCGCTGTCTCATCTTTACCAAATCGGTAAGCTTCTTTTCATGAACTCCAGCAAAGAAATACTTATGAAATTGCTTTTCCAGATCAGCCCAAGTAATAATAGAATTTGGTGGTAGTGAGATAAACCATGTAAATGCTGATCCAGATAGAGATGATGAAAACAAACGAACTCTTAATTCATCTCTACAAGTTGCCTCTCCACATTGAATAATAAAACGATTAACATGCTCCATGGTTGATGTATCGTCCTGCCCAGAAAACTTAGTGAAATCTGGCACCTTGTAACGATTTGGGAGAGGAATTAAATCATATGCCGGAGGATACGAAGTCCGATAAGAATAGGTATTAACTTTGGGCTTGATCCTAAACTGATCCTTCATAATTTCTGCTATTTTATCGGCCCAAAAAGTATCAACATCTTGTTGATGACATGGTTGAATCTCCACTGGAGGTACTTGCTGATACCCTTCTGCATACCTTTGTGGCCCACGATCTCCAGCAATTGGCATATTTGTCACTATCTATGGTCCATTAACCTGCTGAAAAGGGTTCATCGGTTGAGCTGTCGATGCTTGATTCTGAAAACCAGCATGCATGTGACCTTGATGAACACCTGTGGCTTGCTGATTTGGCTGAACTGAATATTGAGTGGGAAACTGCCCTGGCCAATTATTAGCGTTCATCGGTACAAAATTTGCCGATGGTTGGTAACTTGTTGGCATTGCCGGATAATTACAACTAACTTGAGGTAAAACCTGGACTCCAGGTTGACTTACGATTGGAGCCTTCTGTTGCATCGGTAACAAATTTGCCGATAGACTTGAACTAGATGTTTGACCCAAAGACACCTAGAAACCTCCTAGAGTTGGTTGTACAGTAGTTGCTGTAGTATATTGGGGGTACTTGAACTATCGGTGAACCGGCCGATAGTATAGGAGCTTTTCCCGTTGCATCAAACACTTGAGGTGATCCATGGTTAAAAACAGATGGCTCTGGAGGCATACCATATCCCCACCAATTAGCAGGAGTCTGATTATTCTGTGGTACAGGACCTGATAAAGCCGATGCTGATAGATCTGTATTAAGCTGAACTCGTCCTGATAATGCTGAATCCGGACGCATCGGTGTAGACTGTACGTTAGATAAACCTGCTGATACTGGAAGAGAAGAAATCTCTATACCCGCAACGGCCGGGGGGAGCCGATGGAGCAATAGCAGATGCTGATTCTGGTTGATGATAAGCAGGCCCAACGTAACGATGTGACGCTTGTCCTTCTTTGAAAGTTCGAATCACAGCATTATGAACAGTATTGGACAGCACATTGGAATGATTAATTAAAGCATGATTCACTGCAGAATTAACCATCTCTTGAAGTTTACCCGGATTAGAATCAAAGGTAACTTGTCGAGGCAACGACAAGTCTTGCTTCTGGATGACTTGTCCACTTTTGTTCAAACTGAATGACTTCAAGCAGAGCTATCTGTATTCTTCTATAGCCCTCTCCATAGCCTGCTTCTGATCGTCCTTAAGATCTTCTTCTGTTACCGCGATGATGTTCCCCGCATCGATCTCAGGATTAAGCATCTTGACTAGATCTGTCCCACTGGACGTGCCAAAAGATGTGTTGATGCAAAAGTAGATCTGCAAACACAAAGGGCTAATACCCAAAATCGATATCCAAAGTGTGCTAGTCGATTTGACCTGTTAATCGATAAGGATGAAGATACGAGCACTTTGGTCCTAACAACAGCGATACGCCCGGAAGTCACGGCCAAGAGATACTCACGCGGAACTCGAGGATCGTCGAAGATTGCACTGGGGCAATGCAACTCGCCGAATCGATGAGAACTCGTAAAAAAGAAAATATGCAAATTGACGAAGTCGTCGAAAGTAGATGTAAATAAGAATAAAAGCTGTTTTTGATGTATTGATTGATCTCCCTTTTTACATTGCCCTTCACCCTATATTTATATCCTGGTCTACAGAAACGTCACCAAATACAACTAGGACACTAAATCCAAATCTATGGAAACACATGACTTTGATACAACTCAGACTCTAATAAACGTATATAAGGAAATTAACTCCTATCTTATTCCATAGTCCGCCTCAGTCACGATGGTATTCTCATCGACCTCCTTTTTATCGGCACAATCCCTGTTCCATCGGCACAATCCCTGTTCCATCGACTGCAGCCTTCAAGTTCCTTCCATCGGTACATCCCCTGTTTCATCAGCAGCAGTCTTCAAACCATCTTTCATCGGCATCGGCAATAATACCCTTAACCTTATTGGCAACATTTCAATTTGAACCCATACGCCGCTACCACTCATAAGCAAACTCATTTTCATCAGCTATCAATCTACACAATAATCTTTCCTCTGCTGATTAGCCCTTCCTGACCATCTTGACACGTGCTAAAAAACGATGTCAACAGATATCCACTAATTGATTTTCACTTCTTACACCTTCTAGTGATATATCATTTTTAGCAACACGATCTCTTAGAAAGTGGTGGCGGATATCAATGTGCTTGGTGCGTGAGTGTTGTACTGGATTATTAGCAATTTTAACGGCACTTTCATTGTCACATAAAAGCGGCACCTTTTCAAGAACAACTCTATAGTCTAGGAGGGTTTGTTTCATGTATAAGATTTGTGCACAACAAGCCCCCGCGGCAATGTATTCCACCTCGGCGGTGGACAAAGCCACACTATTTTGCTTCTTAGATGACCAAGATACTAAAGACCTTCCAAGCAAATGGCACCCTTCGGATGTGCTTTTTCTATCAATTTTGCAACTGGCATAATCCAAATCGAAATAGCCAACTAGTTGGAATCTAGCTCCTTTGGGGTACCAAAGACCGATGCTAGGAGTGTACTTAAGATATCTTAAAATTCTTTTTACGGCACTTAGGTGAGGTTCTTTAGGGCACGCTTGAAAACGAGCACACATGCACACACTAAACATGATATCGGGCCTAGATGCGGTAAGGTACAAGAAGCTACCAATCATAGAGTGGTAAAGAGTTTGATCAATTGGTTTACCTCCCTCATCTAGGTCGAGATGTCCATTTGATGACATTGGGGTCTTGATTGGCTTACATTCTTCCATCTTGAATCTTTTGAGAAGATCCTTGGTATACTTTTCTTGAGAGATAAAAATCCCTTCTCTCATTTGCTTGACTTGAAAACCAAGGAAGAATGTTAGCTCACCAATCATTGACATCTCGAACTCCTTCGACATCAATTCACCAAATTCCTTACAATAATCTTCATTTGTTGACCCGAAGATGATATCATCAACATAGACTTGACAAATGAAGATCTCTCCATTAAGATTCTTGGTGAATAGTGTGGTGTCGACCTTCCCAATAGTGAAGCCCTTCTCAATGAGGAAGTCCCGAAGGCGCTCATACCACGCTCTAGGGGCATGCTTGAGCCCATATAGCGCCTTGGACAACCTATAAACATGATTAGGATATCTAGGGTCTTCAAACCCAGGAGGTTGTTCAACATAGACTAGTTCATTTATGAAGCTATTTAAAAATGCACTTTTCACATTCATTTAACATAGTTTCATTTCATGATGTGATGCATATGCAAGAAGGATACGAATGGCTTCAAGTCTTACAACGGGTGCAAAGGTCTCTCCAAAATCAAGACCTTCAACTTGAGAGAACCCCTTTGCAACTAGTCTTGCCTTGTTCCTCACTACTACGCCTTGATCATCTTGTTTGTTGCGGAACACCCACTTAGTTACAATGACTCTTGCACCTTTTGGATGCTCTTCAAGTATCCAAACTTGATTGCGGGCGAAGTTGTTCAATTCTTCATGCATAGCATTCACCCAATCCGGATCTTGAAGAGCTTCTTCTACATTCTTAGGTTCAAGACAAGAGACAAAGGAGTGATGTTCAACAAAAGAAGTAAGCTTTTGAGATCGAGTCATTACACCCTTTGTAGGACTCCCTATGAGGAGATCTTATGGATGTGATTGAAGTAGAGGTGAGTTTATTCTATCAACCACTTGAGGAGAGGGTTAGGGAGCATCAACATCTTGAGCTTGTGCCTTGGCTTGTACATGATAGACACGAGTATCTTCATTTTCAACTCTCTCATTCTTATCATCATCTTGAGGCACATATGATGAGGATGGTGGATTGACAATTTGTACATCATCTTCATCATCTTTAGGCTTGATGTCTCCCACCGGCATGTTCTTCATTGCCTCTCTCAATGGTTCATTACCTACATCATCACAATTCTCAATTGCTCCTTGGAAGCCGTTAGATTCATCAAATTCCACATCATATGTTTCTTCAATCAAACCGGTGGCATGGTTAAATACTCTATATGCTTTGGACTTTGATGAGTAACCAATAAGAAAACCAATATCACAACGTCTTTGAAACTTCCCTAGGTGTTGACGCTTCTTGTAGATGTAGCATTTGCAACCAAACACCCGGAAGAATGAGACGTCCAGCTTTTTCCCATTTAGCAACTCATAGGGGGTCTTACCAAGAAACTTTTGTAGGAAGAGGCGATTTGAAGTATAGCATGCGATGTTGATTGCCTCGGCCCACAATTTCTCTGGTGTGTTGTACTCATCTAGCATTGTTCTTGCAAGGGTGATTAAGGTCCGGTTCTTTCTCTCAACTACACCATTTTATTGAGGAGTGTAGGTTGATGAAACTTCATGCTTGATTCTAATTTCATCACAATAAGCTTCAATATTAGTGTTGTCAAACTCTTTGCCGTTGTCACTTCTAATCTTCTTTATCTTGACTTCAAATTCATTTGAGCTCTCTTTGTAAACTTCTTGAAATAATTTGCCACTTTGGATTTGTCATGAAGGAAGAAAGTCCAAGTGTATCTTGAGTAGTCATCCACAATCACTAGGCAATAGAGATTTCCACCCAAGCTCTTGTAAGTTGTAGGACCAAATAAATCCATGTGTAGAAGTTCTAGTACTTTTGATGTTGACATGTAAGCTTTGGTTGGATGAGTATTTGCAACTTGTTTGCCGGCTTGACATGCACTACAAGGTTTGTCCTTCTCAAACTTTACATCCTTCAAACCTCTCACTAATTCTTTCTTCAATAGCTTGTTGAGAGTGTTCATTCCAACATGAGCAAGCCTCCTATGCCAAAGCCATCCAAGTGTAGTTTTGGTGAACAAACATGTCATCAAGTTTGCATCTTCGGAGGTGAAGTCAACAAAATAGAGATTATTGTATCTAAAGCCCTTGAAAATCACTTGCTTGTCATCTATCTTTGTAACTACCACTTCATTTAGAGTGAACAAACATTGGTAGCCAAGGTCACGAAGTTGCCCAACAGATAGCAAGTTGAAACTTAATGAAGCAACATAGAGCACATTTGAAAGAGAGTGATCATTTGATATTGCAATCTTGCCTATACCCTTGACTTTGCTCTTTGAATTGTCCCCAAATGTGATCTTGTCTTAACATACCCCATTCTCTTCAAGTGAGGTGAACATACGAGGGTCACCGGTCATATGTTGAGTGCAACCACTATCAATTACCCAATGAGATCCACCGGTCTTGTAATTCACCTACACACAAGAGATCAAGCCTTTTGTTTAGGGACCCAAACTTCAGAGGGACCCTTAACTTTCTCAACTAGTGACTTGGCAACTCATATTTTCTTTAGCCTATTTTTGTTTGGGGGACCCAAGAACATGACTTTCATTTTTCCACTTGAATCTTTTTCTAAGCATGTAATGAGCATTGAAAGCAAAGGGTCTAGCATGCTTGGGCAAGGGTTGTGGTGGTGGAGTTTTGCACTCATAAGCAAAATGGCCTTCTTGTCCACACTCAACACATCTCTTTGGCTTGGGCTTTGACTTGCTTTGTTGTTGTTGAGCCTTAGCCTTCTTCTCTTGATTTGCCAAGTAACCGATGCCACTTCTATCTATCTTCATGACGGTGTTCATGAGTAGCTCACTTTGCAAATATTGGCCTCTTGTGAACTTGCTTAGGCCGGTCTTGAGATGCTCTTTTTCTTGCTTGAGCTTTTTGTTTTCTTCAATAAGTGACTCATTTGGTGCTTGCTTTTCAAGAGCCATCAACTTCTTGTTCTCAATATTAAGCATCTCATTCTCACTCTTGAGCTTGACATAGTCATCATAGTTATCAGACTCAACCACACTCTTGCCTTTGCCGCTAGAGCCTTGCTCAAAGTTCTCAACAATCAAGTCATCACATGATGTAGCTATATCAATCTTAATAATTTGGTTACTAGCATCATGTGTCTCAAGAGCAAGCTCATTAGCAACAATAAGACTATCATAGTCGATTTTCAATGTAGTATATTCCTCTTTTAGCAAGTTGAGCCTAGTGATGAGTTCACCATGCTTCTTCTCAATTTTATCATGTTTATCTCTAAGCTCTTTGTTTGAAGTTTTGAGCTCCTTGAGAGAAGAAGACATAGTTTCATTTTGATCTTTGAGCTCATCACTAGTCTTATGTGCATTCTCAAGTTTGGATGAGAGTGATTCATTTTCATTTTGAAGCTCATTGTTTTCATTTCTAGTTCTTCTTATGATTTTAGAATATTTATTCAACAATTTTACAAGTTCATCATAAGAAGGTGCATCATATTCATCATCACTATCGCTATCATCATCATCACTATCATTGTTTTGTACCTTTCGTTTACCCTTGGCCATAAGGCATAGGTGAGTAGTGGAAGATGATGGTGAAGGTGGCGATGAAGGTGGTGATGAAGATGTCGGTGAGGATGATGATGGCCCAATCACAAATGCGGCGATCTTCTCTTTCTCATCATCGCTCTCATCGCCGGAGGACTCACATGATGACTCAATGTCGGTGAGCCAATCACCAACAATGTAAGTTTTGCCTCCCTTCTTCTTCTTGTAAAATTCTCTTCTCTTGCCATCTTTCTTTTTGTATGTCTTGTTCTTCTTTTTCTCATCTTCTTCATCACTTGAATCATCTTTCTTGCCCTTGTTCTTGTTTTGTACTTGTCTTTTGGAGGCTTCGGGCATTGATGAGCTAAGTGGCCAAGTTCACCACAATTGAAGCAATCCATTTCGGATATTGGCTTCCTTTTGCTACTTGTGAAGAATTTCTTCTTCTTGCCATCAAACTTGATGCCACTCTTGTTGAGATTCTTTAGCATCTTGGTGGTTCTTCTCACCATGAGTGCAAGTGATGCATTATCAATATCACTTTCACTTGAGCTTTCTTGCACCATCATGGCTTGGCCCTTCTTCTTTTTCTTTTCATGGCTAGCTTTGAAGGCCAAATCTTTTTTTTTGGAAGATGATGAGCCCTCTTTCAGAGTGATGTGCATGTACATCTCATGTGCATTGATCTTTCCCAATACTTATGTCGGGTGTTGCGGTGGAGAGATCACTTTGGTAAAGTACGGTGATAATGTGTCCATACTTCTCAACGGGAAGAACACTCAAGATCCTCCTTGTAACATCCGATTGACTCATTTGAGTGAGTCCAAGAGCATTGAGATCTTCTACAAGAATATTCAATCGAGTGTACATTTCATTAGCACTTTCTTTGGGAAGCATCTCAAAAGAATTAATTTTCTTTAAAGCAATATGATAGTGTTCCTCACGCTCACTCTTAGTTCCCTCATGGAGAGCACAAAGGTTTTCCCACAATTCGTGAGCGTTTTTGGCATTACGCACACGATTGAAGATATCCTTGTCTAAGCCCCGGTAGAGTGCATTTTTTGCCTTTGCATTCCACCGGTCGTACTTCTCCTCGTCACCACTTGGGTTGGCGGGATCCCTTATAGGAGGAAGCCCTTCGGTTATGGCTCTAAGGCATCCAACATCTATGGCTTCGAGGTATGCCTCCATATGAATTTTCTAATATAGAAAATCATCTCCCTCAAAAGTGGGAGGCGGTCCTTCCCCATTAGACATCTTGCTCTAGGCGGTGAAGCCTAAATAAAGAGCAACACGGCTCTGATACCAATTGAAAGAATCAAGATACCCAAGAGGGGGGTGAATTGGGCTTTTCTAAAAATTAATTGCAAGAATTAAATCCTATAAGCCAAACTTCACCCCTAGTGCCTACTAGTGTTCCTTGTGATTCTACCGGTAAAAGTTTTGCACCCTAAGTTCCAATCCTAGACAAGCATGGCAATTCTAGGGAAGTAAACAAGCAATAAAAGTAATGCACGAAAGTAAATGCTTGAAAGTAAGGGTTAGGAACACAACGATATTTTGCCGAGGTATCAGAGAGTCGCCACTCCCCACTAGTCCTCGTTGGAGCACCCACGCAAGGGTGTAGCTCCCTCTTGATCCGCGCAAGGATCAAGTGCTCTCTACGGGTTAATTCTTTGACACTCCATCACGGCGAATCACCCAAAACCGCTCACAACATGAGTTGGGTCACCCATAAACTCGTCGGATGATCACCAAACTCCCAATCACCACCAAACCGTCTAGGTGATGGCGATCACCAAGAGTAACAAGCTAGAACTCTCACTTGACCATAACAAGCCTAATGAGAAGATGGATGCACACTTGCTACACTCTTGTCACTAGTGAGGAATCTCAAACTTTGATTCTCAAAACACTATCCTCACTGGGGCTCTTGCACTCCAAAGGTGTTTTTCAGCTGAACAAATGAGCAAGAGACCTCTAAAAGAGGTGGAGGGGATGTATTTATACACCCCACAGACAAATCCAACCGTTACCTGCTGAATCAGCAAAACACGTACTGACCGGACTCGCTGGATGACATGACCGGACGCGCCGGTCGAGTGTAACGGTCGGAAACCTAAAGTCAGCGCTGAGTGACCAGACGCGCCGGCCAGAGATGACCGGACGCGCCGATCAGAGATGACCGGACGCACCGATCAGGGATGACCGGACGCGTCCGATCATGCAAGAACCTTACTGGATTTTGATCTGACGCTCGACCGCGTCCGATCATAGATGACCGGACGTGTCAGGTCAGCTTGGGACTTTACTGGAACATGACCGGATGTGTCTGATCACTTCACAGTCGCGTCCGATCACACTGTTTACCCTCTAGAACACGTGTTAGACTGACCACCGCGTCCGGTCCTCTCAAGGACCACGTCTGGTCAGTCAGTTAACGACACAGTGACTTGTTAGTACTGACCGGATGCGTCCGGTCATGACAGACACCGCGTCCGGTCACAGGTAAACTGCTCAAACGACTTCTAAATGCGACGCAACTTGAACCAAGTTGCTTGCTAAGTTTGACAAGTGTGCACCACACCTAAACAAAAGACTCACCTAGGTCAAGCTACTCGCTCATGCCCCTCTTTATAGTACGGTCAAAGGAAGAAACAAAGATCCTAACAACTATTCTGGATGTAACTCAACACCTTGACATTCGAAACTAACTGTCCTTAATCCTGTAGTTGATCCTTTGAAATCCGAAACAATTTCCATCAAGGGACATGAATACCATAGTGCCCAAAGCAGTTATCAACTCCAAGACCTAACTTATCACTGTTTCTGTAAAACACACGTTAGTCATGGTAATAATGCGTTGTCATCAATTTCCAAAACCAACACCGGGGCCTAGATGCTTTCAATTTGCTACACGTTCTTATATAGCATTTGGTTGAGAAACGATATAGGTAGAATAATTTCATCTTAGTTTTTGGAATATTTCGTACTATAACATAATGTTAGATTTAACCTCAAAGCGAAATATTCCTACAAGGTTAGGAACTGGTGCGTCATACAAAATTTTCTAAGTGCTCTCGTTCAAGACGTTGATAGCCTCTATATGTGTGACCTGCATCTTGCTGTTACCGCTCTAGTGTCTCATGTCTTTCTCCTCTTGCTAAGTCGGTATGCTAACACAGTAGTTGAGTGAGAGTGTCGTGATAGTGGTGAGGCGGATAAGCTATGTGTAGGTAGGCGGGTGGTTGTAGTTGTTGGGCCTAGGTATGTGACAAGAGTAGCTAAAGGAAGAAGATAAGGAAGTGGAGGGTCTTTGACTAACAGGTGGGGCATATGTTGATTTTGGCTAACAAATTTGTATCCTATTTTGCTCGCAAAAAAAATTGTATCCTATTTATTTGTGCCCCTCCAATGAAACAACAAAATGGAACTACTGAAAGGTCTCGATGGCTAGAGGGGGATGAATAGCCTAATAAAACTTTCTACAAAGATCACTCAAACAATTTAATTAGTAACACAAATGGCGAGATGCGAGTTTTACCTAGCCTAGTGAGGTGATGCAAGTCACCTATTCAATTGACAAATCTAGTTTGGTTCACACAACGGCCACAAGACAAACCACAAGCTAGCAAAGCTACAAAGCTACTATAACTAGAACTACACAAACTAGCAACTAAACAAGAGCAACAACACACTAAACAAGAAGATAACAAAGTAAGTGCAAGAGGAGATTTGGAATGTTATACCAAGGGACAATGATTGAACCAACCAAAGTGAATACCAAGATAGCCAAAGAAATAATAAATCACCGGGATGAAATCCAATTGATCAAATACAATTGAGACACAAGATTTATCCCGAGGTTCACGTGCTTGCCGACACGCTAGTCCCCGTTGTGTTCCTCTACACCACGTGGTTCGGTGGCTAATCGGTATCACATCGAGCCTCTCAAAAGGCGCCACAATAACCTACCAAATGGTGAGAAGTTTTGACATGAGCAATCCACTAGAGTTGGAATTCGGTGCTCTGCCGGGGAACCACAATAACCCCTCACAACAAGCTCACTGGAGTCAGCCACGAACAATCACCAACACGTGTCGGACCTCCACCGCTGCTCCAAGCCGTCTAGGTGGCGGCAACCACCAAGAGAAATAAGAATCCCGCAGCAAATGAACACCCAAGTGCCAACTAAAAGCAAACTCATAAGCAAATGCACTTGAGATCACTCAATCTCGCTTTGATTAGGCAAACAAGCAAGGGAGAAAGAGTGAAGGGCATGTGCTCAGCTCAAAGGAGTGCTAGAATGATCAACAAGCCAAGAGAGACTCCAAAGAGCCGGCCAACAAGTATTTATAGATGTTCCCAACAAGAACTAGCCGTTAGGCACTTGATTCTACTGCAGTCGCGTTGACCGAACGCGCTGGTCGAACTAACCGGACGCGTAGGTGCGCACACCACCCACGCGTGAAGCATGACTGGACGCGTTGGTCCCATGACCGACCGGACACGCTGGTCAAGCCGAGCAGCGCTTCAGCGAGTAAGCAACCGGACACGCATGCTAGACGAACCGGACGCCACAGTGCCAGCGTCCGGTCGTTTCCAGTAAGCCACCACGCGTGACCGGACGTGTCTGGTTGATCGTGACCGGACGCGCCACCGCGTCCGATCACAAGACCGAGACGCGCGCAAACACTGAGCACTGACCAGACGCGTCCGGTCAAACAGAGACCACGTCCGGTTCAGCGTCCGGTCACCTCTGTGACCTTCGTTCACCTCCGTTTCTTCGCGTCTGGCGTAGTGGAAAAATAGGCGTTTCATTTTCTGAAAAGTGCCGATCAGTGCTCAGTGTTTGCGCGCCTTCGCAAATGTGCTAACATCACCAAGTGTGCATCACCACGTGCATGTGTGTTAGCATTTCACAATCATTTTCGAGGCATTAAATTAGCTCTCCACTAGATCTATAATGCAAATGCAAATGAATTTCATCTAGTGGCACTTAAGTGATCAATAGCCCCAGAAATTCTCCTCTTTATAGTACGGCTATCGATCCTAAGTCATCCACACCCTCTATGGTGTCTTGGATGCAAAATGAAAATCCCTACATGATACCTTTGCCTTGAGCATCACTTGTTGCACCTTGTTCCAACTCCACATCATGGTAAGCACTTTATCATCACATTACTTGATCACCATGCTTCACCATGTCTCGTGCCAATCATCATTGCTACACACATTCTTATGCATATGAATAGCACTTAGGCATTGTCACTAATTGCCAACACCAAACATAGGACTTTCAACTACCTCTAACCAAATAGAGACACGAAACAATTTCATCCTTAAAATACAGAATGGTATCATTATGAAGGATCAAAAAGAGAGGGGAGTAAATGGGAGCATCAATTTTTTGTCGCCAAGTAGATGATGATATGGGCTAAAAAACCAAATTAGCCTATTTCTCCAAAAAAAACAGAGGACTAGCTCTAAAAATCCAAAACCACTCCAAATCACCTTACAAAATCATGAAACTAGGTCCAAACCTTGACTAACTTATGGCAAACGTAATCCCATGAAATCTTTCCAAGAATTTCTAGGCTTAACCATGAATTAAAGAACTACTCTCTCAAACCAGGGTGTTCTCAAGAAAGCACAAAAGAGGGTGTTGAAGGTGGTTTGTGGGAAATTTGTTAAAGGGAAAGCCTAGATATGTTCCCTAAGACCTCATAACACCTAGAAGCCAGTAAATAACACTCAAGAACTCCAGCTCAAAGATTTTTCATGAAATCTACCAAAAGAGGTAAAAGAGGGTTTTTGGAGGAAGGGACTTGGGCGATAAGATTTTGGCTTCAAGCCATGATATGAACAAGTTCCAAGGACCCTAAAACACTCTAGAATTGTGCATATAACTCAGCCAAAGTAGCACACCAAACTCTCCCAAATATAGTCATGAAAGCATGAAAAGGATAAATTTCAGATTTAAAGAGATGGGGACAAACTTGCACAAGGTCGATACTTGGATTACCTCAAAATGTTCGATTAAAAACATCTCCTATCCTAACATAGATCAAGGATGGAAAAAAAAATTAAGAACAAAAAGTCACTTCTCTCTCCCTCTCTTCCTTTAACCTTAGCCTTCTCACACACAAATGAGGGTGACACCTCAAAGGAAAAAAACCACTTTATTATTTTCCAAAATGTCCTTACAGAAGCACTCAATTCAAATACCCTAGGGAGTAAGCCATCCATATTTTTATTGGGGGCTCAAACAAACTTGGAGCCTTCACAACTTCGATTTGCCTTGACATAAACTTCATGATAGTGCCATGTGTGATCCAACTTGTCACCTCGGTCTTGATCCCTAAACCGGTTAAACCCACTATTAATAGTTTTGAGGCCCAAACCACCAAACCATACACACCTAGTTTTGAGGACCAAACTAGCAAACCCATTGCACACCCTGCAAAGTGTGACCCACTAATGTCAATGCATGTCTAAACCTCTGCCAATGCCCTAATGCATTCGCCTTCCTCTTTGACTTGATAGACACCATCTTCATCATCTTGATGTAGAGGTGTGTCCAGCCTACACCAGGTGTCACGACGCCATCGTCTTCCTCTTTGACTTTATCGATGACATTTCATCATCCTCTTGTATCCATGTACTCTTGCTCTTCACGTGAGTAATTGGATCCTCCATGGCCCTACTCGGTCCATGGTCCCAAGCCTCCTTGCTCATCCTTCACTGCTCTTGGTCCATTGACTTGAACCTTGTTTGATCTTCACCCTTTGTCATCGATCACTAGGTCACATCCATCACCTACACTTCACCACTTCACAAGCTAAGAGACACACATAAGACATGTTTCCCCACACAAAACAACACAACACGACATCGTTGGTTAGCCATTAGCATAATCAAGCACATATGAGTTAACTAAGATCCTAACAAGGAAATTCTCAAATAATCTTGATAATCACTCATCATTCTTCAGTCAAGGACACAACCTTGAGTTCTCACATTCTATCCTACCTCACAACCAAACAGACCCAGTAACCATAGAGTCCTTGTAAATGGTCTGATGGATGAGTATCCTTCCAACAAAATGTTGGAAAAGGTTTCTAATTATTTCACCATGAAAAAAAATCAAGGAAAAAAATCACGCACAAATCACACTCTTTGGTAGCACCTCTCCTAGTTCAAACAATCCACATGGTTTTTGCAACATGCTGATGGGTTAAGACCAATGAGAAGTGGGTGAAAAATTTAGGATTTTCTCAAATAAAACCTAATGGGATGTCTGGTTTGTGGAACTATCTCATCCTAGATGAGGCAGTGAATCATATATTCATTTCTTGTCATTAGTAGAATAACCATGTTCCTTGTGTTTGTACTAATTATTTGTTTGTGAAGGATGGGACGGTGACGAACCAACCTATCCATTTCAGAAACAAAATAAAAAAGTGAGAAATGAGAAGATAGTAGATCAATACATTTCTCGAACCAAAACAACCCATAATTGTCTCTATACATCCATCCCTGCTAACCATCCTCTCTCGCTATACTACCATTACTAGATCTACCTAATATTGATTCTAGTATTGGTGACGGGTTGACATATTGACTTATTATTAAACTCCAATCAAGTAGCCAACAAGTAAGGGCCATGTTACCGTGGGTTTGAACATCATGCAACTATATTTTAAAATCCAAACAAACGGTTTATTGGCTATTTAGTTGAAGTCATGTTAAAGGCATTCAGTCTCTCTATATCTCTATCTAGAGGGCCATCCCACTAATATTCCCTTTATATATTCAAGATTTCATTTTCTACATTTCAATGGCTTATCACAAATTTTCATATGTTGAAAAGTTCATTACAAAACTACTATATCCTAAATTTAGAAAGTAGTGTAGCCTCTCCATTATCTTTTTTTCTCTATCTCCGCCGCCAGCATCTCTAAGATCCCCCTATTGGCTCTTTAATCACAAAACTTAGAAAACAAACCCAAAAAATCAGGCTCAAATAGACTTAAACAGTTAAACCACTCTCCAAAACTACCCTTCTCACTCTCCACTAATGGAGATGCTACATTGCTCTCTAAATTCAATATATGGTAGTTCTATTATGATTTTTTTTCATATAAGAAAAATGATGACAAGCCATTGTATTATAGCTAGAGAATGAAACTTAGAGAGTTCATTGGAGACATAAAAGACATATGATGAGAATATTTATGGAATGGCTCTTAAATAAAGATATAGAGATTGAACTTTAGAGAAGCTCTTGGAATTATTATGTATGTTTTCGTTAAAAAAAGGAATCGATAACTCTACGTCCTGCTAGCCCCTCCCCCTTTTGAAAGATTGGTTCCCCCTAATATTTAGATCAAATACTACATGGCATTTTGTGCAATGCACGTTGACTGCTCATGTGCATATGCACCTCAACACCCATCATGCAGTTTGTCGTACATGTTACCTAGTCAATTTGTATTTGGGTCCAACAACTTTTGTTATGGCCTTTTTTTCCAAAATGGAACGGCATATACACTGCTTTATTTTAGAACAACTAGCTCACTGCATATGATTGGTTCAGATTTTAGCACCAGTTATTTTCCTGCACCAAAAGTAGTCCCTGCCATTGTGGCTAAATCATTATGTGTGTGCTTAGTTTGAGAAATGAGGTGATCCATCTTCTTCTCACTCTTCACTTTTTTGTTTGGTTTGTGCAATAGAATGCGTTTATCCATCATCATCTCATTCATCATAAGCTAATAATTAGCATATGCATGACAAATGAGTTGATTCCACCAAAATTCATAGAATGAATTCATGATGCATCATCTCATAATTTCATAAAGGATGTCACAATTCCACAAACCAAACACACTATATGTTGCCCTGTATCCTGACATGGGTAGTATGGTACGCGTACGGACTAGGTAAGGTAAGGAGATAACCACAGGAGTTCATCTTTTTTTTCTCAAAATCACAGGAAAGTTGCACATCATTATATTAAGAAGAGAAAAGGGTCAAGAGTCCAAACAACCCCACAAACACCACACACACTCGCTCATGCCCCAACAATCAAACGATTACATTTGCGCCCGTGAAAAAACATACAAGGCGACCACAGGAATTCACCTTAATGTCATTAGATAAATATATAGAAGTGTTCTAAACATACTCAGTCTCAAAATAATTGATAGGTGTTCTAACTTTATTCTAAGTCAAACCATTTCAAATTTAACTAAATTTATATAAAAAAATACTAACACTTAATATATCAAGTAAGTATTATTAGATTTACTAAGAAATATATTTTCACACTATATCTAAGTCCCATTTGGTGCCATAAAAGTTTTATATTATTTCCTATAATTTAGTTAAATTTAAAATAATTTGACTTAGGACAAAGTTACAAGATCAATTATTTTGAGATGGAGGAAATATAGTCATTTTGATACCAGCACGGCTCTCATATATTAGATATGACTGTCTAGAAAAATCACCATACATGTTTATAAACTACTAAAATACAAAATCATTTTTGGTGAGTACTTACATGCACGGCCATCTCCAATGTGACCGCACAAATCAGTACAAATGCAGGAACGGACCAAACCATAATATCAGTACTATTTTTGTTTTCAAATGATCTCGACTGTCACCATTTTGCCTAATACTAATACAGGTAAGATGATAACAGGGAACGAAAACGGCAAGCCCAACAGCAGCAGGAAAACGAAACCACACGAGAGAATCAAAATCAATAGAGACGCGCTCACAGTGGCACACACCAAAAGCATTGCGACACTTGTGAGAGTAAACAGCGTCCGGTGGCTATTGACCATGGCCAAACACTTGCAGCCAAAGCCAACTAGCCAAGGCAACTGAACTGAGTGAGCAGCCGGCCGGGTGCCTGGCTGAGGCGCTGGGCACCTAGCACTAGCAGGCGTCCCAGAGGGAGCCATGTGACCAGCACTGGGCCACCTCCGCCTCGCCGACGCCGGTGGCCCAGCCCGGCGGGTCCAAGAGCATGGCTTCCGCCATCTCGGCCCACAGCCTGGGCGAGTCCAGGTCCAGCTCGAACTCCTCGTCGCTCCCGAGCTCGACCACTACCGGACCCGGCCCGGCTCCGAACTCGTGGTGGTGGTCGTGGTCGTGGCACCCGCGCCGCCGCCTGCACTTGCTGCAGCAGCAGCAGCGCCGGGTCGCAGCGCACCCGGTCGGCGGCCTCGGCCGCGGCGGCGCGGACGTCGGCCGGGTGCGAGGTCGCGGGGCGGGGCAGCCAGGCGACGCACCCGGGGAAGTTGAGCTGCGCGTCGCGGCCCCCGCAGGCGCAGCGCGGCCACGTCGTGCGCCACCGCTGCCATCTCGGCCGACTCGAAGCTGCCGAGCCAGATGCGCGTCTTGGTGCCCGGCTGCCGGATCTCCGACACCCACTTGCCCCACTTCCGCTTCCGCACGCCCCGGTACTGCTGCTGCTGCTGGTGGTGCTGCGACGACGACGACTGGCAGCCGCCGCCGCCGCTCGTCATGGAAGCCATCTGCAGGTGCTTGCCCATTTGGTCCATCGTGTTATACTACTACCAACCAGTTAGTTGTTGCGAATTAGCCAAAGAATTAATGTATGCATGTGAAGATCGATCGAGCTGAGCGATTATGCGATGTGGAATTGGATGATGAACCACGGTGGCCCTTCGCCCTTATATATAGGCCACGCATGATGGGGGCACCGGCCGGGGGTCGCAACAAGTCACTTAAGAGGCCAGCTACTATGCCCTCGCCCTTGGGCCTGTTTAGATCCCAAATATTTCTCCAAATTCCACTATACAAAAAGAAGATTCCTCATCACATCAAAATGTCGGCACATGCATGGAGTACTAAATGTAGATAAAATTAAAAATTAATTGCACAGTTTTGTTGTACTTTGTGAGACGAACATTTTGAACCTAATTAGTCAATGTTTGGACAATTTTTACCAAATAAAAACAAAATGTTACAGTGCGCTACAGTGCTGAACAGGAATTCAGCCGCCACCAACTCGGTGGAACTAAACACGGCCCTTGTTTAGTTCCCAATTCCATCCCCAAATTTTACTATGCAAAAAGAAGATTCTCCGTCACATCAAAATGTCGGCAAATGTATGGAGTACTAAATGTAGATGAAATAAAAAACTAATTGCACAGTTTTGTTGTACTTTGCGAGACGAACATTTTGAGTCTAATTAATCAATTTTTGGATAATTTTTTGTACTAAAAAATAAAAGGTGCTACAGTCCGGATCGGGGCACCAAAGTCCGGATCTAAACACGGGCCTTGTTTAGTTCCTCAATTCTCCCTCAAATTCCACTATGAAAAAAAGATTCTCCGTCACATCAAAATGTCAGCAAATGCATGGAGTACTAAATGTTGATGAAATCAAAAACTAATTGCACAGTTTTGTTGTACTTTGCGAGACGAACATTTTAAGCCTAGTTAGTCAAAATTTGGATAATTTTTACCAAATACAAACGAAATGCTACAAGAATTCTGATACAGTGTTTTTCTCTCCAATTCACTGAACTAAACGAGGCCTATGTTAAGCTCATGGTTTGATCCTTGATTGGGCGCAATAATTAACGCCTGACTCGTCCTGGCAGCACTGTGCGCGTGTGCAGTTGCTGTGGACGCCTCATGACTGTTGGTTCGCGCGTGTACTACCATCGATCGATCTAGCTAGCTACTCCTATAGGGGAGCCATGCACTGATGAGCACTGTTGGACGAACAGCAATTACAGGACACATAATAAAGTTAGGACTGTGACCGTAAGTATATTTGGACTATCATTCAATCCTTGTCCCATTAATTTGTCAAGGAGAATAACGAAGCGTCTACAGCTACAGTAGTGGAAATGACGCATCAGATTGTAGGCTCCAATTGCTTAGCTTGTTAGCTGTCTGTGGCACCAAATTAAAGCTATATACGCATGTTGCCAAATTGTTGTGGCTCTTTCAAAACGGCATCGGCTCTTTCGGAAGAGTCTCTTAAGAGGAGTCCTGCTAAACACCTCGTAGTAATATATAGAGGGCCAGGACTGCACGCACAAGTATAACATTGCTATCTTTCCATCTGCGAGCTTAATTAGCTAAGCAATTGGAGCTTCTAGCTAGGTAGGGAAGGAATGCGGTCCATTATATTTTGGTATGGGGTCGTCGAACAGCCTGGAGTTGGGCCCGGTTTAGTTTGCAAAAAATTTTGCAAAATTTTTCAGATTCCTCGTCACATCGAATCTTTAGACACATGCATGAAGCATTAAATATAGATAAAAAATAAAACTAATTACATAGTTTAGACGAAATTCACGAGACGAATCTTTTAAGCTTAGTTAGTCTATAATTGGATAATATTTGTCAAATAACAACGAAATTGTTACAGTAGCGTTTCCCAAAATTTTTCGGGAACTAAAAAGGCCTTTGGACTCCTGAGATGAGTGAGGCGCATGACTGGAGAGAGGACAGAGAGGAAGCTGGCGAGGAACAGTGGCGAGATCTCAGCTCGATCTGAGTGAGGCACAGTACTGACGACGACTGCAGACGCGGCGTACGGTTGGAGAGGCATGGAGCCATGCCTGGATCATGATTAATTAATTGGAATATTTTGTTGAAGAAGCAGACGGGGCCGGTCCAGTCCCAAATCGGGGAAGGAGGGCATGTATCCGTGTGGGGCCCATGCAAAGAGGATGACACGCGTCTGAACAGGGGACGTGCGTACGGAACACCACTGGGCCGTACCGTACCGCCATGCGTACGTACCGACGGCGACCACAGCGCAGCCGTAATAATCAACGAGCGCTCTAGCATGCACAGGCCTCGTTTAGATCACCAAATTTGAAGTGCCAAATTCACTGTAGCGACTCACTCTGGGCGTTCGATCAGACCGAACCGAACCGATCGGTTCTTCGGTCACTTTAAAAGTTCGGTCATCAGAAATCCGAGACCGATCGGTCAGTTGAAAAAGCCAGGACCGAGCAAATTCGGTCTCGGTTAGTTCGGTTCGGTCTCGGTCACGACCAAACTAACCGGACCGACAACAATGACAACACAAATACACAATATATAGGCAAAAATGTAGCATGTTTTCCTATTTGTAGGCAAAAATGACAACACAAATACACAATATATAGATGACAACAAAGTCCAAATTTCCAATACTGTAACAATACTACGCATCATGACAAGAAATCAATAAAGTCCAAATGTGTAGTACAAAGTTTGGTTTTTTCGGTCAATTCGGTTAACCGAGACCTATACCCGAACTAACCGTACAAAGTTCGGTTAGTTGGGACTGGGGACCGAAGTAATGACCGAAAATTTCGGTCTCGGTTAGTTCGGTCTCGGTCTCGGTCAGTTCGGTTCGGTCTTCGGTCATCGGTTAATTACGCCCAGGGCTAGTAGCGACACTGTAGTATTTCGTTTGTATTTGGTAATAATTGTCTAACCGTTGACTAATTAGGCTCAAAACGTTCGTCTCGCAAAGTATAACCAAACTGTGCAATTAGTTTTTTATTTCATCTACATTTAGTACTACATACATGTATCACAAGTTTGATGTAACGGAGAATCTTCTTTTTACATAGTGCATTTTTTAGGAGTTTTGAAGGAACTAGGCCATGTTTAGATTGCAAGTTTTTCCACTCTCTCTCCGTCACATCGAATCTAGGGACACATGCATGGAACAGTAAATGTAGATAAAAAATAACTAATTACATAGTTTGATTGTAAATTACGAGACGAATCTTTTGAGCCTAATTAGTCCATGATGGGACAATAATTGCCAAATACAAACGAAAGTGCTACCGTGCCAAATTTCACTCTCTCTTCGATCTAAACAAGGGCCACGTTTAGATTGCGCCACAGATGTGAAGTTCTCCCCTACGAGTCCTACGACCCCACCACCTCTGCAGAGCAGCACGGGGAGTGTTCTGTTGATTCACTTGGGTGGGGTCCAGAGCTACACAGAAGATTGGCACGGAAAGACCTGCTAGCAGTCGGCTGCGTTTAGTTCCAAATTTTGGAGTGCCAAAACATACTGTAACATTTCGTTTGTATTGGGTAATAATTGTTTAACCATTGACTAATTAGGCTCAAAACATTCGTCTCGCAAAGTACAACCAAACTGTACAATTAGTTTTTTATTTTATCCACATTTAGTACTCCATGCATGTATCGCAAGTTTGATACGACGGAGAATCTTTTTTTTTTGCATAGTGCACTTTTCAAGTGATCTAAACACATTTATTTGCACCTGGAATTTACTCCCTTAGTTAACTATAAATTAAATTTAGACCATGGAATCTAAAGATGAAATAAGTCTAGGCGCTACATCTGGTGGACAACTAATCCACCGTGATGGCATCTTGGTATCTACGCTAAGGGTTACGTTAAACCCCGTTACGCCTAAGGGCATCTCCAACAGTGGGATGAAATGAACAGCCGATACGGAGATGTGAGGGAATAAATAAAGAAAGAGAAAAAAGAGTAGCCGAGCCAGAGACCCATGTTTTATCGGGAGGCGTGCGTGCTTAGGCCAGTCTCAATGGAGGTTTCATAACCCAGTTTCCAACACATCTATATTTTGAAAACAGTGCAGAAGAGTTTCATGGGGATGAAACTCTCTCTACTCCCATGAAACTCTTATCATCTCTCACGTCATTAATATGGTGCCACATCAGCACATTTAATGCCCATGAAACTCTGATGAAACTCCATTGAGACTGACCTTACTGCTTGCACACTCGTTAACGAGTTCCTTTTACACCTTCTCTGTCATCCACACGGAATAAAATACAATACCTACTAAGGTTTGAATGTCGGTTGAGGACACCCTAATTAAGGCCAGGTTTCCTGTGTCTAAAGTTTAGTTGGCTAAAGTCAAGGCTAAATCTTAGACCAATTTAGCTCACTTATGTGGTCTAGTAAACTAATTACGTTTTGTTTTTTTTGAACCAGAAAGCCTTTTCTCCTCGTTCCCGTGCACTGTGCACGAAAATACCGCGGTCACTGGGGTTCAAACCCGGGGTGGCCAGGTAGGGCCTTTGGCTCCATGTGCTAGCCACCACCAGCTGCGGCTCGCTGCTAATTACGTTTTGTATTTGACTTACAGTAAACTTTATTGGATCCTCAAGAGCCAGCTAAAACGCTAAAATTTAAACCAAGGGATATAAGACGTTTTCTCTGTTCTAATTATAAGACGTTTTAACTTTTTTAGGTTCATTATTTTTATTATGCATCTTGACATACTGTATATTTAAATATATAGCAAAACTATATATCTAAAATAGCTAAAACATATAATTTATGATGGAGGGAGTACTAACCAAGGAACACGGAGGGAGTAGATTAGTAGCTCTAGTGTGGACCGTTCGTTTAAAAAAGGGCTAGCTATATGGTACTAGCTACATCTCAATAATGTAACCGTGTTTTGTTTGTTATGATGTGCAGCCTACACAAAAAAGGGGAAAATATAATGGAGAGATAAGAACACATATAAATGTAAGCAAAATATCTAGGAGCAGCGAATGATGAGCAGTAACAGTGCTGGGAATCAGGGTCACGACAACTACACTGACGAACCCCACACGCGCCTGTCCTGAGTGAATTGGCATTTATCTAGGCTACTATACGTACAGCCGTACAGGGATCAGCCAAATCATTGTGTGCGTGGGTGGTGGGGAGTTGCAAGATCATCGGAGAGTCTCGCATGGACTTCACGGCTGCATCTGCATGCTCTCCCTGTTGCCATAATCCGCGTTTGGTGGAGCACGACACACCCAACCAACCATTCATGATATACTATGCACCAACCAGTGCATCTGTTTTTCAGTACTAATTTCACAGTACTTTTCAGAGAATAATATTTTTCTCTCATAATAAATCAGCATCAATAGCAGCCAAATTTCAGCTAATCTCGCCGAGCAGTGGCTGTTTTTATATAATCATCATCCTTATCATATATATATACACGGAATTCGGTCGTCTACGTACAATTCCTAGAGACATCAGCAGTTTAGTCATTAGTGTCTCAGGATCGAGTCATCAGTTCTGCGTCTTCCCGCCCGCGGCCGGCCCGTAGAATTAAATCGATCGAGTCTACTAGTATGATACAGTACACGTACGCTTGCGCTTCTTGTCCTTGTAGCTCGCCGCAGCGCACAAGAGAATGCTGAAGCTATTCGTAGCTCCGATCCGTTTCCAAGCGTGCGTGGATCCCTCGACCTCTGCTGCCCGTACGTGCGCGGAAACCCCGGGCATGTCGGCCGAAAGAGAGCCACACACGGTGGCGGCAGCGGCGCTTGTGGCCGCGGCAGCCGCTGCGTCACCCGGTCGACCCCTCCTGACATGACCGCGGTCGGATTTGACTAGTCGATCCGCTCCGCCCGTGGTCCGTGGAGGTGGAGGTGGCGCGCATGCATGCACGCACTGCACGGACGCCCGCCGGGCCTGCAGGGCGCAGGACGACGCCAGCCGGGAGGTAGGCCACCGCGCGGCGCGAAGCGAGGCCCGCCTATCAGCAAGGGGCTGACAGCAACTACGGCAACAGCAAGCACCGCAGACGCAGGGGGTTCAGAACGTGGGGGCGGTCCCAGTCCGACGGTGGGTGTGGTGCTGTGGTTCGTCGCGCTCGATCGTACGGGCCCGCCCTCCCGTCCCGTGCGCGCGGCCGGGAGCCCGGGATCGATCGGAGCGCGTAGTACGAGCTACTAGTAGTGAGCTGGCCGATCTTGACGCTGCCTTGATTCCGGCGGCCCGGCGGATCATCATCTCAATCATGCGCGCGCGTACCACTGGGACGTGACGGACGACGGACCGGCCGGTCAAAGAAAAAGATCGACCGGAGGAGGGCCGCCGCATGCATGAGCTAGCGCATCCATCGCACAGTACGTCGCACGCGTCCCATCGCCATCGCCCATCGGTACGTCGTCCATCTCCTCCATCCTGTACTAGTTGTAGTTGTACTTATACGAGATGATCTTGATTCAGCCCACTCAGCCCACGTTTAGATCACCTCAAAATTCCAAGTTTTTTCACTCTCTCTCCATCACATTAATTTTTAGCCGCTTGCATGGAGTATTAAATGTAGGTAAAAAAAATATCTAATTACATAGTTTAGTTCAAAATCACGAGATGAATCTTTTGAGCCTAGTTGGTCTACGATTGGACAATATTTGTCAAATAAGACGAAAGTGGTACTATTCATCAGGTTGAAAAAATCTTTAATCTAAACAAGGGCTCAGTCTGATAGATACAGATGGCGCAGCGCTGGGCGAGGCCGGCCGTGCAGTGTGCGGAACTGGATCAGCCGCAGACCTAGCTAGCTAGCAGGCTAGTAGCTACTAGGTTGTACTTGACCACAGACCGTGCACTCGTGCAGTGTGCGTGCTTATGGTACGTACGTACGGAGTATACTATACACACATGCTGTACTCCATGTAGTGCTTGCTCTCCTGTAGCACCCTCCGTCTGCTGGTGGTCATGCATGGACGACGACGAACCACTCACCCTCAAGTGAGTAGTGCAACGCACGGTGACGCTGGCCGATACATAGTAAATCGACTAGATGCATCGCCTTTTGGACGCTGCTGCCTAGCTCCTTTGCCTTTAAACTGTGTTACTTCTATATGTTTATGATTTGCCGACAGTCGCCATCCGGGAGATCGATCCCACTAGAGTAACAAGTTGGCCAGCAGGTCGATCGGTGGCAGCCACGTTCGTGCGTCCACGTACGGCCCCGCGCACGTCTCCGTGTCCAGGCCACCAGGTCGTTGCACCGCGAGTGATGACAGCTAGAAGCCATGACGAAAGAGATGCACGGAACAGCGCGATTGATGATGTGCACGTATATATATCCTCGTTCGGTAATGATTGCATGGTCCCATATCGCCATATGCATTATACATAAGCAGCACGGTCGACCCGTCGCTCTGGCCAGCTGTTGATGATTTTGATTTGGAGGAGGGGGCTAGCCTGAGCGCGACTGACGAGATTGAAGGAGCCTCGATGGCAGAGTGTGTTGTTTGTGTCAGGTCGGTAAAAGTTTGGTTGGCACGGCACGGACACAAGGTTCAGATGCTGGTGGAGAGTGGACGTGAAGAATCATTCTCTCCGTGAAACCTAATGGTGGCAATCCTAGAACTTTCGGACTTGCGGGGTACGGCACCACGGCAAGCTCGGAAATCCAGGGCGCCATGGACGTGACGGGTCCCCAACCAAGAAGAGGCAGTGACGGATCCAGCAATCAAAACCTGTGGGGCCAGCTAGTAAGAGTTATGGGCCATGCCATATATGCTACAGTAAATTTCTACTGATTTCTTCAAAACCTGTGGGGCCAGGTGACCCCACAGCTTACACATGCATCCGCCACTGAGAAGAGGCTGTTTTTATTTTGGGAAGTAGAGCCCCACCGGCATCATCAGCATGGGTTCGACCGATTATTATCGGAGGGATGAGTCGATGACGTGATTGTGCTGGCGTGGAGGATGAAGGATACGATCTAATCACCCTGTTCACTTATGCATATCAGTGCTTATCAGTCAGTCATTTAACAATGTTTTTCTCTCGTTATAAATCAGCATCGATCAGAATCAACCAGCCAAATACCATCCAACGAACAGGTGAACGACGGGCGGGTTAGCTCCCTGCGTCAAACCAAACAGTGTCTTTACTCTCTTTAGGCCTTCTCTGAAGTCTTTTTTTTTGAGAAATCGGGTTTGTATTCATATATATTTCATAGAAATTACATTCCAAGACTTGCAAAGACACCCTAAAAGAAAGAAATTACAGCATAGTCCTTGCACAGTCATCCTCCCGGTCGTCCTCGCCGCCGGCGGTCGGAGCACCATGGAGCTTGAAGCCCACCTCCTTCCCGACGATTGAACACAAAATTTAAGTGGCACCAAAAGCAGTATGTCGAAATCATCAACATACATTGTGACCTCTGAACGCCCAGGCCGCAGAAGATGGCCACCAGCCATCTCATCACCGGAGTATGAGGAATCTAACGCCCCAAGAGGAACCAACAACCCCCACACACCAGACGACGGCACACCCAGAAGGGGAACGGAACCACCAGATAAGGTGGTAGGTAAGGACCAAGCCGGTTTTAGCGAGTCAGTAGACATACCTCCCGAAATCTTCACCAGAGGAGTCACCGGAGAAGATGAGGGGGGAACAAAAGATGAACTCGACCAGATCCAGAAGACTCCAGATCCGGTGAGCTCGTGGTCTTTCCTGGACCGGACGCCACCAGCGAAGTCGGGGAAGCCGCCGTAGAAGATGGAGCCGACCTCCACCCGTCCACGCCGTCGCTCACCGGAGACGCCGCCCAGGGAGACAAACCCACACCACATCGCCGACATGGGAAACCCTAACCCTAACTTATTCCTAATAAGTACGGGTATATACACATCCTCCGTCGATTCATCCAGCCCCCCTCCTCCTCCGACATCGAAATCGCCTCCGATCGCCGCTCTCAACTGTAGCGGAAGAAGGGACGAGAAGCGAAAGAGCTAGTGAATAATGAGAGCGAGACAGGCCTTCTCTGAAGTCTGAACTCTGACCAGATGCAGCCTCGCAGTCTCAGCTCGCGCGCGGTCGGGTATCCTGGGCCGCCGATTCTAATCTAAGCAACCAAAAAGCCCATCGCGCTGGTCCGTGAGGGGGCCACGACGACTTAGCGGCCCGGCCCACAAAGCCCATTCGATCCCAGACAGGCAGCTGAACGCCTGAACCGCCCGTCCGCCTCCCACGACGGCCACCACACGCCGGTGTCTGTGACTCAGTGGTCACGCACGCCGACTCCCAGTCCCAGCTCCAGCCTCCAGGGCGCCTCTAACTGGCGCTGGCTGCCATGCTGCCGCTCGCCCACCCCGCCGGCCATCGCCATCTCCATCTCCACCTCCCTCCCGCAGCGCTGCAGCGCGCTCCCGCTCCGGGTCAAGCTTACCTTCCCAGTCGCCGTGGCGCCCGAACCCTCGCCCGAGCGCGCCCTCCCAGTCCCAGCGCGGGGGCGGCCGGAACTGAAACCACCTCGACGACTAGCGGCAGCGTCTTGTCGTTCCTGTGTCCGCTCCTCAAACTCCTCGGGGTAACTAGTCAGCGTCGGATTTGTCGGTTGCCCAGCCTCGGGCTTGGTTAGGCTGGGGATTGCTTGCTAAAACTGGTGTTGCTTTGTCTGAGTTTGTGAGCAGGGAGGCGATCCTTCGCAGCAGCGGAACGACGTTGTGGAGGTAAATCTCGTGGCTGAGCAATTACGAGCCCTGAACTAATAATGCTGACTTGGATTATAATTCAGGGTTCTGAACCCAATTGGATGCTGAATCAGATGGCTAGATTAAGTACACTGCGTAAATTCACAAAAGGGAACCTCTGACCAGTCCCATGTAACTGATGCTTCAGACATATTATTCATTAGTTTTCATTTCATGTTTTTTACTTTTTTTGAAGGATTTTTCATTTCATGTTTATTCTGGGTCATTTTACTCTGTGTCATCTACTAACAATGCAAACGATACAAGTGTTTCTGATCATGCTGGCTGTTCCTTTATAGTGTAATATTTTTTTTGGTTGCCTTCCATGACTTGTGTATATGTGGCTACTTTTTGTTCCCCAGGTCACGACATCTTCAATTTCAAGTTTAGCTAGACTGCCATGGGGATCGAAAGTGGCTACTAGCAGCGGGGAGAACATAGATTCGGCAATAAGCACTCCAACTCTTCAATTGTATGAGTTTGGTAAAACGATAAATTCTGTTACCTATGGTCGGAGGCTGGTACTTCTGGTTCTGCAATGTACTGATTGAATCCCTTGTTATTGTTCCAAAGAGGCATGTCCCTTCTGTAGGAGAGTCCGGGAGGCCATGACCGAGCTTGACCTTTCCGCAGAGGTGCTCAACCTTGTCTTACAATGTTCCTTCAGTTCTGCAATCGAAGCTAATTAGTACCCCCTCCATTCCAAATTATAAGACATTTTTGGCTTTTCTAGATACATAACTTTTGCTATGCTCTTAGATATACACTATGTCTAGATACATAGTAAAAACAATGTATCTAGAAAAGCCAAAACATCTTATAATTTGGAATGGAGGGAGTACTTAGGAACCATGCAACCATTTTACCTGTACCGGCTCTACTTGCATTATAGTCAGTGGTGGCTAGTGATGTAGCATTCTGATGCTGTCTTCTCAATGGTACCAATTCTTATTCCTACTGTTTCAGGTTTATCCTTGTCCAAAAGGGTCACTAAGGCACAGAGATGTGGTCAAGAAAATTGGAGGGAAGGAGCAGTATGTCTTCACCTGCTAAGTATTACTGTTTACTAATAGATATGACAGTGCTTCAAGTGAATATATCTTGGAAATTTTCTGAGTTCTATGTTTGTTCATTAAACATTGTTGGCGTTACTGAAAAGAGCCATAATCTTCTGATACACTGCTTACTGTCACTGAACACAGGTTTCCACTGCTTGTTGACGCTAGTACTGGTATCTCAATGTATGAAAGCGGTAAGTTCTGATTAATTCTTTTGGTTTGAAGAGAATCCAAACACACTTGGTTCGCACTGTTCTGGTTTGCTATCTGCTACAATTCCATGACATTGAGTCTCTGAAACTTTTTGGTTTGCGGTCAGAAAGACAGTGTATTTAATAGTTTTTTTTTGTGATTCCAGTGTATTTAATAGCTATAGGATAAGATTTAGTTCTTGTCTGTAACTGTAACTCTGTATAGTGCAGTGCAAGTTCACTACTATAATGACATAATAAATTTGGATGCCAATATGCTCTTGGATTGGATGTGCAGAAGATATTGTGAAGTACCTGTTCAGGCATTATGGACAAGGAAAGAGTCCTTCTCCTGGACTTCTTGAGAGGTATCCAGCTTTGCTTGTTTTGAGAAGCTTATGTTACCTATCTTATGTAACTGTGCTGATGATATGATTCATACTTGATGATGTTGAAATTATTTTCCAAGGAAGTATGATACTGGGATGAATAAAATGAAAATACTTTCTATAATGGGTCTGGGCAAATTTCTTTTCAATGTATGCGATTCTCAAGCCCTCCCCATCTCTCTGCAGTACAATTTTCACAGGATGGGTGCCCACTCTTCTTAGAGCTGGAAGGGGAATGACACTGTGGAACAAAGCTGGTGCTGTACCTGCAGAGAAGTTGGAGCTCTTCTCATATGAGAATAATTCTGTGAGAAATCGCTGCTCTCATTGTTGCCATGTTACAAGTTAGCTGTATTATCTGTCTCTGATGGTAGTGCCTGCCCTCTCCCTTTGTACGTTATGGATTCAGTATGCAAGGATAGTTCGAGAGGCTCTCTGTGAATTGGAGCTTCCTTATGTTCTCCAGAACGTTGGAGAGGTATCATCAAAGACGGATTTGCTTCTAAGGAAGTCGGGCTCTAAGCAGGTAAAGCCATATGGTGCACCATGAGAAGTAGCAACTGACCATTTTCATGATATGATCTGAATCGCTGATACTCAGAAATGTTGCCTATCTACCTGTGTTATTAATGGATATGCTTTCTTATACCAGCAAATTGTCTTTGGTATCAGTTTTTTTCCTAGTTACTGGTGCATTATCTAACTTAGCAAGGCAATTTTTTCTCTTCCTTTTATTTTCTTCATTCACGGGGAACATAGCATGGCTGTTTAACTGCATCTATTCTTGATAACTTTACCTCTCCAACAGAAAAAGGGTGAGGCAAGGGTAACTTCTGACTCACGAATAACCTTGGTGTTGCAGGTGCCATATCTGATTGACCCTAACACTGGATTCCAGTCGAGCGACCATAAGAAGATACTAGCTTACTTATTCCAACAGTACTCAGCTAGTAGCTAGTAGAAAGCAGATGTCCACAACTTAACTGTATGTTTTATATGATCTTACATATGTGCTGGCACAATGTATCAGACGCGGTTTGTACATATACTCTGGCTGCTGCACTTGTGTTCCTCACATGACACTACATTTCTTCCCAACTAAAAAGCCCCCAAAGCAACGTTGTTCGTACTAGTACCTTTTTTTTAAAGGGTTCGTACTAGTACTTAGGAGTTAGGAGAGCAGAAAGCTACACTGCATAGTACGTAACAAGATCGTGATAGTCTTTGGCAGGCCAGGGGCGTGTGCACGTGCCGCCAGCGGCAGGTGCGGCGCGCCCGTGAATACCTGTCATCTCATAAAAAACTTGAGAGAGAAGGGGAGTCGAATGGGGGCAGCCGGGCAGGGAGCAGTCCGATGTCACGACGACGACGCTGCGGAGTTCGATAAAAACAAACGCATCAACGGATCGGTTGCTTAGGCCTGGTCCCCAAATTCACCTTAAATTTCACTATACAAAAAGAAGATTCCCCGTCACATCAAAATATCAGCACATGCATGGAGTACTAAATGTAGATGAAATCAAAAACTAATTGCACAGTTTTGTTGTACTTTGCGAGATGAACATTTTGATCCTAATTAATCAATGTTTAGATAATTATTACCAAATAAAAACAAAAATGCTACAGTGATTCGGCACAGCGTTTTCATCACCGAATCCGTGAACTAAACAAGGCCTTAGTTTATTTATACACCTGCGGTTTCCCGAGGTGCGTGAGAGAGGCGACTTCCCGGAGGTTTTTCATCTTCTCTCACTAGTCCTCACCTTGTCCCTCGCAGAAGCATCTTCATTCTTCACTCCTCTCTCTTCCGCATTGTTCTTGGAAGCACTCCTCTCTCCTCCGCATTGTTCTTGGAATCGAAGACGGGAAAAGCAATGAGCAACGAATTGTAAGTTTGCCCCCCCCCCCCTTTCTTCTTCCGTCTCTTATTTTCCCTCTCTTCAGTGTACCAAAATTTTGGCCCTGTTTGCTTGTCCTTCGACAGCGATTACCTGTTCAAGCTTCTCTTGATCGGCGATTCCTCGGTGGGCAAGTCCTGCTTCCTCCTCCGTTTCGCTGTGAGTCTTGATGCCCCACCATTCGCTGCAGACTAGTACTCCGTAGATCATACGGTTCTGTGGGCACTTACCCCTTATTCTCTTCCCTTTGTGTTCATCTAGGACGACTCCTATGTGGACAGCTACATCAGCACGATTGGTGTTGACTTCGTGAGTTGGTTCCTCTTGGAATGTTGCATGCATTCTTGGTGTTTTTTTTTCTCTCCCAGCTCTTCAGGGCAATTTGGGTGTTCTTTGATCTACTGACCATCCCATTTTCCTGGTTCTGTTTGTGCAGAAAATCCGCACGATCGAGATGGAGGGCAAGACCATAAAGCTGCAGATTGTAAGTGGTCTCCTCAACACTTTTACAAGAACCACTTATGACAATGTTTGGGAGCAATGGAACACGTTACTTGTTGGCAATGTTTGGTACACGTAAGTCACATAGAAAAAGCTGGACGCAATCCAGTCTACAGTTCGTTTTTTGGGAGCCAATTCAATTTGGTTGAGAACACACAATGCCATGGTGGTAAGAACATAATGGCACATGATTTAAAAAAATGCCTAAAATCATTTAGGTCAATGTGAGAAGATACATCTTTTTTTGTTCTTGTGCCAATTAACGATGATAAAAGGATAGAGATCTAACTCTCCGACTCTGTCTTGAGCATGCATCGGCTAATTCCTGGCATGAAAGAAAAACAAAAGACTGAAAACGTCACTGCTGATTCATTTTGGCTTCTGATCTTTTCATTTAGGAAATTTTTATTCAAAGCAGCAACTGTAATACCCAATTTGGTCAGATGTTACTTAGTGGCACCTGATGACTGATGCTACATGTTTCAACAGTGGGACACAGCAGGGCAGGAGCGATTCAGGACCATTACAAGCAGCTACTACCGCGGAGCTCACGGGATAATTGTAAACAAATTACTCAACCTGCAAATAAATTTCCTATTTTTTTAGACCTGCATCTCAATGAACACATCTTGGTTGCCCAAATGTCCCCAGATTGTTTATGACATCACAGACATGGAGAGCTTCAACAATGTGAAGCAGTGGCTTAGTGAGATTGACCGATATGCCAATGACAGCGTATGCAAGCTTCTTGTTGGCAACAAATGTGATCTTGCTGAGAGCAGGACTGTCGATACTTCAGTAGCACAGGTCAAAACTTCCAAGTAGCCTATAAATTCATCAATATTGTACTAGTTTAGCAAACAATTGTTGACCTTTGTAAACTTTCTTGAGCTAAATCGGCAACAGAAATAAGTGCAGGCTTATGCTGAAGAGATCGGCATCCCATTCCTCGAAACGAGTGCTAAAGAATCGATCAATGTCGAGGAAGCATTCTTGGCAATGTCTGCTGCAATTAAGAAAAGGTATGGCAAAGTGGTTTTCTGATTTCACTCAAAGGGATTATCCTGATCGAGCTGGAAAATTCCTTGTCTCATCTGCAGTAAAGCAGGGAGTCAGGCAGCCCTGGAGAGGAAGCCCTCCAATATAGTTCAGATGAAAGGGCAGCCAATTCAGCAAGAGCAGCAGAAGAGTAGATGCTGTTTAACATGAGGCACAACAATGTCCGTCTTTCAAGAATCAGTAAAATGATATCTGCCAGATGTGTTTCTCTGTCTTTGTTTGTTTTCAAACACATATATAGTTGCAAAAATGCAGTGGTGAGAAACTCGAAATGAATCTGAGCCAGAACTCAGACTGCCAAATTTCATCATTATATTGACAAAGTTCTACCATGCTGAACAGAGAGAGAATTCAATCTTAGAAAGTAGTTTATTTACACATGCAGAGCTGGCATAGATACAAATACTAAATTTCCCCAAGATGGAGTGGCAGAGCTTATGAGTTACTCTCTCGTTGTGTTTGGTTTGTTCTAAGTCAAACTTCTCTAACTTTGACCAATTTTGTAGAAAAATGCACCAACATCTACAACATCAAATTAGTTAATTAAATCCACCATTAAATATGTCTCAATAGTGCATTTATTTCTTGTAGATTTTAATATATTTTTCTACAAACTTGGTCAAGAAGTTTGACTTGGAACAAAATTGAAACGCCATACAGTTTCGGAACCGAAGGTATACATTCATAGGTTGGCAGCTTTGCCTACAAATAGTAGTTACTCTCCCTGGTTAGTTGGAACGGTGCTTGCGGTGTCATCGCCGTGTTGCTGAAATTCAGAATCCCATTCTGCTCAATTATCTGCATGCACAAGATTAAGTCAGCGTGTAATGTGCTGTAACCCTTAACCCGACCGTATGTCTGTTATGGTTGGCCAGAAGACCAGCACATCTATCCTTCACGTCAAGAAATAAAGATTATAAGAGAGATTAGATCAATTAGGATAGTTTGTTTAGGATTGTTAGATATGGTTTGGTAGAATTTGGTTGGATATTACCTAGGGGTCAAGTAATCATGTCTTTATAAAGGAAGGCAGTGTCTCAATCAAGAATCAAGCAACTAGGAAGAATTATGTTGGGCTCTATGTGTGTATTGGGCCCAGCCCATGTATAGTGTGTATATATGTACTCTAGACTCTAAAGACAGTACTGTGAAGTGATTTCAGAAATTTCCCAAATCCACTTTCTACATGGTGTCGGAGCTGGCTCCGTCGATGGTGTCCATGGCAGCGATTCAGGTGGAGTGAGAGCAGGGAAGCTCTATCCCTGTAGGAGTTGAGTGGCGACAACGGTACCTGGAGGCTGGAGCTGAGGCGGAGCTGTTGGTGTGGCGCTTTGCTTTGGGGAAGCATCCGCGCGAGTAGAGGTGACGCGCAAGTGCAGGGACTCGGCGGCCGCAGCAGCGGTGGTGGTGGAAGGCACGGTGGTGTTCATCTTCCCTCGATTGTGGTGCTTGCAGAGGCGGATTGGAGGTACTGACCTGCTTGCTGTGTTGCTGGTTGTGAGGTAAAGAGGAGCATAGGGATGAAAACGGTCGGGAACGGTCGGGAAAATGTCTTAACCATTCCTGCTCCTGTATTTTTTGGCCGGGAACGGGAACGGAAACGGGAAGGCCGGACGGGAAAACGAATCCGGTATTACGGGATATCGGGAACGGAATATTTCGAACGGGAATGCGTCGATTACGATCGGGAAGCGGTAACACAAAATGAAAACATCGATATATGTAACCACTGAAAACAGTGAGCTCGATGCAACAATAGCAACCATGCATAATCCATATGCATACAATAGCAAATAGTGAGCTCGTCAGAATATTTATGCAAAGAAAACTAAAGAACTACCAAAAAAGAAAATGGAAAAGAAAAATGAACAAAAGGCTTGCTGCTCCTGTGCTCCATGCCTCCATGCGTGAATTCCTGGGCCAACTGGCCAAGCATGGAATGATGGGCCGCATGCATGACTCAGCTCTTTGCCTCCTCTCTTCCTGGGCCAAACCTTGCTTTCTGGGCCAAACTTTGCTTCCTGGGCCAAAATTGCTCCTCCATGGGAAAAACGGGAATTTCCCGCGGGAGTTTTCCCGGACAAATACGGGATCCGCTAATTCGGTCGGGAAATCACTCTAACCGATTTCGATACCGGATTCGCCGAATTTTCCCGGATTTCTTCCCGAATCCGTTTTTTCCCGAGAAAATGATATCCGGTCAGGAATTTCGGTATTCGGTGTCGGTCGGTACGGGAATTTCCCGTTCCCGCTTTCATCCCTAGAGGAGCAGGTGACTTGCTATTTTTGCTGGACGTGAGGAGAAGAGGAGCAGGTGTGTTGCTGCTCGTGAGGCAGAGTAGGTGCTTGCTGTGTTGCTGAGGTGAAGAAGGAAGAAAAGGGGGAAGCATCTGGTGTAAGGAGGAAAGACATCTGGTGGAATTGCCTATTTGGAGAACAAAGTCAGCATATTAGTTGTTGTTGCTACTGGTACACTATGGGGGAAAATCAAGGAATTGAGCAAGTGCTTGGAAAATTGGTAGAATTGCTCACAGTGAAAAAGGATGAGGCTCCAAGTTCAAGTAAGGAAATTGTGGTTCACACAAATCCAGTCCAAAAGATAGAGTTGGTGCCAAATGATATCAAATTAGAGGGCACAAAAAATTATTTGGCATGGTCAAGAAGGGCGCTTCGGCTCTTGAAAGCAAAAAGACTTGAATGTTTTGTAAATGGAAAATCATCTGAGCCAGAAAATAAATCAAGTCCTGAATGGAGCGCATGGGATGTTGTTAACTCCTTGGTGGCTGCATGGATGTTGAGTTCTACGACTCCTACAATTGCTACTACGGTTGATACAATTTTAAGTGCAGCTGAGATATGGAAATCCTTGGAAAAGATGTATTCTGGAACTGGTAACGTGATGCTAATGGTTGAAATAGAAGACCGCCTCCATAATCTCAAACAGGGGGAGCGATCTGTAACAGATTATGTTGCTGAATTAAAAGGATTATGGGCTGATGCTGATTATCTTAAACCTATTGAGTTGCCACACTCTGAATGTGTTGCTTGGGTGAAGAAATGGATAGAAGAAAAAAGAGTCATTCAATTTTTGAGAGGATTAAATCCAGAGTTCGAGACTAGATGCTCCACCATGTTCCATCAACCCAATCTTCCTAGCCTTGAGGATGCCATAGCAGCTATAACACGGGAGGAGTCTAGGCTAAATGTGATGAAAGGAAATTCTCCATCTCCATCTTGTCCGATTTTTGCAGCAACAAGAGTTAAAGAGGATAGGAGGTGTTTCAATTGTGGTGACTCTGGACACTTGATTCGTGATTGCCCTAAGCCACTTAAGTTTAATGGTGGAAGAGGAAGAGGTAGTAGCAGAGGTGCCCTAAGAGGTGGTCGTGGCCGTGGAGGTAGAGGTGGTTATAGGGCAAATGTAGCAGGCACACAAGGGGAATTTTTTAAAGAAAGTGGGGCTTCATCAGTGGACCTTGAAGAACTAAAGCAGGTGAAAGAAAAATGTGGAAATTCTGAAGATCAAGCCCAGGAACTCCATAGTGGTGACTTCATCAACTTTGCCTATATAGATGAAGGTAATTATGCACATGCATCTATTCCAACGCAAATATCAAAATTAAATTGGATCCTAGATTCAGGGGCATCAAAGCATGTCACAGGCACATCGAGTGAGTTTGTTTCATATACACAATATCCCCCCACACATAAAGAAACTATACAAACTGCTGATGGTACATCACAGCCCATTAAAAGTGTTGGCATAGTTCAGTGCACTCCATATATCAAATTATCATCAGTCTTGCATGTCCCAACGTTTCCAGTCAATCTTGTATCGCTAAGTGCTTTAGTTGATCAATTGGATTGCCAAGTTATTCTTGACCAGGAAAATTGTTTAATTCAGGAAAGACGGACATGGAAGAATCTTGGGAGTGCAACCAGGCATAGTGGGCTGTGGTACATGGACCGTGAAGGAACAAATGATGCTTTGTGTACTATCTTAGCAACAACCAGTGGAGAAAAGGAATCTATGGTGATGCTTTTGCATTGTAGAATGGGACATATTTCTTTTGACAAAATGTATAAAGTCTTTCCTGATGTAATGTGTGGGATGGATAAGAACAAACTCTTTTGTGATGCCTGTGAGTTTGCAAAACATACAAGGTCATATTATGTGAGTAGGGGCATTAGAAATGTATCCCCTTTTGTGTTGATCCATTCATATGTTTGGACATGTCCTGTGGTTTCCATTAGTGGAATGAGATACTTTGTTACCTTCATTGATTGTTTTTCCCGGATGACATGGGTATATCTTATGAAGCACAAAGATGAGGTGCTGAAATGCTTTCAAGATTTTTGTGCACTCGTGAAGACTCAGTTCAATACTTAGGTTCAAACAATAAGAACAGATAATGGGACTGAGTATGTGAACAAGGAATTCGGTGCATTTCTATCAGCAAATGGTATATTGCATTAGGCTACATGCCCTAATACGCCTCCACAAAATGGAGTTGCTGAGAGGAAAAATCGCCATATCTTGGAGGTTGCTCGCTCATTAATGTTTACTATGAATGTGCCTAAGTTCCTATGGAGTGAAGCTGTGTTGACAGCTACATATCTCATCAATCGTACCCATCAAGAGTACTTGGGATGAAAACTCCTTATGAGATGCTGTTTGGTGAGAATAAGTTTGTGGTTCCACCTAAAGTCTTCGGATGTACATGCTTTGTGAGGGATCACAGACCCTCGGTGGGAAAGCTAGATCCATGTGCTATAAAGTGCATCTTTGTGGGGTATTGTTCAGGACAGAAGGGCTATAAATGTTGAAGTCTTAGTGAACGACGCCTGTTTGTTAGCATGGATGTGACATTTAGGGAATCTGTGCCCTTCTATGGAGAGAGGATTGGTTTGAGTTTCATGTCCGAGTTTGATACCACTGAATCTGATGAAGTCAATCGACAGGGGGAGAAAAATGATGGGATACCTATTCCAACTGTGCAAAATCTAAGGAGATTGGAAGCGATGATTAGTGGCTCGAGTTCCTAGCCAAGAATAGGGGTGGAAGTAAATGACTTGGATCCAACTCCATATCAAGAGGATAAGTCTAGAGCTGATGACCCACGATATAAGGGTTCCGTGAAGGTGTATACAAGGAGAAAGTATAAATCTCAAGAAGAGGTTCTAGCAATAGTTACACCAACAACTCATGAACATTCCTCCTCGGCTCCTCAAGAGATTATTGATGTGTCATCGACTTCTGAGGCTGAGAATGAAGACTCCGCTATGCATGATTTGCCTATTGCTTTACGGAAAGGAGCACGAGTTAAGGCTGGTGTGCCTCCGTCAATGTACGGATTTGAGCATGACATCAAAAACTATGTCTCTTAGGCATCATTATCCGTTGCGTATAGAGCATTTATTGCATCATTACAGTCTATTGTGATCCCTAAAGACCGGAAAGAAGATCCTAAATGGCGTGAGGCCATGCTAGATGGAGTTAAAAGCCCTCGAAAAGAACAAAACATGGGATCTTGTAAAATTACCTGCCGTAAAGAAAGCTGTTAGTTGCAAGTGGGTCTTCACGGTAAAGCAAAATCCAGAAGGAAAGGTAGAAGGTATAAAGCAAGATTGGTTGCTAGAGGATACAGTCAAACATAAGGAATTGATTACGATGAGACATTTGCACTAGTGGCAAAGATGAGTACAGTAAGAACATTGATTTCATGTGCAGCAAACTTTGGTGGCCCTTGCACCAATTGGATGTAAAGAATGCTTTTCTGCATGGTGATCTTCAAGAGGAGGTGTACATGGAGATTCCACCAGGTTTTTCTCAATACGAGACAACCAGAAAGGTTTGTAGATTGAAGAAATCTTTGTATGGTCTCAAACAGTCTCCACAAGCATGGTTCGATAGGTTCAGACGTGCATTGTGTGACATGTGATACAAACAATGCAATGGGGATCACATTGTTTTCTACCGACACTCTGGACGACGGATTGTTGTCTTGGCGGTATACGTGGATGATATCATAATTACAGGTGATGATGAAGAAGAGATTAAACAATTGAAGAAAAAACTAAGCAAGGAATTCGAAGTAAAAGATCTTGGTCAACTCAGATACTTCCTTGGCATTGAGATTGCCCGATCTCCAAAAGGTATAGTTCTCTCACAAAGAAAGTATGTATTAGACTTACTCAATGAGACTGTCATGCTTGGGTGTCGGCCTGCATCAACACCTATTGATCCAAACCACAAGTTATGTACTGAATCAGGTGATCCAGTGAATAAAGAGATGTACCAAAGGCTTGTGGGAAAGCTTATCTACTTGTGCCATACAAGACCTGACATTTCCTATGCGGTGAGTGTCGTGAGCCGATATATGCATGATCCAAGAAGTGGGCATTTAGATGTTGTTTATCAAATACTACGATATTTGAAGAGTAGTCCTAGAAAGGGACTCATGTTCAAGAGCCATGGTCATCTAAATGTAGAAGGTTATTGTGATGCCGATTGGGCAAGTTGTCTTGATGATAGGAGATCAACTTCAGGTTATTGTGTTTTTGTTGGAGGAAACTTGATATCATGGAGAAGCAAAAGGCAATCAATTGTCTCTCGTTCAACAGCTGAAGCAAAGTATAGAGCGATGTAACTTACAGTAAGCGAAATGTTGTGGGTAAGAAGTCTTTTGTTAGAATTAAATGTGCTAAAAAAGGACCATTGAAGCTTTGGTGTGATAACAAATCGGCTATCAACATAGCCAATAATCCAGTTCTGCACGATAGAACAAAACATGTGGAGATTGATCGCTTCTTCATTAAAGAGAAGCTAGATGATGGTACTCTCCAGTTGAGTCATGTTAGTTCGGAAGGCCAAATAGCAGACTGTTTTACTAAAAGTTTAAGAGTAAAAGAGTGTAATATGCCATGTAGCAAGATGGGAATGATAGATATCTATGATCCATCTTGAGGGGGAGTGTTTGGCTCTATGTGTGTGTATTGGGTCCAGCCCATGTATAGTGTGTATATATGTACTCTAGACTCTAGAGACAATACTGTGAAGTGATTCCAGAAATTTCCCAAATCCACTTTCTACAAATTAATCCCAAGTCTCCTCAAAAGTCTAGTTTCCATCCAAATCACTTCCGCCCGGCTATCTTCTTGGCAGTGTTCATCCCTAATGACCTGGTTCATAACAATGTCTAGCACTTTGGCCTTTGTATAGATAAGGGGCAGCCAGGTAGGCTTATTGTCAATTCCTAGCTCGGTAGATCCGAATGTGATCTTTCAGAGAGAGTGTTCTTTAATCTTTATATATATTAAAAGAAAGGACATGCAGATTTGCAGTACCCTTTCCTGAAGCACGCCATTGACAGCCTGCAGCATGGCTTCCTGCAAAACAGAAACGCAAAGAATTATTGGTGACGGAAATTGCTAAACCTGAGTTTGTTGCAGGAACAGAGCGACTGACACTGAACCAACCTTGTTCCTGAGCATCTCAATCTCCCTAGAGATGATCTGCATCTGTTCAACATATGAGAGCAGTACATCAAAACACTGACTTTCTTTTTGGAAAAGATTTCATCTGTGTGTATCAAGAAGCATATAAACCTTACCTTCTGGGAGCGGATGTTATTTACCCACATTTCAAGTTTATTTTCAAGGGTTTGGAGCTCGTCAAGATTCATGTGGTTTATATCATTCTCTCCATTCTCTCCATGCATGTACCTGCATGGATGTGCTTAGATCTGTCATGAGTCCTGCAATCAATACTATAATTGTTTACCAAACACTGGATGACTGGAATAGTCTGGCACTTTCTTGTGATTTGTGGATTCTTGGTAGTTCAACATGACCCATTAGCTCATACTGGTAAGTTGTTGGAACATAAATATAACTATGAAGCTGCATCCTCTCCAAAGTTTATGCAGCTGTATAGCGGTGTGCGTTTTGTATGAGTTTTAGAAAATAAAAGAAATAGGAAGGTTTAGCTACTCACAAATTCTTCTGAATTTGCAGCAGCTCTCCTGGCTCCATTTATGAAGAGATGTCATGCAACTTGTGTTACTCTTATCCAACCTTTGTGCTATTATTAACACTTTCAGTTCTTTTCCTGATGCTGCATGCCATACGCACTATTGTTTGCAAAAGCATGCAGCGTGCAAGATAATAAATTTTACTCTAGTCTAGAAAATAAGTCACTATGCAGAGTTGGTTATGTTTTTTACAGTATACATGAAACACAGTTACTTTACCTGAATCCCTTCTGAAGCAAATCAATTTCATGTGTTAATGCTAACACCTCTTGTTTTATTATCTGCAAAAACAAGAGAATATCAGCGTATAGAATGATTGTTAGTGCTTGTGAAGTCCTGTTAGCATCACTGATAAACAAATGCCAAGGGCATGTGCACTAAGCAAAAGTTTGCTCCTAATCTTTTTTCTGTTAAATGTTCTAAACTGCGGAGCCACATCACTTGATGCATAATGTCAGTTCCTGACCTGAGTTTTGTTGTGGTTGCTACTTTCACCACGCATTTCTGAATAGGTTCTCCTGTACCTCTCGATCAAACCTTGCATGTTCCTAACATCAAATTTTTTTTAAAGAAATGAACAATGATCACTGTGCATAGTAACGTTTGCATCAATAAACATGAAAGAATTACAGACCCATTGGTGGCTAAGTCATAAATCTTGCCATGAGGGGAGATCACGATGACACCAATATCAGCATCACATAGAACAGATAACTCCTTAGCTTTCTTCAGCAGGCCCATTCGCCGCTTGCAGAAGGTGACCTGCCGGTGCACCGGGTTTTCTATCCTCCTCATCTGAACCTTACCACGAGCCATTCGATTTTCAAGCCTTTTTCTTTTCTAGTTTTGTGCACACAACCTCCCACTAGTTTCGACTAGCTTCAGAGACTGTTGTGACCAATTTGATCTCCCTCCTGCACTTGAGGCAAATGGCGACTTGGACCACCAAGGAAGTGAGCATTTTATTGTCGCTCCTGACTCCTGAGGACAAGGAATAACTGGTAGGCCAGTCCTTCCACTCTGTAAAGGCCTACATACAGGATCTGAACTGTCACCCTTGTATAGATCATTTTTCTTGAACATGAAGGGGAGCTGTATATAGATCAGTTTTCTTGAACACAAAGGAGAGCTGTGTATCTTTTATATGACGAAGAGAAAGAGGGGTAAAGAAACCACATATCACCAAACTCTGAAATTACATTAGTGTCTTTTCTAGAGGGAGAAAACTACCACGACCAGCAACTTTATTAACCTTCTTCTCTTGGCTGGGCAGTCAGGTATGAGATACATAGGGCCCCTGCCACACTCCACAGTCTCATCTCTTCTGTAGCTAAGGACAAAAGGCTCATAAGATTGGTCACCCTTGTATATAGATCATACCCAGTAAATACTCAGGGCCCTCTATTTCTTGCAGTCTTCATTTTTTTTGAAACAAAGGCATGGGCTCATGCTTAATTAAGACGAAAGAATATTATGTACAAGAAGGTTAGCTGGACAAAATGCCACCCGATGGGCTAACCACCCCATGCGACGTGGCTGAGCACAAACACGACACACTGCCATGGGTCATCGTTACCGAGCATGGAAGCCAAGTTGCCAGCAGCTCCGACTTCCCATGGTAGGCCACCCACTGGTCACCCCCCGACGGGTCCGAAGCTAACGGCCGCCACCGGTCTTCGTTGCCAAGCTCAAACACCAAAGAGCAGCTCTGACTTCCAAACGCAAACCACCGGTCTTCATTAGTTTTCTCTAGATCAAGTCCTTATTACTCCGAAACACCCTTGTACCTTGTTGCATAAAAAAATGCTTTTTCCAGAAAGGCGAAAAATAAATACACTAGACATTTTTCATTGAGTACCTGAACTAAAAAATATTGTTTTGATAACGGCAACAAAGTCTGACACTGACACATGAAACCTTGCTTGTAGGGAAGCCGCCAAAACCACTGGGAAACCATTCTGTCCTTGAAATTTCAGACATCAAGTTAGGTCTTGTTTCATGTTGATTCCCAACTGCCTCGGGAGTCACAGTTTCTGTAGCTATAGCAGCTTTGCTAGAGAAAGTGTAGTAGGCAAATACTAACTGGGTTCTGAGCGCATAAAGTTATTTTCTAAATGAATAAATAAATTCATGTCACCTGTACTGCCCCAAAGGAACAATCAAGTTGTCGATGATCGTACTGAATTTTAGTGAGGAATATATCCCATGTAAAGACATTTACACTTTACACTGTTAAGAATTTGTTCTATTTTGAAAGGTCAGACTAACAAAAATTTAAAATCTGCACCTACCTTTCTTCTAAGCTCATATTCTTGATGCCTGCCATCTGATCCAAATTACAGAAAACAATATTGGTAAGCTGTGTGCTCTAAACTTATTTCTAAATAGCACAAAGTAGAAAAGGTGCACACTTCTTAGCTGTTGAGGTGCCACTACATACATCAAATTTCTAATTAAAAAAAAACTGTTTGTTTGTAAACTTGGCTTCTGGACATCTGCTTTCTATGTAAACTCCAACACAAACCAAAAGAGTATCAAACGGAGCTGTCAGAGGCACAACCAGTTCTTTTGGCATGACCGACTTGAACAACCAAACAACCTGCTGTTTAGCAGGTTTCAGTTTGCTGCTTGGCACTACAATTTTGTTTATTGAGGAGAATGCATTAGTTCACTCAAGAGCCAGAACCTTGTCATTTGCACATTCCCAAATAGGTAAGTACTAAAAGAATAAAGCAATAACATGCACCATCTGTTAGGACCACTCCTTTTCTTGCTCTAATAAGAAGCTTTCAGCAGGCGTACATATACTAAATTTTCCATGTGGACCATGATTGCAGTTTCCCAGGACCACTCCTTTGATAAGCCCTCTAATATTGCTTTAGATCTTATATTCTTTTATATTCTGAACCAATTATCTTCAAGTACATATCGGAAGTCGAGGTGATCAATCCCAGCAGCGAGGAACAGCAGTGAAATCATATAAATCATTCAGCAAATCCTGGGAATTCCTATGAAACCTTATAGTCAACAACTTTAGTTGTGAACTGAGCGTAGGTCACCTGGTAGGATTTCTTGTGGTGAAACTTTCCCTAGGATTCAATCTTTGACTTAACGTTGACGTTCATATTTTTCTAGATTTATTTTAGGATTTAACGTCATTGTTCTTTCAGTGGTAGGCGGCGTGCCCATCAACTGGCGAAGCGCCTGTGGCGATTTCGCCAATCTCGAGATCTGCTGACTCAATCTCTGCTTTTCAGATGGTACTCATAGGGATAGGATTTGTACGCACGTTTATTAGTATGCTCGTATGTATGAGTGTTTGCGTCTGTACTATGATTCGAAAAAAACACTTTAGTGTTTGGACAATCGAATACGCTCAGACCCTCCGGAGGGGTCTGAAGGTCCTAGGTTCCTGATCCCGAAACAACAGAACAAAAAGGTAATAACGAAGATATTAACACAAATGAAACAGGATGAAAAAGAAACTGAATTACTATTATCACTCTTCCACGTCGGACACGAGCCTTTGATATTCTCACTCTCAGCAACCTGGTCAAAAGAATACAAGAGGCAAAGCATCTTCGTTGCTCAGGATTCGACGTCCGCAAAAGAGGATGATGGCATACCTTCGGGGATGACATCCTGAAGGTATGGACCCCAGGGACCACGAGGCACCCGTGGTAAGCAATTATCAATACTGATTATAACAGTAGCTCCTAGGGGCTCGGTGCTAGCTATGATCCCATTTTTAATGAAGTCAAGTTCTATTTCTTTGAGATTGGTGATTCGGATGGTTCGTTGTCGTAGTTGTTTTCCTGAGAGCAAGTAAGCAGGCTAATGCTGCCGCGGAAGAGAGAAGAGGAAAGAGAAGAAAAGCAGGCTATAAGCTTACCACCGGCTTAGACACAAGAACCGAGAAACTCTATGAGGGAGATAAGTGAGTCATGTATTAGTGTTGAAGAGCTAGCTACTATACGAGTAGGTTAAGAGGTAGGCCGTAAGAATTATTGTAGCAAGCAGCCGACTGTATTATTAGTCTTACTCTAATGACGTGATTGTGAGTTTTCGTGCGAGAAATGTGCTACCATCCTGAGTTTTTGGGGATTTCTGCGATCTCGGATCTGTGTTCTAAACAGTCACTGGCTTGCCATTATAAATACGGTCATCCATGGTGCCGCGTTTCACTTTTGCCCATTTCCCATGCGTGGACGGTTTCCCCTCTGTTGCTTTGAGTAAAGGTTTACTTCCGACCTGTTTTGAAGGTTTTAGCCTCATTGTCGCATCCATCACCAAAGGTATTTTTCTCATTTTATATAGGTAATTTGTTGTAACTAGCTTTTTTTTTATAAAGGAAGATTTTATGTGATCTTGCTTGCGCACGAGAGTTGATTCGGCTCTCCTGTGTTGGCAAGGAAAACCTTGCCACAGCAGACGAGATTGCTCGGTAAAGCAAGGATTCTATGTTGTACGGTTATACCAAACGAGTATCCTTACCCGGTAAGGTGAGGCGGGGCGAAGCTGAACGAAAGATCCAAACATCCTCTTAGTCATTTGCCAAACTCTTTATTTGGTCTTAAGATTGCTTGGGGTACCATGTATTTCAGGACGGATGGAATAGAAATTATAAGGAATAACATAAAGGTTCTTTCTGAAAGCTATTAGTGATTACCAGCAAACAAAATCAAGTTAATGATGTGTTTTAGTGCATCTACCGTACACTTTTTGAGAAGTTATCTTATGCAACGAGAGTGACAGCTATAAGCCTATAGCACCACTTAAAAGTTTCATGAAATTAACACAGAAAACTCTAGCACTTCCAAGATGCTAAAGTTGGAACCCAACAAGCATGAGCCATTACATAGCTTTTATTTTCATTTGAACTAATAATGCTGCCTTTTTACTATTCCCTCAATTTAAAATAAGTGATGTTTTGAAATAGATGCGATCAAACTCCTAATCTTTGACTATCAATACCACTGTATATTTAGACTGGTCATAGAAAAATGACATGCGCAGATTTTTCTGAAAATTTTCTTTCACAGTATCACAACTAGTCTATTAGATTTTAAAAACATTATAGATAAATTAGTTGTCAAAGGCGCCTCTGTACATGCCAATGTACAAAAATCTGACATAGCACGAATTAGTGTCAAATATGCATGTTAGAACCGTGTTGATCTCTATAATAATAACTTTTTGAGACTGGAGGAGCATCTGCTCTAGGTAGTGATATCCACGATTAAAGCTAAGAGATAGGTTCCCTTGATCCATAAGCCTGATCCTTTTACTAACAACAAGGTGTAATTATACTTCATAGATGGATAATCATTTCAATACATGCTTAGGCAATTACTTCTCTGATAAGCTCAATGACTAGTGGAATTTGAAAGACAGCTGAAAGAACTTAGCCATAACATTTCACTAAGATAAGATACAATACCTTTTATTGACTTTGGCAGTAACTATTGGCACACATGTGTAAGTGCGAACACAAGGTTGATACGTGCCCTTATGGTTCAGGTTTGTGATGAGTGATTGTCAACGTGATTCACGTCTTGGGTTGAGTTTATGAATTAACCATGACGTGAGTTGGGTTGTGCAACATGTCTCATGACTTATGGTGCGCAGGTGTAGAGCTCGGAGGCGGTGGTCGACGGTGAGGTGAAGGTCAAGTTGGGACGTGCCGTGACGATGGACTGAGAGTGGTGAAAGACGGACGTGAGGTCGAGGGACCAAGAGGCCGAGTGACCAGCCGGGGTGGCTAACATCTAGGGTCATCGACAAGCGCAAGTGTACATGAGAGTGACTGTGTTGACCGATTCAAGACGACAAACGTGCAAGTCAAGCGGAGGATCTGGAACACTTGGTGGCCGGGCGGTCGCGGACGGAGGTGACATGCATCGAGTTGTGGGGGACGCGTATGGAGTATGCTACTCGCGGGCGATGATGGTTTGAACTTTAAAACCATCGGGCGGACGGTTTTCAGGTTTGGACCTCAAAACCTGAGCGGAGGTTCCGAGGAGAAATAGGGCGGCACGTGGCGGAATCACAGAGGTTGCGTCGAGGCAAAGCAAATCTGTGCAGGAAGCGTGGCCATCCGATCGACAGAAATCGAATTGGACCATAATGCCCTCAGGCTAGGTGGTTCGCCCTAAAATATCTAGAGACAACTAGTATAATTGTGTAATAGGCCTATAAATAAGATGTGTTGCCTCCGTTCAGTCTTAGATCTCGGACATTTTCTCTTTCCTCATTTAATTTCCTTTCTACGGTTTGTTCGTGAGATCTACAAATTTCAAATCTGTGTAAACACTTGTGAAATTTGAGTTGAGAAGTGAGGCCGTAACCTTACCATACCCTCCGGGATTCGAAATCATGGTGTGATTTTGATTTTCGCGTTTTGGTTCTGTTCTTAGTTTTCCCGTTCTTCCCCAAATCGTGCAATCCCGGAGTTCGGATTGATTTCAGACAATGATTTCTTGGGGATAGGATCGTTCCAAGTTGAATTATATCTCTGTAAAATTTGGGGACGAATCACGGTGATTTGATCGGGTTTTCGTTGATTTCTTTTGGCCGGCCCTTTTTCTGTTCTTGCGAGTCGTAGAGCTCTGTTCTTGGTCGGTCGGCTTCCTGTTCAACTGGTGTTCACCTGCTGCTGTAGTAGTTGCCAGGCTGGTGGTGCCCTATGGCTTTGCGTGTGGTGTGCAGCCCCATCACACGCGTCTCTCTCTGTTTGCCTGATCGCACTTTCTGATCTCTGTCTTCCCGTTCTCTCTGTTCGTGTTTTGATTCGGCTGCTCCTGTGCGTGTTTATTTCGTGTGTTTGACAGTGATTTTGGGACAGCGACCAAAAGTTTCGCGAGAAATTTTACGGTTCTCATTCACCCCATCTGTCACCGTTTTCGGTCCTCCAGGAAGCAAAAGGAGGAAACATGCAAGCGCCATGTGACTACAGCAGGATCATGGTAGTTGCTGGTAAACGGCTTTTTAAACAGACTTCATAACTGATTGATCTTTTTCTCAATCTCTTTACTACTATAAGATTTGAGGCACAATTCAATTATCAAATTGCTTTGTCCATATACATGAAAATGAGGCATCCAGACCAATGATTTATTCCTCTGATATTACTGGTACAGCAACTAGCTACTCAGTCTAAACAGGACTTTGCTGAAAATGGGCATTTACACAACTCATGGAAGAAATGGGTAGTCAGTATACCCAATAACTGGATCAGGGATGTAAAATGTGTCTCTGTTGTACTCGTTAAGGGAAGCATCTATTTCCAACCTCCGAGGCAAGTCAGGATTGGACAGAAATAAGCGCCCATATGCAATCAAATCAGCATAGCCACCGGAGATTGCGTCATTTCCATCCTCCCTATTGTAGCCCCCAGCAACTATAAATGTTCCCTTGAAAGCATCCCTCATTGGACGAAGACTGTATGGGGTTTCAAACTTTTCACCAACTTTTACCATCCGCGGCTCCACCATGTGGCAATAGAGAATTCCAAACTTATCCAGTGCATTTGCCATATACAGGCCTAGAGCTTCAGGGTTTGAGTCCGGTGCTTCAGAATAACTGGCAAAAGGTGACAGCCTTATCCCGACCTTGTCAGCACCAATTTCATCAACTACAGCTTGAACTACTTCTAGTGCAAACCGGCAACGATTCTCTAAACTACCACCATATTTGTCTGTGCGATCATTGACCTGATCCTTTAGAAACTGATCAATCAAGTAACCGTGAGCTCCATGGATTTCAACGCCATCGAACCCTAGATACAATTTAATATTATTCAGGAGTCAGAACTAGGATTGCAGTAAACTACTTAGTAGTTGCTCAACATTTAACAGATATTCGATAAGAACCTGTGTGTGCTAACTTTCTACTGATCGTTAAATAATTCGGACTAAAGTAAATAAACATTTGTTCGTTCTTTGTAGGCTAATCTGAACATTTAGAGTGCAAACCTTACCAGCTTCAATTGCATTTCTAGCAGCTACCCTGAAATCATTGATGACCAAAGGGATTTCATCAGTCTCTAAGCGTCTAGGAGGTGTGAAAGTAGCCACATCTACACCATTGGCTCTCACTTGAGGTTTTAGTGGCCTATCAGTGCTTGAAATTGGAGCCTGCCCATTAGGCTGAAAACCTGCATCAGAGCATTTAATGTTTGTTGGTATATATAATGACACTTTAATTTATAAAAACTGTATTAGAAATAGTATGAGCACACAAATATCTTGTTTTATGACAACCATAACTAATGTTGTCATGAAGTCTTCATGGATAAATCTGAAACCAATTTTCAAGTTGACTACACTACCATTAAATTTAGCTTCGAGAGGTCATAAACATACTGGAATTAGAGACTCTCCCTACGTGCCAAATCTGACAGAAAAATATCCCTCCTTTCTGATGAACCCCATCTACGATTGGCTTCCATGCTTCGACTTGCTCATTGGTCCAAATGCCAGGAGTGTCTTTGTACCTTGTATGCATACAGAAAACATATCTTATTTAGACACCCGCCAAACTGTGGAAATGAAATCTAACATGACCACACAGATTTCAAGCATCCATAGCCTGATGGTCTAGTAGACGCACCCTTGAGCAGTGTCCGACACTCCCGTGGCCTCAGCAATTAGAAGACCTCCTTTAGTCGCTCTCTGTTGATAATACAGTATGGCATGACGTTGAGGAACATTGCCGTACGACCGCTGTCTCGTCAGTGGTGCGAGAACTACCCTAGACAAGCAGAGAAAGGCGATTGTCAGGATCAAATGGATCTTTGTAAATTACTGATACATACAAACGTGACACTTCCAGATCCAGAGGACCTTCTTTCGTGAAAGGAATTAAGATTGACTGCACTTGGTTTGCTACCTACAACTCCATTCTGGAGTAAAACAATGGTAACAGCAACTGTTTGAAAGCACAAATGACAAGTCTAAGCCACTCTTTTGATAGCCGTAGAATTTTGGACTGAAATTTCTCTTTCCACATAAATGATGCATGCGAAATTCAGAGATATCCCCAACCAAACCTTTCACTTTCAGCACAACTTACAATCATCATCGACTTTGTTTGGTGTCAACATGATGACACATGCTGAGGACCCACATCGATGCTGCGTCCTGCAAAGCATCACACCCTCGACTTGCTGAAGGGCAAAAGAGGGAGACAGAAAAAATAAAAGACAAAGGGAAAACAGTGAAGTGGGGAACCTACAACCTAGCCTTCTATGAACAGCCAAATAATAAAATCGCTAAAAATCACAACATGGATCGCATACGATACGATCTTATGCCGGCCATGGCTGTCATCTTCCTAGTTAGGGAAAAGCAGCGCTAGCTACTTTGGCCGCTTTGGCGACGCACACATGGAGCCCGCCCCCCCGTTGCGCTACTCGCACGAGAGGATTCCAAACGAACCGCTTCTTGGGAAAACTAACCAGAAACCATCTGTTTGCTGATAGGGGATTAGGGAATTGGGAATTAGCCTAACCAAAAAGCAAGGGGCCAGGGCGTACCTGTGGGAAAGATAAAATTTTCCCATCTTGTAGGGGGTGACGAGGGGGACAATGTTAGCGCCGCCGCCGGCCATCGTCCTCTGCTCCTCTCCCTTTGTGTTGTCTTCTTCTAGCTTTGCCTTGGCACCTCTCTTTATGCTGGCAAGTTGTGTGTGGGGTGGGGGGGGGGGGGGGGGGGGGGGGGGGGGGGTTGGTGGAGTGAGGGGAGTAGGGGTGGTGTTAGGAATGGCGAGTGGTGAGCACAGAGAAGACGATGCCTTGGAGTGAAACCAATGGTTGCATGCAGGTGTGTCGTCAAAGAAGATGATTGCAGCCTTGCAGGTGGAGATGGATTCAATGAATCTGGCGCGTTCCCGGACTTTAGGTGCAAAGATCGCCAAGGAAAAGAGACCAAAAAAGGTGGCAGGCAAGACGGACCAGTCGCGCTCAGGTGTGAGGTGTCACTGATGCAGACAGGCGATCGATGCCTCGATGGCATTGGCAAGGGCCGGAGCCGGCCATTATTTTCTGCTCTCGTCGAATCGTCGGTCTCCCGCAGTCCCGCTCGCATAGGAGTACTTACGCAGGAACGGTACGAGTGGGTGTGGGCTGTGGCAGCGTCACGCAAAGCACTGGCGACGCGTGGCCTGCTTCCGCTGGTGAACCAGGCCGCAGTGCACCATAGCCCACAGGCCGGGTGGGAGATGCGACTGTAAGCGAGCGCTGCACACCGGGTCAGCAGCCACAGCACTCGTAGTCGGCCCGGGTGGGCAAAGCCACCCAGTTCCTCTACGTGATGATGTCAGCATGACGTCAAATATCATGTAAGCAATTCCTTGTATTTTGTGAGATCGTCTCAACTTCAACGTCTGGCAAATTAAATACCCATCTTGTTCATTTCGTGGTGCAATCCATCCAATTTGCGCTTGGAGTGTTTTCTGACTATGACTCTTTTTGGATCATTTTGTATCTAATTGCGCCAAATTTATTATGTCCCTTCTGTTTGCCATTTTCCGTGTAATATTTCTACTTTCTACAATTCTACTAGTATATTATATATTATACCACCGCTGCACAACAAGAGGAACTACCAAAACTTGTGGAGCAGTAAAAGTAAGTTGAAGAGCACATGTAAAATTTGGATCTAAAACTGGCTCTCTACAAAAAGATTAGACGCCCAAAACAATTATCATTCCGTGTTTTTTTAAACTGGCACATCATTAATTATTTTAACTGATTAATTATTTTCGACTTGATTGCAAGGTTGGGTGTCATCCGCCGTCGTGATGACTACACGTAGGAGAACAGAGTCTGATCCAAAAGAGAGAGGTGTGGATTGAGTCGCTAAAAACTTATATTTGGGCTCAATTCAAACTTTACTAAAAAAGAGTAAACTAAACTAGTATGATGTGCAGTTATACTTTTCGAATGTGCTTTACTTACCCTAAATCCATAAAGAGTTTGTTTAATATCCATTAGTGACACCTCAGACGACCGAGGTTATTTACGCAGCTTGCTTGTCGTGCTGTAACAAATCATCATACGACCCCTACACCCTACTTCTCTTTTCCCAATTCAAAGAGCTAGGATTCCATGATGAAGTCCATGGATGCAAAAAATGATACTATTTTCTTTAGATACTCACAACTCTCTCATATGGTGTTCATTTTCAAAACCGTTTCCACAATTATATTTCTTGCAATGAAGGGACAGACAAGCTCAAGAGGTTTTAATTGTTTTTACTCCATGTGTTGAGTATAGGTATAACGTACTATTAAGAGGGATGAGGTATTGAGTGGTTTTGCAAGATCTGGTGCTCAAACTAATCAAACTCAAGTGCTAACTTGAGAGAAACACCTGTTCCACAACACTTGCACTTGGCGGTCTTAGAGATTGCTATTGGTTAGAATGGGTAACCTTTCTAATAAGCTTTTAGTAGAGTCAACAACATTGCTATCCAAATCAAGGAGGCTTGCTTCTGATATAGGCTGTGTAGCATAGCTTAAGGTTGTTTTTGTTGTAAAAATAGGGATTCTGACCTGGAAGGAAAGAAGGATGACGAATCCTAATCATAGTCCGTTTATACGTTGATTCTTACCCAACTCTTAGAGTTTGATAGGACTATGTATACATATAAACTCTAAGTTGTAATCATTAATGTTTAGATAATAAAATATAGTTCCTCTACCTTGGTGTCAGTGGTGGATCTAGGGGGGCTGGGGGGCTCCAGCCCCCCTAATGACTTGATTTACCACTAAATTATTATAGCAAAAATCTAAAATCACCATTAAATTTTCATGCAAATCCACATCTCTATTGTTTTAGCCCCCCTTGATTTTCATCCTGCATCCGTCACTGTTTGGTGTCTATATATTCTACTTTCATCTACTATGTTGGTCGTAAAAGACGCAGAGCAAAAAGATCCTACTAGGAACGTGTTCTACAACATTTTTTTCCTATGTTCTAGTGTATAGTGCTAATCTGAGTTGTAGGTCGCTTGTCCTTTTTCTTGTATCTTGTGTGTAATAAACCGTTTCAAATCCGGTGTTGTTCAAGCCCTTTGCCAGCTTAGACGTACATGATGTCGTGCTTTCTTCTTTTACTAAAATATCGAAAGGGCTAGCGTCCGGATGTCCGGTCGCAAGAGACGTCTGGACGTCCGGCCGCAAGAGGCGTCCAGATGCTACCCCTGATCAAATGCATCTAATACGCCCCGCCCTATCCCTGTGTAATAGAAACGTGCCCGTGTAAGAGGAGGACCGTTACCCCGTCGCGCCATAACAGACAAGAGTGCGCCGTTGTACCCGCCTCACCCTATCTACGCGCACGGCTACTGGCCTCAGGCACCCACATGGTGACCCAGGGCGGCGCCCCAGTAGGAGCAACAGGCAGCTACGGTAGGCCGCTGTCCGCTAGCCACCGAGGCCATTGCAACATGTGCTCCCTTAGATCTACTTTTGAAACATTCAGTTGAAACACTTGCCTCATAAGACTAAAAATAGATGAAACACTTAAAACATGTATGTATAGCCATAGAAATATATGCAACAACGAGGTCTACTTTTGCAACATCCAGATAAACACTCGCAACATACATATGAAACACCTGAAATACTTGAAACATGTGCTTGAAACATGCATGTTATGCCACATCCAAATATATTTCTGCAACATCTAGATGAAACACTTAAAACATAAGTCTGAAACAACCGAAACACTTGAAATACGTGTATATTATCATTGCAACATATGCAATGCAACACCCTTGATCTACTTTTGCAACTTCTAGATGAAACACTTGAAATATAGGTCTGAAACACCTGAAGCACTTGAAACACAGTGTTGCCTGCGGCCACAGCCTACCTGGTGGGGAACTCCGGTAACTAGCAAGCTCAGGTCAGGGGGACGTCAAGAGCAATGACCCAGTGTAGACATAGGCGCATGCGCACGAGTAGGCCTCCCCTTCCTGCAGACGGGCGAGGTGGATGTGGGTGCAGGCGCAGGCCTCCCCTACCTCCCCTTCAGCGGCGAGCGAGGTGGATGGCGGTGCGGCACGATGTCACACCCATTTTTCAAGGAACAAATGGAGTGCATAATCTTACGTGCGCCCAGAGATCAATCACACATAAGATGACAAATATAAATAGTATCATCACAAATGTTTATTACATAACGAATAATATCACAGAGTCTTCACGTAACTAAGCGGAAACATTAAATAATTCTTGTGGTAGCTAGCTCCATATCACAGGCACGTCAACTGGTTGACCACAAGTCTAGTATTCTTCAGGGAAGTAGAAGTAGTAGTCGCTATTCGCATATTCGAGAGTCCATCCTGAGGTGTGGGGAATGCAAGGGTGAGCACAAAAGTACTCAACAAATATAACATGGGGTTCATGAAGCTCAAATAGGGTAGACACTGGTTTAACTACATGTAGCTTTTAGTTGATCATGTTTTAAGCAATTGAGTAGCAACAAGTAGGTAATGTTCTCAATAATAAACACATGATCATATAAAGAGAATAATGAATAGAAAGAACAAGTAAATTAATAGTGATCTCTATTCCATAAGGGTCCAAGGCCGCTCGTGACTGTGAGCACGGCTGATATACCAGTTTTACACTCTGCAGAGGTAGTACACTTTCACTATGAGTCGTGATCCTCAAAAGTCCGAGGTCATGACTCCCCATTGGACAGATAAGTTTCACTATGAAGTCTTTCTAAGGTTCGTCTAACAAGTTAGGGCCGCTAGGTTTCGTGGCCTGCAAATGTAGAGCCCCCTTCCGTATGGCACAATAACACGCAGCCTATACACATAGGGACAGAGGCCGCACTACACCCAACCCGGAACACACCCCTTTTGCGCCATAAAGGTAACCACTAACAAGCTAGAAAAGGTCCTCTTATATGACTAAAGCCAGAGCCATGTAGCCCTCATAGCTGTACTGTAAGTCCCGGATGTTCGCTTACAGATAAGTCCTTATGGAGAGGAATCTAGAGAGAACTCTAGCCCTCTTGTTTCTTGTTGCTAAAAATCATCTTTTAGTGTTATTGCATATATCATTAATCAAATTACAAGATCATTGTTTATGTGAGCACTAGCAAACTACCCAATGCTATAACCATAGGATTCAAGGAACAAGATCAACACTAAGACATCCTTAACAAGGGGACACATGCATAATGAATTAAGTACATTAAAGTGAATAGGTAATAAGGATAGTCCCATGCTATACTTGCCTTGATCTAGCTGATCTTGTTGACCTGGTTCACAATAGTACTCTTGATCACCAACGAATTGCTCACCTTCTATTCTCGATTAACACACCAACATCAATCATCCAAGAGCAATCATACAAAGCAAACAAAGCTACAATTAGAACAGTACACCAACAGTAGCAAAATAAGTTGAAAAGTTTATAAAACGAATCTACATCTCACTAGGATCACACAGACGCGAATTGCACGCAAATCGGAGCTAAAACGAAAAAGATATGATTTAAACAAGCTTTTCTTTATTAAATTAATAGATTAAATATAATCTTAAAATTTAAAAGTGGAGAACCTACTAAACAGTAGCACTAACATGTAGATTATGAAATTACGAACCTAACGCAATTTGAACGGATCAAATCGGAGTTAAAACGTAAAAGTTAGGGCTAAAACAAAATCAGTGGCAATTCTGTAAATAGCTGAAAACGTAATCTATTCTTAACTGAAACAAAATACGCTTTCAAAAGGACAAAGCGTATTCGGGCTTTACGCTTATGGACCGCGGGTTAAGACTTAAGAAAGTCCAGGGTTTCTTTAGCAAAAAGACCAAACGAAGGGGTATCTCGCGATCTAAGCTGTTGGATTAGATTTGGACGGCTGAGATTGATTGAAGGGAGAGAGAAAGGGGATCTCCGGCCGGCTACAGTGCCGAGCACGGTGGAGGCCATGGCCGGCGGCAAAGACCTTGCCGGCGTTCGCTGTTCTCGCTATCCCGAGCACCGTTGACGATGGGACAAGCACAAAAAGAAAGAGGAGAGTGTTGCGGACTCACCAAGACGATTCGCGGGAGCGGAAACCGAACAAGGGCGGCACACGGCTTCTCCAAGCGGGCGGTTCCCGAGCTTGAGCGGTGGCGGCTCAGTTGCGGCGGCTAGCGCTCTATCCGAGGGTGTGGCTCGCAATTGGGGTGGCGTGGGGAGGGACGGTGCGGCCGAGGCTGCTATTTAAGGGCGGCTAGGCGTGCGGGACAAGGCAATCAAGACATCGGGCGGAGGAGGACTCCATCGTCGAGTCCTACTCGGTTACGAGCAAGAGGAAAGAGATGACGCCGACAAGCGGGGCTGGGGTGGCAGCGACACAGAGAGAGAAGAGAAGGGCGAGGCGGCTTCGACTTTGGCCGGTTGGGCCGGCCCGTTTGCGACGCGCGAGAGGGAAGCTGGGTGCGCGGGCTGCTGAAGCCAAATGGGCCAAATGCGGAGGAGGGCAGCAGCAGACCTTTGGGCCAAAAGCTGAGAAAGGAGAAGGCTTCTATTTCCTTTTCTTTTTCTAATATTCCAATTGCATTTTTAAATGGTTTTTGAAATCATTTCCTTCTAGAAATAAAACCAATCATCACAAATAAAAATATGCAACAGCATGTATGCACAAGCAAGTATCTAACCTTATTATTGATTTTATTTATCGAAAATTATTTCTCTAGGTTGAAATGTTTACAGAATTGCGGAAATAAATCCAATTCTTCTATTTTTAAAATAATGCAAATTTTAGGGTGTTACACACGAGATGGTGGCGCGGCGCGGGGCGGCGCAAGATGGTGGCATAGGAGCGAAAAACGGCGGACAAAGATGGGGAGAATGGAGTAGAGGTTAGACAAAGCGGAAGACTTGCAAAGCGCTTGTGGAAAGACAGAAAGGAAGGGAGAGCAAGGGGGGCAAAAATTGTGTTCGAAATGTTCTTGAACGGATGGAAAGGCCTACTGGCCTGCCGTGTTGTTCCGTGGGCGGGCTGATATATTTTGTGTGGTCCACGGTTGGAGGAAGCGTCCACCCGGACGTCAGGTAAGCAGCATTACCGCTAAAATATATGTGTTCCCGGTGTACATACTGCTTTCTTCTCATGTACTAAAATAGATTGCCAGGTACGTCTTGAGGGAAAGAAAAACTTCTTTTATAATTTTTGTTCTCGAGAAAAAAACCTTGTTCTATAAATTTTGTTCGCTGTGTAGAGCAACAAGAAGATGCACAGAGTTTATGCAATACTTAGAATAACTAGACTTAGACCGTTCTTGCCTGTTGCTCTACTTGATAGATAGACGAGCACTACATCTAATAAAACGGCAAACGCTCGCATCAGGATGCTTGCGCCTGCACTCCGTTTCACGTGCCCCACGCGGAGACCCATGCTGCCCGAATGTCACCAACATGAAGAATAGGGGGATGGGGTGGCGCCTGCTTGCGCCTTTGTTTCCGAAAGACTCGTGGTGTGCCCCGCCCACGGTGTTGTATCGGGTGCCCAGCCGGTGCCGGGAGGAGGAGGAGACACAAGGCGAGGCGACAGAAGGTGAGGAGGGAGATGCAACACCCCATCTACTTTTAAAACATTCAGATGTAAGACAAATGATACACTTGAAACATGCGTTTGAAAACACTTGCAAAAACACTTGAAACCATTGCAAACATACGCAACATCCAGATAAAATCTTGCAATGTATCTGTAAAACATATGCAACGTCCAGATAAACACACTTGCAACATACGTCTGAAAAACAGATAAAACATTAGGAACAGAAGCTTGCAACATATGTGTACAACCATTGCAACATATGCAAGATTCCAATCTACTTTTTTAATATCCATATAAAATACTTGCAACATATCTATAAAACATCTGAAACACCTAATACATGCGTTTTGCAACAAAGGGGAGGTCGGGGCCGGTCGATTCTAGCCGTCAGGGCGGGAGCCGGCGGTGCGCGAGCACCACCACCACTGCCGCCACTAGCACCGGGCTTGGCTCGACCGGGCAGGCGGCGCGCGATGGGCGGAGCGGGCACCACCACCACCGGCCTTGGCGCGCGCGATGGGCGGGAGCGAGCAGCGCGGGATGGGCCGCGCGACGGGGAAGTGCGGCAGCAACGAAGCAGAGTGGGCGCCCGACGTTCGGACGGGATGTACGCCCACGTCCTATCATTAGCGATATATATAATATAATATACTCCCTCTGCCCAAAAATAAATCAACTCCTAGAATCGTAATAAATCAAACTATCTTGAGTCTAACCAATATTATAGTGAAGAATAACAATACTTATATATGTTACCAAATAAGTAGACTATGAAAATATATTTCATGGTGTATCTAATAATACTAATTTAAATTCATAAAAATACTACTTATTTTTATAAATTTGATTAGATTTAAAATAATTTGACTTGGAACAACTCAAGAAGTTAAGATATTAGACTTCTTGGCAGTATACTAGTATTCATGCAGGAAAAGTAATGCTGTTCTCCCTTCATCCCAAATTATAAGACATTCTAAGAATCTTAGAGAGTCAAAGGATCTCAAGTTTGACCAAATTTATATGATAAGATAATAATATTTATGACACTAATTAAGTATCATTAGATTATTCATTAATTATATTTTCATAGTATACCTATTTGATGTTATAAATTTTTATAATTTTCTCTATAATTTTGGTCAAATTTAAGATGCTTTAACTCTCTAAAATTTTTGGAATACCTTATAATTTGGAACAGAGGGAGTAAGTATTAAGGAGAGAGCGGTATAAATCCATGCATATGAAATCCAAGCACTGAGTCAATGATCGATCTTATATTCAGCACAAATCGTAGCTGCCAGATCTAAAATCAACTTATTCAGAAAAGGCACATTTAGACATCTGAAGGAAGAAATGGGTAGTCAGTATATCCGATAACTGGATCAGGAGTGTAAAAGGTCTCGCTGTTGTACTTGTTGAGAGTAGCATCAATCTCAAACCTCCAAGGCAAGTCAGGATTGGATAGGAATAAGCGCCCGTATGCAACCAAATCAGCATAGCCACTGGAGATCGCATGATTTCCATCCTCCCTACTGTAGCCGCCAGCAACAATAACTGTTCCCTTAAAAGCACTCCTCATTAACCCAATACAGCTGGGAGTTTCAGAATTTTCACCGTTTTTCACCGTCCGTGGCACCACCACATGACAATAGAGAACTCCAAAATTGTTCAGTGCATTTGCCATATACAGGCCTAGAGCTTCTGGGTTTGAGTCTACTGCTCCCGAATAATTGGCAAAAGGTGAAAGCCTTATCCCAACCTTGTCAGCTCCAATCTCATCAACTACCGCTTGAACTATTTCTACTGCAAACCGGCAACGGTTCTCTAAGCTGCCACCATATATGTCTGTGCGATCATTGACATGTTCCTTTAGAAACTGATCAATCAAGTAACCGTGAGCTCCATGAATTTCAACTCCATCAAATCCTACACAAACACAGGAAGAGTTCAGATTGATCCCTTTTATTATGGAGTCAGAACTAGGATTGCAGTAAACTAACTCATCAAACATTAAACACAATAATCCACATGAACATTAGTATGCAATAGAGTTTTCTACGGATCTTAATTCGATTAGTAAATAAGTCTGACTAAACTCAAGAAACATTTGTTCTTTCTTTTTAGACTAATCTTATTTGCTTTAGAGTGTAAAATGTGAGGGGAAGGAGCTTACCGGCTTCAATTGCATTTCTAGCGGCTACCCTGAAATCGTTGATGATAAAAGGGATTTCATCAGTCTCTAATCTTCTAGGAGTGAACTTGTCCACATGTTGTGATTTTACTGGCTTATCAGTGCATGAAATTGGTGCCTGCCCATTAGGCTGAAAAGCTGCATTAGAGCATTTAAGTATTTAACATTTATTGGTAACAATGCCCTTACTTATAAAACGGCAGTACAGAATGCAGCATGAGTGTGCCAGTATATATATCTTCGTTCACCAAAAGAAAAGTATCAAGAAGTCTTCATGAATAACTGTGTCTATAACTCTGAACCTATTTTCTTGCAAGTTACCTACACTAGGCACTAGCTACCATGAAATTGAGCTTTGAGAGCAAAGTTTATATTAGAGGGTGTAATTGTAAACATACTGTTTCATGAACTTTGTATTTGAGGCTTTTGCTTTTGTTTTAATAAAATTTCAGTAGGGGCTCCCAGCCCCTCCTGTTCCATAAAAAAAATTGTAAACGTACTGGAATTGGAGACTCTCCCTACGTGCCAAATCTGACAGAAAAATGTTCCTCCTTTGGCATGAACCCCATCTACGATTGGCTTCCACGCTTCCACTTGCGCCTTTGTCCAGATGCCGGGAGTATCCTTGTACCTTGTTATTAGCATAAAGAAAACATCGTCCCTTCTTTATAAACCACTGAACTATGAGAAAGAAACGATAATGACTGCATCTGTGAAGAAGAAGGCAGAGTCCGAGGATCTAGAAGACACACCCTTGAGCTGTGTCAGACACTCCAGTGGCCTCGGAGATCAGAAGGCCTCCTTCAGTTGTTCTCTGTTGATAATACAGTGTGGCATGAGGCTGAGGAACATTACCGTATGAACGCTGCCTCGTTAGTGGTGCAAGCACCACCCTATAAAAAAAATGTTAAGTTCTGGATCTTCAAATTGCTGGCATATACATTGTGTGATGCTCACTTAGAAAATTCACCGGAGGTTCCATACTTCCATCTTAAAAAGGAAAAAAAAGAAGAGAATCTGTAGACTTATTTCACTAATGGTTTGTTTAGTACTATCAACTTGAGCCAATCTGGAATTTTGCATGAGAATCTAGGAAAGGACTGCAACCTCATCTTAAAGCCGAAGGGCAAAAAAGAAAGAAGGAAGGAGAGAGAATTGGGGAACCTAGTCTTCCTACGAACAGCAGACGGCATCTGCATAAATAAAAACAGATAAAGCGGCACCTCCACCCCAAAGCAAAAAAGATCATAAACGAGAGCTTCTGCAGGCCATGGCCATGGCCATGTTTGTCATCTTTAATTTCTTGTTTGGAAAAGAACAGGTCCACCTTATTTGGGCACTTTGATGCCCAAATTAAATGGCATGCCAGTTGCGCAACTTGCACCTACGAATAACTTCTTGAGGGCGATAATCAAAACGCCAGTTGCTGATTGAGCGATTAGGAGATTTGGTAAGCCTCCGGCAGGTTGGTTAGTGGTTACCTTACCTGTGGGAAAGATGAAACTTGCCCATCTTGTAAGGGGTGAGGAGGGGGACATTGTTGGCATCGTCATTGCTCGTCATCTTCGTTCCTCCCACTCTCTGTCTCACTCCCCCTCCGCCTTGTCACCTCTTCCCGTCTCTTTATGCTGGCGAGTTGGGGCGTTTGCGGGTGATTACTGATGGTGATGGGTGAAAATAGCGAGAGTGGAGAGGACCAATTTGGTGAACTGCTTGGCTTGTTGTTTCCCGGCGTTTGCTCCTCCCGATGATCACTCGAGAAGGAGGCCTGGTCAACAAGGGTCTGCGAGTGAGGTCATTGATGCTGTCATGGAGATGTAGAGTGATGGAGATGCGACCGGCCACGCCGGCCGGCCGGCCGAACGAAATTGAGACGATCTCGCCTTTTTTTTTTTTTTCTTCTGATGAAAATCAGCAAATGCTTCCACCTCGTTTTCTTTATTTTTTTTCCTTGGCTCGGAGAGCACTTTCGCCAATCTTCGTTAGTTACTACCACGTTACAAATTCTCTGGATTACTTGTGCAGCTTCGTGTTATAGTCCTAAGAAATCACCCTGTGTGTCAGTTAGTTGGAAAATGCTCTCTTTTGCTGTGTATACTGTATATATATATGCCATCTGCAAAACGACGACTCTCTCTGCGGTAATCTAGAGACACTTTATGTAAGAGCAACTTCTGGTGTTTCCTATAATTAATTTTCTAAATCAACAAGCTTAGCGAGTTAACAAAATAAATAGCAACTTCAATTTATTTCCCTCTCCAATAGTTTTCTATACTAGCTTTCCTAAATGATTTTGCATTCGTAACTCCGAACTATTTCTAACCAACGAAGCCTTTTTAATGATTTCTTTGTCTCTTACTATTTTCTCACTTTAAACCCGTTATTTTCTTAGTTTACTTGTGTGTCCAATTTCCTCACCGAACTGAGAGCGGATATGGAGTTCCTATCGATTACGGAAACTTACGAGTTAGTGGGATGATTTACCAAGTTTTTACTTTTAAGGACTAATTTTACCAAACTGTCAGAAGATTTTTTTTTTCTCCTTTTACCAAAAAATCTAAATAGGGAGTTCATTTAGGAAACTCCTGGAGTTGCTCTTTTTTTTGACCGAAAGTCAGTAGGGGAAACCCCAACCTATTTTTTATATTTTTTATTATTCCAGATCTATATAATTCGCTTCCACGTGGAGTCGAACCCAGGTCTGCTCGATGCTCTAGGAACCACTAGGCTAGAGGCCCTTTCGCTCGTGGAGTTGCTCTAGGAACCACCATTGTAACCTCTGTAAGAAACCACCTCTAGAAATAGTATTTTTAGAATTAATTTTTTACGCAAGGTGTTTCTAAAAATATTCATCTTTTTAAACTATTTTTAGTTAAGTTGAGTTGTGCAATGAAATTTTATGGAGGCATATATATTATGGGCATGTCCATTGTTATAAAATTTATAAAAATTTGACAAATACTTTTGTTATGCATGTTTGGAATATACACCATTTGCTTCACACAAAGGTGTACATTAGAAACACATATAAAATGTCAGCAATTATTATGTGAATTTCTGGATATGAGGTTGGACATGAAACCTTCTCAAGTTTTTGTAAAAGTTAACTTAATTTGATATTCATAAAGACAAAACTTTCAACGATTTTCAGATGTGGCTCACACAAGGAACTGCCTCTAAAACACATTTCTAGAGGCGGTTTCTTAGTCAGCCACATTTGAAAATCATTTCCAACAAGGTTCAAAAAGGAAAGATTGCTGTTAACAAGATGGGATGGTAAAAGGAAGAGTCATGCCAGGGGAGGTCATGGTTCAAATCCAGGAAGTTGCACATATGCGAAAAAAATGTGTGACCTGTGATTTAAGCAGAAAAATGATTTCTTTACTATTTTTAGTTTTACCAATTTCTACATATAGTCAGCATAAGTGATGTCCTCTAAAAATACATTTTCAAAAATGGTCGACTTACTTGACCGCATCCGCAATTAAACTTTTTAGGGGTGGTTAGCTGTAGAGGCTATTGCCTCTTCGCCTATGGAAATCACCTATTTCCTCCACATGCTTTTGGTCGAAGGCAGGCCAAGTAAACATCTCTAGAATACCATTTTAGTCGTATGTAAAATTCGGTTTTGCAGTAGTGAGACAGGATGTCTGCTTTTTGGTGAGGACTTTTGCTTTGGAGTTTGTATTGGTAAACTTGTAAGACTTGTTTTTTTAGATAATTGAAATATATCCGGCTTCATCTCTTGTCAACAAGAGAATCATACCACTTATTACACAAAAGTTTAACCACACAAAAGTCCCACTCAAAACTCAATTCTAACATTATGAGGCCATCCAAAGGAAGCCAAAAAAAAAAAATCATTGTCGCCACCTCTAGCACTTGTCAGACTTGGAGAATGCATTCTTTATTGGCTTCAATCTGCTGTAATTGTGCCCATTGACGTAGCCAGTACGTTCCTCTAAGTGTAACCTATAAAAAGTTTTATGTCGACACTCGTCAAAAACAACTCCATTCCTTGTAAGGCATGCTGTCGAACAAATGGCTGCGCACCCTATCAACAATGATTGATTTAAAACTCTCCCTTGTTTGTACCACCTGTAAAAAAGATCATGGGCATCTTTTGGAGGTTTCAAACCTAATACAAAATGAACCGTTCTCCAGAGAAATTTAGCATATAAACAATCAAAGAAGAGGTGTTCAATTGTTTAATCCTTAGAGCAGAAAGCACACATTTTGCTCCCGTTCCAATTTCGTCTAACTATCTTTAGTTAGAATAACACCTCTTTGTAGGTGCCACAAAAAACTTTAATTTTAAGTGGTATCTTTAACCGCCCAACTTTCTGGGAAACCTTTATTCCTACGTTGATAAGATATCTATACATGGAGTTTACTGTGAAGGAACCATTAGTTTTAAGCGAATAAAAAGATATCTCTTCATCCTTGTAATTCAATGTTTGCAATTCTTGCTACTACGTGCTACCACTCTAACAGTTTGTTACCTACTAATGCTCTTCTAAAGGAAACATTAAGCGGTGTGGTGCTAAGAATTGATGCAACATTAGCTTGTTTATGCCGAACAATATTATACAAGGTAGGATATTGGAGCTTATTAAGCGGAACTCTTCCGAGCCAGGTATCTTCCCAAAAACCTGATTTGGGTTCCTTCTCACCAAGTTGAAATACGCCTAATTTTAAGAATTGGTCCTTCATTCCCATAAGATCATCCAAAAATGGGAATCTCCAGCATTTTTTGTGAGTTGCGATAGGGTTTTGTCTTTAACATACTTATTTCTGAGTAATTGTTGCCACAAACCATCTTCATTATATAGCTTAAACAACCACTTATGTTGCAATAGCGTACTTTAGCAGGTGAGACAGGTTTACCTCCGCCCGGCCAGTGCCCCGAACGGAGGTCAAAGACTTGTGAACACAAGGAAGGCTAGGGTTTCATTAATGTACTCACCAACCCCCTCAGTCACATTTACACCTCCCTTTTATAGGGCACTATTCTCCACCTAGTTTTTTTTACAAAAAATACCCCGTGATGGTGGTGGGATATCATAAGAATATTCTTAACTTGCGTTCTCAGGACAAGGGCATCAAGGTAACTTCTCCCACGAACCGCCTTCCGTGATATGGGCTGGGAGCACAGGCCCAAATCCGGTCCACAACGCTGGCGTCGCGAGCTGCCCGGCCTGCTGGTCGGGCACCGATGACCTCTGGCAACACCTCGTGATCCCCGGTCAACTTGTCTTAGAGGTCTCCGCCCGTGATGCTGGGGCCTTCGCTTGTGTGGGACGGACCTCCACCACTCCATCTAGGAACGCTAAATGTCGTCGAGGAGACCTCCGCTTGCTTTCCCCTGCACAATACACAGGACTGGTATCCGATCAGTAGTTTTTGTCGATTTGGTGTGGAGCCTCCGCCCACGGGGGTCGCCCAACACCGAGTCCTGAAAACCATCATCCGCGTTGCTGGGACCTCCGCCTTTGGCCTGGTCTCGGGCCTCCGCCCTCAGCGCTGGAGGTCTTGCTTTTCCTGCAAAATTCCAGATGAATGATTAGTGCCTGGCTGGCCTGTGAAAATGCAGGCCTCCGCCGTCTGGGGGACTCGTGTCCCAACAGTTTCCCCCCTTTTGAGGCCATGGTCCAATCCCATGGACCTTGATCTCAAAAGTTCACTTTGGATTTTAGTGGCAGAGGCCCTCTTGGCCCTGGCGGAGGTTTTGCTCCCTTTCTCTTCCCCCTTGGCTACTGGATTGGACCGTTGGCCATTCTATTTCTGGAGCGCTGAGACATCGCATCATTTCTCGTTGAGCGGATGTGACCGTTGGTCCTCGGGAAATGAGGCGGTTCTGCTTGCTCTCGTAGCCGTTGGTTTGTGGAAGTTGAACAGCCCTGCCCATGGCCTATATAAAGGGGGGTCATGGTGAAGGTCCCCCACCCTTGCATAATCGCTTTCACGACTGCCCTGTTCTTTCTGCACTCTGCTTAGACGCTTGCTTCTGTCTTGCGCCTTGCTCTACGTTAGTTGGTTTCCTTCATGTTTTCGCGCTCTGTTTCATGCTAGTTGCTGCCTTCGCATCTCGCAGTGCCCTGCATTGTGCTTGTTGCTGCCTTTGCCTCCCACATCTTTTGGCAGTGGCTTCTTCTTCTTCTTCCCATCCCCGCTAGGCTACCTTGTACGGTCCTTATCGCCATCTCCTCGGCATTAGGGTGAGTGGGTGGTCTGCACGTCACGAGGAGTGGATGATGGCAAGCATCACGGCTCAAGAGCTTAAGGAGGATGTCGCTGGCGTGGAAGCCTCCATTAGTGATTTGGTTGGAGCCAGCGAAGGTGAATTAATGGCTGGCAAGACTTGGGATTTTGGTGAGTCATCGATCACGGAGTAGATGATTACGAAGATGGAGGAGGAGGGTTATTTCAAGGCTAGACAGGCTAAGCCTCTACCGGCGGGGGAGACCGTGCCTTCGCTAGCTCAGGGCTACGCTGTTGTGTTCAGGGACTATTTCACCTATGGCCTTCGCTTGCCCCCATTAGCTTCCTTTGCCAGGTTCTTGAAGTTTTCCATCTCCAGATCCACCACCTTACTCCCAATGGGATTTTGACTCTTAGCAAATTTTGCTGGGCCTACGAGTCATATGGTGTCGCCCCTAATGTGGATACATTTTGTGCATATTATGAGCTGCAAAAGCAACCAAAGAAGTTGAAAATTGGTGGAGGTGAACTTTTTGCTTAGTATCGTAGTTGCGCCTTCATGGCAAAGAGGCAGCAAGAAGGCACCCGTTTGGATATTTCCTACTACCAGAAGAATAAGTGGGAGCAGGATTGGATGAAATTCTGGTTCTATGTGAAGACGACTAGCGTGACGCACACTTATGAAGATGGTTCAAAGGAGGTTCTCTGGCCGCTGGCCTCTGTTATGTCTAAGATGAGACCCATGAAGGTCACCCCTCTAGAAGAGAGGACTCCTAAGAGGGAGGCCTGCGACAAGGCTTTTGCCTTGGCGTGTCATTATTCCGGAGGTCGGGACCTAGTGGAGAAGATGGTGGCTTGCAACTTTTGGCCGCTTGATAAGAGGAATGAAGAATTCACCATTGAGATGGTGCATGTTCCTGTGTTTGGCCCGGCTGAGGGCCTCCCCTTTCTACGATTTGATCGGGAGCTGCCGGCAAGCAAAGACAAGAAGGCCTTTGTTGCGGAGGTTGAGGAGGGCGCTCATCAGATTATTGGCAAGATGACCAACAAGGAATACCTTGCAAGGAGGGTGGCTGGGGGCATGATGCCCTGACTTAATAGAGTTTTGGAGGAGCTTAGTGTTCACCATGAAGAGTATGCTATTCCTGCCGATGTATTAACGGTGATTGAAGAGAAGAAGAAGGCCATAACTAAGAATGCAACAGCGGCGATGGAGGCAAAGAAAAGAAAGGGCGATGGGGCTTCAAGGGTTGTTTCTAAGAAGCTGAAGGTTTCCACTATGGCGAACACTTCTACCGCCTCCGCCGCACCTTCTCCCTCTGACTCTGCACGGGCCTCCGCTTCTACTGAGGACATCTTAGATAGGAGCGGTGGTAGGGCTCTGACATCTCTGGCCACAGAAACGGAGAAGCTCACTGTGCCGGAGGATATTGGAGGTGGCTAGGGGGCGGAGGTCATGGACCAACTCGAGCCCTCCACCGCTAATCTAATGCCGAGTGTACTCGGTGGTGACTCATCCAGCTCGAAGGGGGCTGAGGACGCCGGGCACGGGGGTGTCTGTAACACCTCAAGTGTTTAGCTCCATAATTGCATTGCATTTGCATTGCATAAGCATAAGCATGCATCATTCATGTTTGTTATTTTATGTGATGCAACACATGTAATTATTCTAGGGTTTGTTTGATTTAGTTCATGAAGTATTTGATAGTTGGTGTAACAAAAAGGTAAGGTAGCCAATCATGACCTACAACACCTTAGTTATACTTAGGGTAACATTTGGAACAAGGTTCATGTTGACCAAAATTACAAAATTGCACTCCAAGAAAAGTTTGACCACCATTTGACCCTAGAAGGCTCTAGTTTGACCAATTAAAAAGTCTAATTTAGAAATCTTGCATGGAGGAGCAACCTTAAGCAAAGTTGTAGAGAATTTCATAAGGAACAAAAGTTCTAATATGGCCATCTCATGAAAATGATTAGATCATGCTCAAAAATGGCCCACAAGTCAGTATTAGGGGCTGTTTGGGGACTTAGCAAATTTTGCTAAGTGTTGAGCTGAAAACCGTTTCACTGTACCTCACTTTAGCAACTTGTAACTCACAAACCAGGCCAAACCAGCCTTTGAGCCAATTGACAAAGTTGTTGTCCACACGTAGCTCTACAACATTGTCAATATCACCATCACCTGGTTCTCAATAGTTTAGGAGATATAGTGTCAAGAAGTTAGGGTTTCAGTCGGCATTGATCTCTGAAACTGCATTTCAGTTTCCAAGTACACTACTTTGGAGCCCTGTAGTTTCAAATCCAGGCCGAACCAGTCCAAACTCCAATTGACAAACTTGTAGCCCTCATGTAGCTCCACAATTTTGGTATTGTCATCTTCTGCTAACTCGAGATGGATTAGGAGATAATCTGCATCAAACTTGCTCTGTCAGTCGCTGAATGCCGGTTCGTTTCAGTCTGTCAGACAGCGTGGCCGACCGGCCGCAGACCGTCGCCGCCGCGTGTCCTCCACGCGCCGCGCGCGACCTGGCGCCTTGGCCAGCTGCCGAGCGCATAGAAGGGCGCCTCTGCTGTCGTCCCGGCCTTACCCATCCATTCCCCCCCCTCTTTTCCTCTCTCGTCGGCAGAGCGGAGAAACCGAGCCGCCATTGCCGCCACCCGCTCCGACGTGCTCGCAAGCGCTCGCCACCGCATCACCACCGGCCAAACTGCGTCTCTCGCTCCGCCTTGAAGCCCGCTACCTCACCGTCCACTCCTCGCAGCCAATCGCGCTTTGGTAGGGTCACATTTTCGTTTTCCTCCGCCGCGGTACCTCGCCGGAGTTCCTCCGCGCGGCGGCTCACCGTGGCCGAGGTCTTCGGCGCTTCCACGGCGAGCGCTAGTAGGTGCTTTAGGATCGGGGTAGTACGGGGATGCTCACCATGGGGCTAGGAGGGGATCCCGAGGCCACCGCCGGCGAGGAGCACCACCACCGCCCCGCCGATCCGCCATGCACGCCACCATCCTCCATAGCCGCAGCCATTGCTCCAATTAGTAGCACCCCTAGGTTCGCATGGATGAGGCGAACGTACCTGTGTCCTTGGTCTCGCCGGAGCTGCCGCCGGCGGCGAGCTTGCCGTCGACCGTTTCCTCCCCCGCCTTCGTCTCGATGACAAGTGGGGCCCGCTCGTCAGAGCGCGCGCGCGGGCGGGACGGCCGAGCAGGCCGCGCGCGCGAGTCGTGGGCCGCGTCTTCCGGGCCGGCCCAGTTCATCCGAAATGAAATTCGTTTTTATTATTTTGTCACTGATTTTTGTACAAGTTGGAAAAATATAGATCTAGGGTTTTAATGATCCAAAAATCATGAGATAAATTTTGTTAGGGTCTACATGATGTGTAGTATTTTAGAAAAATATAAATATGGAATGTGATGTTTAATTTCTAGGAGAATTTAATAGATCCTTTAAATGTGTTTTGGAATGCATGCAAATTTGTTAAATTTATAACTTGAGCTGTGGTGTTCCAGAAATCATGAAATTTGGTGGGTAGGTTACTCTATGCTAGCCCTAGCTCTGGTAAAAATTTGGGCATCAGTGCTTAATTACTTTTCAAGTTATTATGCTATCTTGTTATTCTAGGAAATATTTAAATGAATTTTTGTAATTTTTCTACATGTGCAATGTTCATATAACTTTTTGGAGAATGTCTTGGTACCCTAGACTGTCTAAGAAAAATATGAAATCTGTTTTTTGGCACTTTTCAATAGGGTTTCCTATTTATGCAAAAATCAGTCTTATTAGCTTGTGAATTTTGTGTAGGGAGTTTCTGTGAATAAAACTTGTCCAAATTTTTACTGTGGTCTCTTTTTGGGTTAGAGAGTCCCCTGTAATTTTTGTAGAATTTTAGGAGCAGTTTATATATATGTTTGAAATTTCACTTAATTACTTAAGTAAATTAAGAAATGGGTTTAAATAAATATTCTAGGTGGACACACCTTACTTTCTGGTGTTTTTGTGACATTTGTGAACTTGTAGTAGTATTAGTTTGGTCTTAGAGAATGTTGGTCACATCAATAAATATTTAACCTTTGTAATTTTAGGTTTTCTGGACAGCTAGTAGTAATTCTAAATTTGGCTTTGATAAAATTGGTTGCTGGAAAACTTGTAAATACCAAAGTTGGAGTAAACTTGATGAACTAGCTTGTGTCAAATTTTGGAAGCATTTGGCTTAGTAGTTTGAGAGTTACTATTGTTTAAAGTGGCAGTCAAAATCTGCTACTCTCTGTGTTGGAGAAGACAGATTCTGGAACTTGTGAAGTTTGACATGGAAAACTTAGGAGTTTGGAGTTGAGGTCTGAAAATGAATTGTAGTACATTTCTTAGGCTTTCCAGATTGTCTTAAATCATATCTTTTGGAATTGTAAATCTCCAGTTGTGATAAAAACAAGTGGCTGCTGTCCATAGTGCTTACTGTGGTGTTTTGCTGATTGATATGGTGTAATATCCTAAGACATGCTACTTTTGTAATTGTTAGGTGTTAGGGCCTTAACTGAGGATGAGCAGCTTTATCTTAGGTTAAGTAGATTAGGTGAGTACTTCTCTACTGGAGAAGAGATTTGCACGTACTAATAAAATAACTTGAATAGAGTATTTTATTCTGAAATGCATTTCATTCCGAGCATGTTGCACCCATTTATGCATCCATTATATTTATTGTGCATTCATGCAATAGGTGCACCGGAGGGGGTAACTCTCCTCGAATTCGAGCCTGTGATTCCGGAGGAGGACCAGGAGCAGCAGGAGCCCGAGGATCCAGCAGGCGAAGGAGTGCCCGCAGACGACCTTCCTGAGTGTCCAGACCACCGGCCCTCGACTTTTCTGAAAGGCAAGCCCCGGTGCATGCTGAACCCATCGTTTTATAAATATATCTTGAGTACTTTTAATTGTTTACTGCATTAAGTTGTAGGAGTTATATGAAAACACTTGTTGCATTATACCTGTCCTTGTCCAGATATCGTACTTAATCCTATATTAGGTTAGGCACGTGTCAATGCTTAGCCCTGCTTAGTACGGTAGAAGTCGGGTGATTTCCGGTCATCCGCGAGATGTAGGAAGGAGTCACGAGTGGCTTTATGGCTATCATGGATGGAATCATGCTTAAAAATGAAATTTGAGACCGGGCGGGAGTTCGATAGTACAGCCGCAAGACACTTCACGTCTTGGGTGTGGAGCTATGCCCGTCTGAGTCGTTTAAGGACCGATTCGCTGTACGTCCTTGAGTCATGTTGAACGCAGTCTAACACTTAGTTGGCCGGATAAGTCGTTCCGACCGCGAAGCCGAGTAATGTGGTTCAGGCCAGGAATCGAATGGTAGGTTGCTTCTTGGAGGAGAGAAAGGATGTGCTTGGGGACATTGGCGTGAGACCAAGGGGGGGTTAGAGTCCCTATCACCTGGCAGAGTGTCGCCCTTGGGGTCGCGACATCATTCGGACCCGCGATTCCTGAATCATATGAAACGGTGGCTTGTGCGACCCTGGCAGGGGCCTGCGCGGTGAGTGTTAGAAATACCCCTCCAGCTGGATAGGAATTCGATTCGAATCGCCGTCGCTCCCGGTTAGTGAGCACTTGACTTGAGCAGCGGCAACGTAGAACTCATTAAATGAACTGGTGGTTAAGGGAATGATACAATGTTGCCATAATGATATACCTGCTATGGATATAATAATCATGTTGTTTGATTATAACCAAGTGCATGTTTAGTACAGGTGCTAAGATAGATGACAGGTAAATGCTAAAAATAACTGCTAGTACAGGTTATAAGAGTTTCAATTACTTATGCCTTTATGCAAAATGTTATGTCAGCTAGCCTCTTGTGTAAGCCTTGCATAATCCTTGGTGTCACTTTATTTCTGGTTTTCGACGGGTAAGTCTAGCTGAGTACATTCCAGTACTCAGGGTTTATTCCCTCCTGTTGCAGATGACATGCTTTATCAGGGATTCTGCAAGACGTGTCTCCACCCTGCGGGTGATGATGACTAGATCACTTGGGCGTGATCATCTTTATGTACTTTCCTCATGCTTTTGCGGGTTGTCGATCATCCAGACTGGCAGTATTTAATTAACTAGTGTGTGTTATGCTTCCGCTACTTTCAAACTTGGTTTGTAATATTTGCTACTCCGTGTGTGTAAACTTATTTCAGAACTACTTGTGAAATGTAACGTACGATGTTGTATGTTGAATGATGCGATCCTGGTTGTAAGCAGTTTGGTTTGAAATCCTTCGTGATTTCGATTGACTACCGGGATTATATGGGCTCAAGTTCGAAAATTTGAGCGCTTCGGTGCTTGTTTTTGTACTTGTGCTCTTATAATTTGGTCGGTTCTGTTACAGCTGGTATCGGAGCATAATTCAACATTAAACACATCTTACGGGTAATTAAAAACAAAAAGTATTTGTTTGCGAAAAGGGTTAAACTCTAAAAATTATTTTATAGGTATGCCAGTGATCACAACCCTTAGCCCAAATAAGGACTCTTAGGTGGCTTATTATAAAGACTAACTTGGGGGCCTTGTTTGTTTCTGTTTCGTCGTCCATACGGCGTGAAATTGTATGGATGCCATCCACTTGGGTGGTAATGTATGGATCAAGTGCCTCGACGCTCTGGTAAGTGTGAGTTGTGAGAGCATGATCGTCCAACCGGCGATCTAGGGGAGAGTAGTTTTGGTGACTTGCATACTTACGTGTTTAAACCATGTAATTATGTAAGCACTTAATTGTGGGAACCTTATTATCGGGTAGCTTTGATACTGAAGTATATACATCTGGGGATGTGTATATGGAAAGTATTTAATTTACTGCTTTCTTGTGTGCATATATTGGGAATTGTTGGGCTGCAATGAAATTTTCTGCAGGTACACTAACAGCGTAACGAGTAGACCGATAGTTTCGCTTATATGAGAGAACGTATGTATGCCACCGCCTAGCGTTAGAACTTTAGGTTTCTACTAAGGTGAGAGGGCGTACGGAACGTGCATGCATCATGTTTAAATATATCATACATATCATTTACTCCCTCCTTAAAAATTTCTGTGCTCCCGACTAAAGTAAATTTCGTATCCCCTAAATGATCCTCACTTTAAGTCATATCTTATCTTGTTGCTACAGATGGCCCGTACCAAGAGGACCGCTCGTAAGTCCACTGGGGGCAGGGCACCGCGTCACCAGCTCGCTCCACGTGAGCCCCGCCCTGAGCCTACTGAGGTGGAAAGGCTGAGGGCAGAGTTGGCTGAAGTGACTGCCGCCAGGAATGCAGCACGGCAACAACTGGAACAAGTGATTCATGATCATGATCAAGAAACGCTTGCAGTCCAGAGGTTGACAGTGGCAAACCGCAACTGTCAACGCATGTTGGTCCGTGTGATGGAACAGAGGGATGAAGCCTGGCACGAGGAGAACGTTCTGAGAGCTCGTCAGTTTGAACTCGAGCAACAGTTAGAAAATGCTGAAGAATACAATGACAACCTTCATGAAGAAGTGCACCGCCTGAACAACGAGCTTAATCCCCTGCTGCCTCGAAACAACAACGTCGATGAGGACATGGGTTCTGGAATCTTCATGGCTGAGGATGATGATGAAGTGGAGGTTGATGGACCACAGGATGCCCCACCTGCAGAAGCACCAGAGGAAGAGCCAGAAGAAGAAGAAGACGAGGAGTTAGAGCCTGTCAGTGATGAGGACGGCGGGGAGATCCTTGACACTGACTCGGAGGATGATGCTTAGAGTAGTCATCACGTGCCTATAATGTTAGGATCGTCTTTTGTGCCCTCCCTGTGAAGGAGTGAGGCCTTGTAATAACTTGACTTTGGGATGTAAGGTTGAACCGTATGTTTCCTGAATGTAGTTTGGACCCGTTAATTTCGATCACAACTTGATGTCTTATTATGTTGCGTTCGATGATGGTGTCACGATTAGCACCCTTCGGTGCCGCGACGAAACCGAGGGCCTCCTATGGCGCGCGACATAAGGCTGTGCTGCTTGGCACGCGCAGGTATCGAGGTGGCTAGTCATGATCCACCATGGAACTCTTCATTGAGATGTCTCTCTGTGGTCAGTTTGAAGTAGCCTTTCCCAGTCAACTAAAAATCTTGAGATCGAATCCAAGTACCGTGCAAAAGATCAAAAATCACGTAGATAGCAACGTAAACGGTTCGGTAACCGTTGTGCTCCCTGTGAGTGAGCCTTTATCGATGAGCATCTTGTTGGATTGCCAAGTATGATCTCGTCAAATGATGCACTAGAATGGATTGTGCGGTTGTGATGAATTATTGTGCCTTAATCATTATGAGAAATCTATTCATACAGTCAGATTGACACTTCGCAATAATTCATCTACAAATTTCCCACATCGTCAGTGCTCATTGGCTATGTATTTTTGCAGATGTCGTACAATCTACGTCGGGGTCGTGGAAATGAGGAGGAGGAACAGCCACCCCCTCCGCCGCCACCTACTCCGGCCGAGTTGATGCAGACAGTGGTCGAAGGGCAGCGCATGTTGGCAGATGCTATGCGCCAGCTGGCTAACCGGGAAGCTCGTCCTGGCCGCCAGGGCCCAGAGCCAAATCAGTACAGCGATTTCAAGGACTTTCTGGATACAAAGCCCCCGCTCTTCAAGGAAGCGGAAGAACCCCTGCAGGCTGACGAGTGGTTGAATACAATTGAACAGAAGTTTCGTCTGCTACGCCTGACTGATGAGCTGAAAACTGAGTATGATTCCCATCAGTTGCATGGTCCGGCGGGCATTTGGTGGAGCCACTATCGTTCCACACTGCCTGCCAATGTCCCAATTGCTTGGGATCAGTTTAAGGCGGCATTCCGAGGAAATTATATCCCTCCCGGTCTTATGGCAATCAAGCACACAGAGTTTATGAGGCTGTCGCAAGGAAACAAAAGCCTGACTGAATACTTGCAGTCCTTCAACAACCTGGCAAGGTATGCCACTGAGTTTGTGGATACCGATGCCAAAAAGATTGCTAGCTTCAAAAGGGGCCTCGGCCCAAAACTAATGAAAACTATGGGCACTAGCAAATGTACTACTTTCAATGATTTCATCAGCGATGCTTTGACCCAGGAGAACAACAATACTATTTATTCTGCCTCTAAGAGCCGTAAAAGGGCCCTTGAGGCAAGTGCTTCTCAGTCAAGGGCCTCAGCGGCACCGAGGTCTTCCCCTCGCCCACCTGCTCAGAATACAAAGTTCCGTCCGCCGCAGAAGAAACCTGCTGCAAAAACGGGGTTCCGTAAGGCTTATACCGTCGCTCTGCCAAAGGGGACTTCTGGACAGAGCAGCTCTAGTGTTCCTCCTAGCAATATGCCTTGCTGGAACTGCAACAAGCCAGGTCATTGGTCCAGGAATTGTCCGTACCCGAAGAAAAATGTCAACCAAGGTAGTCGTCAGGGACACGCCCATTATAACAGCATTGAGGAAATTCCATCTGGTGAGGTGGTCACCGCTGGTAAGTTTCTAGTTGACCAACACCCCGCAGTGGTACTTTTTAATTCAGGTGCTTCGCATTCCTTTATCAGTCCTAAGTTTGCATCTAAATTTGCACACAAGTTGCATACTGTTGAAGGTGTGGGTTATTGTATTAGCGCTGCAAGTGGGAATATTTCCACAAACAAAGTAGTGGGGAACCTTAAGTTTGAGATAGAAGGGCGAAGTTATTCGCTTGCCCTATTGGTTTTACCTGGTTTAGACATAGATGTTATCTTGGGCATGAATTGGATGAGTCAGAACGGGGTACTCATTGACACATCCGCTCGGGTAGTTATGCTCAGAGATCCTACAGATCAAAAAGGTTTTCTAGTACAACTTCCCAGAAAGGTTGAATTGTCGGGGGAAATTCATGCTGTGCAAGCAAAGGCGTTGGCCGAAATTCCAGTAGTAAATGAGTTTCCGGACGTTTTTCCCGATGATTTGCCGGGACTCCCTCCGGATCGGGATGTGGAGTTTAAAATTGAGTTGTTGCCTGGCACGGCACCCATCTCTAGGAGACCCTATAGGATGCCTCCTAATGAACTAGCTGAACTTAAGGTGCAATTGAATGAACTTTTGAAGAAAGGGTTGATTCGTCCTAGTTCATCGTCGTGAGGATGCCCTGCTATCTTTGTAAAGAAGAAGGATCAAACCTTGCGGATGTGCGTGGACTACAGACCTCTGAACGCGGTCACTGTTAAGAATAAGTATCCTCTACCGCGTATCGACATCTTGTTCGATCAGTTGTCCAAGGCTAAAGTCTTTTCCAAGGTCGATCTAAGGTCTGGCTACCATCAAATTAAAATCCGCCCGGAAGATGTTCCAAAGACAGTCTTTTCTACCAGATACGGTCTTTATGAGTATCTTGTTATGTCTTTCGGCTTGACAAATGCCCCCGCACACTTCATGTACTTGATGAATTCGGTGTTTATGCCTGAATTGGACAAGTTTGTGGTGGTATTTATTGATGACATCCTGGTATATTCTGTGAATGAGGAGGATCATGCCGAACATCTGCGTATAGTCCTCACAAGACTGCGTGAACACCAACTCTATGCAAAGTTCAGTAAGTGCGAATTCTGGCTTCGAGAAGTACCTTTCCTTGGGCATGTGTTGTCCGATGGAGGAATTATGGTGGACCCCGCCAAGGTACAGGAAGTACTGAACTGGAAGGCTCCTATCTCGGTTCACGAGGTCCGAAGTTTTCTTGGTTTGGCTGGCTATTATCGTCGCTTCATCCCGGATTTCTCCAAAATAGCCAAACCCATGACTCGGTTGCTGCAAAAAGACATCAGGTTTGTCTGGACTCCTGAGTGTGATGCGGCTTTTCACCAACTGCGAACCCTCCTAACCTCGGCTCCGGTTTTGGCACAACCGAATATCGAGAAACCATTTGATGTTTATTGTGATGCCTCAGGCATAGGTTTGGGAGGCGTTTTGATGCAAGAAGGCCGAGTGATTGCATATACTTCCCGACAACTTCGGAAGCATGAGGTGAATTATCCAACGCATGACTTAGAACTGGCTGCAGTTGTTCATGCTTTGAAAGTATGGCGGCATTATCTGTTGGGAAATGTCTGCAATATCTACACCGATCATAAAAGCCTCAAATACATCTTCACTCAACCCGAGCTAAATATGCGTCAGAGAAGATGGCTCGAGTTGATAAAAGATTATAATCTTCAAGTACACTATCACCCAGGCAAGGCAAATGTGGTTGCGGACGCTTTAAGCCATAAGTCTCATTGCCATTCCTTAATTGAAACTGATTTCTACCGATCTCGCCTGTTACATCCGGCAGTCCTGTACAACATCACTGTCAGTGGTACTCTTAGAAATAGAATCATTGAGCTCCAAAAGACTGATCCGGGTATCTTTCACATAAAACGGAAGATGAATGAAGGAGAGACTAAGCATTTCAGGTTAGATGACGAAGGTGTGCTGTGGTTTAAGGATAGGTTAGTTGTGCCTAAGGACCGGGAGCTTCGAAATGATATTATGTCTGAAGCACACTCCTCTAAGTTGTCCATCCATCCTGGTAGCAATAAGATGTATTATGATTTGAAGCCATACTATTGGTGGACCAAGATGCGGAAAGAAATAGCTGCATATGTGGCTAGGTGTGACACCTGCTGTAGAGTTAAAGCTGTGCATATGAAAGCTGGGTTGCTTCAACCACTGTCTATCCCAGGTTGGAAATGGGAAGAGATAAGTATGGATTTCATTGTCGGTCTTCCTCCTACTGTCAAAAATCATAATTCCATCTGGGTAATTGTGGATCGTTTGACCAAATCAGCTCACTTTATTCCAGTTAGAGTGGACTATCGTCCCACTGACTATGCTGAGTTGTACTTCAATCAGATAGTCCGGCTTCATGGGATACCTCGTACTATCATATCTGACCGTGGTCCCCAGTTCACTGCTCGCTTTTGGGAGCATTTGCATCACCTTCTGGGAACCAAGTTAGTGAGAAGCTCGGCTTATCACCCTCAGACATCGGGTCAGACAGAACGAGTTAACCAAATCTTGGAAGATCTGTTGCGAGCATGCGTGATTTCATCCAAGGGTTCTTGGGAAAAATGGTTACCTCTAGCCGAGTTTTCGTACAATAATAGTTATCAAGAGAGTATTAAGATGGCCCCATTCGAAGCCTTGTACGGTCGAAAGTGTCGAACTCCACTAAACTGGGTAGAAGCTGGGGAAAGAAGGTATTATGGCATCGATTTTGTCCAGGAAGCCGAGGAACAAGTCCGTACCATCCAGAAACACATGGCTGCAGCACAAGCGAGACAGAAAAGCTATGCGGATCGTCGTAGAAAACCACTCGAATTTGAAGTTGGAGACTTCGTTTATTTGAAAGTTTCTCCAATGAAGAGTGTCCAACGTTTTGGTGTTAAGTGGAAACTTGCACCAAGATACGTGGGTCCTTTCCAGATCATAGGCAAGAGTGGAGCTGTTGCGTACAAAATCCAGTTGCCTCCTTAGATGAGAGCCATATTCAACGTTTTCCATGTATCTCAGCTTAAAAAGTGTCTTCGAGTTCCTGAGGAACAAGTTCCTTTAGGTGATATCAGACTGGAATCCGACCTAACCTATGAAGAAAAGCCAGTCCGAGTGATCGATACTCAGGAACGAGTAACTAGAAGTAAAGTGGTACAAAGTGATGTGGAGTAATCAGGGAAGTGAGAGTGATGCTACGTGGGAACGGGAGGATTATTTGCGAGATGGTTATAAAGAATTCTATGAAAAATGGTACACCTTCCAAATCTCGGGACGAGATTTTTTATAAGGGGGGAGGGCTGTAACACCTCAAGTGTTTAGCTCCATAATTGCATTGCATTTGCATTGCATAAGCATAAGCATGCATCATTCATGTTTGTTATTTTATGTGATGCAACACATGTAATTATTCTAGGGTTTGTTTGATTTAGTTCATGAAGTATTTGATAGTTGGTGTAACAAAAAGGTAAGGTAGCCAATCATGACCTACAACACCTTAGTTATACTTAGGGTAACATTTGGAACAAGGTTCATGTTGACCAAAATTACAAAATTGCACTCCAAGAAAAGTTTGACCACCATTTGACCCTAGAAGGCTCTAGTTTGACCAATTAAAAAGTCTAATTTAGAAATCTTGCATGGAGGAGCAACCTTAAGCAAAGTTGTAGAGAATTTCATAAGGAACAAAAGTTCTAATATGGCCATCTCATGAAAATGATTAGATCATGCTCAAAAATGGCCCACAAGTCAGTATTAGGGGCTGTTTGGGGACTTAGCAAATTTTGCTAAGTGTTGAGCTGAAAACCGTTTCACTGTACCTCACTTTAGCAACTTGTAACTCACAAACCAGGCCAAACCAGCCTTTGAGCCAATTGACAAAGTTGTTGTCCACACGTAGCTCTACAACATTGTCAATATCACCATCACCTGGTTCTCAATAGTTTAGGAGATATAGTGTCAAGAAGTTAGGGTTTCAGTCGGCATTGATCTCTGAAACTGCATTTCAGTTTCCAAGTACACTACTTTGGAGCCCTGTAGTTTCAAATCCAGGCCGAACCAGTCCAAACTCCAATTGACAAACTTGTAGCCCTCATGTAGCTCCACAATTTTGGTATTGTCATCTTCTGCTAACTCGAGATGGATTAGGAGATAATCTGCATCAAACTTGCTCTGTCAGTCGCTGAATGCCGGTTCGTTTCAGTCTGTCAGACAGCGTGGCCGACCGGCCGCAGACCGTCGCCGCCGCGTGTCCTCCACGCGCCGCGCGCGACCTGGCGCCTTGGCCAGCTGCCGAGCGCATAGAAGGGCGCCTCTGCTGTCGTCCCGGCCTTACCCATCCATTCCCCCCCCTCTTTTCCTCTCTCGTCGGCAGAGCGGAGAAACCGAGCCGCCATTGCCGCCACCCGCTCCGACGTGCTCGCAAGCGCTCGCCACCGCATCACCACCGGCCAAACTGCGTCTCTCGCTCCGCCTTGAAGCCCGCTACCTCACCGTCCACTCCTCGCAGCCAATCGCGCTTTGGTAGGGTCACATTTTCGTTTTCCTCCGCCGCGGTACCTCGCCGGAGTTCCTCCGCGCGGCGGCTCACCGTGGCCGAGGTCTTCGGCGCTTCCACGGCGAGCGCTAGTAGGTGCTTTAGGATCGGGGTAGTACGGGGATGCTCACCATGGGGCTAGGAGGGGATCCCGAGGCCACCGCCGGCGAGGAGCACCACCACCGCCCCGCCGATCCGCCATGCACGCCACCATCCTCCATAGCCGCAGCCATTGCTCCAATTAGTAGCACCCCTAGGTTCGCATGGATGAGGCGAACGTACCTGTGTCCTTGGTCTCGCCGGAGCTGCCGCCGGCGGCGAGCTTGCCGTCGACCGTTTCCTCCCCCGCCTTCGTCTCGATGACAAGTGGGGCCCGCTCGTCAGAGCGCGCGCGCGGGCGGGACGGCCGAGCAGGCCGCGCGCGCGAGTCGTGGGCCGCGTCTTCCGGGCCGGCCCAGTTCATCCGAAATGAAATTCGTTTTTATTATTTTGTCACTGATTTTTGTACAAGTTGGAAAAATATAGATCTAGGGTTTTAATGATCCAAAAATCATGAGATAAATTTTGTTAGGGTCTACATGATGTGTAGTATTTTAGAAAAATATAAATATGGAATGTGATGTTTAATTTCTAGGAGAATTTAATAGATCCTTTAAATGTGTTTTGGAATGCATGCAAATTTGTTAAATTTATAACTTGAGCTGTGGTGTTCCAGAAATCATGAAATTTGGTGGGTAGGTTACTCTATGCTAGCCCTAGCTCTGGTAAAAATTTGGGCATCAGTGCTTAATTACTTTTCAAGTTATTATGCTATCTTGTTATTCTAGGAAATATTTAAATGAATTTTTGTAATTTTTCTACATGTGCAATGTTCATATAACTTTTTGGAGAATGTCTTGGTACCCTAGACTGTCTAAGAAAAATATGAAATCTGTTTTTTGGCACTTTTCAATAGGGTTTCCTATTTATGCAAAAATCAGTCTTATTAGCTTGTGAATTTTGTGTAGGGAGTTTCTGTGAATAAAACTTGTCCAAATTTTTACTGTGGTCTCTTTTTGGGTCAGAGAGTCCCCTGTAATTTTTGTAGAATTTTAGGAGCAGTTTATATATATGTTTGAAATTTCACTTAATTACTTAAGTAAATTAAGAAATGGGTTTAAATAAATATTCTAGGTGGACACACCTTACTTTCTGGTGTTTTTGTGACATTTGTGAACTTGTAGTAGTATTAGTTTGGTCTTAGAGAATGTTGGTCACATCAATAAATATTTAACCTTTGTAATTTTAGGTTTTCTGGACAGCTAGTAGTAATTCTAAATTTGGCTTTGATAAAATTGGTTGCTGGAAAACTTGTAAATACCAAAGTTGGAGTAAACTTGATGAACTAGCTTGTGTCAAATTTTGGAAGCATTTGGCTTAGTAGTTTGAGAGTTACTATTGTTTAAAGTGGCAGTCAAAATCTGCTATTCTCTGTGTTGGAGAAGACAGATTCTGGAACTTGTGAAGTTTGACATGGAAAACTTAGGAGTTTGGAGTTGAGGTCTGAAAATGAATTGTAGTACATTTCTTAGGCTTTCCAGATTGTCTTAAATCATATCTTTTGGAATTGTAAATCTCCAGTTGTGATAAAAACAAGTGACTGCTGTCCATAGTGCTTACTGTGGTGTTTTGCTGATTGATATGGTGTAATATCCTAAGACATGCTACTTTTGTAATTGTTAGGTGTTAGGGCCTTAACTGAGGATGAGCAGCTTTATCTTAGGTTAAGTAGATTAGGTGAGTACTTCTCTACTGGAGAAGAGATTTGCACGTACTAATAAAATAACTTGAATAGAGTATTTTATTCTGAAATGCATTTCATTCCGAGCATGTTGCACCCATTTATGCATTCATTATATTTATTGTGCATTCATGCAATAGGTGCACCGGAGGGGGTAACTCTCCTCGAATTCGAGCCTGTGATTCCGGAGGAGGACCAGGAGCAGCAGGAGCCCGAGGATCCAGCAGGCGAAGGAGTGCCCGCAGACGACCTTCCTGAGTGTCCAGACCACCGGCCCTCGACTTTTCTGAAAGACAAGCCCCGGTGCATGCTGAACCCATCGTTTTATAAATATATCTTGAGTACTTTTAATTGTTTACTGCATTAAGTTGTAGGAGTTATATGAAAACACTTGTTGCATTATACCTGTCCTTGTCCAGATATCGTACTTAATCCTATATTAGGTTAGGCACGTGTCAATGCTTAGCCCTGCTTAGTACGGTAGAAGTCGGATGATTTCCGGTCATCCGCGAGATGTAGGAAGGAGTCACGAGTGGCTTTATGGCTATCATGGATGGAATCATGCTTAAAAATGAAATTTGAGACCGGGCGGGAGTTCGATAGTACAGCCGCAAGACACTTCACGTCTTGGGTGTGGAGCTATGCCCATCTGAGTCGTTTAAGGACCGATTCGCTGTACGTCCTTGAGTCATGTTGAACGCAGTCTAACACTTAGTTGGCCGGATAAGTCGTTCCGACCGCGAAGCCGAGTAATGTGGTTCAGGCCGGGAATCGAATGGTAGGTTGCTTCTTGGAGGAGAGAAAGGATGTGCTTGGGGACATTGGCGTGAGACCAAGGGGGGGTTAGAGTCCCTATCACCTGGCAGAGTGTCGCCCTTGGGGTCGCGACATCATTCGGACCCGCGATTCCTGAATCATATGAAACGGTGGCTTGTGCGACCCTGGCAGGGGCCTGCGCGGTGAGTGTTAGAAATACCCCTCCAGCTGGATAGGAATTCGATTCGAATCGCCGTCGCTCCCGGTTAGTGAGCACTTGACTTGAGCAGCGGCAACGTAGAACTCATTAAATGAACTGGTGGTTAAGGGAATGATACAATGTTGCCATAATGATATACCTGCTATGGATATAATAATCATGTTGTTTGATTATAACCAAGTGCATGTTTAGTACAGGTGCTAAGATAGATGACAGGTAAATGCTAAAAATAACTGCTAGTACAGGTTATAAGAGTTTCAATTACTTATGCCTTTATGCAAAATGTTATGTCAGCTAGCCTCTTGTGTAAGCCTTGCATAATCCTTGGTGTCACTTTATTTCTGGTTTTCGACGGGTAAGTCTAGCTGAGTACATTCCAGTACTCAGGGTTTATTCCCTCCTGTTGCAGATGACATGCTTTATCAGGGATTCTGCAAGACGTGTCTCCACCCTGCGGGTGATGATGACTAGATCACTTGGGCGTGATCATCTTTATGTACTTTCCTCATGCTTTTGCGGGTTGTCGATCATCCAGACTGGCAGTATTTAATTAACTAGTGTGTGTTATGCTTCCGCTACTTTCAAACTTGGTTTGTAATATTTGCTACTCCGTGTGTGTAAACTTATTTCAGAACTACTTGTGAAATGTAACGTACGATGTTGTATGTTGAATGATGCGATCCTGGTTGTAAGCAGTTTGGTTTGAAATCCTTCGTGATTTCGATTGACTACCGGGATTATATGGGCTCAAGTTCGAAAATTTGAGCGCTTCGGTGCTTGTTTTTGTACTTGTGCTCTTATAATTTGGTCGGTTCTGTTACAGTGTCCCTCCAACAGGTGATGCAGAGGCTGGGGCCATGAGCCAATGCCGACCCATGACTATTGAGGTGGAGGACACGTCAGAGGATGAGGCGTACTCACATCCTTCGGCTGTGTTTCGATGTGCCACCTTCCGGCCGCAAACACAACATTTAGCAGGCGCTGCGGGTGCAGGGGCTGGGGCATACCAGCTTCATTTGAGTGAGTTATCTTCGCCTTCACGTGTTATTTCTTTTTAGAGGAAGTGATTGGTGCTCTTGTGAGCCGTGCGGAGCTCGCCGCTGGCGCGAGCATCTGTCGGGTTGGGCTAGAGTTGCCTTTGCACTCTCCAGTTATTGGCGCAACTCCCTGACCTACCGCTCCTGGGCTAGAGCGTGGCATGGGTTTATGCCTTCGCCTTTTGAATTATCGATTTGTTGTTTACGTTTGTGTTTATAATTTGTCTTCTGTTTTTTTGTGTGATTTTCAGCGGCCTCCGACATGACCATTACCGGTTGGTCTGATGCGCTCCATACTGTTTATAATGAGATCAAAGGTTATCACCATTTCCCTTTTTGTCAAGCTCAGTTGTTGTGCTCATGTTCCTTATATTGTCCTTGTTGCTAGATCACTTTCGGCACAACTTAAGGAGCATGGATTATTTTAAACTTTTGCGTGTAAATTTGGAGCATCAAAGCCTTGTAAGTTTAGCTGTGTTTTTGACATTATGCTTCTCTCTTTTGTTTTTGTTTGCTGACCTTCGCTTTTGCAGGGCCATCACATGGTGGATGCTCTTGAGGAGCGCAACACCCTTGAGGTGCTTGACCGGAACAAGGCCATTGAGACCCTAAAGACAGAGGTTGAAGTGTTGGGGGCCGAGAAGACCCACCTTACGATAGAGGTTGTGGGCCTGTCTACCGCTCGTGCTGAAGCTGAAAACCTTCGAAAAGAAGCCGAGTCTTTGCGGAAGCAGGTAGAGGCGGCCAAAACTATGGAGGCCCTTGCTGTTGAGCGCACATCAAAGGCTAACGAGACTGCAGACAACCTCCGCAAGGAAATTGATGCTAAGAAAAAAATCATCCCTAGCCCTGCAGCAGCAGGTTGAGTTGTTGACAGGGTGCCTAGAGGCTGTGAAGGGACTAGCTCTGACCACGGTGAAGATGTACGTGGCCGTGCTATGGCAATTCGGTGGCAGTACTTCCGACATGCCGAAAGAGCCCATAGCTTTTAGCCTCCTTTCTTGGATGAAGGCGCAGCTAGAGAAATTCCCCACCTTTGTTGGAGGTGTTGTCGACTTTGGTGCCCTGGCTGGTGCCACCAACTATGCAGAGATGTTGGCTCGAAGGGGCTGTGCCCATATAGAGGGCATTCAGAAGGAGAAGCTTGGGGGTCCGTCTGACCTTGGGACGACTTCGCCCAGCTTGCGGAAGTCGATCCAAAACTTCATGAGCTCCTTTTGAGTCGATTTCGGCAGGGCGGAGGCCAAGAAGATGGCGGAGGACCGGCGAGCGGAGGTTTGTGTTTTACTCCGCGCGTGATTTGCCTTTGTTTTGTGGCTTTGCCTTATATTGTTTTATTGACTTGCTTTTGCTTGTTTGATTTTATCTTTTCCTTTACAGGAATTGCAGAGGTGGCCGCTAAAGGCATTGTTGGTGTGCGTCCTCCGCGAGCTGTGGCTGCTCTGGCTCCGAAGGCTCCTCTATCTAGCATGGAGGTAACAACGGGGATGGAGGTAGAGACAACGAGAGAAATTACACGCACCCCGGCAACAGGTGCTAGCAAGGAGAAAGAGATGACGCTCGCCCCAATGATCGAGGCAGAGAAAGAAGCCGAGCCATCGAAGGAGGCTACACGCATCTCGGCCATAGAGGCTAGCAAGGAGGTGGATGCAACGCTCGTCCCAACGATCGAAGCGAAGGACAAGGGAAAGGAAAAAAACACCTTCACCCAGTGATGCTAATCCGGAGGTCTAATATTTAGGAACTAGTTTTAAGATTTGACTATGGGCGTTGCTCTGTTTGTGCTCGCCTTTTGTATATACTCTTAATTTCTAAGGGACTTAGTAAAACTTTACCCTGCACAGGTTTCCGATCGAGGGCCTACACAGGATATGCTACCTTTGACTTTTTATTGAGATGGTATATATTAGTGGTGAGCTGTGGGGATATTGGCGGGCGGCTTTCCCCCGTGGTTCTGTTGATGATATGTTTGTATCCGTAATTTGCGATATCGATGACAAGCACGCTGAATTTACTCGATCATTAGCTTGGCGGGGGCCTTTGCCTTAGATTTTGTTGCGTGCTCCTTTGTTGCTTACATTTTGCCTTGCGGCTTTGTTTACAACTTTTCTCAAGCCTTATGTCTTAATATGCTTTGTAAATATTGAGTTTGACTCAAGTGTTATAGAATTTTGATGGTTTATATGCCGAAGGCTTTGTTTACATCTTTATTGTTTGTTCCGAAGGCTCCGAACCTATTCTGCTTACATGTCTCATCTAGGCTCTGCCTGTTCCTTTCTTGGTTGGTGTTGATTGCTGGCTACAGGTTTGTTGTTGACTGGTTGCAGCTTTGGTCTTTGCAATGGCTCTTATTCTGAGAGTATGACCTCCGCTTCTTTCTTCTCTGGCTCCTTGTGAAGATGAACCTACGCGTCACGGTGGAAGTGATCTCATTCTTTTGCGTGCCGTGGAAGATTGTAGGTTGCTCTGGTCTCCATCTTTGTACTTGCTTGCAGTTGTTGGAGTTCATCTGGAGTGCCAGGCCGAAGGTTGTGCAGTGCTCGTATTCGATCCTGTCGATGCTGTGAAGGCTTTGGTACAATTTGAGCGGTCATCAGATGCTTGTACAGGTGATGGTTGTTGAGGAAGCATTTCTTGCGCCATACCTTTGCTGGCTTATAGGTTGAACCTCCACCTTCTTTGGTCACGCTGAAACAGCTACGCTCCCGTTAAACATGGTTGATCCATGGCTAGGACAGCCTGTGCCTTTGGTTGCGGGGGGATGTTATGAGCCTTCGTACAATACCCTCCCGCAACCTTTGATGCTAAGGTGTTGTTGTCATGTTGAGGCTGTACAACACACTGTGGCTGCTATTTATCACTGTGTTGTGGATACTAATTGCTTTTACTATGCCTTAATCAGGGTGCAGTAGCTGCCACTTTTATGAGTCTTCGTACTATACCGCTTATGTTTTTGGTGGCTAAAGATACTCCTGCTTTCATTGCTTTTGTGGCCTGGGTTTTGATGTGGCTGCCAGGCCATTGCTCTGTTTCCCCCCTTTTGATTATGCACTAACTAAGGTTGTGAATGGCTTGGGGATTGGGTTTTATAGTCCTGAGCGTTTTGGTTTCTTGAATTCTGGTAGGTTTGTTTGGCTTTAATGCCTAGATCTTCCTTTATTGAATAATCTTGTGATCTTTATTGTACTTGACATATCTTATATTTTGAATGCCATTGGTACTGTAGTCATTTAAGTGCTGTCATGCCTGGTGCCTGAGTGTGACAGGTCTTCGCCAGGTTTAGTTTAGGGCCGATGCCTACGGCGAGGGTACGTCTTTTTTTGGGTTGCTTTGGCATTTTTGCCATTTGTGAGTTTTCTTCTTGATGCCTGATAGAGGACAGGTCTTTGTCAAGAATTTTGGCCATTTTTGGTTGCGGAGGTCGTCCCACATTGTAGAGCCTTCGGCTTTCAGTGTTGGAAGATCCTCAATTGTTTGATTTTTGATGTCGAATGCTATGGCTCCATTGCTAGCCACTTTCGACCTTCGCTTGGAACACTTTCCTGGGGGAGTACCTCTTTATAATTAAGAGGATTTTTATATGGGTCCTGCCTCATTAAAACCTCACCTCCGCTAGGAGTTTCCCTTGTGAGGAAAAGAGTACAGACCTTGACGTGAGTTTTCTAGAAATAAAAAAGAAGAGAAAAGAAAAACATGGGACCTTCGCTTATATTTTGTGGAGGCTACCCATTTATAATTTAAATATAAAATCTACGTAAGCTATCGACGTTCCAGGTGTGAACTAAAGTTTTGCCTTCGGCATCTATCAGGTAGAATGATCCTTGTCTACCGGCTATCTTTGCTGTGTAGGGGCCTTCCCACTTTGGCTGAAGCTTTCCAGCGTTTGCTATGTTTGCTTTTCTTCTGAGGACCAGGTCTCCATCTTGTATGTTTTTTCTCACAACTTGGTTGTCTCTCCATTTTTTGTCTGCTGCTGGTACTTTGTGATGTTGTCAACAGCCTCCAATCTGGTTGCTTTGATTGTTTCCTTTGAGTATTCTTCATCTTCAGCCATGGCTTGCATTATGGTGCGGAGGCTTTGATATTTGATTTCCTCCGGTAGCATTGCTTCTTCGCCATATAGGACCTTGAATGGGGTGAAGCCTGTTGCCCTAGATACTGTTGTGTTGTGAGACCACACAACCTTTGGCAACTCCTCTATCCACTTGCCTTTGTGGAGGTTGAACAAGGTCTTGGAGATTGCCAAAAAAACTATTCTGTTTGTTCTTTCCACTGCTCCATTTGATTCTGGATGGTATACTGAAGCGAAGGCTATTTTTGTGCCTATGCTTGTGCATAAATCTTTGAAGTTTTCTGAGTCAAACTATTTTCTATTGTCCACTATTAATGATCTCGGCACACCAAATCTACACACAATGTTTTGCCAAAAGAACTTTTTGACCGATTCTGATGTCATAGTTGCTAGTGGTTTGGCCTTAATCCACCTGGTGAAATATTCTACAGCGACCACGGTGAACTTGTTCCCCCCTTGCGAAGGTGGCAATGTGCCAACCAGATTCATCCTCCATCTTTGTAAAGGCTAGGTTGGTGGGATGAGTTGTGTTTCTGTCGAAGGTCTTGATTGATGCGGGGAGAAATTTTGGCACGCTTAACAGGTCTTTACTATATGTTCTGCATCTTTGATGTGCGTGGGCCAATAAAACCCTTGCCTGATGGTCTTCGCCGATAGTGCCCTTGGCCCGATGTGAGAGCCACAGATTCCTAAGTGTATTTCCTGTAGGAGGTCCTTGCCTTCGCTTTGTGATATGCATTTAAGCAATGGCTGGACTACCCCTTTCTTGTAGAGGGTACCTTCGATCATTGTGTAACTTCTTGATCTTGCTGCCATCCTTGTGGAGTTTGCTTCATCTTCTAGGTTGGATATATTATTCAGCGCATCTAGTATTGCCTCTCTCTAGTCTTCGCACTCTGTAAGTAGGACCGTCTGAAATGCCTTTGCCACTGTTTCTGTTGCTGGTGACATCAAAACTTGGTAGAAAGTTCCTGTTGGCATTGGTAGATTGTTTGCCATGGCCTTCGCCAATTCATCAACTTTAGAATTTTCTAATCTTGGTATGTGTTTCAAGGTAAAACCCTGGAACCTCTGCTCTATGGTTCTTACCAAGGCCAAATACCTTACTAGCTCTGGCTCTCTGAAAGCCCAAGTTTGGTTTTGGTAATCAATGACACCAAGTTGCTAATGCCATGTGTTAAGTGTTTTAAGTTAGGCATAAGCAACACATGTGATGAAGGTGTATGTGGCAAGGAGTGGTGGCCACAAGATCACAAAGAGATGGTGCATGGACATGAAATGATGATCATGGTGGAGATGCACATAAAATGAAGGACATGATGATCAAGTGAAAGAGAAGGATCTAAGAGCGCAAGGCAAAGGTATAACCATAGGGTTTTCCTTTTATCGGTCTAAGATGAGTAGAGAAGTGATTGACCGGATTTAGGATACATAGCCGACTATCAAGAGGGGCAATCACGGTTAGCTTGGAAATCAAGTGCCACTAGATCAATGTCTTGAGCATATGCATTAGGATCCAGTAAAGAGCTAACATAACGCCTTGGAAAATGATTGTGAAATGCTAACACACATGCACATGGTGGTGTACACTTGGTGGTGTTAGCACATTTGCGAAGGCGGTGGAGTTTAAGCGGTAGAGAGGGGTTTGGGTTCCTCTCTCCCTCTTGCCGAGCTTTGCGAGCGCGGGATTCAGGCGTTTTTGTGAAGTTGAAATGCCTATTTTCCACTACGCTGGAAGTCGGAAAAGAAACGGAGGCGAACGGAGGTCACAGAGGTGACCGGACGCTGCACCGGACGTGGTCATGGTATGACCGGACGCGTCCGATCAGTACAGCGCAGGCGCGGGTGCTAGGGTTTGCAACCGGCGCGTCCGGTCACTGACGACCGGACGCGTCCGGTCATCCAGGGAGCTTACTGGACTCTAACCGGACGCTGGCACTGTGGCGTCCGGTCAGTTCAACAGCGCGTCCGGTCAGTTCTCCTGAGCGAACCAGAGCGCGCGACCGGTGCGTCCGGTCCCTCACGTAGCCGGAGCGTCCGGTCAGGCGTCCAGAGGGGCAGAGCGAAGCAGAGTGACGATCGGACGCGCGGCGCGTCCGGTCACGTGCGATCGGACGCGTCCGGTCTCAACGGGAGCATACTGGAACGCGACCGGACGCGGGCACTGTCACGTCCGGTCAATCGGTTCAGCGCATCCGGTCAGGGCAACGGCTAGTTCTGACGCGCACTGTTCACGTTTGTCGTGTAGTGACCGGACGCGTCCGGTCACCCTGACCGGAGCGTCCGGTCAGCGCGTTTTTCGCTGCGTCGTCTGTAACGGCTAGCTGCGTACCCCTTCGCTATAAATAGAGGTTGGTCAGGGTTTAAGGGCAACTCTTGCACATTTTGAGATATAGAGACATACTTTGAGCTAGAGAAAAACCCCTCCACTCATCTCTTTACATAGTTGCACATCTTGAGTGAGATTGAGTGAGATTCAAGTGCATTGCTTGAGAGTTGCATTCTAGAGGCACTTGATCTTCGAGTTGCTGTGGATTTCTTGTTACTCTTCCGTGTTTCCCGACACGGTAGACGGCTTGGAGCAGCGGAGGTGATTGAGCTCGCAATTGGAGATTGTTGGAGCCTTCACCAAATATTGTAAGGGGTTCTTGATCCTTCCCCGTGGGAGTTCGTGAATTGGATACTCTAGTGGAGCTCGTGGCTTGGAGGATCCCCATCTTGTGTGCGGTTGTGCGGCGCCCGCCGAGGGCTCGACTCTTGATAGTCGATTAGCTCGCGAACCGACAAGTGGGTGTATCGCCACAACGGGGAGTAGCTTGCCGGGAAGCAAGTGAACCTCGGGATAAATTCTTGTGTCATTCTCTTCCCGAGGATTTCTCTTGTGTGATTAATTGATTGGTACATCTCATCTCTACACGGTGGTATAATCAATCAAAGCTCTTCTCTCGTATTACTTCTTGTTTCTAGCTTATAGTTGTTGTTGTGTTTAGTGAATAGCCTTGTACTAGACTTGTGTAGGTGGCTTGCTTAATTAGTTAGAGCTAGTGCTTTTGCTTCACCACCTTTCGTACTAACTCGTGGTTAAGTAATTCTTGTAGAAGTTTTAATTAGGCTATTCACCCCCCCTCTAGCCTATTTGGACCTTACAAGTGGTATTAGAGCTGAGGCACCGTTTATTTGAGGTTTAACAACCTACGGTGAAAAAGAAATGGCTCAATTAAGCTTGCACATCAACAACACCAAGAAGGCACCTCACTTTGATGGCACAAATTATGCATATTGGAAGGTTAAGATGACCGCACACCTAAAGTCAATCAATAGAGAGGTGTGGAAGGTCACTGAAACAAAATTTGAGGTTGCTAATCCGGAAGCACCTACACCGGTAGAGGAGAAGAAGCTCCAATGCAATGATATTGCCATTAGTGCTCTTCATGAGGCACTAGATGACAAGACATTTGAGCAAGTAAAGAACATAGAGATTGCTCATGATGCTTGGGCCAAGCTAGAAGAAACATTTGAGGGCACCGAAGGTACAAAGACCGCTAAAGCATATATCTTACAAGAAAAATTTTCAAGCTTCAAGATGCAAGATGATGAGAGTGTACCGGAGATGTTTCATAGGTTGCAAGTCATTGTCAATGAGCTCAAGGCACTTGGTGAGGAGGTCAAGGACAATCAATTCTCTATGAAGTTCTTGAGAAGTCTACCCAAGAGATTTGATACATTGATCACCGTGCTAGTGAGGACTACATTGAAGGATTCAACTCCTCAACAAATATTTCAAGAAGTGATGACCGATGATTCATATAGAGAAGATGATGAGAAGGATGAGTTGGTCAAGAAGAAGAAGAAGGAAAAATGAGAAGAAAGATGATGAAAAGAAGAAGAGTGTGGCATTCAAAGCCACCACATCCAAGAGCAAATCCAAGATTGAATCATCAAGTGATGAAGACTCAAGCTCTTGTGATAGTGATGACATTGATGAGAAGATGGCTCTCTTTGTCAAGAAATTTGGCAAATTCATGAAGAAGAAAGGCTATCGTGCAAGGAGGAAGAACTCATCCAAGAAGAGTGAGCATACCATGAGATGCTTTAGATGCCATAGCAAGGACCATCTCATTGCAAAGTGTCCTTATGATAGTGATGATGAAGATGCTATCAAGAAAGAGAAGAAGAAGCAAGAAAAAAAAGCTCTTATAAGAAGAAGAATGATTCTCATGTTGCTACATGGGATAGTGATGATTCCTCAAGTGATGATGAGGATGACTACAAGAGCAAGAAGAAGGGACATGCTAGCATTGCCATCCAAGAGAAGGTCTCTCTCTTCGACACTCCATCGTGCTTCATGGCTAAGGCCGCTAAGGTATCATCCGACGATGAGAGTGATCATGATAATGCTAGTGATAGTGATAGTGATAGTGATGAAGAAGAATTCACTAAAGATGAACTAATCACTATGCTAGAAGATTGCACTCAACATTTTAAAGAATCTAGAAATGAGTGCAAGGGCTTGCTTAAGGAAAAGAAAAACCTTATGCAAGAACTTGATGAGCTTAGGGCATCTTATGAGAGTCTAAAGGTAGACCATAAGAAGCTTCAAAAGTCTCACACTAAGCTTGAAGAAGCTCATTCCTCTCTAGTTGAAAATGTGAAAACATGCCAACTAATGTTGAGAAAGCTAAAACTTGTAACATAGGCATATCATGTGATATAATTGATGAAACTTTTCATAAGCCTATTATTGTTGCTCCTACTAACCCTTCATGTAGCTCATCTACATCATCCTCATCTAGTAGTGATGGTTTCACTTGTGACTCCACACTTATAGTTGAGAATGAAAATCTCAAGAAGAAGGTAAAAGAGCTCAATCACACATTAGCTAAGGCTTATGGTGGTGAGGACCGCTTGCTTATGTGCTTGGGTAGCCAAAGAGCGTCTCTCTACAAAGAGGGATTGGGCTATAACCCCAAGAAAGGCAAGGCCGCTTTTGCTCCTCACAAGACTCGTTTTGTGAAGAACAATGGTAGCTATTGCAAAAGTTGCAAGCAAGTTGGTCACATAGAGCAACAATGCATGAACAAGAAATTCAATGCAAATGTATTCTCAATCAAGTTTAATTCTTTCTATATGCTTACCAAGGGTACAAATGGTGTTCATGCTAAGTTTATTGGTACACCATGGATGGGCTCAAAGAAGAAAGCCATTTGGGTACCAAAGAGCTTAGTCTCTAACCTTGGAGGACCCAAACAAGTTTGGGTACCTAAAAAGAATTGATCTTGTCTTGTAGGTCAATTACAAAGCCGGAGGAAGGCATTGGGTGCTTGATAGTGGGTGCACTCAACATATGACCGGGGATTCTTGTATGTTCAAATCTATTGATAGAAGTCAAAATGGTGGTTTTGATGCTATCACTTTCGGCAACAACAAGAAAGGTAAGGTCAAGGGGCTTGGTAAAATTGCTATCTCAAATGACATGAGCATATCTAATGTGTTGCTAGTTGAGAGCTTAGATTTCAATCTTTTATCGGTGGCACAACTTTGTGATCATGGCTTCAAGTGCATATTTGGTAGTGATGATGTTGAAGTCATAAGTGTTGATGGATCCAACTTGATATTCAAAGGATTTAGACATGGTAGCTTATACTTGATTGACTTCAATGATAGTGAGACACAATTGACATCATGCTTGCTTAGTAAATCTAGTATGGGTTGGTTATGGCATAGAAGGCTTGGTCATGTTGGAATGAAACAATTGAACAAACTTTTGAGGCATGACTTAGTTAGAGGATTGAAGGATGTCACCTTTGAGAAGGATAAACTATGTAGTGCTTGTCAAGCCGGCAAACAAGTTGGAAATTCACATCCTAGTAAAAGTGAAATGAGCACATCAAAAGCATTTGAGCTATTGCACATGGACTTGTTTGGGCCAACAACATACACTAGCATTGGTGGCAACAAGTATGGTTTTGTGATTATGGATGACTACACTAGATACACTTGGGTGCTCTTTCTTTATGACAAGAGTGATGTTTATGATCTATTCAAGTCTTTTGTCAAGAGAGTGCAAAATGAGTTTGAAATCACCATCAAGAAGATTAGAAGTGACAATGGTAGTGAGTTCAAGAACACAAGAATTGAAGATTTATGTGATGATCTTGGTATTGGGCATCAATTCTCACCAACATACACTCCTCAATCAAATGGTGTAGTTGAAAGGAAAAATAGAACCTTGATTGATATGGCTAGATCAATGCTTAGTGAATACAATGTTAGTCATTCATTTTGGAGTGAAGCTATCAACACGGCTTGCTATTGTAGTAACCGTCTCTATTGCCATAGGAAGCTTGGAAAGACACCATATGAACTATTGAATGGAAGAAAGCCCAACATTGCATACTTTAGAGTGTTTGGTTGCAAATGCTATATTCTCAAGAAAGACACTAGGTTGAGCAAGTTTGAAAAGAAATGTGATGAAGGGTTCTTACTTGGTTATTCTACCACAAGCAAATCATATAGAGTTTGGAATCTCACAAATAGCACCTTGGAAGAAGTTCATGATGTTGAGTTTGATGAAACCCAAGGGTCTCAAAATGAAGCTCAAAACCTTGATGATGTGAGAGGAGATCAATTGTCAAATGCAATGAAGAACATGGACATTGGTGATATAAGGCCGATGCAAGTTGATGATGATGATATTCATGTGATCAACCAAAGTGTGCAAATTGATACAAATCAAGCAAGCTCTAGTGGTTCTCATGATGAAGCTCAAGTTCAAGGTCAAACAAGTGGAAGCAATCAACTCCCAATACTCCAACCTACTAGTATTGCAAGAGATCATCCATTGGACCAAATCATTGGTGGAATTCAAAGTGGTGTTCAAACTAGATCAAGGTTAGCATCATTTTGTGAGCATTACTCATTTGTCTCATTAGAAGAACCAAAGAAGATAGAAGATACATTGAAAGATTCTGAGTGGGTAAATGCCATGCATGAAGAACTAAACAACTTTGCTAGAAATCAAGTTTGGAAACTTGTTGAGAGGCCAAAGAACTACAATGTGATTGGCACTAAGTGGGTCTTTAGAAACAAGCAAGATCAAGATGGCATGGTTGTAAGGAACAAAGCAAGATTAGTAGCACAAGGATACACTCAAGTTGAGGGTCTTGACTTTGGAGAGACATATGCACCGGTTGCAAGATTGGAAGCAATTAGAATCTTATTAGCATATGCTTGTGCACACAACATCAAGCTCTATCAAATGGATGTCAAGAGTGCATTTCTCAATGGCTACATCAATGAAGAAGTTTATGTTGAGCAACCTCCCGGTTTTGAAGATGACAAGAAGCCCGACCATGTTTACAAGCTAAAGAAGGCATTGTATGGTTTAAAGCAAGCACCTAGAGCATGGTATGAGAGATTGAGGGATTTTCTTCTCTCTAAAGGGTTCAAGATGGGAAAGGTTGACACCACTCTCTTCACCAAGAAGCTTGGAAATGACTTGTTTGTGTTGCAAATCTATGTGGATGATATCATTTTTGGATCAACAAATCAAGATTTTTGTGAAGAGTTTGGAAATATGATGGCTAATGAGTTTGAGATGTCTATGATTGGAGAGCTTAGTTACTTCCTTGGACTTCAAATCAAGCAAATGAAGAATGGCACTTTTGTAAGTCAATGCAAGTACATCAAGGACATGATCAAGAAGTTTGGATTGCAAGATGCTAAGCCAATGAGTACACCAATGGGCACAAATGATCAATTGGGTATTGATGATAGTGGAAACATGGTAGATCAAAAGCAATACCGGTCTATGATTGGAAGTTTGCTCTATGTCACCGCTTCTAGGCCGGATGTGATGTTTAGTGTGTGCAAGTGTGCAAGATATCAAGCTTCACCTAGAGAAAGTCACTTGAAAGCAACCAAGAGAATATTGAGATATCTCAAGGGCACTCATGATGTTGGACTATGGTATCCCAAGGGGTCTAACTTTGAGTTGATTGGATATTCAGACTCCGACTATGGTGGATGCAAGATTGATAGAATGAGCACAAGTGGCACTTGTCAATTGCTTGGAAGGTCTCTTGTTTCATGGTCATCAAAGAAACAAAATAGTGTTGCACTATCTACCGCCGAGGCCGAATACATTAGTGCCTGTAGTTGTTGTGCACAATTGCTTTGGATGAAAGCCACCTTGAATGACTTTGGAATCAAATACAAGAATGTGCCTTTGTTTTGTGATAATGAAAGTGCTATCAAGATGACTCAAAATCCGGTTCAACATTCAAGAACCAAGCACATTGACATAAGGCATCACTTCATAAGAGACCATCAACAAAAGGGTGATATTAGCATTGAGAGCATTGGCACCGAAGATCAACTAGCCGACATTTTTACAAAGCCACTTGATGAAAAGAGATTTTACAAGTTGAAGAATGAATTGAACATACTTGACTTCTCCAACTTGAAATGAGTGCACCCCCACATTTTTATATGACATGCCTCTCCTTCAACATAGCAAGGTAAAGTTGTTTGGCATACCATTCATACTTTGCTAAGGACATGGTTAGAACATATAGACATATTTGCATGACAAATAGGCTCATTCATGAAAATCAAATGATTTTGATGTATATATGGTACCACTATTGCTTCTATGTTTGTTTAATCTAGTGGTAGCATATGACATGTTTGTGGGCTTGCAAACCTAGTGTTAAATCTAGTAAACGAGCTCATGATGTGTAATTCAACATGGTCAAGATAACCCTTATACTTTATAAGGTGTGAAAAAGCTTGTCCTTGGATCAAACCGAATTACATATTCTAGGCAAGTGATCTAGATTGAACCATAATTTGGACTCCCTCATAATTGATTGACTTATCTCTCACTAAAATTGGCACCTTTTTGGTGATTGTTGACAAAGGGGGAGAGAAAAGTCACAAAGATATTGCAAAGAGCAAGAAAGATATAAAAAGGGAGAGAGAAAGCACAAAGATAGAAAAGTCACAAAGAGAGAGAAAAGATATAGTGAGGAGGAGAGAAATTAAATTTGAGCACATAAGTAGGGGGAGCAAGCTCATGGATTATTTGTTGCATTTGTATGTGCATTAACATGATGAAATGTTGCATTGCAAAGTTTAATTTCGATATTCATGATTGAATGGTGTATGTTAGATATAGAACTTGAATGATGTTTTGTTAAGAATAGCTTTACATGTGGTATCTAGACACCTTTGCTTTTAATGTTGATCTCACAAAGTACTTTAGTGTTTGTGATCTTTACAAGTGATGTATTACAAGTGGTGTCTAGCTACTTCAATGCTAAGGATGGTATATAAAGGCAACTCCGATTGGTATCACGCTTCAAAGGTCCATTCTATATACCTTAGCATCAATTTGATAGTAGTAACTCTCCCAAAATTCAAATCCATACATATGTGCACAATTGAACCAAACTCATGGAAGCACATATGTAGGGGGAGCTAATACTATCGAAATTGAAAATTGATTTCATTTCATATCTTTGTGATGGTTGTCATCAATTACCAAAAAGGGGGAGATTGAAAGCCCAAGTTTGGTTTTGGTAATCAATGACACCAAGTTGCTAATGCCATGTGTTAAGTGTTTTAAGTTAGGCATAAGCAACACATGTGATGAAGGTGTATGTGGCAAGGAGTGGTGGCCACAAGATCACAAAGAGATGGTGCATGGACATGAAATGATGATCATGGTGGAGATGCACATAAAATGAAGGACATGATGATCAAGTGAAAGAGAAGGATCTAAGAGCGCAAGGCAAAGGTATAACCATAGGGTTTTCCTTTTGCCGGTCTAAGATGAGTAGAGAAGTGATTGACCGGATTTAGGATACATAGCCGACTATCAAGAGGGGCAATCACGGTTAGCTTGGAAATCAAGTGCCACTAGATCAATGTCTTGAGCATATGCATTAGGATCTAGTAAAGAGCTAACATAACGCCTTGGAAAATAATTGTGAAATGCTAACACACATGCACATGGTGGTGTACACTTGGTGGTGTTAGCACATTTGCGAAGGCGGTAGAGTTTAAGCGGTAGAGAGGGGTTTGGGTTCCTCTCTCCCTCTCGCCGAGCTTTGCGAGCGCGGGATTCAGGCGTTTTTGTGAAGTTGAAATGCCTATTTTCCACTACGCCGAAAGTCGGAAAAGAAACGGAGGCGAACGGAGGTCACAGAGGTGACCGGACGCTGCACCGGACGCGGTCATGGTATGACTGGACGCGTCCGGTCAGTACAGCGCAGGCACGGGTGCTAGGGTTTGCAACCGGCGCGTCCGGTCACTGACGACCGGACGCGTCCGGTCATCCAGGGAGCTTACTGGACTCTAACCGGACGCTGGCACTGTGGCGTCCGGTCAGTTCAACAGCACGTCCGGTCAGTTCTCCTGAGCGAACCAAAGCGCGCGACCGGCGCGTCCGGTCCCTCACGTAGCCGGAGCGTCCGGTCAGGCATCCAGAGGGGTAGAGCGAAGCAGAGTGACGATCGGACGCACGGCGCGTCCGGTCACGTGCGATCGGACGTGTCCGGTCTCAACGGGAGCATACTGGAACGCGACCGGACGCGGGCACTGTCGCGTCCGGTCAATCGGTTCAGCGCGTCCGGTCAGGGCAACGGCTAGTTCTGACGCGCACTGTTCACGTTTGTCGTGTAGTGACCGGATGTGTCCGGTCACCCTGACCGGAGCGTCCGGTCAGCGCGTTTTTCGCTGCGTCGTCTGTAACGGCTAACTGCGTACCCCTTCGCTATAAATAGAGGTTGGCCGGGGTTTGAGGGCAACTCTTGCACATTTTGAGATATAGAGACATACTTTGAGCTAGAGAAAAACCCCTCCACTCATCTCTTTGCATAGTTGCACATCTTGAGTGAGATTAAGTGAGATTCAAGTGCATTGCTTGAGAGTTGCATTCTAGAGGCACTTGATCTTCGAGTTGCTGCGGATTTCTTGTTACTCTTTCGTGTTTCCCGACACAGAAGACGGCTTGGAGCAGCGGAGGTGATTGAGCTCGCAATTGGAGATTGTTGGAGCCTTCACCAAATGTTGTAAGGGGTTCTTGATCCTTCCCCGCGGGAGTTCGTGAATTGGATACTCTAGTGGAGCTCATGGCTTGGAGGATCCCCATCTTGTGTGCGGTTGTGCGGCGCCCGCCGAGGGCTCGACTCTTGATAGTCGATTAGCTCGCGAACCGACAAGTGGGTGTATCGCCACAACGGGGAGTAGCTTGCCGGGAAGCAAGTGAACCTCGGGATAAATTCTTGTGTCATTCTCTTCCCGAGGATTTCTCTTGTGTGATTGATTGATTGGTACATCTCATCTCTACACGGCGGTATAATCAATCAAAGCTCTTCTCTCGTATTACTTCTTGTTTCTAGCTTATAGTTGTTGTTGTGTTTAGTGAATAGCCTTGTACTAGACTTGTGTAGGTGGCTTTCTTAATTAGTTAGAGCTAGTGCTTTTGCTTCGCCACCTTTCGTACTAACTCGTGGTTAAGTAATTCTTGTAGAAGTTTTAATTAGGCTATTCACCCCCCTGCTAGCCTATTTGGACCTTACACTCTCGTACCATATATTCTTTCTCTACTTGGCCTGTCACAACTTGAGAGTCTGTTTTGATCAACAGTGTTCGTGCTCCTAACGCCTTTGCTTTGCTTAGTCCCAAGATAAGACTTATATATTCTACTATGTTGTTTGTAGCTCTGAACTCTAGCCTTGCTGCATACTTTAATCGGAGGCCTAATGGCACCACTAGCATGGCGGAGGCTCCCGCGCCCGACTGACCCCATGCCCCATCGGTGAATATTACCCATGGTTGGTTACTGGGCTTCGGAATGTTTTGAGCCGGTGGTATCCAATCTGCCATGAAATCTACGAGGTTTTGGGATTTGATTGTTGTTCTAGGCACATATGTAATTTTAAATTGGGATAGCTCTATGGCCCATTTGCCTATTCTGTCGAAGGCTTTTTTTGCTCTTTAGAATGTTTCCTAGTGGCTGGGATGTTGGCACTGTGATTTCATGCCCCTGAAAGTAGTGTTTCAGCTTTCTTGAGGAGACTAGGACTGCATATGCATTTTTTTCAATATCTGTATAGTTCAACTTAGCTCCTAATAGTGCTTCTGAGACAAAATAGACTGGCCTTTGAACTGCCTTCGTCCCCTCTTCTTTTTCATGGGCTAGAACTTCGCTGACCGCGTGGTCAGAGGCTGCCATGTACAATAGTAATGGGGCCTCCGGATCTGGCACTGTCACCATCAGCTTAGTCGCCATATAGTTTTTGAGCTGCCTGAAAGCTTTTGACTGCTCTATTCCCCATTCTACGTTGTCTCCGCCTCTTAGGGATTTGAAGAATGGGAGGCTGCGCTCTGTCGATTTTGAGATGAATCTGCTGAGTGCTGCTATCCTGCATGTGAGCCTTTGTACCTCTTTCTTGGTCGAAGGTTCTATCTTTAGTCTTGTCTGGGTTTGCTTTGATGCCTTTGACACTGATGATGTAGCCGAGCATTTTCCCTTTGCTGACTCTAAAGATGCACTTTTCTGGGTTGAGCTTAAGTCCAGCTGCCTTGAGGTTGGAGAAGGTCTCTTTGAGATCTGCTATGTGGTCTTCTTTATTCTTGCTCATTACCACAATGTCATCGACATATGCAATGATGTTTCTCTGCAGCTGAGGACCCAAAACCTTTTTTGACATTCTGGCGAAGGTCACCCTCGCATTTCAACCCCTCCGGCATTTTGGTATAGCACTAGGTGCCGAAGGGTGTGGTGAAGCTTGTTTTCTCTTCATCTTCTTTCTTGAGCCAAATTTGGCGATATCCTGAAAATCAGTCCAGGAGTGAGAATCTTTGGCACGCTGCCGCCTTGTTGATGGAGGCATCAATCCTTGGTAACGGGAAGGGGTCTTTCTTGTAGGATTTGTTCAGGTCAGTGAAATCTATGCACATTCTCATCTTTCTATTTTTTTGGGACCAAGACCACATTGGCAAGCTACTCTGAATACTTTACTTCTCTGATGACGTTTGCATCTAGGAGCCTTTGTACTTCGGCCTTTGTTGCCAAGATTATGTCCTCCGACATTTTCCTCTGCCTTTATTTTTTTGGTCTCATTTTTGGGTTGATGTCCAGGGCATTGTTGTATTATGTCTCTGCTGACCCCTTTGAGGTCGGAGGCTGACCAGACGAAAATATCTTTGTTCTTTGCTAGAGTCTCCATGAGCTCTAACTCTTCCTCTTAGGACAGGTTGGCTCCAGTAATGATCTTTCTGCCTGGCACTGCTTGTTCTAATCGTTACGCCTGAGTGAGCAATTGTTGATAAACTAGTCAGCCGACTAGTACATCAAGCACTCAGAACCCGTCTCTGTCCGGTGCGTTGGGTCTAAGTAGTCAAGCGTTGGTGCAGCACAAGACGAGCTAGCACTTACTCGATCAGAACCGACACTATGACAGAGCCTCGAAAGATCACCTCGGCGATCATGTCGCATTGGAGAGCTTTGTTATCACGAGATGGGATGGATAGTACTCAACTCCAAGACTTTGCTGTACACATCACTCGACTTGAATAGTACTCGGGTGACTTACTGTAGTGCTCGTCCGAGTAAATTTTGGCCATCTGACTTGTTAGTGTTCGTTGTGTTGCCGATGTTTTTCCTCAAGGTTGTCCGACGTCAGAGAGTACCATGGAGATAGCCTGTTAGAATCGATCCACCGGCAGCGGATATATACTCGAACCCGGAAGCCATGCTGCACGTGCATTTATTGATGCAAGTCAGAATAGATCTCTGTCTCCGTGCGTGCTCATATTTGCACTTATCTTGCTGATGTAACAATACATAGATCTTTGTTTCTGTGTCACATGTGGCTGTAGCTGATGTGCGGAGCGTAGATCGTCGTATCCATGTGATCATTGACTTAGGACAAGTCGATTTTTGGTGACCGCGTCCCGATTGATTTATAATCACGGGATAGGTGCGAGCATCAGCTTTGTTATCGATTTTCTCTCATCTAGGTAGTGCAAACAATTTGGGATAGAGCTAGCTTTGGCTTAGTTGCTGATTTGCTCTCATCCAGGTTGTGAAAACAACTTGGGACAGAGCGAGCTTCGGCTTAGTTGCCGGTTTGCTTTCATCCAAGTTGTGAAAACAACTTGGGATATGGCGAGTGTTGGCTTAGTGGTCTTATTCTCATCCGGGTTGAACAACTCGGGATAGGGCGAGTGTTAGTACTATCATCCGGGTTGAATAACTCGGGATAGGACGAGTGTTAGTACTCTCATCCGGGTTGAATAACTCGGGATAGGGCCAGCCTTTATCCGAGTTGAATAACTCGGGATAGGGCGAGCGTTGGCTTAGTTGCCGGATTGCTCTCATCTGGATCGTGAAAACAACTCGGGATAGTCGTGAACAGTCGTCAGAATGTGTACTTTTGTAGCAGGAACCTTTGGACGAGCCAAGGTGTGATGCTTTGAGTAAGATTTTAGTAGAATGGCGCGAGCTGCATAGTGTCGTCGGGTTGTTGACGACGAGGGCCGACGCCATTGCCTGTTGATCCTTTGAAGGTTGGAGCTGGGAGTTCAGGGGTTATCACACCGGGCTGTTTGATAGAGGAAACTGACAACTCCTCTACGAACACTCCAGGTGGGACCTTCGCCCTGTTCGATCCGAGTTCTTTGATATAATGAATTCTTGTGTCTATGCTGGAGTGACGACCAGGATTTGAGTGGTTGGAGCTGGGAGTTCAGGGGTTATCGCACCGAGTTGTTTGATAGAGGGAGCTGACAACTCCTTCACAAATACTCCAGGTGGGACCTTCGCCCTGTCCGATCCGAGCTTAGCAAGGATATCTGCCGCAACTTTTGAGTCGCATAGGACATGTAGAATTTTCAGGTCTTGAAAGTGTTTCTCAAGCTTGCGTTCTTCGGTGTGGTAAGCGTCGATGTTATCTTCGTCGAGGTATTCGGAATTCGTCCCCGGCTAGTGCGTTGAGGCACTCAGGACTCGCCTCGTGCTTCGGGCCCAATTAGTAGTCGAAATAGTTTATTGAGGATCTCGGCGAAGTAGCTGAGTTGTCGTCGTGGTCGTTGCTGACGGTTTGATGTGGTACTCAGATGAGTATTCAGATGTTTTGATGGCTCCAGAATTTTGCAGAGTAGTTGATCTTGCGTAAAGGAGAGTCGGTACTTGTGGACGGCCGCCTATATATACATGTATCTCATTGATAGAGTGCTGTACGTGAAAGCTCCAATAATTATCTGGCTTGCGTCATCTTCATGGTTCTTTAGTTGTACAGCTCCAAGGCTTGTTATAATATTAGTATGCTTGAAAGATGCGTATGTGCACATGCCCACGCAAATATCTTAGTCGGCTTCCATGTAGATGTACGTCCTCCTGTTTGCTATTGGCTTGCATGTATCTTGGCTCTGTATGAGTATAGGATCCTCTCGTCGTTCGTGCTGGTCATTTGTTAGCTTGTTCTCTCGATTTGGCTCGACGTAGTCAGATGCTCTATGAGGACGTATCGGGGTCGGGAGCCCGGCCGAAATCCTGTCCACCGGGTGTTGATCTAGGTAGTAGTCAATAATCACCATTTCCGAGTTGCTATGGAGCCTGATCGAGTCGGATTCTGAAACCTTGTAGATGCAGGCCACATGTATATGACATACACGCAAGATTATTTGCTTCCATGGGCCAATCGTCCATGGCTTTTGTATCTTGGCAGTGTGTGTGCACACATGTATGATATTGCATGGTCTTGTGAGTGCATGGCTTTTGTATCTTGGGCTAGAATTCATGTTGAAGGCCATGATATTGTATCTTGGCCTTTTGTCAAGAACCGTCGAATAACGGTGAGGAACCTTGCCAATAATAATCCTGTAGATATACGCAGATATCCGAATACATATATCATAGGATGTTTAATTAGAGTAGAAAGCGTGACTTAGCTTAATTGGCGGCCGAGTGAAGTAGTCCGTGAGCCGTAGTAGCCGAAGTTAATGAAATAGGCTGACTGGCTGGTCGAGCACCCAGAACGCGTCGTCGAGTACCCGGAAGCCACGTTGAGTACCCGGAAGCCTCGTCAAGTGCCCGGAAGCCGTCGTCAAGTACCCAGAAGCCGTCGTCAAGTACCTGGAAGCCACGTCGAGTACCCGGAAGCCATCGTCAAGTACCCGGAAGCCGTCGTCAAGTACCTGGAAGCCACGTCAAGTGCCCGGAAGCCGTCGTCAAGTACCTGGAAGCCACGTCAAGTGCCCGGAAGCCACGTCGAGTACCCGGAATCCGTCATCAAGTACCCGGAAGCCACGTCGAGTACCCGGAAGCCGTCGTCGAGTGCCCGGAAGCCACGTCGAGTACCCAGAATCCGTCATCGAGTACCCGGAAGCCACGTCAAGTGCCCGGAAGATCCGAGTGGAGTAGTCGACATGTCGCAATGTCGCTTAGACGGCTCGGATGGTTCGGACGGCTCACTGGACAGCTCGGCAGCTCCGACGGAAGCGTGGAGTCGTTATGGTAGTCGAGTTGGATCATGGCTTGTAGATCGGACGTGACGGTGCACAAGCAAACGTCGTTATCCTTGGGATTGATGTACGTGTAAATCTCCAAAAGTTAGCTTGCCTGCATCATCAAACATGCATGGTGCTGTAGATCACGCATAACATGTTTGCTTGTTGCTGATTGGAGGAAAAGCCGCACGACGATAGGACTTGCATGCCCGTCCTGGATCGATTGAATCAACTGGATGTTGTCACAGTCCGTGTCCTGCTCGTCAACGAGGTGGACTCCGAACCGAGCTGCTGCAATACTGCTAGGAGATCATGTGTGGAGGCTTCCTCCATCGATTGTCGCCAGATTGCTGGATCAGACGGTGGTGCACCGATCTGGCTAATCACAGCAAAGTGGCCACGAGACCCGGAAACATGCTGATCGCCGAGCCAGTAACCGTCGTGGATCTGGAAAAACGCTTCTGCAGCCGAAGTCGCAGAGTTTGTCTTTGCCGAGTTGCTTGTCGATATTAATCCCAGTGAACTCCAGAGTGCCGTAGCTGACAGATTCATTAATTTGAAATAAATTGTTGCTGCAAGATTGCATCATGGTGTCATGGCTGGCCGTGTTGACGTTGAGTCTTGGCACGGGTTGTCGAAGGACGCCGCCGTGATCAGCCGGGCTGCCGCGGGCGACACGTACTGAAGATAAATCGTTGATCCTGGTGATCACTCTGTACGTGATGGAACTCGTACATGCACGATTGGCTTTCATGACCTCCTTGATGGCTAGTTGTCGTCCGGCTGACTCGTTGAAGTAGATGGATACGCCCGGTCGGAGCTCTAGCTTCATCATGGACATGGACGCATCTGGATCTTGAATCGCCGAGAGCTCAACGGAGACTTTATCAGCTAGGTGCACGACTGCACGCGTGGTGCCGCCGCCAGTCTCAGGAGCCAGTACTCGGACCGACTAGAAGATACGGGTCATGGAGCCTGATCGAACGGATGATGCGAGACGTAGAGCAGCGCCGCCTCACAGGGGTTGCCACGTGACTTGCGACAGGTTTTGCGCCGAGTTCCGCCGCGACTCCGTGTCTCGTCGCGGGATGTTGAAGGACATCATCGCGGGAAGATAGGTCGCCGCGAATGGCGTTGTTCTCGAAGTCCGTCGAGCTCTTGAACGTGATTGCGCCGAAAGCCTCTACCTGACGCGCTAGCTGTTGATGTTTTACCACCGATAGCCTGCCACTGGGGTACACAGGACAGTTGTTCGGGCTTCGACGTATGTAGAACTCGACGGTTAACGCAAGAGACAGTCGATTTATACTGGTTCAGACCCTCGTGATCGAGTAATAGTCTTTACGTTCAGTCGACGTTAGCCTTTTCGTTGGATTGATTGTTATGATCGTGTTTGCTCTGGTCGGCCGATCTAGGAGCCTTACCCTCCTTTATATAGTCTATGAGGCAAGAGTCCTAGTCGGTTTACAATGTAGAGTCCTAGTTAGATTACAGGATAACACTACTATTAGGATTACATGGCTGGAATCCTAATCAAATCAGATCTTCGCCCTTCCTTGCGGGGTACCCCTGAGTTCTGTATCGACAAATTATCCCCTGTTTCTAGAGTTGATGTAGTTTTTGAAAGTTTTCCGAGATAATTTCAAGAGCTCTAAATATTTTATTTGGACATCTCTGGTCATAATTCATGTCTAGAATTTTTCCAAGATTCTCCGTAGGATTAAAATATCTTTAAAGGTTTCAAAACCTTGGATTCGTTCGCTGATGCTACAGTTGCAAGCTCCCTCACCCGGCACTATAGCAGTACCAATAAGTGGCTGCAGTAGCCGCTGCTTTATTGCAGCCGGACATGCCACTTATCTAATGTTTATTAGATTTGTTTTTGAACTTAAAACAAGTGGTGTGACTTAAAACACTTTAAACTTTTGTACAAGTAGTCTTTTTTATTTTAAAAATCGGAGGAAACAAGCTTCCTTGTTTTTAAGTTGAGAGGGTTTTCAAATTCAGACAAGCTCAAAGTGTCACATCCTCTGTCTCTAGCCCTGCCTTGGTATATTAATTACGATTTGACAAGAGTTGCCTGCTTCCTCTGTCCCAAAATAAAGATAGTCATGGAATACTACCTGTCAAACTTTTTCAATTTTAACTAGATTTGTAAAAAATACGTGCAACATTTATATCTTCAAATAAGTTTATTATAAAAGTACATTCAACGATCTACCTAATGATACTAATTATGTCTTATAAATATTATTTTTTTTATATATTTGGTCAAAATTAAATTTTTTTAATTTCTCGGAAAGTGAGAAAGACATATTTTGGGATAGAGGGAGTGCATGCCTGTCGGCGTCGGGTATATGGCCTGAGCTCGGCGCTGGGAACTGTAGCGTTGAGGCTCGGCCATGTCGGCACATGTCCATGCTGCTAGCGCCTCTAACCTTAGTGCAATGACGTCTTACCTTGGCGCTTGGCTGAGGGTCTAAAGATGGGTTTGTGACGCCCAATGTATAAATATGAATTTTTTGATAGAAAAAGAGCTAAATTGAAAAAAAAAATTCAGTCAGCAATGTTTAAAGATGATGTCTTGGATCTACGCCCTCCTATAAGTCATTCCAACTTTTTTGGAAAGTCAAATCATCTCAAGTTTAATTAAATTTATATAATAAAATAATAACATTTATGATACCAAATATGTATAATAGATTATTAATTATATTTTCTTAATATATCTATTTAATGTCATATATAATTTTAATCAAACTTAAGATGCTTTAACTACCAAGAAAGTTAGAATGACTTATAATTTGGAACGATTGAAGTAGTTGGAACTGTGTAAGTTTAGTCTTGGCATGTCCTATCATTTTCATCTATACAAAGATATTGGTCGACAATGTCTAAAGATAAGTACGATGTGAAAAAAAATGGTCCACATAGTGAGAGCCTGTACAAAATATTTTGCTATAGGGGTTCAAATTTCCCAGATGTTCTTCTTGCGTCATCTTTGTACAGGGAAGATTGAAACATGCATTTTAGAATGAATTCAGTTCTTTGTATGCTAGGAGAGAAGGTTCCATCCTCTGAAAGAAAGCTGCCTGCAACAGAAATGCAAAACACTGGTGACCACCTGTTGTAGGATTTATATCTTTTGAGCCTTTCTCTGCCAGGCAGAAACTCACATACCATGTTCTCTTTCTTATTTGTTTCGTTCTTTCTCATCCTCTCACATTGGTTGGTTCCAGTTAATCCTTTTCATTTACATTTCATCAAGGATTCAGAGTTCAAAATTGATTTTCTATGATACCTAGCTCCAAATTTAACGAGATCCGCTGATTATTCTCTATATCTTTCTTGCAGCCGACAACTACAGCCATATCTGCCATATGTCTGAGAACTACCTTTGTTATTGTCATCGACAAAATTCAAGCTCAGAAACCTGTTATCAACACCGAGCCAACATCAGATGGAAAATTCGAAACACATATTTCCATGTCAGGTTACATGCACAGGTACATTGGAAATGAAAAAAAAAGAGTGCTCAGGCTACGGAGGCTCAAGCTATCTACATCTCACTAAAGCATGTCACAAATATCCTTGGATACAAGATACTTGATCTTAATCACCCTACCCTATCACGAATGATTTGTGACATAAACAGATGCAATGGACAGATCAACCTATTAGAAGCATGTGCAACATATGGTCCAATCCAAGTGGAAGAGTGGAAGAAGTACGCAGGAGCATTTCAGACACGTAATTCTAAGTTTCCAACTTAGTAAAGAAGATGGAAACATTATCAACACGGTTTATTTGCGTACTTCAATGAAGAACCTGCTTTGACTGCTGGAAACATTCTGCATCAGAATGACCAAAGCATGGAACACATTCGTGGAGACCAAGGTACCAAAAAAAACAGGGTTTTTTAGCCCTCTACATGCTTTCCCACTACCAAATCACTAACGTCTTATCTATTTCACAGAAACAGTATACTTCCACGGAAATTGAAACAAGAACTGACCAGGTTTAATAAAGTGCAAAAATCTAATCAGAGGTGTTTTGCCAGCAGCCACTATGAAGGCCACCTGAAATTTAGTACCTTCTGCAATCTGTATACTTTATTGCCACTATTTTTTTCAACGCGAGGAATCTCCCCATTCCCATTGAACTTCAACGGAAATACAGAATCCGAGATTATATCAAGGAGCAAGAAGAACTAGAGAAACTAGAAAAGGCCTTACAACCAGCTATCATCAAAGCTAACCTGCCAGACATATCCCCTTAACCGCACAAGTAGCAAAGTAAAGGAACACAAGAGAAACTTCATTGCTACTATATGCCAGAACCTACAAACATTGTAAACCGCATGTAATCCTCCTTATGTAATATATGTGCCGACCTACTATTAATCTTCCTGCAATCCAAACATTTAACAGCCGTTTTTCGTGGCACCATCGACCGTCTAATACCCGTGGATCATCCTTGAAAGACAGGAAAGATATGATGGCATCTAGATCAATCCTCCCAATTTCTATGCTAAATTCTATTTTGCTTCCCAACTGTCACAAAAAGAAATTCAAATAATTACATTTGAACAAGTGTTAAGGGCTTTATCCCAAGAGGAATGGAAGGCAATCACAGTGACATTTGCATTTCCATTCGTGAAAATTCACAGGCAACGTTACTTACATTTTCAGCAGCACGGGAAGGAGTAATGGTATACATTTTCAAACTGTGATCAGGGAACCAATCTACAGCATCACCTAGGTCCTAGCACTTGGAGCCCTTCGATGATCCTCGATTCCTCTGTTATCATTACTGTTACACAATACTTTCTTGGTTATTTTCAATCTGAATTGGAGATAATTTCGAAGGTTTCAGAGTAAAAAGCTCTTTACATGCTCCAGCAAGTTCTCACTTGTAGAAAGAACATGCCATAAGTTGTCATGAAAGAACAAGCTCGACTATTGACTGATGCAAAGAAAACAATTGACTATAGCTAACTGATAATACAGTTTTTCTCAGGGTTTCATGACATGTAGAAATAGGCAAATAGCTGTCTCTCAGCATCAGGTAGGTCATGCTTTGATGAGTTACAAGAAGAGAGACAACTTTCGCAGTGGGAAGCACAGCTACGGAAAACCCTCAAGGTGCGGGTTCTGGGGCTCGCATCCATGGTGCGCACGATCGCGCGGCAGCGGTCGCGAATGTTGTTCCTTGCCGAGGGGGACGCCAACACCAAATTCTACCACCTACAGGCCTGTCATCGTAACAGAAAGAACAGAATAGACTCACTGCGTGTTCAAGGAACGGAAGTGGTCAGTGACGAGGCAATGGCGGATGCTCTGTATGATCATTTCAGTGCAATCCTAGGAACCACCTTCGAGCGCTCCTGGAGGCTTGACCTGTCACAGCTTGGTGTCCCTACCCAAGCATTGGCAGCACTAGAGGACCTCTTCACCGAGAACGAGATTTGGGAGGTGATCAAGGAGATGCCAAATGACAAAGCACCCGGGCCTGACGGGATGACAGGGCTGTTTTACAAGTGCTGCTGGGAGATTATCAAGCTGGATGTGATCAATGCTTTCAACGCATTTTGGTCACAAGACTCACGAAGTTTTCATCACCTCAACGGTGCATATATGATCCTGCTCAAGAAGAAGGACCAGCTGGTCGAAATCCGGGACTACCGACCAATAAGCCTTATTCATAGCTTCGGCAAGCTCATCACTAAGTGCTTGGCTAATCGCCTCGCCGGCGTGCTTGATAGTCTGGTCATGCGCAACCAGTGGCGGATGCAGGATGAGAATCAAGGGGGGGCTAAAATAATGGAGATGTTGATTTGCATGATGATTTAACGGTGATTTGAGGTTTTTGCTACAGTGTTTTTAGTGGTAAATCTAGTCATTAGGGGGGCTAGAGCCCACCCAGCCCCCCTGTAGATCCGCCGCTGTGCGCAACCAAAGCGCGTTCATCAAGGGCCAACGTGTTGGAGTATGTTTAGGCCCATAAGGCTAAGGCCCATGTGATCCATGTATGGAACCTATATAGCTACCCTTCTAGGGTTAGCCCTGATAAAGTGAATTACAACTTTCAACATGGTATCCAGCCTAGGTTAGTCTTCCCCTCCACCACCCAGCCGCCGCCGGCCAGCCAGCCATGGCTGGCCGCCCTCCTCCTCCCCTCTACTCTCATTTCCCCCCTCTCTCTACCTCCTACACCTGGGCACAAGTCCTGGCCGGCTCCTCTCCCTCTGTAGCCGCCCCTTCTGCTCCTCTGGCCGGTGTAGGGGATGTCCGCCCGGCCCTCTCTAGCGCCGGGTGGAGGCGCCCGGATCTGGCGCCCCTCCAGCCGCCACCTCCAGCCGCGCCAGCCCCTCCTCCCACCTACTGCAGCAGCGCCCGCCCCTCCTCCACTCCATCCTTCTCTAGCCGCTGCAAGGGGCCCTTCCTGATGCCGCCGCCCCTGCACATGTCCTCACCACGGCCGCTGCTCCTGGCGCTGGGGGGGCTCTGCCGAGGGTGAGGACACGGGGGCCGCCGGTGGGGGTCTCCAGGCCGATGGTGGTCTCCAGCAGCCGCAGCCCCACCTCCAGCCTCTCCAGGCGCTGCCCGAGGGGTCCACTCGCTGTTGCTGTCACCTCCATTTTTCAGTCCGGCCTTCCTGGGGGTATTTCTCTCGGCCCGAATGGACCGAATCTCACCCTCGCCGCGGCTCTTGCCGCTGCCCGGACCGTCGCCGCGGAGGGCCAGGCCTGTGTGCGTGCGGCCGCCCTCGTCTGGGAGCGCGAGCGGGACGCGGCCGACGCCCTGACCCGCCAGATCACCGAGGCCGAGCAGCTCCTTGCCTCTCCAGCGGGCCTGGACGCCGGCGCCACCTCCTCCGCCTCGCCGGGACGTCGTGTGTCGCACACCGCCGTTCTTTGGCACGATCCGGCTGACCCGCTCGTGGCTCAGCTCTACTACCAGGCTGGGGGGGTCTAGAACATTCGCCTTCTCGTTCCGGTCGTCCTCGAGCCGGAGTCTCCTTCCTATGCCCGTTGGCGGGATCTGGTGGTTCTCACCCTTCGCCGCTACGCCCTCGACGACCACGTCCTCTTCGACACCCCGGTCGCTGCCCAGACGCCGTCGTGGCTCCGACTCGACAGCATCGTCCTCTCCTGGATCCTGGGGACGATCTCTCTGGACCTCCACGACCTCGTCCGCACCTCCCCTGACGCGCGCCGGGCGTGGCTGGCCCTTGAGGGTCAGTTTCTGGGCAACGCTGAGGCCCGGGCTCTACACCTCGACGCGAGCTTCCGCACCTTCGTCCAGGGTGACCTCTCCGTCGGTGAGTTCTGCCATCGGATGAAGGCCATGGCTGACTCGCTGGGGAACCTCGGGTGGCCCGTGGAGGATCGCATCTTGGTCCTCAACGTCCTCCGGGGGCTCAGGGACCGCTACGCCCACCTCAGGACGTAGATCACCTGTTAGAGGCCCTTCCCCACCTTCCTGGAGGTCCGTGATGATCTTGTCATGGAGGAGCTCACGCAGGGCCTCCAGCTGGGTTCCACTGCTTCCCCGGGGGCCTCCTCGACGGCTCTAGCTGCTACTCCGCCGCGCTCGTCTACTCAACGGCCGTCCGCTCCACCGTCGTCGTCTCTCCTGGGTCCCCCTTCCTCCGGGCCGAGCGGAGGTGGGGGGGTCGTGGCGGTCGTCGTCGCCACGGAGGGGGTCGCTGGGGCGGCCGGGGTGCACCCACCCAGGCCCCGGTCTCCGGATCACAAGGGGTACCGATGCATTGACCTTACCTCCCGATGGGTTCTCATCTCTCGCCATGTGGTATTCGATGAGTCTGTCTTTCCCTTTTCCCGCACTACCACCCCTCCGGTATCTGACCCTCCCTCCCTGTTTCCCACTGACCCGGTGGTCCAGCCACCTTTTTCGTGGTCTCCTGCAGGTACCACTTCGCCGCGCGCTGGGCCGGCTCCCGGTCCCGGATCCCTAGTGGGTCCGGGCCCGTCGTCCTCGGGCGCGGCCCCGTCCTCTACGGTTGGTGCAGACCCCGGGCCTTCGTCCCCCGCTTCTGCTCTAGGAGGGTCGTGTCGGTCGCTGACGCCAGATCCTGTCCCGGCACCTGCCCCGGCACCTCCGTCGAGGTTCGCCGCGCCGGTACGGGTGTACCAGCGCAGGCCGTGGCCGCCGCCGCTCGCGCCTCCTTCTCCACCGGGGATACCGACACCATCGACGCAGTCCCCACCGGCTCGTGGTGCCTCGCCGGTCTACCACCTGCCGCTGCTTTACCGACACCTGCGGCATGTTCACCCGATGGTGACCTAACACGCGGCTGGCACACTGCCGCCCCGTGTCCTCGAGGCTTCGACCGGCGACATGGTGGTCTCTCCGGTACCCTCTTCCGTCCGCGACGCCCTGTTGGACCCTCACTGGCGCCGCGCGATGGAAGAGGAGTACGCCGCACTACTCGCCAACCAGACGTGGGAGTTGGTGCCCCGGCCGCCGGGCGCCAATGTCGTCACTGGCAAGTGGATTTGGACTCACAAGCGCCGGGCTGACGGCTCTCTCGAGCGCTACAAGGCTCGATGGGTCCTCCGGGGTTTCACTCAGCGCCCTGGCGTCGACTACGATGAGACCTTCAGCCCAGTGGTCAAGCCGGCCACCGTCCGTACCATGCTATCGCTGGCGCTTGCTCGGTCTTGGCCCGTCCACCAGCTGGACGTCAAGAACGCCTTCCTCTACGGCCTTCTTACCGAGACGGTGTACTGCAGTCAGCCGACAGGGTTCGTCGACACCACCCGTCCTGACATGGTCTGCCGGCTCAACAGGTCCCTCTACGGCCTCAAGCAGGCACCTCAGGCGTGGAACCACCGGTTCGCCGCTTTCTTGCTGACCCTGGGGTTCATGGAGGCCAAGTCTGATACGTCCCTGTTCGTCTACCACCATAGAGTCGACACTGCATACTTGCTGCTCTATGTTGATGACATTGTCCTCACCGCCTCCAGTGAGCCACTTCTCCGCCGGATCATCACCGCTCTCCAGCAGGAGTTCGCGATGAAGGATCTGGGTGAGCTCCACCACTTCCTCGGTGTCACTGTTGAGCACCGTCCTACTGGGCTCCTACTTCACCAGCGACAGTACACTCGGGACATCCTGGAGCGGGCTGGGATGACTGACTGCAACCCCTGCTCCACTCCGGTCGACACTCAGGGCAAGCTGTCCGAGACTGAGGGACCACCGGTGGCCGATCCCACTGCGTACAGGAGTCTCGCCGGGGCCCTCCAGTACCTCACCTTCACCCGGCCGGACATCACCTATGCAGTTCAGCAGGTCTGCCTCCATATGCATGACCCCCGGGAGCCTCACCTCACGGCTCTCGAGCGCCTCCTCCGCTACCTCCGGGGCATGCTCGACTACGGCCTCCTCCTCCACCAGGTCTCCTCCACCGACCTCACCGTTTACACCGACGCTGACTGGGCCGGGTGCCCGGATACTCGCCGCTCCACCTCTGGCTACGCCGTCTTCCTGGGCGGCAACCTGGTGTCTTGGTCGTCCAAGCGCCAGCCTGTGGTCTCCCGGTCCAGCGCCGAGGCGGAGTACCGCGCCGTTGCTAACGGCGTGGCAGAGGTCGCCTGGCTTAGGCAGCTGCTTGCGGAGTTGCAAACTCTGCCCTCCCGGAGCACACTGATCTACTGCGACAACGTCAGTGCGGTCTACCTCTCCACCAACCCCATCCAACACCAGCAGACAAAGCATGTGGAGATCGACCTACACTTTGTCCGTGATCGGGTGACCATGGGCGAGGTGCGGGTTCTTCATGTTCCGACGACCTCCCAGTTCGCGGACATCTTCACCAAAGGCCTCCCATCCTCGACCTTCGCCGAGTTTCGCTCCAGCCTCAACATCACCGTTGGCTAGTTGCGTCTGTGGGGGGTTGTGTGTGTTCTTTCTTGTTTTAGCCTTGAACTCCGCTGCGCCGGTAGTTCAGACTGCGGGGGGTGTTGGAGTATGTTTAGGCTCATGAGGCTAAGGCCCATGTGGCCATGTATGGAACATATATAGCTACCCTTCTAGGGTTAGCCCTAATAAAGTGAATTACAACTTTCAACACAACGGATTCATGACAACTTTAGGCATGTTCAGCTTGATTGCAAAGCAATCTACGCTACTCGGTCACCAGCTATACTGCTCAAGATTGACATAGCAAAGGCGTTCGATACAGTCTCCTGGACCTTTCTTCTGGAGGTCCTTCAGCACGGGCTTTGGACGGCGATGACGCAATTGGATCTCCATAATACTTTCATCAGCGAGCACGAAGATCCTACTTAATGGACAGCCGGGGAGGAGGATATGCCATGCGAGGGGCCTGCGGCAAGGGGACCCCCTTTCACCGATGCTATTTGTTCTAGCAATGGAGGCACTGAACCACTTGCTGCACAAGGTTGATCGGCATCACTTACTGATGCCGTTGCATGCTAGCGTGGACGACAGGGTGAGCCTTTATGCTGACGACTTAGTCCTATTCGTCGCCCCCTTCGAGCACGACCTGCTAGTCATAAGAGCAGTGCTTACAGTCTTTGGCTTATCCTCCGGTCTCTTCTCTAACTTGGACAAGAGCGTCGCCACTCCTATGCACTTCTCCGAGCAGGACTTGGCGCTGGTTCGGGAGGTTCTCTCGTGTTGGATTGAGAACTTCCCGTGTCGATATCTGGGGGTACCACTATCCATCCGCAAGCTGAAGAGGTCCGACGAGCAGCCACTTATTGATAAGATAGCGGCAAGAATCCCGAAGTGGAAGGGGAACCTATTAAACGCTGCTGGACGTTCGGCCTTGGTGAAGGCAACGCTATCCGCGGTTCCAACTCACATGTCCATCGCTCTAGGCCTCTCCCCCTGGGCGATTGACTCCATCGACAAGCTTCGCAGGGCATTCATTTGGTGCGGATCTCAGACAGTCGCCGGTGGTAAGTGCAAAGTCGCTTGGGAGACTGTATGTCGGCCCAGGGAGCTTGGTGGACTGGGTGTGTCTGATCTCAGGCGTGCCGGCGTCGCGCTAAGGGTTCGCTGGGAATGGCAAGTGCGAACCGAGGACCAGCTGCTACTGTGCACCAGCAAGCACGCTGTTGTCGCTATTTTTCATGCAGCCGCGGTCCTCCGCCTGGGCGATGGGAAATCCACATACTTCTGGACCGATCGGTGGCTCCACGGAACTGCAATCAAGGACGTTGCACCCAGTGGCGGATGCACGATACGGGATAAGGGGGGCTAAAACAATGGTGATGTTGATTTGCATGAAGATTTAATGGTGAAATCACGCTTTTGCTACAGTGATTAGGCTTGAAATCGAGCCATTAGGGGGGCTGGAGCCCCCCGCCCCCCGTTGGATCTGCCCCTGGTTGCACCTGCGCTCGTTGCCACGGTCAGCTCAAGAAAGAAGAACGCAACAGTTGCTGAGGCTTTGCACGAGGGTGCATGGGTTAGGCACATCACCGGCACACTCCCATGGGCGGTACTCATGGAGTTCGTGACAGATGCTACTCGGCGGCATCGGCGTATGGAGCCATGTTCTTCGGCTCCTCAACGCCGCCTGGTGCTAAGCTCATTTGGAAGACCTCGGCGCCACCACGCGTAAATTTTTTCTTCTGGCTAGTTTTACATGGAAGATGCTGGACCGCGGACAGGAGGTTCAGGCATGGGCTACAGGACAGCAACGTTTTCATCTTGTGCGATTAGGAGGTGGAAACGATGGATCACATCATTCTTGCCTGCTCTTTCAGTCATGAACTCTGGGACTGCTGCATCAGGATGCTACACCTCCAGGAGCTTATCATCGTCGGCCAAGGTAATGCCTTTGATTGGTGGATGCGCAGCAGGAAGACCATCCCTAAGTTGATTAGGCGTGGCTTCGACTCCATGTTCTTCCTCATTGGGTGGCTCCTTTGGAAGGAGCGGAACGCGCGCACCTTCGATGGGCTGCCATGCTCCGTGGCGCAGCTGGGAACGCGATTCAGGGAGGAGCTCGATGCCTGGTGCATGGCCGGCTACAAGCACCTGGCCTCACTCCTGGCGCTGGTTTGATGATGCCATAGCTTAGGTGGCAAAATTGTTTTTCATGTAATAACATCCTCGTGCGTCCTGGCTGCGTTCTTCTACTACGGTAACTGCGGCTACCGTTATAGTTGAATTTTGTAACAAACTCTTTCCTGCTTAATGAAAACATGCCGTGGCACGATCGCGAAAAAAAAAGCATCCGGTAGGTCCAAAATTGTACTTCTCTTGGAGAGAACTAACCTTTCTTCCAGGCAGATCCGGTTGGATCAAAGTTCCTTGTGAATGCCTCTAGCAACACTACAACTGATGTTCTATTAGGAAGATAAGATGCGGCATGTCCACATGACAATTAATTGCATATACTACATTTGAAACTGTATAAGGCCCCGTTTGACAGGGCTTCTTCAGCGGCTTCAGGAGCCGTTTGGAGCAATTTTCTGCCAAACGGGGTAAAATGAAACAGCTTCAAACAAAGAGCCCCTAAAAACGTGCTGAGACAAAGAATAGATGAGAGGTGAAGCCAAAAATAGTAGCTTCATGTGGCTTCACCCTGCATACGTGGAGGCCAACGGGATGAAATCTAGGATTGCCCCTGTCCAGGCACATCGGCGCGGGATGTGCTGCTTGGGCAGCGCCGCCACCGGAGCATGCAGGCGCCAGAGCGTACGGCCATCGGGAGATGCCTGCCGAGAGAGAGAGAGAGTGCGGCAGCTGGGCAGGGCACGCTGCCCGCCGGTAAGGGGGCGCGGTCGTTGGGCAGGGGAGCGCCGCCCGCCGAGAAGGGGCGCGGCCACCGGGCTGGGGCACGCCGCCCACCGGGATGCACGTGGCCGCCGGGCTAGGGCGCCGCCCGCCGGGATGGGGTGCGACCGCCGGCCAGGGGCTCGCCGCTTGCCGAGAATGGGGTGCAGTCGCCGGGCTGGGGCGCACCGCCCACCGGGATGGGCACGCGGCCGCGGGGCAGGGGCGCGCCGCCCGCCGGGATGGGGCGCGGCCGTCGGCCAGGGGCGCGCCGCCTGCCGAGAAGGGGGTGCGGTCGCCGTGCAGGACCGTAGGCTGACCGGGGAGAGGGCGCTCGGCCGCTGGGAAGGGACGTGGGAACGAACGTGTAGGCAACCACCGGCATGGAGGCGCGCAGCAAGGAAGCAGCCAGGGCGGACGAGCGGAGAAGATAAGGAAAGGGAAAAAGAAAGGATATTTTAGTCTTTTATTCGTTTTTTTCTATTATTTGGAGTTGTTTTGCCAAACGGGATAGAAAAACGGCTCCGGCTTCAACGGAAGAGCTGTTCGTGGAGCTGAAGACGAAAAAAACGGCATCGCCAGTGAAGCGAAGCCCTGCAAACAGGGCCTAAGTTTCCTCCAAAGAGATTACCTCTCAGCACATCTGTTTTTACTGTAGCATAAAAAAAGGACTTTTTGGTTCTAAATTTTTGATGTAACCGCAAGCCTTCAATTTGAAACCATTCCATACATGCAACATTAGCTAAATATCGAAGATAATTTTGATTTGATTGACATAAATAAACACACCACCAAACAAACTAAATTCACAATAAATAATTGATCATTAATACATCCATGAAAAAGCATGCTAATCATAAAACTTATCACCGAAATTGTTCAACTTGTGCAACAATATTCATTAATATAACTAGCATCCCTAAAGGTATACTACATAAATGTCTCAACAAGCTTGCAGTACTGATTAGATCAAAAGCATGAGAAGGCATACATCCAATGTCTCAACAGGTTGCAGTACTGATAAGAAGGCATACATCCAAGCACAAGCAGAACATTTCACCCAAGTCTACTGGAATTTAACCAAGCTGCTAGCTCATACTTAGAGCACACATTTTCAGTACTTATTTGTGAGAGCTGGTGATTCTGAGAAATAGGGAATGTAATGAGCAAATTCATATTGGGATTTGTCATCTTCCAAAGTGGCAATAACACTCACTTCCTTACCGTCCATGTTGTATGCTATCAGCTCATAGTTCAACTGACGAAAAAAGAAAACCAAATTACAATCTTGATGAATGTCAATCACTTGAAACTCTAGCGCTTCTGTTTCTCCAAAGACATCCAAAGTGTTCACAGTGTTTTTCAACACCCATTCTTGTGTATCAGAATCCTGAAGAACCCAGGTGGATAGTTTCTCGTCCTTTTTATTTTCAGACTCTAGAGTCACACAATGTAGGTGCCCTTGAGATTGACCTAAATAACAAACAAAGGTGTCCTCGTGTCTCCCATCAACCCAGCGACGAAGCCAGCGCCCGGGCAAGGGGGGCTCGAGCCCGGGCTACGGCTGTCGATTACGCGAAGCCCCCTTGGAGCCCGGGCTACGGTTGCCGAGTTACCCGGACAGCCAGGACCCGGCGGCCACGGACGGGATGCGTGAGTGTATGTTGCTGCACACGGTGACACGGCGGCAGGCTCGACCGGCCTAGCAGGGCCCAGTTGTTTCAACGAAGCCCAGTACTAGCAGCACGCGTGGCCACGGCAGGGAGCTGGTTCGGCCTGTGAAGCATCGACGTGTTCGTCACCAACAGTCCAGTCCGGCATGCGATTCTAAAAAAAAAGCAGTCTGGCATGCAGTGAGGCGGTGGCCATGTAGGAATACGTACATGTTGATGTTGACTTTTGGAGAAAGTTTTTTTAATTTGGCATTTCATGATCTATTTTTGATTTTCGTTGATGTTTCAATATAAGACTACTTCAAATTATTATATTTGTCTATTGTAAAGAGCCATAGTGAGATTATGTTGTTGTAGTCGTGCTTTTGTTTAGCCCCACCTAAAATTTTTTCTGGCTTCGTCCCTGCATCAACCATACCTGGCACAGTGACCCTCCTTGCCTTCCCTTGTACATCTACAGCAAGTATGTTCTGTACATCTGAGCTCCAAACTATCAAATGTAGGAAGCCATTAACAAAGGCGCTATGATGTTCGATAAGGTCTAGTGTAAACTGATGACTGACGAGGCCACCCATCCAATTGTACTTGCTCTTTTTGTTCATCAATTTGGTTTTGACTCCAGGTCCCACTTTCAGACGAGTAAACATGCAACGACACTACATCCTCATGCACATCGGGCACCTAGAACTGGACCATGTGAAAGTGAGAGGATACGGCCGGATCGAGAGCCAAATAGGTGTGGCTTATCGCTTTCCCAGAGCCGCAAGCGGGCACGGCAGACCATTGCCTTGTGGTTGCGTTGCACACGATATAGCCATCCAATAGGTGAGACCGCCCGTTGCACCCGAAAAGGATAAGCCCGTTGCAGGAATCCATCAACAAGGCCCTGATCCCAGTCATTTCCGTCAGGAAGGAGAAGCAAGGGTCGATGTCCAGAGGCACGGATCTCACTGTCAGGTTGATGAAACTGAAACTGATACGGTCCAATTCATCGCCGTCAACCTCGGAGACCTCGAACGTCTGGACAAACAGTCCTTGCATGGCGTGGCGGAGCCTCTTACGGTTGTCAGGGTCGGCGATGAGGTCGCGCCAGGCCTTGGACACGCACTTGAACCGGCAGACGGACTTGGCAGGGCCTCCATGCCTCCCTCCAAGAGCAATCTATGAAAAGCGGGGACCGAGCGTCCGAGCGAGATGGAGGTGTGAGGGGATGTGAGGGGGAAAAGCAGCAATGGGGAGGCAAAGGGAGCTTACCAGACACCGGAGATCGCCGCGGTCGACGGCGCCGGCGCAGGGCTGTGCCGACGATGAAGATCGAACTCGATTCGAATGGGGATTTGTGGTTTTTCTAAACCCAAGAACCGCCCGCACTTGAGCTCGGTGGCGGTGGAGGCTGGCTGCGGGCGGACCGAGCAAATGAGCTCGGTAGTAGACTAGAGGAGTTTGGGCTTCACGTAAGTTTTAGAGCCAACTAACTGAGGTACTCCCTCTCCAGTTGGCCTTCTCAAACCCCTGTCATTTGCAGCCGGCCATCAATTTAAAGAATATGTACAAATTAACAGCATAATATTATTATGCTTTTAGATTTATAAGAAATATTTTTATAATGTATAGTTCCCATGTTGTAAAATTATATGGTTTTTTTAATTTGATAGTCAAAGTTTAGAATGATTGACTTAGAATAAACTAAATATATAGTTTACATGAAACTATAGTCTATATGGTTTTTCGAAACTGATAGTCAAATTTAGAAATGTTGGACTTATGATAAATCTAATACGGTATGTAAAAATGACGAGAGTGTGATGTGTGGTAACTTGATGAATCACACAAGCTAATTAATGCTCGGGCCATTTTGGTAGTTCACTAGTTTGGCTCGTTTCTCGTTCTGTTCGCGTCCGGTCGTGTTGGCCCTGTGGGGATGGAACATCTCAAACCGGTATTGCGGAGGCGCGCCGCACGGGCCTTTGCAAGTTGCAACGAGCACTGCAGGGTCGGTCAACTGTAAAATTCAGTGTGTGAGGAGGGGCGACACAAAAGATAAGCGTATACCGAGCACGTACATATAGGAGAAGCGACAGCAAAAGAAAATAACTTTAATATTTGGGAATCGATATTGATACTGGCGTTCGTCCCGTCCAGACAGACCCGCACATGGAACGACTCGACCAAGCGCGCACACCGCTCCTTATCCCATCTTGTGACCCTCCTCGCCCGCTCACACCACCCCCTGGTCGTTCGCACCCACTCGCTGATGCGCTGCGTGCAGTTCTCTGGCCTGCCCTGGGACGGACGTCGCGCCCGCGCGCCAGGTCGCTGCCGTCCCTCCCTCCGCGACCTCCATGCGACCCCCACCGGAGAAGAGGACGATGGCAGCGGCTCCAACAAGGTAGGTTGGTCTTTTTCTGGATTTGAGCCCTCCTCCTCCTCCTTTGGATCGGAGGAACGCGGTGATGGCTAACATTCCAGCGAGCTCTGGGGTCCTATTCTCTTCTCCCTCCGGTGAGCTCGAAGGTGATGGGACAGGGGCTGTTTTGTATGCTTTTTTGTTGTTTCTCAAGTGCTGCAATGAGTTTTTTTATGTTGCAACAGATGATTTTCGAATGTTGCACTAGGATTTTTGGGTCGTTGCAACAGATGTTTTTGCGATGTTGCAGTACTGCTGCTTGAGATGTTGTAATAAATAGTTTTTTGATGTTGCAGTACATATTTTTTGATATTGTAGTATATATTATTTCGATGTTGCAGTACCTGTTTTCTGATGTTGCAATATATGTTTCTCGATGTTGCAGTACATATTTTTTCGTTGTTGCAGTACATATTTTTCATTGTTGCAGTACATATTTTCGATATTGCAGTGTATGTTTTTCAATGTTGCACTACATATTTTTACGATATTACAGTATTTTATATCCCGATGTTGCACTATATAGTTTTTCCATATGTTTGCAATGTTGCACTTGAAATGTTTGATGCTCTTTTGGGACAGGGGCGCGGTGGGGGAATGGGGTGCGTTGGGGAACGAGGGACATGGGTGCGGTGGGGAGCGGAGGACAAGGGTAGGCCCCGTTCTATTTGAAAGCATCTAGGCCCCGGGAGTTGGTTTCGGCAATTGATGACAACGCATTATTACCATGACTAACGTGTGTTTTGCAGAAATTTTGATAAGTTAGGTTATGGGTTGATAACTACTTTGGGCACTATGGTATTCATGCCCCTTGATGAAAATCATTTCGGTTTTCAAAGGATCAATGACAAGATTAAGGACAGTTAGTTCCGGATGTCAAGGTGTTGAGTTACATCCGGAATAGTCATTAGGATCTTCGTTTCTTTCCTTTGGCCGTACTATAAAGGGGGCATGAGCAAGTAGCTTGACCTAGGTGATTCTTTTGTTTAGGTGTGGTGCACACTTGTCAAACTTAGCACTAGGTAGCTAAGGTAAAGCTCAAAGTTCAGTTGGAAGTAACTTGGTTCAAGTTGCGTCGCGTTTCGAAGTCGTTTGAGCCGTTTACCCTTGACCAGACGCGGTCTTTGTCACGACCGGACGCGTCCGGTCAGTACTAAAAGTCACTGTGCTTTCCACCTGGTTAACCGGACGCGGTCCCTGCGAGGATCGGACGCGTTGATCAGTCTGACACGTGTTCCAGAGGGTAAAAGTCTATTCGGACGCGACTAGAAAATGATCGGACACGTCCGGTCACGTTCCAGTAAAGTACTTAGCTGACCTGACGCATCCGGTCTTCACTGATCGGACGTGACCGAGCGTTAGGTCAAAGTACAGTATGGTTCTTGCACGACCAGACGCGTTCGGTCACCCCTGATCAGTGCGTCCGGTCACTCAGCAATGTCGTTTAGTTTTTCGACCGTTACACTCGACCGGCGCGTCCGGTCACGTCGACCGGCGCGTCCGGTCAGTGCGTGTTTTGCTGAGTTGGCAGGTAACGGTTGGATTTGTCTGTGGGGTGTATAAATACATCCCCTCCACCTCTTTTAGAGGTCTCTTGCTCATTTGTTCAGCTGAGAAACACCTTTTAAGTGCAAGGTAGTGCAAGAGCCCTAGTGAGGGTAGTGATTTGAGAATCAAAGTTTGAGATCCCTCATTAGTAACTAGGGAGTAGCAAGTGTGCATCCATCTTCTCATTAAGCTTGTTGAGGTCAAGTGAGAGTTCTAGCTTGTTACTCTTGGTGATCGCCATCATCTAGACGGCTTGGTGGTGATTGGGAGTTTGGTGATCATCCGGCGAGCTTGTGGATGACCCAACTCATCGTGTGAGCGGTTTTGGGCGATTTACCGCGACAGAGTGTCGAAGAATCAGCCTGTAGAGACCACTTGATCCTTTTGTGGATCAAGGGGGAGCTACACCCTTGCGCGGGTGCTCCAACGAGGACTAGTGGGGAGTGGCGACTCTCCGATACCTCGGAAAAACATCGCCGTGTTCTCAACCCTTACTTTCAAGCATTTACTTTCATGTATTACTTTCATTGCTTGATTTACTTTTCTAGAATTGTCATGCTAGACTAGAATTGGAACTTAGGGTGCAAAACTTTTTATCGATAGAATCACAAGGAACACTAGTAGGCACTAGGGGTGAACTTTGGCTTGTAGGATTTAATTCTTGCAATTATTTTTTAGAAAAGCCCAATTCACCCCCTCTCTTGGGTATCTTGATCCTTTCAATTGGTATCGGAGCCGAGTTGCTCCTTATTTAGGCTTCACCGCCTAGAGCAAGATGTCTAATAGGGAATGACCACCTCCTACCTTTGAGGGAGATGATTTTCCATATTGGAAAATTCGTATGGAGGCGTACCTCGAAGCCATAGATGTTGGGTGCCTTAGAGCTGCAACCGAAGGGCTTCCTGCTATTAAGGATCCCACAAACTCAAGTGGTGACGAGGAGAAGTACGACTGGTGGAATGCAAAGGCAAAAAATACACTCTACCGGGGCCTAGGCAAGGATATCTTTAATCGTGTGCGTAATACCAAAAATACTCATGAATTGTGGGAAAACCTTTGTGCTCTCCATGAGGGAACTAAGAGTGAGCGTGAGGAACACTATCACATAGCTTTGAAGAAAATTAATTCTTTTGAGATGCTTCCCAAAGAAAGTGCTAATGAAATGTACACTCAATTGAATGTTCTTGTAGAGGATCTCAATGCTCTTGGGCTCACTCAAATGAGTTAATCGGATATTGCAAGGAGGATCTTGAGCGTTCTTCCTATTGAGAAGTATGGTCACATTATCACCGTGCTTCACCAAAGTGATCTCTCTACCGCAACACCGACACAAGTATTGGAAAAGATCAATGCACATGAGATGTACATGCACATCACTCCGGAAGAGGGCTCATCATCTTCCAAGAAGAAGGACTTGGCCTTCAAAGCTAGCCATGACAAGAAAAATAAGAAGGGCCAAGCCATGATGGTGCAAGAAAGCTCAAGTGAAAGTGATATTGATAATGCATCACTTGCACTCATGGTGAGAAAGACCACCAAGATGTTAAAGAAGCTCAACAAGAGTGGCATCAAGTTCGGTGGCAAGAAGAAGAAGTTCTTCACAAGTAGCAAAAGGAAGCCTATATCCGAGATGGATTGCTACAATTGTGGTGAACTTGGCCACTTAGCTCATCAATGCCCTAAGCCTCTAAAAGACAAGTACAAGAACAAGAATAAGGGCAAGAGAAATGACTCAAGTGATGAAGAAGATGACAAGAAGAAGAACAAGCCATACAAAAAGAAGGATGGCAAGAGAAAAGAGTTCCATAAGAAGAAGAAGGGAGGCAAAGCTTACATTGTTGGTGATTGGCTCACCAACATTGAGTCATCATGTGAGTCCTCCGGTGATGAGAGCGACGATAAGAAAGAGAAGGTCGCCGCATTTGTGATTGGGCCATCATCATCTTCACCGACATCTTCATCACCACCTTCACCGCCACCTTCACCATCATCATCCACTTCTCACCTATGCCTTATGGCCAAGGGTGAACGAAAGGTACAAAACAATGAGAGTGATGATGATGATAGTGATAGTGATGATGAATATGATGCACCCTCTTATGATGAACTTGTAAAATTGTTAAACAAATACTCTAAAATCATAAGAAGAACTAGAAATAAAAATGATGAGCTCCAAAATGAAAATGACTCACTCTCATCTAAGCTTGAGAATGCACATAAGACTAGTGATGAGCTTAAAGATCAAAATGAAATTATGTCTTCCACTCTCAAGGAGCTCAAAACTTCTAACAAAGAGCTTAGAGATGAACATGATAAACTTGAGGAGAAGAATGATGAGCTCAACACTAGGCACAACTTGCTAAAAGACAAATATACTACATTGAAAATCAATTATGATAGTCTTATTGTTGCTAATGAGCTTTCTCTTGAGACACATGATGCTACTAACCAAGTTGTTAAGATTGATATAGCTACATCATATGATGACTTGATTATTGAGAGCATTGAGCAAGGCTCTAGTGGCAAAGGCAAGAATGTGGTTGAGTCCGACAACTATGATGATTATGTCAAGCTCAAGAGTGAAAATGAGATGCTTAGAAATGAGAACAAGAAGTTGATGGCTCTTGAAAAGCAAACATCAAATGAGTCACTTATTGAAGAGAACAAAAAGCTCAAGTAAGAGAAAGAGCATCTCAAGACCGGTCTAAGCAAGTTCACAAGAGGCTAACATTTGCAAAGTGAACTACTCATGAACACCATCATGAAGATGGATAGAAGTGGCATTGGTTACTTGGCAAATCAAGAGAAGAAGGCTAAAGCTCAACAATAACAAAGCAAGTCAAAGCCCAAGCCAAAGAGATGTGTTGAGTGTGGACAAGAAGGTCATTTTGCTCATGAGTGCAAAACTCCACCACCACAACCCTTGCCCAAGCATGCTAGACCCTTTGCTTTCAATGCTCATTACATGCTTAGAAAATATTCAAGTGGAAAGATAAAAGTCATGTTCTTGGGTCCCCCTAACAAGAATAGGCCTAAGAAAATATGGGTTGCCAAGTTACTAGTTGAGAAATTCAAGGGTCCCTCTCAAGTTTGGGTCCCTAAACAAAAAGCTTGATCTCTTGTGTGTAGGTGAACTACAAGACCGGTGGATCTCATTGGGTTATTGATAGTGGTTGCACTCAACATATGACCGGTGACCCTCGTATGTTCACCTCACTTGAAGAGAATGGGGTATATCAAGAGAAGATCACATTTGGGAATAATTCAAAGAGCAAAGTCAAGGGTATAGGCAAGATTGCAATATCAAATGATCACTCTCTTTCAAATGTGCTCTATGTTGCTTCATTGAGTTTCAACTTACTATCCGTTGGACAACTTTGTGACCTTGGCTACCAATGCTTATTCACTCCTAATGAAGTGGTAGTTACAAAGATAGATGACAAGCAAATGATTTTCAAAGGCTTTAGATACAACAATCTCTATCTTGTTGACTTCACCTCCGAAGATGCAAACTTAATGACATGTTTGTTCACCAAAACTACACTTGGATGGCTTTGACATAGGAGGCTTGCTCATGTTGGAATGAACACTCTCAACAAGCTATTGAAGAAAGAATTAGTAAGAGGCTTGAAGGATGTCAAGTTTGAGAAGGACAAACCTTGTAGTGCATGTCAAGCCGGCAAACAAGTTGCAAATACCCATCCAACCAAATCTTACATGTCAACATCAAGAGTGTTAGAACTTCTTCACATGGATTTGTTTGGTCCCACAACTTACAAGAGCTTGGGTGGAAATCTCTATTGTCTTGTGATTGTGGATGACTACTCAAGATACACTTGGACCTTCTTTCTTCATGACAAATCCGAAGTGGCCAATTGCTTCAAGAAGTTTGCAAAGAGAGCTCAAAATAAATTTGAAGTCAAGATAAAGAAAATTAGAAGTGATAATAGCAAAGAGTTTGACAACACAAACATTGAAGCTTATTGTGATGAGATTGGAATCAAGCATGAAGTTTCATCAACCTACACTCCTCAACAAAATGGTGTATGAAAGCATCTAGGCCCCCGAGGTTTGGTTTCGGCAATTGATGACAACACTTTATTACCATGACTAACGTGTGTTTTGCAGAAACTTTGGTAAGTTAGGTCATGGAGGTTTTAACTGCTTTGGGCACCATGGTATTCATGCCCCTTGATGGAAATCGTTTCGGTTTTCAAAAGAGTGACGTCAAGATTAAGGACGGTTAGTTCCGGATGTCGAGGTGTTGAGAGACATTTGGAATAGTCGTTAGGATCTTCGTTTTTCTCTTTTGGCCGTACTATAAAGGGGGGCATGAGCAGGTAGCTTGACCTAGGCGAGTCCTATGTTTAGGTGTGGTGCACACTTGTTAAACTTGGCGCTAGGCAGCTCTAGAATAGCTCAAAGTTCAGTTGGGAGCAACTTGGTTGAAGTTGTAACGCTTTTCAGAGAGTTTCGGGTCTTTTTCCCGTGACCGGACGCGGTCCTCGGCATGACCGGACGCGTCCGGTCAGTTCAGTTCCGCGACTGGGGTTTCAGCTCTGAGCACCGGACGCGGTCCTCGCGAGGACCGGACGCGGTGGTCAGAAGTCAACACGTGTCACTTAAGGGAAACACCCGATCGGACGCGACCTGGGTGTGATCGGCGCGTCCGGTCATAGTCCAGTAAGGTCCTGAGACGACCGGACGCGTCCGGTCATCACCGATCGGACGCGGTAGCGCGTCCGGTGCGAGTACAGTAAGCTCCACGCACGATCGGACGCGTCCGGTCACCCCTGACCGGTGCGTCCGGTCATTTAGGTGTTTTTCGGTGTTTGACCGTTACGAGCGACCGGCGCGTCCGGTCAGTACGACCGGCGCGTCCGGTCAGCTCGAGTTTTGCTGAGTCAGCAGGTAACGGTTCGTTTCGTCTGTGGGGTGTATAAATACATCCCCACCACCTCTTTTAGAGGTCTCTTGCTCATTTGATCAGCTGAAAAACACCTTTGAAGTGCAAGGTAGTGCAAGAGCACTAGTGAGGATAGAGATTTGAGAATCAAAGCTTGAGAGTTCCTCACTAGCGATTAGAGAGTAACAAGTGTGCATCCACTTTCTCATTTAGGCTCGTAGAGGTCAAGTGAGAGTTCTAGCTTGTTACTCTTGGTGATCGCCATCACCTAGACGGCTTGGTGGTGATTGGGAGTTTGGTGTTCATCCGGCGGAGCTTGTGGATGACCCAACTCATCTTGTGAGCGGTTGTGGGTGATTCACCGCGACGGAGTGTCAAAGAATCAACCCGTAGAGAGCACTTGATCCTTGCGCGGATCAAGGGGGAGCAACACCCTTGCGCGGGTGCTCCAACGAGGACTAGTGGGGAGTGGCGACTCTCCGATACCTCGGAAAAACATCGCCGTGTTCCTTGCCCCTTTACATTCAAGCATTTACTTTCTCGTATTTACTTACATTGCTTGTTTACATTCCTAGACTTGCCATGCTAGACTAGGATTGGAAACTAGGGTGCAAAACTTTGTATCGGTAGACTCACTAGGAACACAAGTAGACACTAGGGGTGAATTCCAGCTTGTAGGATTTATTCCTTGCATTTATTTTTAGAAAAGCCCAATTCACCCCCCCTCTTGGGCATCTTGATCCTTTCAATTGGTATCGGAGCCGTGTTGCTCTACTTTTAGGCTTTACCGCCTAGAGCAAGATGTCTAATGGGGAAGGACCACCTCCCACTTTTGAGGGAGACGATTTTCCATATTGGAAAATTCGTATGGAGGCGTACCTCGAAGCCATAGATGTTGGGTGCCTTAGAGCCGCAACCGAAGGGCTTCCCCCCATAAGGGATCCCGCTAACCCAAGTGGTGACGAGGAGAAGTACGACCGGTGGAATGCAAAGGCCAAAAATGCACTCTACCGGGGCTTAGGCAAAGATATCTTCAATCGCGTGCGTAATGCAAAGAACGCTCATGAATTGTGGGAAAATCTTTGTGCTCTCCATGAGGGAACTAAGAGTGAGCGTGAGGAACGCTATCACATAGCCTTAAAGAAAATTAATTCTTTTGAGATGCTTCCCAAAGAAAGTGCTAATGACATGTACACTCGCTTGAATGTTCTTTTAGAGGACCTCAATGCTCTTGGGCTCACCAAAATGAGCCAATCGGATGTTGCAAGGAAGATCTTGAGTGTGCTTCCCGTTGAGAAGTATGGACATATTGTCACCGTGCTTCACCAAAGTGATCTTTCCACCGCAACACCAACGCAAGTTTTGGGGAAAATCAATGCTCATGAGATGTACATGCATATCACTCCGGAAGAGGGCTCATCATCTTCCAAGAAGAAAGACTTGGCCTTCAAAGCTAGTCATGACAAGAAGAAGATGAAAGGCCAAGTCATGATGGTGCAAGAAAGCTCAAGTGATAGTGATGTTGATGATGAATCACTTGCACTCATGGTGAGAAAGACCACCAAGATGTTAAAGAAGCTTAACAAGAGTGGCATCAAGTTCGATGGCAAGAAGAAGAAATTCTTCACAAGTAGCAAGAGAAAGCCAATCTCGGAGATGGATTGCTACAATTGTGGTGAACTTGGTCATCTAGCTCATCAATGCCCTAGACCACCAAAAGACAAGTACAAGAACAAAAACAAGGGCAAGAAAAATGATTCAAGTGATGAAGAAGAAGAGAAGAAGAGGAACAAGCCATACAAGAAGAAGGATGGCAAAAAGAAGGAGTTCCACAAGAAAAAGAAGGGAGGAAAGGCATACATTGTTGGTGATTGGCTCACCGACATTGAATCATCATGTGAATCCTCCGAAGATGAGAGCAATGATGAGAAAGAGAAGGTTGCCGCATTTGTGATGGGGCCATCATCTTCACCAACATCTTCATCACCACCTTCACCACCTCCTTCACCATCATCGTCCACTACTCACCTATGCCTTATGGCCAAGGGTGAACGAAAGGTACAAAACCATGATAGTGATGATGATGACGATAGTGATAGTGATGATGAATATGACTCACCTTCTTATGATGAACTTGTAAAATTGTTAAATAAATACACTAAAATCATAAGAAGAACTAGAAGTGAAAATGATGATCTTCAAAATGAAAATGAATCACTCTCATCAAAGATTGAAAATATTCAAAAGACTAGTGGTGAGCTTAGAGTTCAAAATGAAGTGATGTCTTCCACTCTCAAGGAACTCAAAACCTCCTATAAAGAGCTTAAAGATCAACATGATAAACTTGAGAAGAAGCATGATGAGCTCATCACTAGACACAATTCTCTAAAGGACAAATATACCACATTAAAAATTGATTATGATAGTCTTGTGGTTGCAAATGAACTTGCTCTTGAGACACATGATGCCACTAACCATGTTGTTAAGTGTGATATAGCTACATCATGTGATGACTTGATCATTGAAAACATTGAGCGAGGTTCTAGTAGCAAAGGCAAGAGTGTGGTTGAGTCAAGCAATCATCATGATTATGCCAAGATTAAGAGTGAAAATGAGAAGCTTGCAAGTGAGAACAAGAAGCTAAAAGGTTTGATGGCTCTTGAGAAGCAACCAACTAATGAGTCACTCATTGAAGAAAATAAAAAGCTCAAGCAAGAAAAAGAGCATCTCAAGACCGGCCTAAGCAAGTTCACAAGAGGCCAACATTTGCAAAGTGAGCTCCTCATGAACACCGTAATGAAGATGGATAGAAGTGGTATTGGGTACTTGGCAAATCAAGAGAAGAAAGCAAAAGCTCAACAACAACAAAGCAAGTCAAAGCCCAAGCCAAAGAGATGTGTTGAGTGTGGTCAAGAAGGTCACTTTGCTCATGAATGCAAAACTCCACCACCAAAACCCTTGCCCAAGCATGCTAGACCTTTCGCTTTCAATGCTCATTATATGCTAAGAAAAGATTCAAATGGAAAGATGAAAGTCATGTTTTTGGGCCCCCCAAACAAGAATAGGCCAAAGAAAATATGGGTTGCCAAGTCACTAGTGGATAAAGTCAAGGGCCCCTCTCAAGTTTGGGTCCCTAAACAAAAAGCTTGATCTCTTGTGTGTAGGTGAACTACAAGACCGGTGGAACTCATTGGGTTATTGATAGTGGTTGCACTCAACATATGACCGGTGATCCTCGTATGTTCACCACCATTGAAGAGAATGGTATATGTCAAGAGAAGATCACATTTGGGGATAATTCAAAGAGCAAAGTCAAGGGTATAGGCAAGATTGCAATATCACATGATCACTCACTCTCAAATGTGCTCTATGTTGCTTCATTGAGTTTCAACTTGTTGTCCGTGGGGCAACTTTGTGACCTTGGCTTCCAATGCTTGTTCACACCAAATGAAGTGGAAGTTTCAAAGATAGATGACAAGCAAGTGATATTCAAAGGCTTTAGATACAATAATCTTTATCTTGTTGACTTCACCTCCGAAGATGCAAATTTGATGACATGTTTGTTCACCAAGACCTCACTTGGTTGGCTTTGGCATAGGAGGCTTGCTCATGTTGGAATGAACACTCTCAACAAGCTATTGAAGAAAGAACTAGTGAGAGGATTGAAGGATGTGAAGTTTGAAAAGGACAAACCTTGTAGTGCATGTCAAGCGGGCAAACAAGTTGCAAACACTCATCCAACCAAAGCTTTCATGTCAACTTCAAGAGTGTTAGAACTTCTACACATGGATTTGTTTGGGCCTACAATATACAAGAGCTTGGGTGGTAATCTCTATTGTCTTGTGATAGTGGATGACTACTCAAGGTATACATGGACTTTCTTCCTTCATGACAAATCCGAAGTGGCAAATTGCTTCAAGAAGTTTGCAAAGAGAGCTCAAAATGAATTTGAAGTCAAGATAAAGAAGATTAGAAGTGACAATGGGAAAGAATTTGACAACACCAACATTGAAGCTTATTGTGATGAAATTGGAATCAAGCATGAGGTGTCTTCAACCTACACTCCTCAACAAAATGGTGTAGTTGAGAGAAAGAACCGAACCTTGATCACCCTTGCAAGAACAATGCTAGATGAGTACAACACTCCGGAGAAGTTGTGGGCCGAGGCAATCAACACCGCATGCTATGCTTCAAATCGCCTCTTCCTACAAAAGTTTCTTGGCAAGACCCCCTATGAGTTGCTTAATGGCAAGAAGCCGGACGTTTCCTTCTTCCGGGTGTTTGGTTGCAAATGTTACATCTACAAGAAGCGTCAACACCTAGGGAAGTTTCAAAGACGTTGTGATATTGGTTTTCTTGTTGGTTACTCATCAAAGTCTAAAGCATATAGAGTATTTAACCATGCCACCGGTTTGGTTGAAGAAACATATGATGTGGAATTTGATGAATCTAATGGCTCCCAAGGAGCAATTGAGAATTGTGATGATGTAGGTGATGAACCCTTGAGGGAGGCCATGAAGAACATGCCGGTGGGAGACATCAAGCCAAAAGATGATGATGACGATGTACAAATTGTTGATCCACCATCTTCATCACGTGTGCCTCAAGATGATAACAAGGATGAGAGAGTTGAAAATGAAGACACTCATGTCTCTCATGAACAATCCGAGGCACAAGCTCAAGATGTTAATGCTCCTCATCCACCTCCTCAAGTGGTTGATAAAAGAAATTCACCACTACTTCAAGCACATCCACAAGATCTCATCATAGGGAGTCCTACAAAGGGAGTAATGACTCGATCCCAAAAGCTAGCTTCTTTCGTTGAACATCACTCTTTTGTCTCTTGTGTTGAACCTAAGAATGTAGAAGAAGCTCTTCAAGATCCGGATTGGGTGATTGCAATGCATGAAGAATTGAACAACTTCACCCGCAATCAAGTATGGACACTTGAAGAGCATCCCAAAGGTGCAAGAGTCATTGGAACCAAGTGGGTGTTCCGAAACAAGCAAGATGACCAAGGCATAGTGGTGAGGAACAAGGCAAGACTAGTTGCAAAGGGGTTCTCTCAAGTTGAAGGTCTTGATTTTGGAGAAACCTTTGCACCCGTTGCAAGACTTGAAGCCATTCGTATCCTCCTTGCTTATGCATCACATCATGATATGAAACTATATCAAATGGATGTGAAAAGTGCATTTTTAAATGGCTTTATAAATGAACTAGTCTATGTAAATCAACCTCCCGGGTTTGAAGACCCTAGATATCCTAATCATGTTTATAGGTTGTCCAAGGCGTTATATGGGCTCAAGCAAGCCCCTAGAGCGTGGTATGAACGCCTCCGGGACTTCCTCATTGAGAAGGGCTTCACCATTGGGAAGGTCGACACCACACTATTCACCAAGAAGTTTAATGGGGAGATCTTCATTTGTCAAGTATATGTTGATGATATCATCTTCGGATCAACAAATGAAGATTATTGCAAGAAATTTGGTGAATTGATGTCAAAGGAATTCGAGATGTCAATGATTGGTGAGCTCACATTCTTCCTTGGCTTTCAAGTAAAGCAAATGAGAGAAGGGATTTTCATCTCTCAAGAAAAGTATACCAAGGATCTTCTCAAAAGATTCAAGATGGAAGAATGCAAACCAATCAAGACCCCAATGCCATCAAATGGACATCTCGACCTAGATGAGGGAGGTAAACCGGTTGATCAAACTCTCTACCGTTCTATGATTGGTAGCTTGTTATACCTTACCGCATCTAGGCCCGATATCATGTTTAGTGTGTGCATGTGTGCTCGCTTTCAAGCATGCCCTAAAGAACCTCACCTAAGTGCCGTAAAAAGAATCCTAAGATATCTTAAGTTCACCCCAAGCATTGGTCTTTGGTATCCCAAAGGAGCTAGATTCCAACTAGTTGGGTATTCCGATTCGGACTATGCCGGTTGCAAGATTGATAGAAAAAGCACATCCGGAGGGTGCCATTTGCTTGGAAGATCTTTAGTATCTTGGTCATCCAAAAAGCAAAATAGTGTGGCTTTGTCCACCGCCGAGGCGGAATACATTGCCGCGGGGGCTTGTTGTGCACAAATCCTATATATGAAACAAACCCTCCTAGACTATGGAATTGTTCTTGAAAAGGTGCCACTTTTATGTGACAACGAAAGTGCCGTTAAAATTGCTAACAATCCGGTACAACACTCTCGCACCAAGCACATTGATATCCGCCATCACTTTCTAAGAGATCACGTTGCTAAAAATGACATATCACTAGAAGGTGTAAGAAGTGAAAATCAATTAGCGGATATATTCACTAAACCTTTGGATGAGGCAACCTTTTGTAGGTTAAGAAGTGAGCTCAATGTGCTTGATTCTAGTAACTTTAAAAAATGAGCGTGTGTTGTCCCTTGCATTGCATTGTATAATATGCCATGTTTATTTTTATCGCATTGTTTTTAGGGCTTGGCTAACACGGTTACGATAACCCTTCCTTGGAGGAGTGAAAAAGCCTAACCGTGGATCAAACTTGACAAGCATTCTAGCTTTACCTTCTTGTATTGCATTGCATATGCATGGTTGTTGTTCTTGTCGTTTCTTTTCAGTTAAGCTTTGAGCAACCTCTGTGTTCGTCCATGGATAGAGAGAGCATTTTGACGCTCCTAAAGGTTCAAAAACTCTATTGCGTGGCCATACGTTGCTCCTTGGGTGTTTATTGCCTATTTTCTTAAAAATAATACTAGCCTAAGGCAATCTATTTTAAAATTTTTGAGGGTTTGAGTGAGGTCTCTCATTTCGTGTTCCAATTGGTGTTTATTTGTGTCTCTTTGAATTGGAACCTGATTGGGAGAAGTCGCGTCGTTGTTCGGAACAAAGAAGGGCGAAGAACAGTCACCGGACGCTGCACCGGACGCTGCACCGGACGCAGTGATGCTTCACCACCGTGTCCGGTCCCGGCTTCCAGCAGCGCGTCCGGTCATCCAGAAGACCAACTCCAGATCTAGTGATCGGACGCTGCACCGGACGCGCCTCTGTTGACCACCGCGTCCGGTCCCGGTTACCACCACTGCGTCCGGTCATTCGCGATGTATTCCCGAATTTCCAACGACCGGACTCAGACCGCGTCCGGTCAGTCCGCACCGGACGCGTCAGGTCACTCCAGGAGCTTACTGGAGTATGACCGGACGCTGCACCACCGCGTCCGGTCATATCGACCACCGCGTCCGGTCATCACGTGTCGCGCGGATCTAACTCTTTTTAAAACCGATTCGTCCCCGACCGATCTTATCTCACCCGCACGCGCTTCCGCCGCCGCCTTGCCCTATTCGCCGTCTCGCCGTTTCCGCCGGCTCCTCACCGTCTTCCCTGCCGCCGGCGACCTCCTGTCGAGCACGCGCCGCCCCTTTCCTCGCCCGCACGCGCTCGTCGCTCGCGCACTGCTCGCTGCCGCACCCGCGCCGCCCGCACCCGCGCCGCCCGCAGCCGCGCCGCCACCATCGCGCCACCGCCGCGCCGCCGTCGTCCGACCGCGCCACCACCGCCGGTGAGCCGCGCTCCTGCAAGCCAGCTTCATCTCCGACATTGGTACGACTCGTGCTTGCCTCCGATCGTTTTTCATCGATCTGCCCTAACCCTAACCCTAACCCTAGGGTTCGTCGGTCGTTCGTTCGTCAACGAGTTTCGTCGCGGGTCGTCTTCTTCGCGAAGAGCTCGTCCGGTGGATTCGGGAATCTCGCGATCTAGGTCTCCTCATCTTGTCACCGTCGTCTCATCGATCCGAGGTAGCTTCACGTCTCGATTCTCATCGTATCACATATGCTTGCTTTCTCTAGGGTTTCGTACCTTTTAGTCGTATATGTGCTTATAGTAGATCTCTCTATTCCGTCGTTGCAGCGAGTCTGTCCGTGTGTCGGGTGAGATCTGTTTGCTAAATCCGAGGCCAAGCCTGCGGATACGGATTGAGGCCAAGCCTCTTGAGTGACAGTTCATCATCTTACAGAGGTTCTCAGTCACTGTGTCAGTATGGTGCGTTGCAAGAACGCCGGTGGTGCTCCTGGTGACGGGAACGACAGTCCTCCTCGTCGGTCTGAGATTGCACGTGGGAAGCGTGTCAAGGTCTTGGCCAGAAAGAAGAAGAAAACACTCACAGAGGCAGAGATTGCTCAGGCCGTAGCAGATGCAGCAGAGCAGGCAGAGAGAGGTGGCAGGAGCAGTGGCATACGCATAGGCGAGCGTCGCTTTCATCTTGAAGGTCGACAGCTCGGCACAGAGGCCACTGAGGGCACTGAGGATACTAGAGCTGCAGATGATATGTCAGTTGATCCACCCACAGAGACCACAGAGGCTCCAGAGGCTACAGCAGATACAGAGGAGCAGCCAGCTCAGTCTCCAGTACGTCGCCGCTCCACACGCGCCCGTACTCAGGTATCTCCTAGGCCAGAGGGTCAGCGACGTGGAGCACGTCCTCCTCCCAGAGCTAGAGGTTCACCCCCGGTCGAGCACTTTGACTTGAGGGGTGCTACAGCACGTCAGGTGCAAGGGTTGAGGTTCGTGGAGGTCAGTCGGTGGTTTCCACCTGTGAGGGATCCCAGAGCTTCAGAAGGATTCTATACCCCTCTTCAGGAGGATTTCTACAGAGCTCTAGTTGACAGTGGTATTGCTTTCCGACCACAGAGGGTCTGTCGACTTGAGTCACTAGTCGAGGTTGTGGGAGAGCAGCTACGTCCGCACCTGTCCTTTCTGCCAGGCTTGTCAGATCTTCTTGGACGGACAGGTGCATACTGCGGCACATGGGTCAGAGAGTTTTATGCTTCACTATGGATTGATCCTGCCCATGATTTCATTCACTTTGCATTCCGAGGCTGCGATCACCGCCTATACAGCAGCAGAGTGCGGGAGATTCTCAGACTCCCAGCTTTTGACACAAAGATACATCAGCTGTGTTATGGTCAGACTCCTCCTCCGCGACGCCCTCACGGCAGGACAGTGCCACCTACCGACTTGGTTCGACCCTGCTTCCGTGAGCCTTTTGGCGAAGGGTCTCGACGCACGCCCGCCAGTTTGACTCCACTGGCCAGAGTTTTGGATGCTATAGTCAGACGCACACTTCTTCCCAGACTTGGCTACAGAGAGGGACTGACTCGGATGCAGTTATGGGTTGTTCACCACCTCCTCTCACAGACACGGTTTGATATATGGGATCTCATACTTAGTGAGATGGAGGACACCATAGCTGAGGGCTTTAAGGGTAATCGTCAGCTGCCCTATGCACACTGGATCTGCTTCCTTATCAGATCATCTATTCAGCTGCCAGCAGAGATCCGAGCTGAGATATCAGATACTACCACTGCTTTTCCTGAGTATGATATCCGTCAGCTTTGGACGTCAGTTACCAGAGATCAGGCCCCAGTGCCAGGACAGCGTGTGCGACCTGAGGTACCTGAGACAGCAGCTGAGCAGGACGTCACAGTTGATGAGCTTGCAGAGGCAGAGCTTGCAGATCTTGACGCTCAGCCTGCTGACCTTCCTGAGGATGGGACATCTGACAGCACTGATGAGGACTACCAGCCCATCCCCAGGTACCGGTCCCCTCGGTCCCACGACCACGAGGCCGGTGGCTCTGGTTCAGCCTCCCGCACAGACCCAGCCATGGTGGCAATTCTTGAGAGGTTGACCCAGGCACAGGAGCAACAGCAACAGCAAATACAGCGACAGGCTCAGGACACAGCTGCAGCATTTGCACAGATTTAGGCTCGTCAGGACGAGTTTCAGCGTCAGCAGCTTGAAATCCAGAGGCAGCAAGTCGAAATGCAGCGACAGCAATATGAGATTCAGCGACAGACTGCAGCTAGTCAGCAGCAATACTTGGACCTCCTGCGCCACCTAGTCACGGTTGGGGTTCCTCCGCCTACTTCCGTCCTGACTTCTACTTTACCAGCTTCTGATCCATCGAGTCAGGGACAGCCGGGTCACCAGTTCACATCTCCACAGCGGCAGGTTCCCCAGTCTTTCCAGTCCCCGAGCTTCACTCCTATTCACACGGGGTTTACACCATCAGACCAGCCTCGCCCTCACCTCCTGACAGGCACATCTTTCGGTGATTTCAGTGCTACTTACAGCGAGTTGACTGGTCAGCCGACGCCCTCGCATACTACAGTTGCTACTTCTTTAGGGTTGTCAGCTTCAGAGGCAGCTATTCCTCCAGTAACAGGAACTGGTACTACAGAGACTCTACCTTCGTCAGTTGCCTCCACAGATCCTCCTGCTACTGGCTCGCTACAGGCTCAGGTCACTCAGACGGATCCTATCATTACTACTACGACAGTACCTATTCCTGCCGTTCAGACCCAGACAGTTACACAGCCACATGCTTCATCAGAGGGTCAGCCAGATAGCTCAGATTCCGAGGGCGATTCTCTACACTTCATGATTACTCCGCGCACCTCGGCACCCGACACGACTCTATCTGTCCCCCCTTCAGATCCTTAGATTAGTTTTTTTTTCTTTTGGCGCTTGATGCCAAAGGGGGAGAGAGAGTAGGTTCAGGGGGAGTTTTGAGAGTTGTTTTTTTTGTTTTTTCCTGTGTGCTACTTTCATGCATCATGTTTACTTTTCAGTCATTGCATTCATGTGACATGTCATTGAGAGATAAACCTTGAGTCTTAATGTTTCATCCTGTTAGTGTTATCTCTTGTCACCGTTGTTAATTATAGCTCTAGGTTGTGCTTCCGTGCCTTACTCCGATAAATTATGAGCTATATCCGTTTGTGTACTAACGCTTTTTGTCTTATCTTATGAGTACACTCTTTTGGCTTGGGACACATAAGCAATTCCTTTCACTTCTCTACTTATTGCTTGTTGCTTATGTGAACCATGCATGCTCAAAAACCTCAACTCAAATCTTTCATTTCTCAGTGTTGTCATCAATCACCAAAAAGGGGGAGATTGAAAGCATCTAGGCCCCCGAGGTTTGGTTTCGGCAATTGATGACAACACTTTATTACCATGACTAACGTGTGTTTTGCAGAAACTTTGGTAAGTTAGGTCATGGAGGTTTTAACTGCTTTGGGCACCATGGTATTCATGCCCCTTGATGGAAATCGTTTCGGTTTTCAAAAGAGTGACGTCAAGATTAAGGACGGTTAGTTCCGGATGTCAAGGTGTTGAGAGACATTTGGAATAGTCGTTAGGATCTTCGTTTTTCTCTTTTGGCCGTACTATAAAGGGGGGCATGAGCGAGTAGCTTGACCTAGGCGAGTCCTATGTTTAGGTGTGGTGCACACTTGTTAAACTTGGCGCTAGGCAGCTCTAGAATAGCTCAAAGTTCAGTTGGGAGCAACTTGGTTGAAGTTGTAACGCTTTTCAGAGAGTTTCGGGTCTTTTTCCCGTGACCGGACGCGGTCCTCGGCATGACCGGACGCGTCCGGTCAGTTCAGTTCCGCGACTGGGGTTTCAGCTCTGAGCACCGGACGCGGTCCTCGCGAGGACCGGACGCGGTGGTCAGAAGTCAACACGTGTCACTTAAGGGAAACACCCGATCGGACGCGACCTGGGTGTGATCGGCGCGTCCGGTCATAGTCCAGTAAGGTCCTGAGACGACCGGACGCGTCCGGTCATCACCGATCGGACGCGGTAGCGCGTCCGGTGCGAGTACAGTAAGCTCCACGCACGATCAGACGCGTCCGGTCACCCCTGACCGGTGCGTCCGGTCATTTAGGTGTTTTTTGGTGTTTGACCGTTACGAGCGACCGGCGCGTCCGGTCAGTACGACCGGCGCGTCCGGTCAGCTCGAGTTTTGCTAAGTCAGCAGGTAACGGTTCGTTTCGTCTGTGGGGTGTATAAATACATCCCCACCACCTCTTTTAGAGGTCTCTTGCTCATTTGATCAGCTGAAAAACACCTTTGAAGTGCAAGGTAGTGCAAGAGCACTAGTGAGGATAGAGATTTGAGAATCAAAGCTTGAGAGTTCCTCACTAGCGATTAGAGAGTAACAAGTGTGCATCCACTTTCTCATTTAGGCTCGTAGAGGTCAAGTGAGAGTTCTAGCTTGTTACTCTTGGTGATCGCCATCACCTAGACGGCTTGGTGGTGATTGAGAGTTTGGTGTTCATCCGGCGGAGCTTGTGGATGACCCAACTCATCTTGTGAGCGGTTGTGGGTGATTCACCGCGACGGAGTGTCAAAGAATCAACCCGTAGAGAGCACTTGATCCTTGCGCGGATCAAGGGGGAGCAACACCCTTGCGCAGGTGCTCCAACGAGGACTAGTGGGGAGTGGCGACTCTCCGATACCTCGGAAAAACATCGCCGTGTTCCTTGCCCCTTTACATTCAAGCATTTACTTTCTCGTATTTACTTACATTGCTTGTTTACATTCCTAGACTTGCCATGCTAGACTAGGATTGGAAACTAGGGTGCAAAACTTTGTATCGGTAGACTCACTAGGAACACAAGTAGACACTAGGGGTGAATTCCAGCTTGTAGGATTTATTCCTTGCATTTATTTTTAGAAAAGCCCAATTCACCCCCCCTCTTGGGCATCTTGATCCTTTCAGTGTAGTTGAGAGAAAGAACCGGACTTTGATCACCCTTGCAAGAACAATGCTAGATGAGTACAATACACCGAAAAAATTGTAGGCCAAGACAATCAACACCGCATGCTATGCTTCAAATCGCCTCTTCCTACAAAAGTTTCTTGGCAAGACTCCCTATGAGTTGCTAAATGGGAAGAAGCCAGACGTCTCATTCTTCCGGGTGTTTGGTTGCAAATGCTACATCTACAAAAAGCGTCAACACCTAGGGAAGTTTCAAAGACGTTGTGATATTGGCTTTCTTGTTGGTTACTCATCAAAGTCCAAAGCATATAGAGTATTTAACCATGCCACCGGTTTGGTTGAAGAAACATATGATGTGAAATTTGATGAATCTAATGGCTCCCAAAGAGCAATTGAGAATTGAGATGATGTAGGTGATGAACCATTGAAGGAGGCAATGAAGAATATGCCGGTAGGAGACATCAAGCCTAAAGATGATGAAGATGATGTACAAATTATCAATCCACCATCTTCATCACATGTGCCTCAAGATGATGATAAGAATGAGAGAGTTGAAAATAAAGACACTCATATCTCTCATGAACAAGCTGAGGCACAAGCTCAAGATGTTGATGCTCCCCAACCATCTCCTCAAGAGGTTGATAGAAGAAATTCACCTCTACTTCAAGCACATCCACAAGATCTCATCATAGGAAGTCCTACAAAGGGTGTAATGACTCGATCTCAAAAGCTTGCTTTATTTGTTGAACATCACTCTTTTGTCTCTTGTCTTGAACCTAAGAATGTAGAAGAAGCTCTTCAAGATCCGGATTAGGTGAATGCTATGCACGAAGAATTGAACAACTTCACCCGTAATCAAGTTTGGACACTTGAAGAGCATCCAAAAGGTGCAAGAGTCATTGGAACTAAGTGGATGTTCCAAAACAAGCAAGATGACCAAGGCATAGTAGTGAGGAACAAGGCAAGACTAGTTGCAAAGGGGTTCTCTCAAGTTGAAGGTCTTGATTTTGGAGAGACCTTTGCACCCGTTGCAAGACTTGAAGCCATTCGTATCCTTCTTGCATATGCATCACATCATAAAATGAAACTATATCAAATGGATGTGAAAAGTGCTTTTTTAAATGGCTTCATAAATGAACTAGTCTATGTTGAACAACCTCCCGGGTTTGAAGACCCTAGATATCCTAATCATGTTTATAGGTTGTTCAAAGCGCTATATGGGCTCAAGCAAGCCCCTAGAGCGTGGTATGAGCGTCTCCGGGACTTCCTCATTGAGAAGGGCTTTACTATTGGGAAAGTTGACACCACACTATTCACTAAGAAGCTTAATGGGGAGATCTTCATTTGTCAAGTCTATGTTGATGATATCATCTTTGGATCAATAAATGAAGATTATTGCAAGGAATTTGGTGAATTGATGTCAAAGAAGTTTGAGATGTCTATGATTGGTGAGCTAAATTCTTTCTTGGTTTTCAAGTCAAACAAATGAGAGAAGGGATTTTCATCTCTCAAGAAAAGTATACTAAGGATCTTCTCAAGAGATTCAAGATGGAAGAGTGTAAGCCAATCAAGACCCCTATGCCATCAAATGGACATCTCGACCTAGATGAGGGAGGTAAACCAATTGATCAAACTCTCTACCGTTCTATGATTGGTAGCTTGTTATACCTTACCGCATCTAGGCCCGATATCATGTTTAGTGTGTGCATGTGTGCTCGCTTTCAAGCGTGCCCTAAAGAACCTCACCTAAGTGCCGTAAAAAGAATATTAAGATATCTTAAGTACACCCCAAGCATCGGTTTTTGGTACCCCAAAGGAGCTAGATTCTAACTAGTTGGCTATTCCGATTCGGATTATGCCGGTTGCAAAATTGATAGAAAAAGCACATCCAGAGGGTGCCATTTGCTTGGGAGGTCTTTAGTATCTTGGTCATCTAAAAAGCAAAATAGTGTGGCTTTGTCCACCGCCGAGGCGGAATACATTGCTGCGGGGGCTTATTGTGCACAAATCTTATACATGAAACAAACCCTCCTAGACTATGGAGTTGTTCTTGATAAGGTGCCACTTTTATGTGATAATAAAAGTGCCGTTAAAATTGCTAATAATCCGGTACAACACTCACGCACCAAGCACATTGATATCCGCCACCACTTTTCTAAGAGATCATGTTGCTAAAAATAATATATCACTAGAAGGTGTAAGAAGTGAAAATCAATTAGCGGATATTTTCACTAAACCTTTGGATGAGGCTACTTTTTGTAGGTTGAGAAGTGAACCAAATGTGCTTGATTCTAGTAACTTTTAAAAATGAGCTTGTGTTGTCCCTTTCATTGCATTGTATCATATGTCATGTTTAAATTTCCGCAATGCATCTAGGACTTGTCTAACACAGTTACGATAACCCTCCTTTGGAGGAGTGAAGAAGCCTAACTGTGGATCAAACTTGACAAGCAACCTAGTCTTACCTTCTCGCTTTGCATTGCATATGCATGGTTGTTGCTTTGTCGTTTCTTTTCGATTTTGTTTTGAGCAACCTCTATGTTCGTCCATGAATAGAGAGAGCATTTGACGCTCCCAAGAGTTCATAAACTTTATTGCGTGGCCATACGTTGCTCCTCGGGTGTTTATTGCATATTTTTCCTAAAAATAATACTAGCCTAAGGCAAAATATTTTGAAAAAACTTGAGGGTTTGAGAGAGGTCCCTCATATCAGGTTCCAATTGGTGTTTATTTGAGTCTCTTTAAATTGTAACTTGATTGGGAGGAGTCGCGTCGAAGATCGGTTTGAAGAAAGGTGTTGTAGAGCGACCGGACGCTGGACCGGATGCGTTGCTGCTTCATCACTGCGTCCGGTCCTGGTGACCACCAGCGTGTCCGGTCATCCCGAAGAACTTCTCAAGGATATGTGACCGGACGATGCACCGGACATGACGTTCTGACCACCGCGTCCAGTCCCGGTGACCACCACCGCGTCCGGTCATGCGTGTTGGGTTCCTAGGCAATCTCTGACCGGACTCTGTTACCGTCCGATCATCTCAAACCGGATGCGTCCGGTTGAGCCAGGAGCTTACTGGACTTTGATCGGACGCTGCTCCACCGCGTTCGGTTAGTCTACCAGCACGTCTGGTCATCACGTGAAAAGCGGATCTAAGCCTTTTTAACCGTACATCCCGATCTATTTTTTTTGGTCGTCTCCGTTTTCTCCTCTAGCTCCGCCGCGCCTCCTCCCGCACCGCCGTCGACCGCCGCAGTCACGCCGCCCTGCTGCAGCCACGACGCCGCGCCTTCTCCCGCGCAGCCATAGCTCGCTTCTCAGCCGCGCGCGCCGCTTCTCCTCCCGCGCCACCGTCGACCGCCACAGTCGCGCCGCCCTACCGCAGCCGCGACGCCGCGCCTTCTCCCGTGCAGCCACTGCTCGCTTCTCAGCCGCGCGCGCTGCTTCTCCTTCTGCGCCGTCGCTTTTCCTCCCCGCGACCGTGGAACGTCTCCAGTAGCCATAGCCGCGCCACCGTCCGCGTGCACCTCCGAACCCTAGCCCTAGCTCGCTACTCGCCGCAGCCAAGCCAAGCCACGCCAGCTTTGCTCATCCACTGCCAGGGTTTTGACCTAACCCTAACGGTCGTGACGTCTTCGACATCTCTCCATGAAAGGTCTTTCGTGCGACTTCGTCTTCGCAAGGTTGTTCCACATTACCTTGATCTTTTCTTTTGGATTGCCGATGAAATCCCATCGAATTCTAATGCATCCTTTGATCTTATCGGCACTCTAGCGCTTGTCGGTCGTTTCCGGGGAACCCTAGCGCGTCAAGGTCTCTTACCTTCTCATCGAAGTTTCGCTCATCCGAGGTAGCTATCACGATCTATTCTTTTCTTATCTCGTATGCTTGCTTTCATAAGGACCTTGCTCGTCTGGTAGTTAAAATATAATGCTTAATAGTAGCTCTATCTATTCCATCTTTATAGAGGGTCTTGTTAGTGCTCTGTGTGTGTGTGTAGTGATCAGCTTTGAATCCGAGGTCAAGCCTACGGATACGGATTGATACCAAGCCTCACGAGTGTCAGTTCACCATCTTGCACTATCAGTATTTTCTCAGTCATAGAGGTTGGTCAGTATGGTTTGCTGCAAGAATGCTGGTGGTGGACCGAGTGACAGGGACAAAAGTCCTCCCAAGGTGACAGAGGTTGCCCGTGGCAAGCGCAAGAAGTTAGCCATCAAGAAGAGAAAGAGGACACCCACTGAGGCAGAGATAGCACAGACCATCACTGATGCAGCAGAGCGTGCAGAGAGAGGTGGCAGGAGTAGTGGGATTCACATTGGCGAGCGTCGCTTTCATCTTGAAGGTTGACAGCTCGGTACTAAGGCCACAGAGGGGATAGAGGATCCACCTGCAGAGCAGCCCACAGAGGACACAGAGGAGATAGAGGAGTAGACCGCTCAGACTCCACCGCGTCGTCGCTCAGAACGTACGCGTGCTCAGGTGACTCCTAGGCCAGAGGGCCAGCGTCGTGGAGGTTGTCCACCTCCCAGGGCTCGAGGTCACCCTCCAGTCGAGCACTTTGACTTGAGGGGAGCTACAACACGCCAGGTACAGGCTCTCAGGTTTGTTGAGGTTAGTCGGTAGTTCCCACCTCAGTGGGACCCCTGAGCTTCAGAGTGCTTCTACACACCTCTGCACGAGGATTTCTACAGAGCTTATGTTGTCAGCGGGATTGCATTCAGACCTCAGAGAGTGTCGTCTTGAGGCTTTAGTTGAGGTTGTTGGTGAGCAGCTTCGTCCACACTTGTCCTTTCTACCTGGTCTGTCAGACTTTCTAGGATGGACTAGAGCTTACTGCGGGACTTGGGTCAGAGAGTTCTACTCCTCACTTTGGATTGACCCTGCTCACGAGTTCATACACTTTGCATTTTGAGGCTGTGACCGCAGATTGTACAGCACCAGGGTACGGGAGATTCTCAGACTCTCTGCTTCAGAGACAAAAATTCACCAGCTGTGTTTTGGACAGACTTCACCACCGAGACGTCCTCACGGAGGTACAATACCACCTACAGATATGATCGGACCTTGCTTCCATGAGCCGTTTGGCGAGGGGTCCAGACGTACACCTGCCAGCTTGACACCCCTTGCCAGAGTGCTTGATGCCATCGTGAGGCGGACTCTTCTACCGAGTCTAGGATACAGAGAGGGCCTGACATGTATGCAGCTCTGGGTGGTTCATCACCTCATCTCACAGACACCGTTTGATATTTGGGATCTGATGCTATGTGAGATGGAGGACACTTTAGCAGTGGGTTTTAAGGGTCACCAGCAGTTACCTTATGCACATTAGATTTGCTTCATCATTCGATCTGCGTGTGACCTGCCTGCAGAGATTAGAGCTGAGATATGTAATACCACTACTGCATTCTCAGAGTATGATATCCGATAGTTGTGGACTTCTGTGACTAGAGAGCAAGCACCTAGGCCGGGACAGCGTCAGAGGCCAGAGGTTCCAGAGACAGCAGCTGAGCAGGACAAGACCGTTGAGGGTCTTGCTGAGGCCGAGCTTGCAGATCTTGATACTCAGCCAGCTGATCCAGTTGAGGATGATGCCACTGACAGCACTGACGAGGACTACCAGCCCATTCCTCGGTACCGCTCTCCTCGGTCTCACGACCATGAGGCCGGTGGTTCAGGATCAGCCTCCCGCTCAGACCTAGCCATGGTGGCTATACTTGAGAGGCTGACCCAGGCCCAGGAGAGGCAGGAGGTTCAGATGCAGCGACAGGCTCAGGACATAGTAGCTGCATTTGCACAGATTCAGGCTCGTCAGGACGAGTTCCAGAGGCAGCAGCTAGAGTTTCAGAGGCAGCAGCTAGAGATGTAGAGGCAGCCACCCAGCAACAGTATCTTGAGCTCCTGCGACATCTCATCACTGTTGGGGTTCCTCCACCACCGTCTGTCCTTACTCCTGCACTACAGTCCAGTGGACTTCAGAGTTAGGGATAGCCGAGTTTTCAGTTTACCTCTCCCCAGCAGCAGGTCCCTCAGACTTTTCAGTCCCCGAGCTACACTTCTATTCAGATGGGGTTCACTCCACCAGCTCAGCTCAGACCTCATCTTCTATCGGGCACTCCTTTCACTGACTTGAGTGCCTCCTACAACGAGTTGACTGGTCAGCCTACACCCTCACACACCACTATTGTGACTTCTTTAGGGATGTCGGCTTCTGAGACTGTGGCTTTTCTAGTGTTAGGGGCAGGGACTATAGAGACAGTACCATCGTTAGTTGCCTCGATAGATCCTCCCACAGTTGGTACTTTTTAGGCTCAGGTGACAGAGACTGCTCCTATTGTTGCTACTACGGCTTCAGCTCCTGCACCTGCTCCATAGACCCAGACTGCTTCACTGCCACGTCTATCTACAGAGGGTCAGCCTGACAGTTCAGAGTCTGAGGAGGATACTTCACAATTTGTGATCACTCCGCGCTCCTCGGCACCCGACACGACTGCTTCTGTTCCTCCGTCGGATCCTTAGCTTTGTTTTTTTGGCGTTTGATGCCAAAGGGGGAGAGAGTAGATTCAGGGGGAGTGTTGATAGAGTGTTTCATTTTCTTTGTGTGCTACATTCATGCATCATGTTTATTTACTCGCCCTGCATTTTGTGATTGTGTGCTTGTGAGACTTTATTATATATCATGTCACTTAATTGGTTTTAGCTCATAAGGTTGTGCTTCCGTGCCTTACTCTGATTTCATATGAGCTATATTTTATGTGTACTAACATTCATGTTTTATCTTGTGAGTACACTCAATTGCCTTGGAACACATAAGCAATTCCTAACCCCTTGTGCTTATTGCTTTTTGCTTATGTGAACCAAGCATGTTCGAAAACCTTAACTCTTAAATCTTCTGAATCTAAGGGTTGTCATCAATCATCAAAAAGAGAGAGATTGAAAGCATCTAGGCCCCGGGAGTTGGTTTCGGCAATTGATGACAACACATTATTACCATGACTAACGTGTGTTTTGCAGAAACTTTGATAAGTTAGGTCATGGGGTTGATAACTGCTTTGGGTACTATGGTATTCATGCCCCTTGATGGAAATCGTTTCGATTTTCAAAGGATCAACGACAAGATTAAGGACGGTTAGTTTCGGATGTCAAGGTGTTGAGTTACATTCGGAATAGTAGTTAGGATCTTCGTTTCTTTCCTTTGGCCGTACTATAAAGGGGGGCATAAGCGAGTAGCTTGACCTAGGTGAGTCTTTTGTTTAGGTGTGGTGCACACTTGTCAAACTTAGCACTAGGTAGCTAAGGTAAAGCTCAAAGTTCAGTTGGAAGCAACTTGGTTCAAGTTGCGTCGCGTTTCGAAGTCGTTTGAGCCATTTACCCTTGACCGGACGCGGTCTTTGTCACGACCGAACGCGTCCAGTCAGTACTAAAAGTCACTGCGCTTTCCACCTGGTTAACCGGACGCGGTCCCTGCGAGGATCGGACGCGTTGATCAGTCTGACACGTGTTCCAGAGGGTAAAAGTCTATTCGGACGTGACTGGAAAATGATCGGACGCGTCCGGTCACGTTCTAGTAAGGTACTTAGCTGACCTGACGCGTTCGGTCTTCATTGATCGGACGCGACCGAGCGTCAGGTCAAAGTACAGTAAGGTTCTTGCATGACTGGACGCGTCCGGTCACCCCTGATCGGTGCGTCCGGTCACTCAGCGATGTCGTTTAGTTTTTCGACCGTTACACTCGACCGGCGCGTCTGGTCACATCGACCGGCGCGTCCGGTCAGTGCGTGTATTGCTGAGTTGGCAGGTAATGGTTGGATTTGTCTGTGGGGTGTATAAATACATCCCCTCCACCTCTTTTAGAGGTCTCTTGCTCATTTGTTCAGCTGAGAAACACCTTTCAAGTGCAAGAGCCATAGTGAGGGTAGTGATTTGAGAATCAAAGTTTGAGATCCCTCATTAGTAACTAGGGAGTAGCAAGTGTGCATTCATCTTCTCATTAGGCTTGTTGAGGTCAAGTGAGAGTTCTAGCTTGTTACTCTTGGTGATCGCCATCACCTAGACGGCTTGGTGGTGATTGGGAGTTTGTTGATCATCCGGCGAGCTTGTGGATGACCCAACTCATCGTGTGAGCGGTTTTGGGCTATTCACCGCGACGGAGTGTCGAAGAATCAGCCCATAAAGAGCACTTGATCCTTGCGCAGATCAAGGGGGAGCTACACCCTTGCGCGGGTGCTCCAACGAGGACCAGTGGGGAGTGGTGACTCTCCGATACCTCGGGAAAACATCGCCGTGTTCAAAGTCTTTCCCTTTGTACAAATCAAATCTGTTACAAATCAAATCTGTTACAACGAGGACAATTGAGCTACACTAAGTTCGTGACAAAGTCTTTCCCTTTGTACAAATCAAATCTGTTACAAAATCATATCAAATTACAATTACAACTCAGATTAAACTGACAAAACTAGCTAAGCTGTTTTTTCCAAACCTAGTTAAGCCAGATTTTGTAGTCTCTCTCCCTATGGCCACACTCCCTCATTTGGAGTTCAAATTAGAAGCATATACATTTCGATCGTCTCAACAAAAACTACGCAATGACAAAGTCTATAATATAATTTGAGACTTCTACAAAACCAGTTAAGCCGGGTTAGGAAACTGAATAAACCTGTTTCCCAGATATCCTCGCTGTCGCTACTGATGTAGCAAGCTTTCTCCACTCTAGTCTCTATGCAACACGTAACACATACTCCAATAGTAAAAATGAATGCATATATCACTTTTTAAGGAGTCATTTTTTTAAATAATTTTTAAGTCTGACCATATAAAGAAGTACTACTATTTCTAATGTAACGAGTACTCCCTCCTCTTGTTCCGAGAAAAAAAAACAAAAAGAATAAAATAATCCCAACAAAAGATGCAATTATGGGATACGTGCCCACCAAGCTGACTCAAGTTTGACTAAGTTTATAGTAAATAATATTAACATTTATGTCTCCAAATAAATTTATTATAAAAATATATTCTATAACTAATCTAATGATACTTATTTTGTATCATAAATATTAGTATTTTTTATATAAATTTAGTTAAAGTTCAAACTGTTTAACTTCTCGAAAAACGAGAATTGCATGTTTTTTTGGACGGAGAGAGTATCATTAGATTATTAGTAGAATATATTTCTATAACAAATATTTGGAGATACAAATATTCATACAGTTCATTCTTTTTTAGGACCGAAGAAGGATTAGGACAAAGGGAGCAGGCAATTCAGATCACCCCTTAGTTTTTCTTTGCTTTGGTAGATCCCTCCCCGTCTTGGGAGTTCAGTGGTTCACAGTTCTCAAGAAATGGGTAATCCGTGTAGCCAATGACAGGATCATCGGTGTAGAAGGTTGATCGATCGTACTTGTTCAGGGGAGCATTCAGATGGAATCTCCTCGGCAGGTCAGGATTCGCCAAGAATAAGCGGCCGTATACAACCATGTCGGCATATCCATCAGCCACAACTCTGTTCCCCTCTTCCCCGTCGTAACCTCCACCAACCATGAAAGTTCCCTTGAATGCCTTCCTCATTTCGTGCAGCCTGTGTGGGATTTTCATCTTGCCATCCACCATGACCATCTCAGGTTCCACCGCACTGCAGTACAGGATATTGTATCTGTTCAGTTCCTGAGCCATGTAGACACCCAACCTGTCTGGGTCCGAGTCATGGCAACCAAGGTAATTGGCATAAGGAGAGAGGCGGATCCCCACTCGGTCTGACCCAATCTCAGCCACCACAGCATCAACTACCTCAAGGGCAAAGCGACAGCGATTCTGTATGCTGCCTCCATACTTGTCAGTGCGGTCATTGACACTGTCTTTCATGAATTGCTCGAGAAGGAAGCCATGAGCACCATGGATTTCAACCCCATCAAAACCTATATTTGATACGTGTTATGATTCTGATCACGTAAGGTCCTTGTACATGTTTCAGAAGGTACAGCATGGTAATAGAATATCTAATCTTTGTAATCGAACAAACCAAGAACCTATAATATTTGTAATCAAACAAACCAGGAACCCTCTTACAGAAGTTAACTACAATTTAAATTCTATTTTTACAGCATCTAATTATTATGAGCAAGTAAATTTCATCCTGAAAACAAAGAGTAGTGATGCTTTTTCTTATTTGCTTTTTATTTTCTATTATGTTGACTTTCAGCTTACCAGCATCCACTGCATTTCTTGCAGCAATTCTGAAATGATTGATTACATTGGGGATCTCTTCTATGGTTAAGCGTCTTGGAATGGGGAAATCCATGTGGTCATCTCCATTCTTTTCCACTGGCTTATCTGTGCTGGAGATGGGTTCTTTCTCTGGTAATAAAAAGATAATCATCCCTCAGAATCATTGGTTCCAAATATTCATAATCAATTAAGCTGAATGACTAAAGTAAGAGATGTTAATGAAATAATTAATTTTTTCAGTTCAGTTTTGGAACACAGGGTAGGTGAGGCTCCTGTGGTTGCAGGTGCACCAAACCTGAAAAGATTTCTTGCAGAAGATACAAGATGGCCTATAAAAGGCTTTGATGGAACCACAAACCCTAATATTAAGTTTGAAGCATTCTGCTGCAGGTGGAGGGTAGCGTCAAGTGTGATATCAGCACAGCATTCACCAAACATCATCACATTCATTATGGTGGTCAATAGAAGGAAATGGAAGGGGTCAGGTAAGAAATGTTTACCCATATCAGATGCTCTTCCTACATGCCAAATCTGGCAGAAGAATATTCCACCTTTTGCATGTACTGCATCCACAACAGGCTTCCAGGCCTCTACTTGTGCCTTGGTCCAAATCCCTGGGGTGTGTGGAATTAAACTCATCCCTTGAGCATCAGATGACACCCCTGTGGCTTCAGCAATCAGAAGACCGCCCTCTGTAGCCCTCTGTGAGTAGTACAATATGGCATGCGATTGTGGAAGATTGCCATATGATCTGGCTCTTGTCAAGGGTGCCAGTACAGTTCTGCATGAAGATGAAGAAAGTGATCATAAAGAAGATGCCACTTAGTTCTGAGGCATGATAATTACTGTGCCAAGTGCAATACATCAACCTTAAGGCTTTTAAATTTCAATAGGGACTTTAGAGTTTTCATAAGCCTAACGGATCAGTGTGTGTGCAGGACATGGTTGTCCATACTTGATTTAGACCGGACATCCATTTTAAACATGTATTTCTCCAAGAGTATTCCAGTGCAAGTGGCAATTAGTGCAAAACAAACTATTTTATAAACCGAAGAAAATTAATCTCCATAGCAGAGCTGGAGCAATTTGCAGGTCAGTAACACAACTGATGCATGGGAAAGTTTGAAGAGCAGATGAGAGCAAGGAAATTGACATACCAAGTCATCCAAGTCTACTGAAACTCTAGCATGTCTAACTAACCTGTGTGAAAACCTGAATCTTTCTGTTTCATAAGGACTCAGAAGAGGTATATTTTCCATGATCGCTTTCCTTGCTCCTCAGCTGCTACTCCCCAAGAGGGACATGGAGTGGCTTACCAATAGGATGGCACTTACAACAGACTCTCAGAGCCTAACAGATACTATATAAAGGCAAAAAGGATGCTGGTGGGGAAAGGCAGGTAGGTAGGACATAAATAAATTTCCAGGGTACTAATGCTAAAGCAGAACTGGACAAGGCTGGTGGTTGAGGTCACAGGATCGAGACCCCATTCTACTTTGAAACATATTCTCTCTCTTTTTTTTTTTGGTTCAAAATAAGTAAAACGGAAAAAAAAATGAGGCACAGGAATCTCAGATGATTTTAACCGCCTGATGAAATATAAGTTAATCAAGTGATCTTTCTTTGTAAAATTAGGAATCATATGAGAAAATCTTACTGATGTCAGATTCTCTTCAGGATAGCAAATCTGGTGAAAGAATATCCCCACACTTCACAAACACAACATTGTCAGCTAGCTTCCAAACCTCTAGTTGTTTGAAGTTGCACTTATGCCTTAAGATTCAGATGATAAACATGTGGCTTCTGTCAGGCCTCCCCATTTAGTCATTTGCTAGCAGGGCAAGACTGCACTATGATCTTTATCTTGACGAAAATGTGATAAATAAAGGGCTTGACCTGCCAGTTTGTTATTCAGTATGCCAGTTACCAAGTTGACTGCACTACAAATACATAACTTGACCTCCCAGTAGATGATAATCCATCCATCCATAGTTGATAAGTGTATTTGTTAGTTTCACGGAGGCCAAGAGCCATTTAATCCTCATTGGTCCAGCCTCATTGCTCACTGTCATTGGTTCGCCTCCGTCTCTGAACAATTTTCACCCAGACGCAGGGTCTTGGTCCACACGCAACCCCAGTAAAAGGTGCCTGCCAGCAGTATATGCTGATCAATCTTGGATCTTTCCATTTTGCAAATGTGCGGATCAAATATGGGTGAAGGGAGTACGGGAGTGTGTCTCGTGTTTGATTTTTACTTGTGAACTCACAAGAGTATATATTATTTTGTACCTAACATTAGTCCCCAAAAGTTCTCAATATATTATGAGCAAACCAAACCTTGAAATATGCAATCATTTTATATCAAATATCCATTTTGTGATCATGCTTGTACTGTTCTAAAGTCTCTGCACTTCCAATAATAAAAATTGAAAACCAAACAGCACTGAACTGAATCTCCAAGGAAAAGAGCAGAAAATTAATTATAATACAGATAGACCAGTTCATACAATATATGTAACTATTAAGAGTGATTACCATTTGATGCATTTTCTCCGGTGCATTGCAGGCAACGGAAAGCATTCTGATTGTTGAAGTATAAAGCCCAATCAGTTAATTAACAAGTCAAAACATGAAAACTTACTGAGACTGGTCAACAACAAACAATTGATGCTGAAAAGTTCCAAGAGAAAAGAATGGAACAGAAATACAACAAGACAGCATCACGTATCTATTCGAGGAAATTGTAGTGCAATTGAATTGACAGTAGGTTGAGGTGTATAGTTATTTTATTTTAGTATATGAAGAAAATAAAAAGTTCAAACCATCACATGAACAAACGTAATGGATTTGAAGGTTCAAAAAAATATGGATGCATCAAAAATAAAGAAAAAGAAAAAAAGAAAAAGAGAGGAATAACAAGCTTGCTGATTAAGTCATTCATAGTTACCAAAATTCTTACGACAGAATGGTTGCTCAGATGACTGACCTGTGAAAAAAGGTGAAATTCCCATTTTAACAGAGTAGGTTTCATCTTCTCTCCCTCTATTGACCTTTTGCTATTGCTGCTCCTCTCTGAAAGGAACAGGAACATGATGGTTTGCAATACAAATGCTCAGTACCTTGCTATTCTCCAAGGTTAGTCCTAGTGCATTTACCTGATGCTTTTTTTTTCCTAGTGCGCTTACCTGGTGCTTTTTTATTTCCTCCAGTCTGTTTCTGGTTATCAAACAGCATATATTTCTGTTATTACAGTAATGGAAATGGGGAGTTTCCTCGTTTCAAAAAAAAAAGGAAAAAGGCTAACAGCCTAACAGTCCTTGGCCTTAGATGGCTTTGAAACAAATGTAAAGAATCTCAAAGATGTAATAACAAATAGTGGAACAAGAAAATGCATGACTAAATGCAATTTCCTAACCAGACAATGAGCCATGAGCCTTAACCATTTTCTGCATGTTGATGGCTGCTGGTAGGACTGCACAGAACAAAACAGCCTCCAGTGGAATTCATGTGACATTCCAATAGAACTGAAAATTTTCTGTGGAGTCATATTCTAGAATGTTTGTAGGAGTGAACATATAAAATTAAAAAGCCTAGAAGGCTTCAATTCAATCTTAAGTTCATTCAGTAAAACATAGTGCAAACACTATTCTTTGTCTGCTACTCTGTTATATACAGCTTCCTGTGTTACTGATAGAACATTAGGTTGTTAATCCTCCTTGAGAGTCGACCAACACAGGAATGAGTTCAGAACAACAAAGTTCACTGTATTAATTAGATCCTCTAGCTCATCACTAGCAATCATTTTGAATAGTAAAAATGTGCACACAACCAAGGCTACTGGAATGTGACAAAAAGAACATTCAAATTCATGGCGCCGCCCTCTCTTCCAAGTTAGTGTTCCTTGTTTTCCTCAGCCATTTCCCTTTTATAGGCCTGCAACCGTTCTTTAAATTTCTTGCTCTCCTCAAAGTTTGCCTTCCTCTTCAAAGCTTTCTGAATTTCACAAAGAACAAAACAGCATTTAGGGAAGCGGAAAACCAACATCATCAGTTCCCACATAGGAACAGATAAGAAAATGTTATCATCAATTCTCACAGGACCCAAAAGAACAAGAATCGGTACCTCCTGCCGGAAGCATTGGTCTAGCTTAATCTTAAGATCTGTGCACTCGCCAAAGAACTTCTTAACCGGGTGATTCACATGGCACTTCTGGAATGCTTCGATAATCTGGGTGATAAGTGGACATTAGCTGCATGAAAAATTGAGCAAAATACAGATTCCAACCACCGAAGCTTTAAACAGAACCAGACATAAGCACATCCATATACCTCAGCACACATAGGATGCCTGTGTAAGGTTAGTGGGGGATGCATCTCCAGGGATGTTTAAACGCAAGCCTGCATGATCGCTGACCATGTTAGACAAAGAATGGGAGTTCGATTCAACAATCAATTTTTTTGAAAAACAAAGTAATTAGTAGCTATTCACACTGTAAACAAAATTAACAAATCCGCGATGGATTTGGAGTATCCAGGGCGGACCCAGCAAAGCGCATGGGTGTACACCCGGAATTTTTTTTCCCCAAAAATAAATCGAAGTTAGTAGACATACATGTACACTACACTTAATTAGATCAGATCCCATATACAAATAACTAAGTTAGGGGAAGAGAAGGGTAGGCGTACCTATTGGGTGCTCGGCGGCGGCGAAGGGTCCGACGACGACGACCTGGGCACCTGGCGGGCGGCGGCGGCTGTCGCCCAGTCGTCGCCACGAGAGAGAGAGAGAGAGAGAGCGCACGCAGGGGACAACGGGAGAAGTGGAGAACCACGACTCCGAGTCTCCGAGAGAGTGAGCGTACGGGGTAGGGGAGGTTTTTTTTTAACTCAAATATACTCAATTCTAAATTGCAAGACGTTCTAGATACATTATCTTCCCTATAAATAAATTTAGATCCTAGTACTATACATTTATATCCTAGTATATACTCCCTTCGTCTCAAAATAAGTGATGCTATGATATTTGTGCTGATTAGACTTTCTTAAATTTAACTATATTTATAGAAAATATTAGCACCATTTTTATCTTCAAATAAGATTATTATAAAAATAGATTCAATGACCTTTATAATAATTTATATACTATAAATATTAATATTTTTTATATATTTAGTCAAAAGTTGAAAGCGTATGATTTCTTGGAAAGTGAGAACCATATTTATTTTGGGACAGAGTGAGTATCTAAGTACATAGCAAAAGTTATTTAATCTAAAAAAACGTTTTATAATTTGGAACATAAAGTGTATATATTAAAGCATTGAAAACAGAGTACATAAGTTAGGGATAGAAATCTCAATTACATAAAAACGGCCACCTTGGAACTGGGCATGAGACTTTAGGGCTTGGTTCTCATCCTAGCCTGGGAGCCACTGCCAGGCTACGCCATCCAGCCCCCAGGATTAGAGATGGCAACGGGTACCCGAAACCCGAGTACCCGACGGGTATTACCCGATAAAGAGGCGGGTATGGAATGAATTTTCTACCCGTGGGTATGTTATTGGGCAAAATCATATACCCATCGGGTATGCGGGTACGGGTGCGGGTGTATACTACCCATACCCGCATACCCGCGGGTAAGACATACCCGCAAAAATAACTATCAAACCTCAGTTATTTTAGCACATATAAGTCATGAATTTGGCCCATTGAGACATCCACTATATTTCTAGTAGATTGTCTTTGTTGTAATGATACTAATAATATTTGTTAGCATGTTTGTAACTTGTTGGAAGCTTAGAATTATTTATTTTTGCATGTGACTATTTGATATTTTTAGGTAATTTTCGGGTATGTTATCGGGTACGGGTTACCCGTCGGGTGAGAATTACCCGGCGGGTACGGGTATGGAACTATTTTTTTACCCGCATGCGGGTACGGGTAACCCGACGGGTAAAATTTTGCGGGTGCGGGTACGGGTACGGGTGAGCACTACCCGTCGGGTACGTACCCGTTGCCATCTTGACCCAGGATGGTTGCCTAGGAGCTAGGAGGTAGGAACCAAATAGCCCTAACAGCTCCCGATAAGAAAAGCATCCAGAGAGTAGAGCATATCGATATAAATTTAAATAAAATCTCTGATATCAAATCCCACAAAAACTTTGGATGACCATAGCTCGGGAGACGAAGATCTAATCTGGCATAGGGGGTGACAACAAATGAGGAGGACACACCTACTAGTCGGCACGAGGCAACCACTGTCACTGTGCAGGGCGGCGACAAGCACGTCCATCGCTGCAAACAAAGCCTATAGCTTGGGGGTCCCACCGGGACCGACATCGACAAGGACAAGGAGAGCACTTCGAGAAAACCAAGAGCTTCAGCTGCCGAAATGTCAGTGAACGAAGCTAAAAAACATCGATGCTCCAGGACGAAACTGCTGGTGACTCTAAGATCTAAAACTTAGCTAACTAAAAACTAGAGAAGGTGGTCGCATGAGTTGGGTCGGTTCGGTGGGTTTTGTTGGACTCACCACCCTCTCGAGGGAGGGAGAACAAATTAAAATGCACATCGATAGGGACTTGCTACCGAGTGGTCTAAGAACAACTCCAACTAAGCCCTCAAATTTCGATATTGCTACTGTGCGGGCGTTCGTCCCGTCCAGACAGACCCCACATGACGTGACCGACCGTGCCTCGCCTTATCCGACTGCGCCTCGCTCTGCTCGCCCGCTCCTCCACTCTGCTCAACCGACCACGCCTCGCTCTGCTCGCCCGCTCCTCCACTCTCCTGCTGCTGGCACGCAACGCTTGTGCGCCGCCGCCCCTCCCTCCCTCCACGATCTCCATGCCATCGAAGATGAGGGCAACGATGGCGGCTTTCAACGAGCCTCCCCTCCATCCCTCCCTCCCTCAACAACCTCCATGCCACCGGAGAGGAGGGCAACGGTGGCGGCTTCCGGTGAGACGCCCCTCCCTCCCTCCGCGACCTCCATGCCACCGGAGAGGAGGGCGATGCCGGCGGCTTCTGGCGAGGTAGGTGGATCTGAGCCCTCCTCCTCTGGATCTGAGCTCTCCTCCTCCTCCTCTACCTCCTCTGGATCTAGATCTGAGGAACGCCGCGGTGGCTAGGTTTTGGCAAGCTTTGTTGCAGTAGCGTTGTTTTGCTGTTGCAACAAGTATTCTTTTTTGTTGCATTAGTCTTTTTTTCTGATGTTGCATCTCGCATTGTGCTTTGTTTCTGTTGTTGCAGTAGCGTTGTTTTGCTGTTGCAACAAGTGTTCTTTTTTGTTGCATTAGTCTTTTTTCTAATGTTTGCATCTCGCATTGTGCTTTGTTTCTTGTTGTTGCAGTAGCTTTGTTTTGCTGTTGCAACAAGTAATTTTTCTTTGTTGCATTAATCTTTTTTCTGATGTTGATTTCTCGCATTTGCACTTTTTGCTCTATTTTTGTTGCAGCAGCCTTGTTACGATATTGCTACAGCAATATTTTTTGTTGCATTAGTTTCTTTTTCCTGACGTTGCATCTCGTATTGCAGTAGCTTTGTTCTAATATTGTAGTAGACTTGTTCTGATATTGCATCTCGCATTGCGCTTTGTTTGATGTTGCAAACAAGTAATACTTTCTGATGGGAGCGCGATGAGGATGTGACGCACCTAGCATGGGCACGGCGGGGGATGGGCGGAATGACGGGTGCGGGGTTGTTAGAAGGTGCTCGCTGGTGTCAAAGGTGGCACGGTGGCGGTGCATGGCGATGCACCGGCCGTCTACGACCATGACAAGGCCCAGTGAGGATGGCTACAGCTCTACGACGTCGAGGCGAAGCTGACGAGGTAACCCTAGGCATTGGTGAGCTCGATTCCACGCGTGGGTTTCTTCGACGAGAAACACGGTGGCGCTACGGCTCCGATTGAGCTCCGGCGTGGTCACCACTAACCGTAAGGTTACACATGCATCTAATCCATGCCCTATTCTATCAGGAACAAGGGAAGGAACAGAGAGACACTGGAGAGGCCTAGCCACTGTGAGCACGAGCACGGCGGTGCTCCGATGAGGTCTCCATGGCGGGGAGGAAGCAATGCAGCCTCACCACTGCTCGGCTAGCGCAACAAAGATGACGATGAGCTAGAGGGAATGGTGGCGAAGCTGTGGGTGTGCTTTGGCGGGCACCATGAAGACAATAGACTTGGGGACACCATGAAGGAATACAACTTGTTGGAAGTAAAGATCAGCATATTGATGCAGATTATAGTTGGTTCTCATAGGAAGGAAATGGGCCGACTTGGTCAGACGATCAACTATGAACCAGATGGAATCAAAACCCTTCTCTGTCGTTGGCAAACCGATAATGAAATCCATAACGATCTCTTCCCACTTCCAACTAGTAATAGATAGAGGTTGAAGTAAATCAGGCTTCATGTGAATAGCCTTGACTCTACAACAATTATCACACCTAGTAACGTAGGCTGTGATCTCTTTCTTCATTTTGGTCCACCAAAAGGAAGGCTTCAGATCTTGATACATTTTACTACTACTAGGATGAATAGACAATTTAGAAGAATGGGCTTCAGCCATGATTTGGTTCCTGAGTTCCTTGTCCTTGGTCACTACGAGTCGATCTTTGAACCAGAGAATTCCTTTGTCATCAACTCAGAAGTGCTTGGTATCTTGCTCTTTCATCTTCTGTTTGATGTGAAACACACCCACATCAGTCTTTTGAAGCTCGATGATTTGACTTCTAAGAGAGTAATCCACAGTGATATTATGGAGCACAACTAGATGTAAAAGATGGGACAGATGAAAATCTTCGGTGACCAGAGAATTATAATGAGATTTTCTACTCAAGGCATCAGCAACAACGTTTGTCTTACCAGGATGATAGTGCACTTGAAGATTGTTATCCTTGATTAACTTTAACCATCTTTGTTGACACATGTTTAACTTAGGTTGAGTGAAGATGTATTTGAGACTTTTATGATCTGTATAGATATTGCATACATTACCAAGCAAGTAATGTCTTCAAATCTTCAAGACATGGACAACTGTGGCTAACTCTAAATCATGAGTGGGATAGTTGACTTCATGCTTTCAAAGCTGGCATGAGGCATAAGCAATGATCTGGCCTTCCTGCATAAGAATACATCCTAAATCGGTACCTAATGCATCACAAAACACATCAAATGATTTCTCGATATCAGGTTATGCCAAGATAGGAGCAGAGGTCAACAACGTCCGCAAAGTGTGAAAAGCATCTTCACACTCCAGAGTCCAGATAAACTTCTCATCCTATTGAAGTAATCGAGCCATAGGCTTGGCTATTTTAGAGAAATTCAGAATGAAGCGACGATAATAGCCAGCTAAACCAAGAAAACTTTGAACTTCATGAACCGAAGTCGGTGCCTTCCAATCCAGCACTTCTTGTACTTTGGTAGGATTAACAGAAATGCCATCCTCGAACAACACATGGCCAAGGAAAGATAATTTCTTCAACCAGAACTCGCATTTGCTAAACTTGGCATAAATCTTATGTTCATGCAATCGAGTTAAGACAACTCTCAGATGCTCTACATGTTCTTCTTTCATTCTGAGAATAGATGGGAATATCATCGATTAAAACCACCACAAACTTGTCTAACTCGGGCATGGATACTGAATTCATCAGATATATGAAGTGTGCACGAGCATTTGTCAACCCAAAGGATATGACAAGATGCTCATATAGCCCGTATCTGATAGAGAAAGCAGTCTTAGGTATATCTTTAGGATGAATCTTGATATGATGATAGCCAAATCTCAAATCAATCTTGGAGAATACGTTAGCTTTAGACAACTAATCAAACAAAATATCAATGCGGGGAAGAGAAAATTTGTTCTTGATTATGACGGTATTGAGTGGACGATAATCCACGCACATGCGCAAAGATTGATCCTTCTTCTTATTCATAAAGATAGCAGGACAACCCTATGGAGAAGAACTAGGACTAAACCCTTCTTCAAAAGTTCATTCAATTGGTCTTGAGCTCGGCTAATTTGTTGGGTGACATATGATAAGGTCTTCTAGAGATAGGAGCAGTACCCGGAATTAGCTCGATCGTGAATTCCACATCATGATCCGGAGGTAACCTGAGCAAATCATCAGGAAAGACGTCTGGATACTTACACACAACAAGAACATCCGCAATGGCCTTGGCTACAGTAGCATTGGCCATATTGTGGAAGGCAAAATCATGAGGGAGTTGAACTAGAAAGGCTTTCTTATCTACTGGATCCCTCAACATAACAACCTGGGTGGAGGTATTGATTAAAACTCCATTTCCACTCATCCACTTCATCCTTAGGATTACATCGATCCCCACTCCTGGCAAACTACTATATCAACTACAAACTCCCGATCACCTATCTCGATCCGCACATCATTAACTACTTGATTTGTCGAGATATTGTTCCCAGCTTCACTAATGCAATAACCACCCTTGGCTATTGTAATCACCTTCAGGTTATGCTTGGATGCAAAGATGGAACTCACAAAAGAATGCGAAGCACCCGAATCAAAAAGCACGACTATAGGATGTTGGTTAACAAGAAACGTACCAGCCGTGACTACCTCACTAGAAGAAATTTCTTCAATAGTAGTATAGTGAACCCACCCTAACGAACATTTCCTTGATTGGTCTTCCTCTTAGGATAGGGACAACTCTTTGCCCAATGACCAGGCATATTGCAATTCTAGTAGGGCCTGTTGCTTGGTGGGACATTGGAACTACCCTACCCTGAATTATTCTTAGGAAGAGCAACAATGTACCCCTTGCAAACGCTGATCTTGACCTGATTCTTCTTCTACGGAGGGCGATACCTGATGTTTGCAGCAGATGGATGATACTGAGTTTTGGCCACCATAGGAGCTTTAGACTAAGAAGCACCTACCTCATAAACCCACTTGAAACTCTTTGTTGCAGAATAGATGGCATCGTTGTTATCTTGAGTTAGAGCATCACTGATAAACTCATTGAAAGTTGTACACTTGCTATTGTCCATAGACTTCATCAGCTTAGGGGAAAGTCCCCTCTTGAAGCTAGAAATTTTCTTAGCATCAGTGTCAACAAATTCTAGGGCATACCTTGCCAGATTGTTAAAAGCCTAGAGGTACTAATTTAAGCTCTTGTTGCCTTGAGTCAGCTTCATGATCTATGTATGCTTGATTGCCATTAGACCAGGAGGAATATAATGCCCCCTGAAGGCTGCCTTGAAGTGATCCCAAACAACCTCAACATTTGTAGGAAAAGGTGGTCCGGTGATGATTCCACCAAATACCTACGGGTCCTTGCAACTGATGTCCAGCATATGATTCCTTCATACCTTCAGTTACCCTGAGCAAGCGAAACTTTTGATCCATGGTGTTCAGCCACTCATCATCTTGAAGTGGTGAAAGGTCTTGATGGCTAGAGGGGGGTGAATAGCCTTTTAAAATTTTCTACAAAGACAAGCTAAACAAGTTTATCAATATAACAAATAGCGAGATGCGAGTTTTGCTTAGCCTATGGGGTGTTTGCAAGCCACCTAACCAATTCACAATTCTAGTATTTGCACTCAACAGCACAAGTCAAATCGAGAAGGTAACTACAACTACAACTAGCAAGCTACACAAAAGAAGCTACTATAGCAAAGCTAACTAGCTAGCAAAGATAACTAAGAAAGTAATGCGGAGTTGAGTTGGGAGAGTTTCACCGAGGGACGAAGTATTGAGCCAACCAATATGATCAACAATGAATACCAAGACAACCAAACACCGGGATCAATCAATCACAATATGAAAGTGATAACACGAAGATTTATCCCGAGGTTCACGTGCTTGCCGGCACGCTAGTCCCCGTTATGTCCCTCTTCACCACGTGGTTCAGTGACTAATCGGTCTCACACCGAGCCTCTCAAAAGGTGCCACAAGAACCTACCAAATGGCAAAAGGTTGCAATGACACGAGCAATTTACTAACGTTGCCTTTGGCGCTTCGCCGAGGTAGGCACAAACCCCTCACAATCACCGGAGGTGGCCAAGAACAATCACCAACTCTTGCTAATGCCTCCAAGCTGCTCCAAGCCGTCTAGGTGGTGGCAACCACCAAGAGAAACAAGAATCCCGCAGCAAATCAACCACCAAGTGCCAACTAGATGCAATCTCACAATGCAAATGCACTTGGATCACTCAATCTCACTTCGAATATGCAAAGAAGCAAGAGAGATGAGTGGGAGGGGAGTTGCTTAGCTCAAAGTGCTCATAAGTATGTCAAATGTCCAAGAGATGGAGCCTTGAGCCGGCCAACAAGTATTTATAGACGTACCCCTTCGAATAGAGCCGTTAGGAACTTGAAACAACCATAGTCGTGCTGACCGGACGCGCTGGTCAAACTGACCGGACGTGCCGATCACACAGCGACTGCGCTCGCGAACCACCGACCGGACGCGCTCCACGCAACGACCAGATGCGTGAAGCTCGACCGGATGCGCTGGTCCCGTAACAGACCAGACACACTGGTCAAGCCTGAGCAGCGCACAACGAAACAGCGACCGGACGCACTGCAAAACTGACCGGACGCCATAGTGCCAGCGTCCGGTTGGAGTCCAGTAAGCTCCCTCAACAACCGGACGCGTCTGGTCGACAGTGACCGGACGCGCCACCGCGTCCGATCAAAAATAGAAACACGCGCAGATGTTGAACACTGACCGGACGCGTCCGGTCAAACAGAGACCGCGTCCGGTCCAGCGTCCGGTCACCTCTGTGACCTCCGTTCGCCTTCGTTTCTTTTCTGACTTCTGGCGTAGTGGAAAAAAGTCGTTTCAACTCCTCAAAAATGCTTGAATCCCGCCTCGCAAGCATTTTGATTATGAAAACGCCTGAATCCCGCCTCCGTTTCTTTTCTGACTTCTGTGACCTCCACCGCCTTTGCAAATGTGCTAACACCACCAAGTGATCTCGTCATGTGTGAGTGTGTTAGCATTTTCACAATCATTTTTTGAGGCGTTATTAGTTCTATCCAAATGCATATGATTATGAAATGCACACCTAGAGGCACTTAGTAGTTCAATAGTCATGTCATTCCCCTCTTTATAGTATGGCTATCTATCCTATAATATAACCACACCCACTAGGTGTCTTGGTTACTAAAACACAACCCTTAAGCATATACCTTTGCCTTGATCACGTAGGGTTGCGTCCAAATCCAAGTGTGGCCATCATGATCACCATGTCCATCTTGCCACCAACCTTGGAATGTACTAATCCTCATATGCTACATACAACTTAGGCATAGGATTAGTACTTAGGCATTGTCACTAATTACCAACACCAAACATAGGACTTTCAAGTGGTTCTTCTATCTCTCTAAAGATAAAAGTCTTTGTATCCATGAAGTCCCTGAAATTACTGCACTGATTCGGCTCAGGTCCCTGGCGGACATGGCGGTCATCACGGTTGGCCATCTGACGCATAGCCTCAGCCAACATACATTGACTTTCAACAACTGTCTACATAAGCTCAGTCGGTATAGGTGGCGGGGAAGGAAGTGGCGAAGGGTTCTGATTCTCATTGCCACGACCCCCACTAGAATGAAGGTTCTAAGCCATCTGCAGATATGCATAGGCAGTGAGTATTGATGATGTTAGAAAATTGCAGACAACTTTGTATAATTATGCCAACTGAGTTCCTTGGAGAGAATAAATTCATGCAACAAAACAGAGGTACAATAATTCATTCTACAACATGACACCATCAATCTCATCACTCGATGCCATACTGCGATGCTTTCAACAATTGGCAAAATTTTATCGACAACAAGGACGAAATTAGATTAAAGGCTCACATCACATGAAGCACAAGCATGTCAAATAGGTTACATTCGAACCATCAAGGTTCCAACCTTGCATCAAGGATAACATAGGGTTCGATATTACATCCCAAAAGATTAGCTTACACAAAGCTACATGTCCAAGCATGAGGGTCAACAAAAGACTAGATCTAGCATATTAGCTAAGTGCTAAGCTAAACTATGCATCATCATCTGAATCAGCATCAAAGATGGCCTCTCCATCCTCATCGCTGACAGGCTCAACCTCCTCATCCTCATCTTCTTCCACCTCAGCAGGTGCGGGAACTCCAGGACCATCAACTTCCATCCCATCATCTTCAGCTACAATCACTTGAGGATCAAGATCTGGGTAAACTAGTGGAGGGTGAGGAATTGGGATCCTCTCATTATTGAGGCGATGAATCTTCACCAGACTTTCCTCGATGTGATCATTGAGGTACTTCTGCATTTCCATGGCATTAATGTGATCCTGAATCTAGGCCTAACGCCTCTCCTCTACCAACTCTAGGGTTGCATCCCTATGTCGGGTCACCTGCCCCAACTCCTGGTGTAGCTCATCTCTCTCTATGGTCAAGTTCATTAGCTGATCATGAAGCTCATCTCTCTCACGGGCCGCATGCCCCCACTGCTGCAGGAGGTAATTTGCAATACCTCTACTGTCCTCAAATTGTCGATAGCTAGCTCTCTAGCTAGCTTGTGGGCGTGCTTCCAAGACTTATGCTGAGCAAATAGTGCCTCTAAGCCTCATCTATCACCCTCGAGAGAGTATACTGGCAATCTCGGCCTACCTTCAGCACTGCCATCATAGCACTCATGGCCATATTGTCACTTTGCACTCGCTCGCTGTGGCCCTGAACCAAAGCACCACGAGCACCCTGACCAACATCTTGGTTCCACTCTGCTGCTGATAGAGCGATACAGGGGATGGATGCGGCCAGTCCATCAACCAACTCATCCCCAAAGTTTTGAGCAATCTCCATGATTACGTCCAAAGCAGTAACTTGTGCGGCTTCCCACGGGATACACCCATTAGACTCTGCACGCCAACCATGCCACAATGGATTTGTAGGGTGCGGCGGTACCACCAACACAACCTCATACCAAGGTATGTCTCCCAGCGTCTCACTCTGTGTCCAAGTATAGCGAGGGGCCTTAGTGTAGCCCATAGAGCTTAGCATTCTCCAGAGTAGGGTCGGTGTGCCAAACTGCTCCAAAAAAGTACCACTATGGGGAGAGAGCGCGGGTGCTGCCATTTGTAGCAAAGAGGATGCAACTTCTTGTAAGAGGGTTATTTTTGAGAGGTGAAAAATTTAATAAATGGGATAAGCAATTTATAAGGGAGGGAGTAATGCAAGAATATAATGCATAATTGGACATGATGCATGCACGATCCGTACGTCCTTACAAACCTAGGAAAAATTTAAGTTCTAGCAGAATATACGGTGGCATACACACGTTCTCTCGATTAGCGATAACTAGTTGATCTACATAGTGCGTTGTAGTGTACCTGCAGAAGATTTTATTTCAGCCTAACAATTTCCCAAGATAAAGCACACAATAAAAGCAGTAAACTAAATACTCTCCATACATACATCCCTCGATACATATACTTTGGTATCACAGCTACCTGACAGATATACCCACAATTAAGTACTTTCATAAATACATGGTTAAACATGTAATTATGCTAGTAACCACAACTAACTTTCTCCTAGACCGACGGTTGGATAGTTATGCTCTCACAACTTACACTTACCAGAGCGTAGAGGTATTTGATCCATACATTACCACCCAAGCGGATGACATCCATACAATTGCACGTCATATGGACAACGAAATAGAAAGCAAGCAATCAACCCCCA